>JAVSCE010007996.1:0-674637 GCA_032199065.1 Smutsia gigantea | reverse complement strand
CACTGCCCCCCACCCCAAAGGACAAGTTTGACCTGAAGACTTGCCATTTATCTGGCCAAAATGCCCTTAGAACTGTGTCCCAGTCTGAGACTCTCCCTGCCCAATCCTCTCCCCCCTGCCTTTGCTGGCTTCCTCCATTTTCTCCTTCACAGGCAGATCCCCCAATTAATCTGCTGATCATCTAATCCTATCTTGATGTCTGCTTCTTACAAGACCCAACACAACTAAACTTTCAGCGTCTTTCCATCTACAGACGTCGACCTAAATGCTTCACCTCTGATTGCTTATGTAAAACTCCCAAACAGTGAAGAAGAGCCTTCACACTCTTCGTGCTGTAGGTGACACAGTGGAGGTTTAGAGAGAGCCGACAATTTCCCGTGTCACACAAGCTGCATGAGGCAGAGCTGGAATTTGATGACTGATTTTTTTTTTCAATTCATTGTTCTGAATTACTCTTCTTTACTACCTTGCTACATTTCTTAACCTTGATGGAACTGATGGAAATTAGACTCATTTTAAAGTTGGAGGTGATTTTTTTTTTCTCACAAAAAAGGGGACAGTAGACATTTTGTCCTGAGAAAATCACCTATATGACCCATTTAGTGACCCAAATATAATGCAATAGATGTTTCTTATTCTAGGAGAGAACTCTGTAGTAACAATTAGCTAAAATTCACATGTTTTTAGACTGAGAAACTAAGTGTTTTGCTTGGTAATGATTATTACTTGAGGAGCTGCTGATGTGCAGCAGAAAACCAGCCATGTAAGGTTGGCCTGCCCCCAAAGTCCAGCAGAGGACCCTGTCACTCGGACATTCACAGCTTCTGAGAAGGGCAGAACATGGCCCGATTTCCTTGTTTCAGACATTTCACTGAAGCTGGCTTCTACTCAATCACAAAAAAGAAAAATCTACAGAAAAAAAAATTGGACCAAATTCTGCATGAAGAATCTCATGAGTTCTGGGAAGTCTGGGACAGCTGTGATCTTAGAAAGGAATTAACCAGTAGGGCTTCAGGACTTCTTGGATTATGGCAGATCTGTAGCACACTTTCTTCTCAGAAGATAGACTAGGACACGTGAGGTGCAGCCAAGCTGCCCAGAGGACATCCCAGTTACAATAACAACGATCATCTACTGAAAAGCTTACCATGCATCAAGCACTGAACTCAGTGCTTTGCTCGCATCGTGTATGCAGTATAGTGTTTAACCCTTCCAATAGTCCTGTAAGGTTAGTACTTTTATTGCCATCCCAGTGTCAACACTTATGAAATTGAGGCTTCGAAATTTTAAACAATTTACTCAAGGTCATACAGCTAGTGGGAGGTAAATAACAGGTCTCAAAAACAGGTCTTTCTAATGCTGGGGCTCTAGCTTAGTACCATGAGATAATTTAGCTGCAGTTGAGACTGTCAAAGAATCACCTCTGCCCAAGCAACATGTTTGAGAAATTCTATACTCCGGGAACCTTTTTAATAACATCATCCAAAATGAGAAAGGAATCATATGCAATAGAATTTTCCCAAATGATTCATTCATATTGTGCCAAGTAATATCCCTCAGTTTTAAAAAGTGCAAAAGCATTTAGAAATCCCAAAGTTGTAATACAGCTTAATAAAATGAGGTTCTGATGAGTATCTATGATAGTCAACCTTGAATGTGTACCATCAGAACCACCAGTGGCTCGTTAAAAATACAGATTGCTGAATCTCAGGCCCAGCTTTTCTTACACAGTTAAGTCTCAGATTTTGCATTTATAACAAGTTTCCAGGTAATACTGGTGCTGCTGGCTCAGGGAACTCACTTTAAAAACCACTGTCCTAGAGGTCTCCCTTTTCTTCTCTTACATCTAGGCTTTAGTGTTAGAAAAATGACAAAATGGCTCAGGGTCCTGAGCTAATGAGAATGATAAGGCACCAGAACAAAAATTCAGAACGATAACAACAGGTTGTAGTGGGACTAGGATTCTCAGACCTCAGATGGTATGCCCTGGACTCCTTCAAAGAAAACTCTTTGCCGAAGAGAAATCAGGACCAGTCCACCGTATGCAGGAATTAGCCTTGACACAGGGTGGAGGTTGTGTCTGTAATAACGTTACTTTGAAGAAGACATTGAGAATAATAAGACAGGTGAACTCATGAAGCAACCTATGGTGTTTCCATTCTCTTTGCCTTAAGGATTTTCAGCCAAGTTCCAAAGATTTTCTAGACACTCTTGGCTGTTAAGATGTTCTCTGGACAAGTTAATCTCCAGGCTGTTTCCTACCAATAATTAAATCACCAACCACTGTGTCATAGTCCAAGCTCTGTACCACACTTAGATTTCAAGCTTTTCCCCATTTCCCTGACTCAGTCTGCTTCAGCTTGGAGGCCGACAGTGGAGGGAGGGAGTCCAGGTGACTTCCCTATTCCCTTGCCTAAAATTCTGTTCCTCTTCCACCACTGGGCCGTTGGCCAGTGGCATCCCCAGAGTTGAAGGAATCATGGAGGAAGGAGAGGCAATGTGGAGCTGGCGCCAGTTAATCTGAGTTGGTTTCCCGCCTAGTTTCCAACCAACTAGCAGGTGTCTGAAGCCCTCTCTTGTGCACCCATGGGTAGAACACGTGATTCTCCTTCACGGCTCCCCCTCAGCTCCAGCAGCGGAACGGGACACAGCAGCCTGCGCTGGCTGAGGTTCCTTCAGTCCTGGGAGGCAGCCTTGTTAGGTTTCATTTTTAAATGACCCTAGGCAGACATTTCTACTGCAGATTCCTTATCTGGTCACTAGAAAATGCAAACTGTTGACCTGCTGTCAGGGGAAGGTGGTCTTTTCTCAACGGCAGCCCCTCCTCAGCTGCCTCAGGTCACTTAAGCTAGTCTCCAACCTGTAGATTTTGTTTTTCAAGTTTGAATTGAATATACCAGGCTCCCAGTTTCCAAGAAACCACCTAGAAAGCTCTCTAAGTAATGCCTTCGAATCTTTCTTTCTTTTTTTGCTCTGGACTTAGAAAAAGGGAAATTTACACATAGTGTTTTATACAGTCACACAAATCCAAGCTGTCTCATACATAGGCTACTACAAACGGCCTCCCGTTGCTAAACTGACAAAATTACTTGTAAGTCACGGCCAGGGAAGGTATCCTTGAAGTCGCTCACTAAGACGGCAGGTGTGAGAGAACATAGCATTTTAGCAGATGGAATCTCTAAGACAAAGAGACACAATAATATTCCAGAGTTTATTCCTGAGGGACCAGGGCTACCCTGAAATATCAAGTAAGTATAGAAAACAACAGTTTCCTATTCTCCAGTAGTTAAAGTAATTTTGCTTTTCTTGGGTGGCCGTGGAGCAACCTTAATAGGTAATACACTTTCCTGGGATTTTGAAGACTCAGGGATAAGAACTAGATGACAGAACAGTTTTCTTCTTCATGGTAACTGGCTAAACACCCGAGTTTGCCCTTCTCCTCCTGCAGAATTCCAATGAAATCACAGAATAAATATGAAAATAAACCTAAAATGGCCCTAGAGAATTAAGGAATATAGGGAAGAGGCAGTTAAGTTGCCAGGAAAACAAATAGTGAAGAATATGTAGAAGACGTAAGAAATAAAACAAGTGGGAACAAACAGATCACAAAAGCCATACAGACAAAAGAGGACAATGGAGAGTCTGCCAAAAACTGTGGATATTTCAAAGGTTCCAGGTGGAACTGGCAGAAGGATAACTGTATGCCGTGGCCACAATGAGAGCGTAGAACAGTCCTGCCCACATCCCCGCCTGCTCTCAGAGCAACGAACTATTCAGTGTTCTAAAGGGAGACCTCTGACACCAAGGACCGTCAGAGGAGATTCTGGGATTGGACGCTGGCGTCCCTGGAATGGTGACTGACTGTGAAGAAGGAACAAGGTGCCCAGCACCCAGAGGACAAACTCTCATCACAACCACAGGGAATCCCACATTAGTAGCATGTCTGCTCTTTCTTCAAACAAATTGTGTGTTAACAGGGAAATCAAATCTAAAACTACAGACAATTTAGAAAGCAATGAACAAAACAGTAGCAGACTCATAGACACTGAGAAGTGGCAAGTGGTTACCGTGGGGGAAGAGTTGGGGTGGGTGGGGAAAGTGAAGGGGATAAAGGGGCACAAAAATTCTCGGTCATAATATAAGTTGGTCATGGGGATGGTAGTACAGCATGGAGAATATAGCCAGTGATTCTGTAACATCTTCCTAGGTTGACAGATGGTAACTGAACCATGAGGATTTAAGAACATGGGTAACTGTTGAGCCACTGTGTTGTATATTTGAAACCAATATAAGATTATACATCAATGATACTTCACTTAAAAATCCATTAAAAAAGAATTTAAAAAGAAAGCAATGACAATAATAGCACCATCTATGAGACGCTCCTATGCCTTATCCTAAAGTCAGTAGGTGGAATGTCTCTTGAGTTTCTGCTGCAGATTTGTTTGTTTCTTTAACATACAAATCACTTAGGTTCCAACTTCATGATGAGACACCTGGATGGGTCACAGGGCTCTGAGTCCTGCCTGCTTAGCACCGTGGGGTCTCTTCACTCCTGGCATAGAGATTCCCTTTCCTGCTGCTGTGCTCAAAAAGGTACTTTTATAAGCACTGCATTTACTTAGCTTGGACTGGGAACTTCCCATACATCAGCTGGGGCTGCCCTCTTGAACAGAACCTCCGAATTTAGTGTTATTCAAAATGTGCTTAGATGTGCTTTGGTTTTTGACATCTCCTTCCCTCATTGCTCACTGCAACTCTACAACTATACCAAGTCATGTGTTGTTTCCCAAATTACGCTTTTATTTTATTGTTTGTTGTATCTCCATTCCTCTCATATGGAAAATATATCTTCATCTTTCACAGTACTGCTGGAGTACCACCTTTCCTGCGGAGGCTTTCTGGGATCCCTCAGGAGTCAGTAGCTCCCTCCTCGGTGCTCCCACGCCCCTGTTCATCACAAGTACAAGGCAGACTTCTTCTGTTTTATAATTACTCATGTACCGGTGTTCTCTTTAGGCCATGAGCTCCTTTTTGAAATCGATGGAATTTAAATCATTTTTTTGGTACCACCGGCACCCAACATGGTACAAAAAGTAGATAGCCATAGACCTGAGCAGAATGGGTGAACAACTCGCCAGGCAGAAGGGTAAGTATCTATGTAAAGGAAAGGAATGACCTGTCCACTCGTCAGAAGTAGAAATTACTAGCAAGTAAGGAAAATGGGTTGGAAAAATCTCAGATGCCTGGGATCAGATCCACAGTGTATCAAGAAGTCACTTCAATATTTTAGTCAAAGTAGAAGTTTAGTAATATGATTTCTTGTAGAAACATTAAAATTAATTGAAAGGAAGAAAAGGTTAAAGGTTAAAGGGATCAGTAAGGAGTGAATGCCAAAATTCAGAGTCCTAAGAAAGGTGTGTAGGAAGTCCCTTGGGATGGTTAATAAACTTTAGTAATCTTTCTGACCTCGTCCCAGAAGCTTCACAGGATACAATTACCTTTCTGCCAGTTCTACCTGGAATCTTTGAAATGTCCAGTTTGCCCATGGGCTGTCAGATTATGAAGTGTAGCATGGATTATAAAATAGTCCAAGAACAGTTACTAAGTATGAACCTCCTCCCCACTTTCAAATATGCCTGCCTTCTCCACTATTTGCCCAGACTGCTCTTGACTCACCATGCTGGAATGCATTTATTGTAACTCCCAGTAAACAGAGGTATTTCCCCACCAACACAAATAAAATTGCATTACTTTTCTAGAAAGATAATCGGTTACCAGCTGCTCAAAATGTAGAAATGAGTTCATTGTTCTCTATATAATTTCTAAGTGATGACATCTGAAAAATACCTCTAGCTCACACAGTTATTAGAAAACTTGTAGGTGCTCGATGAATGTTGAATGAATGATCCATAAGTATATTTTAATGGTATTAGATGGTCTCAAACTTCAGTTTAAAATATTCTGAATTGCATGCCCTATTTATCCCTTCTTATAATACATAATTCAGACACAATAAATACCCAACCTCTAAGAAACAGATGCTTCCAATTATAAACAACCATTATAAACAATGATTATAAATAATATTTTTTAAATACTCAAAAATCATTTTTCTTGCTCCATATTCAAGTGAAATAGCAAGATCTGAATATTGTATATAGAGTCTCTGAGTAACTACACATAGATTATAAAACATACATATTAAATAATTCCATGAGCAAAATGATTCAACAAACTTTATCATCTTCAGAGTTGTAAGAAATACGCACTGACCTATAAAGCATTCGTATGCTAAAACCTTGCATTTCAAGGCTCTTTGAGAACCAGAATTTCTAGCTCATTGTCTAATTAATGAACAATAACTATACCCACACAATGACCAGATCACCAATTTTCAAAGAACCAGGATAAAATGCACTTAACGCTTGTCTTAATTTGATTTGTAGAGTCAGAAGTTACATCAGGACGTCATGCTACTTCCAGACTGTCATACAAACTCTAGTTATCAAAGAATTGTATTAAAGGAAAACTTCATTGTCTTAGTATTTCAGGATGAGTGGTATTTTGTTAAGCATTTGTCAGCCCAAGTAAGACTTCTTCCCAAATACAATCCGACCAGCCAATCTAAAATTTTAGAGCCTAAGAAGAAAACAAATCCTACCATTTGCAACAACATGGATGGAGCTAGAGGGTATTATGCTCAGTGAAATAAGCCAAGCCGAAAAAGACAAGTATCAAATGATTTCACTCATATGTGGAGTATAAGAACAAAGAAAAAATACTGAAGGAACAAAACAGCAGCAGACTCACAGAACCCAAGAACGGACTAATAGTTACCAAAGGGAAAGGGACTGGGGAAAATAGGCGGGAAGGGAGGGATAAGAGGGAAAAAGGGGCATTACGATTAGCAGATATAATGTTGGGGGGGCACGGGGAGGGCAGTACAACTCAGAGAAGACAAGAAGTGATTCTATAGCATCTCACTACGCTGATGGACAGTGACTGTAATGGGGTCGGTGGGGGGGACCTGATGAAGGGGTAGTTTAATAACCATAATATTGCACATGTAATTGTAGATTAATGGTAATAAAATAAATTATATTAAAAAATAAAATAAATAAAATAAAATTTGAGAGCCAGAAATATGCAAATGTGGGAACTTAGAAGAAAATGAAGTGATTGGGATTTTTTGAAACTTAAAAGTTTTTAATGGTCATGCATGTTCAACAGGCACCGAGCGATATTAGAAAATGTAATGAATCTCTAACAACCTACACAATAAAGTGATTTAACATGTACACTCAGCAGACTTCCCAGGGTCACCATATTGCCGAAGTCACCTCTACTTAAGCCTGCTGTTTCTAATCTTATTTTCTTGATATTTTCTGCCTGCTTCTGCCTGTCTGCTTCCCTGATTGGCTTCTATCTTCTTGGGTCTTCTCCACCAGGTGGTAAACAAATCCCTGCCGAGGGGTAAACAAACCTGGAGGCTGAGCAGAGCCTCTGGGACTTGCAGCTGCCACGGTTGTAAAAAGAAGTCCAAACTCTTAAAGAGATGAAGACCCTTTAAAGGAAGTGGAGAGCAAAGCCTTGAAGTTTTTCTGCAGTTTCACCTAAAGGTGTCTGAAAAGAAGTCAATAAGAGAGAAAGAGAGCTACATGGAGAAGAGCTATTCAAAGCAGTGATCTTCAAATATATTCTCTCTGAAGGAAATAACAAAGCCCTAAGTCAAATAGTATTTCATTGACAAGCACCACAATTTCTGCTATTATAATGCTTTCTTATATTTCTACGAAGCTTTGAAGTCTACAAAGTTCTTTCCCATATATCATCCCCTTTGCTCATCATAACGTACTTCACCTGCCTTTGCAGTCTTCTCTCCAACTCTTCCTCCCTGCAGCTCTCAGGGTCCCTTGACCAAACCCTACCCAGGACTGCCTTTCAAGCATTCACTGTGCCCCCCATGTTTATGCAGGTCGGATTCCCTCCTCTGCTTGGTCTAGCAATGTCTTATTTGCCATTAAAGACCAAACTCAAAATATTACTTCCTCACAAAAGTCTCTGGTGACCCACCTGGCAAAATCTTACCTTTTTGTACACTATGGCAACCAATCTCCATGCATGTCATTTAATAACAATCATGCTCTACTTCTCATTAGATCTGCTCTATTTGTGTCGTTTTGAAATAGCCTATCATGTAATGTTTCTTCCTCTTTACCTAACTGTAAATCTCATAACATCAGGTATGAGAACCTGAGTAATAATTTTTGAACAAACCTGGCCTGATGGATTGTGTTTGGTCAACTGTAGTTAATTTCTGGGACCCACAGGGAGCAGTGAAGATTTTTTCTCTAGTGCCCAAGGAGTGGGAAAGAGCTGGTTCATGGACAGTTGTTGTCAACCGGGATCAGTAATCAAAATGGAGAGTTTGTGCATTCCCCCGTCACATCTGTTATTTTACTTAATTATAAGTTTCTTAAAGGTAAAGACCCTTTCTTATTAATGGAATGTATTTCAACAAATTAAACCAGAATAAAGAGAACTAAGGAGGAAGAAAGTCAACCAGTAATTAAGAAACCAGAGTATATAGTAGAGTATGCCAACAGAAAATTTTAGGAAGACAGGATTAAGGAGCAAGAGAAAGATATTTTGGAAACAAAAAATGTAGTCCTATGGTGGTACCAAATCTTAGACCAAATCTCCAAGCAGATGACTTCAGTGTGGGAAGAACAACTCAGAGATCTAAGAGTAAATTGAATGACAGGGTTTAGCATAAGAAGGATTTTAAGGCTTCCGTCCAGAATTGCTCATCATAGTCTTAAAGGCTATGGAACAGAAGGGGCCAGGAAGCAAAATGCATGTCTTCTATTAACTGGAATTCGCAGCAGAATGGACTGCATGTAGAAATGTTCAATAGCCATGCATTCGGTTGGGTTATTGAGACCCATGCATTATTTTCTATATGTATGTATATATGCATTATCTCTTACAGGTTTTCTATTTATTTTAAGATTGACAAGCCAACCTGATCCAGGCAGGAAAAGGTTTTTGTCAGTGTGAGGATGGCCCAGGTTGGGAAGCAGGCACTACTCACATCCTACCCTCCCTAAACCACAGTTCCTAGAAGAGCCCACCATTTGTGGTTCCTCCTTCTCCAGCTCACATGTCGGGAATTCCCCACTCAGTTCAACACTTAGTTGTCTCTAATGACTCCTGGAGTCAGGATCCCATTCTGATGGTTACTGAAATGTCCAGGCAAATATATTTGCATAAACTAAGTGGCAGGCCCACATCAGCAGACCCACAGAGGGTTTGGACCTTAGCAACCAGCGTACTGAAAGCAGTCATTACATTTGTTGGTAACAAAAAAATTAAGTGCAGAAATGGATTTTTTTTAAGTGGGTTGTTACAATCCAGCTCCCCAAGTTACTCTCATCCTCAGCATGGTTTTATAAAATTCTATTCAAGTGAGAAACCCAAGTTTATGCTTTATAGGCTCTTTCTGATATTATTTATTGTTGCACGTAATTACCCCAACAATTAGCAGCTTAATACAACAGTATATATGTTTTATCTCTCCAGTTTGTGGGTCAGGAATCTTATCCTTAACTGCTTGGCCCTGGGTCTGGGTCCTTTATGATGGTATGGTCATAATGCTGGACAGGGCAGCAGTCAGGAGAGGGTTTGGTCAGGGCTGGAGGATCTCCTTCCAAGATGTCTCACCTACATGGCTGGCAGACCCATGATGGCTGCCGCGAGAGGCCTCACTCCGTTCATTGTCACACCAACCTTTCCACTGGGATCTTTGCGTATCTTCAGGACATGGTAAGTAATCCAAGAGAACAAGGCAGAAATGGCAATGTCTTATGCGATCTAGCCTCAGAAGATACACACCACCATTTCTGCCCACATGATCCATCACAAAGGCCAACTCTGATACAATGTGGGTGAGGACTACGGGCTACCAGTATAAGGAAGATCACTGAGGCCCATCTTGGCATCTGATTACTGCAAGTGTAATATAAACTGATAACCCAAACAACATTACTTATTGGCTTGGTACAATTTTTGGAAACACTGAGTAAAAAAGAGTGTCAGATAGACCCATCAACAACCAATGTAGTACTATTATTCTCAAAGATTCAGGAGCACAGAATTCAAAACAAGTGATTTTTAAGTCACATAATTCTTTAAAAAATTATTTGATGAGAACACATAGAGCTGGACAACAAGATTTTCACCATGAACTATGACAGGAAAGTAACAGCCTTGTTTATTTTACCAGAGAAACACCAAAAACTTCAGAGATCTTTATAAACAATGGTTAAAGCCAGCACCAGTCCATCACAAAGCAGTCCTAGTCAGAGAAAAGACTCTTTTGTGCTTTATATGGCCTCACTGCAAGAAATGGAAATCTTCCTTTTTTCCTTCCTTTACAAAAAAATGGAAATTTGAGATTCTACAACATAAATCCATATCCATTAACATAAAAAGATAGTTATTTTAAATTGACTAAACTTTCAACAAAATACTCCTCCATTATAGGACCACTATTATAGCTGAGATGGATTGAGCCCAGAGTAAACCAGAATCCAAGGGGTTAAAAATATTTAGCATTCAATTGCTAGTTCACTTCTTGCCCTCTGATAACCAGGAACAAAATTGCTTTTCTGTTGCATAAAGTATCTTTCAAATTCAATTGCTTATCTCCTCATTCATTCAAGAAAGAGAGACCTCAGATTTACAGGAACCAGAGCCCATAATACAAATATAGTATATTAAACATACAGCAGACATCTTCTGAAAAATAACCAAAACACAGTCTATTGATTTTAACCTTCTGTATCAAGGTATTCTCCAGTGGTCTCAACTGGATGCCGGGTATGAGAAATTCCAATTATTTGAATTTCTATGTATAGGATAAGCATTTAGTTATCAACACACACCATAAAACATATTTTCATCTGTTATTAAAGCACTATTACTATGTGGAATTGAATGTATTTCTGCTGTGAACTCAACTGCCAGTGAAGCGAGAGAGGCAGCATTTTTTTGTAGGAAATTCTCTCTGCAGACCTGTTTTATGAGCACTGTCCTGTAGCAACCTTTGGATTTGCTTTTGGATAAATAAAATAAAACTTCATGGAGAGATTTCTGATATTCCTTCTTCTCCCTCCCTTTTTACCTCCTCTCATATGCAACTATTCAGTGCGGTTTTATTTGTTAAAAACTTTTTTTTTAATAGTCATCACTGTGTTGATGTCTGAAAGCTTGTGGAAACCCTTCTGGTGCAGGTGATCTCTTACAGAATCCTGAGCTCACTTCATTTCAGCAAAATACCAAACAGTGGGGCCGAGATGTACCTGACTTCTTATCGCACTGATTCCAATTTTGATTAAAAAAAAAATTTGCAGACTAGGAAATGGAGCCAAATTAAATGCATTTCTAGAATGGCATGGAAGTCGGCGATATGAGTGTTTGCTAGAATCTCCTAAAGAGCACCCCTTCTCTTTATGGTTCAGAGACTACCAGAATTGGAGCAGGATGGAGAGGAGAGATGAGGGAGAGAACCAGAGGAGAGAGGGCAGCTCATTTCAACAGGAAGGTTTAAAGAAATCTAATTCAATATCCTTTTCTGCAAGAACTGGGCAGTTGATTTCTGAGAAAGCTTGGTGGGTTTCCCATGTGCCTGAACAGATGATTTGCCCATAGTTGAGCGGCCATGGAAGAGCAGAGCAAGCCCGTTCTGGGCTTTATTAGGTTTTGCTTTAGCTTTACCATAAAACCATATAACTCCTATGATTTCCTTCAGATTATAAAAAGGGTAAACGGAAATGCAAAAAATAAAGTTTAGAAAGTATAAAATAAAAGACATCCACAAATCTCAGAATAACCCCTATTAACATATTTGTCTGGTGCTTATTTGTCTAGGATTTTCCACTCACATATTATTTACATGGATGAAATCATGCTATCTGTATAATTCTATATTTTATATTGTTCACTGATTTCAACTTATTATTCATATTTCTTCATAATGTAACAGTTCCAGGTTTCTCCCACTGTCCAAGAGTGGAGCTATATGAAATCTTTCATAAGCCGAACGGCATAAAGTGAAGAAGCAATTACCATTAATTTATAAGGAAAACATCTTGAGCGTTCTCAGACACAAAAAAATAACCTCTCTTAGGCTTTTCTGATACCTTAAGACACATGATGCTAATGGTTGCACAAAACAAATTGAGATAAAGCACAGATGCTCACAGACACCGTCCAAAGCTCTGGTGACTTGATGCTGATACTGAGTGCAGTTCCCAGGGAAGGAACTTTGTGGAGGGGGGCGCTCTGCTCAGGGTGCGCGCTGCCTCCATAATGGCTTGCTGCCGAGCAAACACTGACCGCTGCAATCTAAAATTCTCTGGATTTCTTTTTGTTAGGAAAAACAGGTACTCATGTAGATCTTTTGTAAAAGGGAAGCAGTGTAACCCACACTTTCAAAAAGTGAGACATACATACATTTAGTATTTTTAGCTATGAAATAATTCATCATACATATGTGCCATGATTTCTTGGCCATTGGTTTCATTTAAAGTTTTACCTTTAAATATAACATCAAACTTTTCAATAAACAACTTTGCATATACATCTTGGTCTGTATTTCTAATTGTATTTGCAGGAAGGATTTTGAGATAAAGAACTTGACAGCAATTTACTTATGTAAAAACATTCACCAACATGATCATTTCCTCAACAAATAATTTAAGGAAGAGAATATCGAAGCGAATCAAGCTCAAAAAGCCTGTATCCAAATTATTGGTAAAATCCTTGTTACACTTGTTTTTATTTTTCTAACCCTTTCTTTTAGTAAAGTATAATACGGATACAGTGAAATGCTTTGGTTTTAAGCGTTACACTTTGATGAGTTTTGACAAATGAATATATCCACTGAACCATAACCTTATCAATATGCAGAATATTTCTATCACCCTAGAAAGTTCCCAAGCACCCCTCCTCAGTGTCAACCTCTATGCCCAGAAGAAATTACATATTTTTGTGATCTTACTCACTATAGATGAGTTCTACTTGCTCTAGCTGTTTACATGCTATGGATTCTCATGTGTCTTGCATCTTTCCTTCATTATGATGTTTTTGAGACTCATCCATCGTGCTCCTTCATGTTGCTGCATTAATATCAGTATTTAATTCTGTTTTAGTGCTGTGTAGTATTGCATGGATATACTAAAACTGGTCTATCCATTCTCCTGTTGGTGAGAATTGGGTCGTTTCTAGTTTTTGGCTTCTGTGAATAAAGCTGCTTTGAATTTCCAGTTAAGTCTTTTCAGATATTTAGTTTTTCTTGGGTAAATTCTTAGAAGCATAATTTCTAGTCATAGGGTAGGTTATCTTTAACTTTACAAGAAACTGCTAAAATATTCTAGGTGGTTGTATTACTTTATACTCTCTCCAGCAGTGTATATGAATTTCAGTTGCTCTTTCTCCTTGTCAACACTTACTGTTCAGTCTTTTTAATTTTAGCCATTCTAGTATGTGTGAAGTGGTATCTAATTCTAATTATTTGCATTTCCCTTGTGACTATAATGTCAAGCAGTTTTTTATGTACTTACTGACCGTATTTCCTTGCCTGAACTCTTCAAGACATTTACCAATTTTATTACAATTTATTGACTGGAAGGAATTTTGAGATATATCTGAATTTGAATCATTAATTTAAATCATATATTTATTTTATTTTATTAAATATTTAATATGCAATATGCATTTTAATACATAATATTTTCCATCTGTGGCTTGCCTAATTTTTTTCTTATTTGCATCTTTTCATGAGCAGAGGCTTTTAATTTTATGAAGTATAATTTATCACTTTTAAAAATGATTGCTGTTTATCTTGTTTATGAAATCTTTGCCCACCCTAAGTTATTCTTCTATATTATCTTTCGAAGCTTTTTAGTTTTATATTTTACATTAAAGTCTAAGAGTCATATTGGATTAATTTTTGTGTATGATGTGTGGTTAATTTGTATAAAGAATACATGGTTTTCCACCTGGACTTCCAGGTGTTCCAGACAAGGTGTTCTAATGATTATTTTACTAGTTACTTTGGCACCTTTGTTGGAAATCTATTGACTTACAAGTGTAGGTCTACTTCTGGAGTCTCCATGCTGTTCTATGGATTAAACTGGGAAGAGTTCCAACCCACAGCTATCTGATTCCATAGTGTACAGACCCTCTTCCCCCATCCCTCTCAGATCCCTGAGATATTGCACCATCTAAGCTATTTCTTTCTACTGGTACCCCACCTCAGTGCATCACTGCCTTCAACTGCAGCACCTCAGTAGCCAGCCAAGGGCAGTCAGCATGCCACTTACTACCTGTGGAATCTTACTGAGAGCTGGCCAGGGGATGCTCCAGCTCTGAAATCCCGTTTTAAAATCTACTTCCTAGGGCCATTTCTGGCACCAGCTGGACACAGACATTGAAACAGAGATTTGCCTCCAGGAGGTTTATGGGGAAGTGCTCCTGGAAGTGACAGCTGAAGGAGAGAAAGAACCAAAAATGGAAGAATGAGAAGTTGCACTGTGATGCAGTTGTAACAGAGGCCTCAGCTGTTTAGCTCTGTGGGGGGCTAGGAAGCTGGGGGTTCCTCTCAGACGTGTATCAGATCAGGCAAGGGGAGCTAAGTTTTAAAGCCCCGCATCAGTTATTTGACGTGGGCTGCCCCTGGGAAGAGCACATGCCTTGGGTAAAGCAGCTCCCTTCCAGTGAGGCGGCAACCCTACCCAAATAAAACACTGGGTTCCACTACCCTCAGAATGAAGGAAAAGATACATAAAAGGGCCAGTTTATCCATATAAGTGTAAATGTCTACCATGGCCTTCCTGGCCCACAAAAAGACCAGATAAATAGAAAGATGAGTTCCTTTACTGTTGGAGTTTGTTACCCCTAAAAGCAGGTCCTGAGAAGGAGACATGGGCTAAGGCAGATTTTTTGGGGATGTGTTCCATGGAAGTACAGGGGAGTGAGGAGGGACAGCGAGACAAAAAAGATAGAAAACCAACTAAATGGTATGACAATGAAAAGTTTACCACTGCAGAGAACCAGCGCTCAATCATGCTGAAGTCTAGTAGAATACTCCTCAAAGTGCGTCACAGGGAATGGGAAAATTAAAGCATGAATTCACCAACTCCGGTCTCTCCTTGCTTTAAGGCTGCCCAAAGGCCCTTCCTAGCTACCCTGCTAAACAAACGTCCATGCCACCCTCAGACTGCCCTCAGATTGGGAAGTTAAGATTCACAGCATCTGAGGTAGAAAGCTTTTAGAGTGTATGAGCCTAGGGGTTATTAGGTACCTGCTCCAGCCACCAATACTCTGTACTTAATCTGCTCACGAGGTAGCAGGCATAGACAAAGAGCTATGGTATTTGACAGCAAGGAGCGATCCACTCCCCATCAGTTTTGCCCATATTGCCCATGTGCCAAGCAAGGCTATGGGGAGCTGAGGGAGAGGCGTGACCAGTGGCGACGAGGTCAGCTCTCTCACAGTGCTGGCTTGCACGCCTCCTCTATGGGCAGGTGGTACCCATTAAGGTGCTCTAAGCACACGACCATGTCTTTGTTGGTGTGCTTACTCTGAGGAGAGTATGGTTCACTAAAAAATAATATATAATAATGGATGGCATTATGTTCTACAATGCGACAGACAATAATCTAAACATGTGACATTTATCATTTCAACGAATCATCAAACACTATAGAAATAAGAATAGTACCAATATTAACCCACATTATACATCAGGAATTTGAGACAGAGAAATTCTGTCTGTCAGCCATTGCTACGACAATGCATATAACAAGCCACTCAAATATCACAGTGCCTTACCACAAATGTTTCTTTTTCACACTTAGAAGATTATGGGTTGGTTAGAGCCCTGTGGGCTAAACTGGGATTGGCAGGCTAAACTCCGGACTGCAAGTGGGGTTTGAACCAAAACTGCGGTTTGGGTTTAAGTCTGCTCAACACTTCTCTCTCCCGGGACCAGCAGCTACCTGGAGTGTGCTCTCCTCCTGGCTGATGGCAGAAGCCCAAGAAACCAAACCAAACTGCACGTACAGTTAGCAGTTAACAGTGTTTAACAGTGGTGCTCTATGTTGGCAACTTTCCGATGAAAGCTCCATCTTGATAACATATCTTGAACAAAGTGACGCAGCTAAAACCAACACCCCTGGGGTGGAAAATATAGACCTCCATGGAAGAGTGGAAGAAATTGAAACTTTGCAGAACACTAATTCAATCTACCACTGATATTAAGTATCCTGCTATGGACACTAATAAGTGGTAGAACCAAACCTAAGACCCAATAGTTTTTTTTACCCCTGATTTAAATCTTTACAATATTCTTATTCATCGGGAGGGGCTGACCGCAGCTGACGGAAATTTGGTGAAACATAAAAGCTAAACTTCTAGAAACATATTTCTAAAAGTAATCTGTACATGAACAGTGAAGGCAGGCAACTGGGAGAATGGGAAAAAAGGATTCTACCCAGTATTGGGGAGGGTATGGCTCAACAAATAACTGTAAATTGCTAGGAAGTTAAAACAAATGATCCAAGAATGTCCAATAAAATTGAGGCCAGAGACCTGGATTCAAGTCTTGATGATACCACTGTGTAAACTAATGGCTTCCTTCTGGTTTCTAGTCCTCTGCAAGTCTCAGCTTCCTCCGCTGAAAAAATGAAATAGTACTTAGTGCACTTGACCTCTATGCTTTTAAAAAACCTTTTTTGCTAATTTGAGAGAATTCATGAAAGCAGGCTCCTCCCGCTATGCCTCCACAGTATATAAGCAGCTAGAAATACAAAATTGGAGTTAGCACCAACTACACCAAATCAATGACAATTATTTTAAAAAATCAGTTTGGATATCCAAACATATAAAGAACTTACTCAATTCAATAGCAAAACACCCCAGGCAATTCAACCAAAAAATGGGAAAAAGACCCAAATAGAGATTTCCAAATAAGATATTCAAATGGCCAACAAGTACATGAAAAGGTGCTCAATCATTAGGGAATTGCAAATCAAAGCCACAGTGAGATAGCAGCTTATGCCTATTAGAATGGCCAGCATCAAAAGACAAGGGATAAATGCTTGTGAGGTTGTGGAGAAAAGGGAAGCTTTGTGTACTGCTGGTGGGAAGGTAACTGTACATTCACTATAGAAAACACTATTGAGGTTCCTCAAAAATTTTAATAAAGGACTACTATATGATCCAGCAATTCCAATGCTGGGTATATATACACAGAAAACAAAGGGATATCTGAACCCTCATTCACTACAGAATTATTTATAATAGCCAAGGCATGGAAACAACTTAAGCATCCTTTGACAGATGAATATATAAAGAAAATGTGAAATAGATAGATAGATAGATAGGTAGATAGAATACTACTCAGCCATAATAAAAGAAGGAAATCCTGCCATTTATGACAACATGGATGGATCTTGAGAGCAGTATGCTAAGTGAACTGAGACAAGAAAAGATAAATACTGTCTGATCTCACTAATATGTGGAATCCCAGAAAAAAATAAACTCATAGAAAAAGAGGTCAGATATATGGTTACCAGAGGCAGTGGTTGAGAGAGAGGTGGGAGAATTTGGGTAAAGGTGGCCAAAAGGTACAAACTTCCAATTATAAGATAAATAAGTACTAGGGTACTAGGGTAATGTATAACAGGATTACTACCGTTAATAATGCTCTATGGTATATTTGAAAGTTGCTAAGAGAGTAAATCCTAAAAGCTCTTATCACAAGGGGAAAAAAATTACAACTATGAAGTAACAGATGTTAACTAAAGCTATGCCAGTAATGATTTCACTGTATATGTATATGTGTGTGTAGATAAATATATAGACATATATATATGCCTATATATGTGTCAAGTCATGCTATATACCTTAAACTTGTACAGTTTTATATGTTAATTTTATATCTCAATAAAACTGGAAAAAATCAGTTTGTGGATATATTTCACAAAATAAAGCTTTCACAAATTTGTTGACTACAGTAAATTTTCTTTCATTCTCCCTTAGTTTATAAGAAATTGTTAGGATTTTCTATAAGTGCTGAAAGTTTTTCCTGATATTGGATGTTTAACTTGACAGAAAGTTGGCTGAGTCAAAAATTTCAAATACACCCTTTCAGGGGAGGCTATAGTTTACACAAAGTATTATTTGGCCTTTGTGAGCTATCTCACCAAAGGGCAATGAAATACCATTTCAAGAATATCTCAAATATCAAAGGAAGGCAAGGCCCAGTTGACTTTTTTCCTTTCAATCTGATTAAGAAAAGAATGATTTGGATTGTTCCACATACACTGTCGGGCGCAACTGAAGAGAGAAACATTTGCCAAGTGGCCGTCCGAGGCCTAATATGTTACAGTCAGCATGGTAGACTGAGTTCCTTGAGGCCTTGGAACATGTATTCTTCTCACGTGTATTTCTTACAGTGTCTAGTCATGCTTTGTACACAGAAAGCTGCAAATAAAGTTTTGCTGAATGAATGAACAGTTAATAAGTGAATCTCAAGGATGGTTGTTCTCTTTGTATCAATATGAGTCACACTGCATAAATATAAGCTGGGTGTAATAGAGTCAGCATATTTTTAACAAGAAGGTACAGCTCATGCCTCTTAAGCACCGTGATCAGATATTTGTAAGGTCAAGGAGAACAAAAGGATCATTGTGTATTTATAGAACATAGTCTACTGGATATAAAACAGGAATTGTTCCCACAAGCACAGCCAAGGTGAACCCAAAGACTGAGACGTGGCGATGCAAGAGGGTCCAAGATAAACTATCCAATAGATTGTCCCAGTGCCAGCACGTGTAATACAGGGGTCCACGGTTTAAAAGGAACTTGGATACTTTATTATGTTAAAAATATGTTAAATAAAACTTAGGTTATTTGTAGAAGAGATAAAATGACTTGGGCTACTTAATCTGGTTTGAGCATGGCCAAATCAGAAGTCAGGGGTTTTGTTTTTAGTAATCTCAGAATAAAACAAAACCTTTTAAGGGCAGAATATTCTAAAACTTGCTATTCTGATTGCATGCTACCATTTATTTCATATTTGTAAATGCTAGGCTCTCTCTCTTTCTCTCTCATATATGTGTATGTAGACATAAGTATATGTATGTGTATATGTACAAATGTGTGTGTGTGTATGAGGCAACGCACATCCAGATCAATACCTTGCCCCTGGTTGTAAAATGAGCAAATAACAGAGCAGGGTTCAGATCAATGTCCAAAGCCCATGTTCTTCATAATTCCCCACATTATCACGAGGTCAAAACACCTCTAACCATCCAAAGTTTTTCTATATCCTTACTTGGAGGAAGACCTCGCTTGCACAGATTGTCTAGCATCACCTACCACGTTTCACCCTGTTCAGATGAGTGTGAAATGTCTTCCCCTTGGCTTCCATTTCCTGAGCACTACTGTCCTTCATCAGCAGCAATCGCTTACCCAAAGTATTCACACTCCTGTTAGACACTGAAACATTACACTCCTGTTAAACTATCAGTGGCCACCTTTGGTTTAGCTCCTCAGTTCTACCCGTGCAGGATCTATCTGCATTCAGCTTGTATTAGGCCAGCCATCAAAACACGCCTTACTGCCTCCCACAAAGTTGACCAAATGGTGCCAGGCATTTCATCCTCCAGGATTAGAACCTAACATCGAACTGAGCCCCATGGCACGTCTGTGAAAATGTCCACTCTCCACTTCTTGTTGTCTCCCGACCAAAAAGTGCTTCCTGAAATAACTCCATAACTTGAATAACCAGCTTCAGCTACAGGCTGGCTTTTCTACTATGTGGCAAGTCTGTTATCAGAACTCATTGAAATCCTGGTTCACAATCTGAAGTGAGTTTTCTAAACTTCTCGTCAGTCCTAAACTATCATCTCTCTCTTCCCAGCCCCGCAAGCTTTTCCCCCACCCCACTGCACTGCCTCCTGATTCAGGTTGATGAATATCTAAAGGGAGAGGCTTTCACATGTTCCTCCCTTTCTGTTTCTGCATATACCTGTTCTGCATCAACTATTCTCTTCAAAAGGTCTAGGCTTTGGAACAAACAGACTTGAATTCATATCTCAGCTTTACAATTTTATTTGTAACTATATACCCTTGGGCAAATTTCTTGACTTTTCCAAGGTCTGGTTTCCACATCTCCAAAATTGAAACAATAAAATCTTCTGTAGAGAATTCATAAGATTCCAACACAACATCTTGTCATGGGCACATTTTTGGAGTTCATTTGGTCCTTTCTTCATCTTCTAGTTATAAAACTACATTCTTCCTTCATTTAATGAGACTGATTGTCCTCATGGGATGGAACGAAAGTCCCTGTCTCAGTGGATAAGAGAACCGACACTCCTGAACACAAAGGTTGGCCCATGGACGTAACCCGAGTGGGGCCGATCAAAGACTACTTGGAGTCTCGTCTGGTAAGGACTGGGACAGAAACTTCTTATAAGTTCTGAGATTGCTAACTACAAGGAATGTGCAGTTGGAGGAAGGAAATGGAGTTAGTGGTTATTTTTGCTATCAAGAAGGGAGAGCTGGCTTAAGAATGGAGTTAAAACAGGAAAGTAGAACTGAGACATTTAAGCAGGCAGAGTTCTCACACTATGTAGGTACCCAATTCCTGGACTTCCTAGTATTATGAGGCAATACATTCCTCATAATTTAATTTAAGTTGGGTTTCTGTCACATGCAAACAAAGCCTTTGACTGATAAACTTCTTTAACATCTAGCTGAGTGCCTCTCACACATAGTATTATCCATTCATGATGTGCAGAATTAACTGCTCTGCCACATCCTTGAAGAACACCTCCCTCTACCCATAATCCCATCCCATACCCCCCTCAAGGATATCACTCATTACACCCACATTTGTCATTTTCTTCAGCATCTTGAGTTTCTCTGCTTATTTGATCCCTGCTTTCAGTATGCTCAACAGTTGATTCACTATTTATGTTTTTTTTAACACTTCTTAGTTTACAAAGGACTTTCATAATACAATTAACCCTATGAGTTCAGTCACCATAACCTGCCTCTTCTTCCTTCAAAAATGTCCCCCTTTCCTTTCTATCCTATAGCTCTAACCCACCTCACCTAGATAGTTGCACTCATTTAAAAACTTCCACCTATGAATCCTTCCACTAAATTAAGCTTCCTAAAATGTCACTTTCCACATGCCTCTTTTCTATTGAAGAGTCCAAAGTATTCCAGGTAGCTTTTCAAATAAAACCCATCCTTCTCCCAGTTAAGTCAATATTGTCCCCCTTTACTTATCCAATCTTACTTGGAGCCAGACAGCTCTACCTCTTACCAAATTCTATTGTGTCAATTTCTTTACCAACCCTTACTCATACTAGACTCATTTCTGTTGTTTTGTTTTGTTTTTAACAGTTTTAAGGCATAACTCACATAGTACAAAATTCACCTACTTTAAGTTTATAATTTGTTAGTTTTTGGTAAGTTTATCAAGTGTGTAACCATCACCATAACCTAGTCTTAGAATATTTTCATCACACCAAGAAGGTCCTTCATTTACAGTTAATCCCATTCCCACTTGCAGCCCCATTTTCTTTCTCCATAGATTTGCCTTCTGCAGACATTTCACATAAGTGGATTCATAAAATATGTGGTCTTTGTGTTTGGATTCTTTCACTTAACATAATGTATCAGACTCATTTCTGCCTTTACCCTTTGGAGTTCTCTATCACAACTTCTCCCTTCCTTCGTACCCAACCAAATTCTTCATTGGTGTTGATGTTTTGAGGTCCGATTTGAAGCAAAGCACTTTTATAATATTATATTGGATTTATTGTAATACATGATTCTTATTGTCCTTACTCTGAATTTCCATGGGATTTCTAGGCTTGAGTTCTTCTTTACTTGCTCCACACAGTTATCTTGTTTTTCTTGCTGACAAAAATGAAGTCTCTTTATGGAAAGTGTTAGATACATTTGGGAACAAAATAAATGTTCCTTGGAAAAAAATGAATTGGGTATGTCTACTTACACTTCCCTTTACCAAGAACAGTTTCCAAGATCCATACTCAGGAAGGGCTCACTTTAAGAGGGAATTTGACAAAACCACAGGAGGCAAAGACCTGGATTTATGACCTGCTGAGTTCTATGCATCTTATGTCAAAATAGCGGCTGATGGACTAGGCATAGACCATGGCTCTTAGAGACCCCGTTCTCCTCCTATCATCAGTTCCCTCATCAACCCCCAAACTTCAGGAACTATCAGTTCCTTGAGGATGGGCTCAATCCTTGCTAATTAATCTTTGTCCTCACCTAAGTACATAGCTTTCTTCCACTTGGTGGGTGTTGAATAAATACGTATCTAATGAATGGATACATGAGTGCACACACAAATGAGACCTTCAAGTGAGCAAGCAGGACATGAACACAGCAATCTCAGGAGACCTACACAGTCAGAAGTTAAGAATTCCAGCTCGGACATAGCAAATGTGATGTAAAGATACATACTTAATACACATCAATTTGTCAGAAACACAAATTTAAAAAATGAAAGAATTGAGCCGTGGAGACATTGCAGAAAAACATGAAAGACCCCAGATCAAAAGCAGGTGAAAAGTGGATCTCTCATACCCACAAAATCAAAGGCCCCAATTTGCCCAGGCTCACTTATGCTTTAGGAACGTGCTGTTCTATTTCAATTCCTCTGGTTAACATTCCTTTATATCCCAGGTTTCGTTACATTCCTATTTGTTTCTTATCATCTTAAACATTCCAACTAATATTTATTGAAATACCTCCTATGTGCAGACATTGTTTGAAGGGCTGGTGATAAAATAGTGAAAAAATATTAAAAAGCAGCACCACCCCAAATTCATGAAGCTTTCATTCCAGTGGATCACACACCATCCTATCTTCCTGCATCACTATATGTGTGCTAAATTCTCAAGGGCCAGAAATCAATCTGGTTGTTTCCATAGCATGAACACAATGCCTGAAACATAGTGGAAAATTAATGCAGATTGACTGGCTAAATGAATAAATAAGTCATCATTTATTGAGTTCATCAGTATATCACTGAATTCTCACAATTGCCCTAAGAAGAACATATATACCCATTCTTGTATCAATAATATTTTGCTGCTCTGGTTCAGGGAGGTCAATTAAGTCGACCAAGATCACAGAGTCACTAAGTGAAAGATCCAGAATTCAAATGCAATGGTTTAACCCCAAAGCTATGTTCTTCTTTATTAGAGCAAAAGGATAATATGAGACTATTCATTAGGATGAAGATCCAGTTTAACTTTTGCATGGACCACATGGAAGCTCCACATCTTAAAACATTTGGAAGCTAATTTCAGAAGCAACCACCTATACTAAATAAGGATAAGATACCATTATGAAATCAGTAACAAAAGGACAACAGAACTGTCGTCGTCTATCCTTGAAAATGAATCAGTAACACCTAAAAAAAAGTCATTCACCATTTGGAGTACCTAAACCTAAAATTTTCCTAAAAGGGTTTCATTTCTTCAGTCCTGAGAATAAAAATGACAGAAAAAAATTAAATACATAACAGCTATACTGTTTGTTCCTAAACCTAAAAATGTTGGAGTTATCCTACATGAAAAATGCATTTCGATTATTTACAGTGTTACATTATTTTCTAATTACTACATATGTCTAAATCTTATTCCCCAAAACCTGCAGAAAAATGCAAGGTCCCCATGGGCATAAATTACTTTTATGTTCCACAGCATCTAACAGGATGCTGAGTATAGACTTAACTCAGAGACTAAGAAATGAAGATAAATTTAGAAAATCTGGTCCGGGGCTTGACTATTTTCCCTGTCAAATTTTGCCTCCAAGATTTTATCCCATTACTCCATGTCACTGAGGACAATGCCAGCTTTTGTTATATTTCCACATCATTCTAAAAGGCCACATCAGTGGTTATTCATCTCACCACATAATAGGCAGAAGGGCTGATTTTATTTTAAAATTAGCTTTGCTCCATTCAGTGAATTTGCTAGAAAATGTGCCTGAATTCATATAAATGGTGGGATGAATCTGTGCTTGCGAGAGAGAAAGAAAGCAAGTGTGTGTACGCAGTTGCGGGTGCCAAGCGTCTTCATAAACCCCTCAGCTCCTCTGGAGTTGCTCACAGTACGTGCCATGGAAACAGTGGTTACCATGGAAAGAATGCACCATGGTGACGAGCTGAAGGAATGTCTATGCAAAACCATCTTACCATGTAACCTCATACTTTCCAGCATTTTAAAAAATATGACAGGATTAGAGCACAGTATTCTGGGGAGTCTCAGCCCTCTCAGTAATCTTCCAAAACAATCTAGAAAGCGAGATGATAAACTGCAGAGCGTTGTGTACCTTGCTAAAGGGCTTGACAAGCAGTTACGTAGAGAAATTGCCAACATCGTTTATCTATGGACTGCACTGCACACTATTAAATATTTTCTGTTAAAACCCACAAAGTATTACAAATGAAGAGAAAACATGGATAAAATTAACTTAAGGCGAATGGTTTCCTGACTTAACTGAGATCAGAATTGATGTGTTTCATCTAACTTATCTGTTAATAGGCTTTCTTGATGCCCTCGTGTTACCATAATCTCCAAAGCACTGGACAAACCAGTACATTTGTTTATCTTTATCACTCTTTGCTTACTAAAGAACTTGCTTTTATTAAAGAGATCAATCACCTGCACACAGTTTAACAGCCTGTGCAGCACATACAAGGTGAAAAAAAAGCAAAAAAGGGTAAAGGGTGAGAGCTCTGTTTTAACAAAGCCCTAAAAGCATTTAAAAGGCAATAAATAAGCTTACAATAATATATACATATACTCTTAGAGGTAGAAAACTTGATATCGAAATTAGTAATCTAAAACATTTCTAAATGGGAAGGTGAAGGCTTAAAAGCGATCTGCGCCTCTACTCTGCTCTCCATTCTGTCTGGTTACTTTAATAGGCAGCCAGAATGATGCTAATGGAGAGATGCAGTAGTACATATGGCACACACGGCTTCTCCCACCAACTTTCATGGGAAAGCCAGACACTGTGCCTCACCACCCAGCCATGAAACCAGGAATCCACCCTGGTTCAGTGAGCACGTGGCTTCGGAGGATCACCGATGTAAACCTCAGCCACGAGGCATTGCTGCCATGTGGGGGTACAGCTGCCTGCTGGGGTTGCAGTGTGAGGGGGACACGGTGACAGCCTTGTTCCCACAACTGCTCTCCCACCTACACTGAAAAACAACCCTATCCAGAATCTCTCAGCACAAAGAACATACTATCATATTTTATCTAGTCTCCTGGGATTAAAAATATTGATTGAAATCTTCATTCGAAGCTTTTCTTAAAAGACACTTTCTTCCAAACCTCTTCTTTCTCCTCCATTGCAAGTCAGCTATTTTTCTTGCCAAAATGCAGGAAAGCAATTAGGCTCAAGGGTTTTGTAAGCTGCACCAGTTCAGGGCAAATCTATTGAACTTTGCTGAGAAATTCTTGTTCATTCACTGTGAAAATTTTGATGATTTTATCCTCCTTTTTGATAACCACTTAGTTTTAGACATCTGTGCAATGTGCACAGGGCAGGATTTAGAAAGAGGCCATCCTAATTAAAGTGTTGTGATGTTAAAACAGGAAGGTACTAAACATATTCCTTTAATAACTGCAGTTTCAAGCTCAGCACATGTTGGAAAGAACTGCAGCTAAAGTACAAAGGAAATTTAGCAGAAGCAGTGGTGGCTAGGAGGAAATATTAAGCTGACCTGCAAAGTGCCTCACAAGTTTTTAGAATCAGGCAGGAGGAAGTGAGGAGCTGCGCCTTCCTCTCTGTCGGCCGCTCCCGTCGCTGGTGATTACAGCCGTATTTCACAGAGAACATATGGCCGTGTTTATAGCCATCAGGCGGCGTTTCACAGAGCTATGACACCGTGTGTCCACCAACTAGCCTTCCTGATTACATTTAATTAGAGAGGAGGCAGGAGGCATTTTAAAAATAATATTATGGCACAGGGATGCCCAAACTTCCTAGGCCTATTTGCAAGACTAAGTTACAAGAAAGACTGATCTTAAAATTATAAGAAGTTAAGAGAAGTGGACCTTTTTCACAAGTCTTTCACTGAGAAATGAGCCAAACACAACAACAAAACAAAGAAAAGCATATGAACACCAAGACAGGAGAGCAGCTTAATGCACCATGCAGGGTGTTATTGGGAAACCTGCTAACGCAAAAATATATCATCTGAACAGCCCTGAAGCACCTTTTCAGGGAAAAGATTCCAAATCAAAACTACCCTGACATCTCCCAGAGTCACTTGATAGTTAGCAAATCCAACTTGCAGTGTATTAAATATAAAATTAATAGGAACCTATTATATATCATTGAATACATGCTTCTACCCAATTTTGTGGTCCAGCAATGCTGTCCTTTCTCCCTTTTAATCCCAAAGTAAAGTACAAGGCAACATATGTCACTAGGCAAATACCAAGCATGATTTAAGAGTCTCAGTTTTTCAAAACTCCCTCTTCTGAATATGCAAAATTTCTTCAGGAAGCCCCTAGAAAACAGACGTGGCTGTAGAGAATTCGAGAGACAGTGTACTGGGCTCACATCCAAATGAAGCCTTATTTAGTAATTCTCTTCCTCCTATGGTTTACAAACTTCCCTCTGAAGAGGTGGCTCTGTGTGTGTGTGTGTGCGTGCGCATTGTGTGTGTGTGCACCATTCCATTTTTTATAGCCACTTCTTCCTTCAGGCTCTTTTAAAAGTCAGAGAACACGTACATTGGTAATTGTGTCATTTTTTTTCTCTATTTCTCTGCTTTGCTGGAACTGGACTATAATGACATTAGATAGGTCGCATGATGGCAATTTAATGGCCTGAACTCAATCCACAGGTACATTGTTGTGGTCGCCTTGGGATCTGTTCCCATCGCTGTGACATGACAGAAAGTACCAGCAGAGTCAGGATGGATGGCCAGCTGCCGTGGTGGAGACAGCGCGTCAGCAAAGGCAGAGGACACTGACTGAAACCCCAGGGGCAGCCTGGCAGCTGTGAAGTCACCCTCACCATCCACACACCTGCTATTAACACAAAAGCTTGACACAACAACATTCATCGATCATGCCCAGGGACAAAAAGAACACACAGGCCTGGCCCTCAAGTGGCTTACTGCTTCTTAGGGGAAGACATGGAAGCGTTTAAATAAGCAAATGCACTAACCCACCGTAGGCAACACTGTGACAGACCCACCTATGTGGTATAGCAGTGACACATAACAGCAATGAACCAAATGCCCTTAAAAGCCCAATATAAGGTTGGAAGGGGAGATGGTGGGAGGGATTTAAGATCTTGACATTTAGGAACCCAGTAGTAAATCCAAAGAACATGCAAAGGCCCATGTGAATACATGGATGAATTCTGGACTCCCTCAATTAACATGAAGATTAATTTAATAAATTCTCTGAGCACTTCAGGAAGAAAAAAGTATAAAGTCAAAGTATTATAGAATTTATACAATTAATATAATATCCAGAGCCCTGGTGAATGCCTCCATTTCTTAGGGAAACTTATCTCTTGATGCTCTCATTTTTTCAGGAAACCATACAATAGTGATAATGTCTTTCATAGGTTTGTTAGAATCAGAAGATCCTGTGTGTGAATGTATATATATACATATTTTCTATTGTATCTAAATATATTTATAAATATAAAAGTACAATATAAATAAAATTGATATTAAAATCTTTTGTAGACTCTAGGGCACCATAAACATATTAGTAGATGTTATGGTTGTATTGTATTTAATGTTGTTTTGCTGTGATTAACTAAAACAAATGCCAACAAATTATGGCCCAGGGGCAAAACACAGCCCACAGAGGCCCAAAGCCATTTATATATTGTCAAAGGCTTTTGTGATGGCAGTTTGAGTAGTTGGACAAGGACAGTATGGCTTGCAAAGTAAAAAATATTTACTATGTGGTCGTTTACAGAAAATGTTGTTGATTCTGCTCTAAAATAATCACAAGGTATCAATCTACCTTTCCCTTTTTTTTTTTTTTGGTGGTGGGGAGGGTGGTAATTTGATTTTTTGGCAGAAAACTGATTCCTGTAAAAAGAGGTTCTATGATCCGCTAAGGAGAAAACACTACATACTATATTCCCCTCTGGGAGATTTAAAATGCACCTCAGTTATTAAAGTTTTTAATAAGCCCTGTATAAAAGAAGCCTATTTAGATTTATTTCCCAAACTTAATTGGCCTTTTTTTTTTTGCTTCCAGAACATGTATTAACAAATACGTCAAATGTGGTAGACTGTCACACAAGAGCACCTCGAAGCCCACTTCTCCTGTGCCTTCTGCAGTACAGAGGCTGGGACTATTTAGCTACTTCAGAGTTCAGCCTTCCTGTTCTTCACCTTGGCCGTCTGCCACAGTTATGGCCAATAAGAGGCAGAACGCTTTGAGGCAAGCTCCCTTCCAGAATAAACAAGGGAGGCCTCAGCTTTATCCTTTCCTGCTGCCTTTGCCCTTCCCCTGTCCTCTTGGCCAGAAGAAGTCAGTGAAGCAACAGCTGCCTTGTGCTTCTAAGGCCAAAAAGCCCTACATGTGGAGGATGGAAGAGCCAAAGGCTGGCAAAACCCTGGGTCCTCAATTGCATCACTGAGACACTGCGCTAAGCCAGAACTGCCTACTCCTGGAGTTCTCACTGCATCGAATAAATACTTCCTGCTAATGGCAGTGTAGTGCATAGGCAAGTACTTCTCAGACTTTAATATGCTCATGAAGCACTTGGGGATTTGTTATAATGGAAAATCTGATTCAGTAGATCTGGGCTGGGCTCCTATCCACCAAGGTAAGGCAGATGCTGGTCTGAGAATCACGCACCAAGTAGGGTAATAGGGTTTTCTGTTTTTTTTTTTTTTTTCAGCAATATGCCATCATACCTGATAGTTCCTCCGGAATTCATCTCCCAGGAGCATGCTTAGGGAAATTCTGAGGGTTCTCACCATCCAGTTCTATTATCATAAACCGTTTAGAAGGTAAGCTCTACCGAGCATACCATTCACAGGATCTGGACTTCTTTCCTACATCATTTCTCATACAATGTATTTGTTATTGCAGCCCATGAGGCAGTGCAAAGCTACCGTGAACCATTGTGCTCAAAGACGAACTTTTCCAGATGTCCTCAGTAGAGCTACATATGGAAATGAGAAGATTATTCTTGTAATGAGGTAGAATGATAGATTCCTTAAAGATTTACCCATTTCCTCATTTATAGGACAGGAATCTAGGTGCAAAAGACCCCAACAGATTCCCCAAGTCACCCCAGAAATGGAGTGGGGATAGAAGAGCCAAGTGGGATTGTACCTTTGGTCCAGTTCTTGTTACACGAATCAATCCACTATTATCTCTCCTGATTTGCACAGAAAAACCTTTAAAAAGGAAATGTGGGCTCCTCAGTAAAAGCGTGTGCCTTATATCACATATATGTGACATAACAGTAGGAAAAATCCAGTTCACATTTCCAGACTCTTCCTGCCGCCTGTGTATTAAGTGACAGCAAAATGAACCATTTCCTTTTTCATCAGGATCGACCGTGAGCATTAGCAAATCCCCAGTCTGTTTAGAGAAACAGATCCGCGAGGGAGGTTTTCCTGATCCTTTCTCTAAAATACAGTTCCACTCGACCTAACTGGGACTTGGGGAGATTCCAAATCTTACTTTTTCCATCTTTCCAAGTTAAACTGGATTTGACGATGGGGTGTGTGGACATGCTGAATGACTTCATACAGTCTTCATTAATTAAAGGGAAAGTTTTCATCTTAAGGTCTTGAGAGTTTTAAGAACAAATGAAAAGTAGAAGAAATACAGAAAGGGCTAAAATAACTGAATTGTTCTATTTTTTTTCTGTTTAATAATTGGTGCTAAAGAAGGAATAGGGGCTTTAGAAGGAGCTAACTTCTAAGTGTTTTGACATGCAGAGGAAGGGTTCAGAGGCCAGCTGGAAATAGTTGGCCCTCCTCCCGTGTTTGATTGTACACTGTGCCTCTGCTCAGCCAGTAAGCTTTTAACAGAAAGACCTGCTCCTTCCTTCTGTGGCTCTCCCCGCTCATTTGGTTTGTTAAGATCATTTAAGTAGTCATCAGCCAATTTCATTTTAGGTTTGCATGATAATCCCGTGTTAAAGCTTAGGTAACTAAGGTCAAATTTAATAGGTGGTTTATAAGGCCATTATGCCAGGCCATTGCATTCCCTAGAAACAGTCAGTGAATTTTATAAAACTTTATCCTTGTCAATGATTCTTACACACTTTCTGTCAACTGTCATCCAAGGACACTGTAATGTGATGCTGGGTTACGCACTTACCTTCTCAGGTAGGAGTTGCATAAGTCAGAAAGTCCACAGATCTAAACTCCAGACTCACTTCAGACCCTCACTGGGGACTCAGGCAAGCAGTTTATGATCTGGGTTACTTAATTTTATCATCTGTAACCTAAGGGTATATGGTAGACCGAAAAATGGTCCCCTCAAAGACTTTATGTCCTAATCCCTGGAAACTGTGATGATTTTACGTGGTGTTATGGACTGAACTGTGTCCCGCAAAAAGCCATGTTGAAGTCCTAACTCCCCTAGGACTATGAACATGACCTTTTGTAGAACTAGGGTCTTTGCAGATATAATCGAAATAAGATGAGGTCAGGAGGATGGGCTGTAATCCAACATGACTTGGGTCTTCATAAGAAGAAAATGTCATGTGAAGCCAGAGAAACACAAGGAGAATACCATGTGACCACAGAGGCAGAGGGGGTGTGGCTGCAAGCCAAAGAATGCCCAGACTGCAGCCACCCCAGAAGAAGAGGCAAGGAAGGATTCTATCGAGGGTTTTAGAAGGAACATGGCCTTGCTGACGCTTTGACTTTGGACTCCCGGCTCCCAGACCATGAGACGGTGTGTTTCTGCTGTTTCAAGCCACCAGGTGTGTGGACTCTGTTACAGCAGCCTCATGAAACTAATACACACGGTACAGGTGTTTTTCAGGTGTGATTAAGGATCTTACGTAGGAAGATTATCCTAGATTATCTGGTGGACCTAATATGGTCACAAGTGTCCCAAAGGTCCTTATAAAAAGGAGATTTTATAAGAGGAGGATTAGAGTCATAAAAGAAGGAGATATGACAATGGAAGCAGAGGACTAGTGTCAAAGAGAGATTTATCAGAGCTTTGAAGATGCTACCTGACAGCTTTAAAGATGGAGGGAGAGGGCCATGAGCCAAGGGATGCAGCAGGCCCCTAGGAGCAGGAAAAGGCAGGGAACACATTCCCACTTAGAGCCTGCGTTCCGTGTAGCATAGCTGACATCTTGTTTTGGGCCCAATAAAACTCATTTGGGCACCTCCAGAACTGTAAGACAGTAAATTGTGCTGTTTTAAGCTATTATATTTGTGGTAACTTGTTATAGCTACACTCGGAAACCGAAATGCCATAATGTTTCCCTGGATTAATACCTAAATTTGATGTACTGAAGACGAAACTAAAATATTTTTAAAACTCAAACATTTAATTTTGGTATTCTTATGATTCTAATTAACTTTAAAGATATACTAGGCACTAAATACCAAACATTTTAGTGAATAGCTAGATGAATGAATCAAAATAATTTCAGTTTTACAATGACATGTAGACCAGATTGTGCTTAATAATTACTCTTTAAGGGCATCAGATCCTATGATAACTGTTGCTCCATTACATAGCACAGTGGCTTCTCAAAACAGCCTTCTCTAAATGTTCTCTACTTGATTAACCATAAAATAAGGAAGGTCCTGGAAAACCCACACAGTCAATGGGATTGAAAGGCAGTAAGAGAAGGGTATCAAATAAGGTCTTCCTTGGAGTATGACAATACACCTCCAATCCTCACCCACTGAAAATACCACTGAGTTTACAGAATGGGCAGTTTCCTTTGGGATACCTTTACTTCTTTGAATCATTTCTGCAGCCAAACACTTCCTTATAAATAGCCCTATTTTCTGCATATTAAGGCATTTCCCCTTTTAGGACTGGAGACAGATGTTCAAAGAATGATACTAGCTAACAAAGCAATATTGGCATTTAGCGTCTTGCTGTGACTGATTGTCTGATATATCTCCCCAAAGTGAGGTGCAGCAGAGCCCTAGAATACAGAATGGTTCCTGCAATGCCAATGCTCTCAGTGGGAAGGGAAACACTGACTCTGGAGAGAGTCCATATATGTTGGAGCAGAGAGCAGAAAGAAAAAAAAGTTGTGGTAAAACATGATCAATTTCATAATTCCAGAGACCAAACCTAAATAAGCATTAGAAAGATAACCTAGGAGCCATTTGAGAAATACAGAAAATGTAAAAGGCTTGTGTAAAAATATGCTACCATCTGGGACTGTTATTCCTAAAAATAGCAACAGCAGCCTGGTTATTTGACTATGGCCAAAGCCATACATTTTGGGATTCAAGAGGCAAAGGTCTGCGTCCCAGTCTAGCCACTCACTAGGAATGTGATGTTGGAAAGAGATGTAATCAGCTTTGGGCAAGTTATTTCATCTGTAACTTAGTGTCCAAATATGTAAAAGTGTATTCATCACTACTAATTATAGGTAGTCATTAGGATTTTTTGAAATATATATGTATACATGTATATCTGTGTGTATCCATGTGTATATGGTATATATAAAGTGCCAACAGCATCTGGAACAGACTTATGGTTTTAAATAATGAACACTTACTGAGTAGTGATAGCGCTGGTGGGCGTTGTGCTGTGTTCTGGCCGTCTAGTACAGCAGACACTAGAGAAGAGCGCTTCCAAATACAGCCTGCCTGGGTTCACATTCCAGCTCTGTCATTTATTCTATGTAACCTTGGAAAAGCTACTTAACTTGTGCCTTCAAGTCCCCATCTCTAAAAGTACTATTATCAATGTCACAGGTTTGTGGTCAGAAATAAATAAATAGATATGTTCAGTAGACGTAGAAATGGTGTCCGGCACAAGATAAACATTTGCAAGTACTAGTTAAAGTGTTATTATTGTATCTTTAATCTTTACAACCCTTTGCTATAGATGCTGTTAACAGACCCATTTTGTCAACAAAGAAGCTGAGCAAGAGAGTCTAAGTGAGCTGTGGACCCAGGATCCAAGTACAGGAAGTCTTGTACTTGGTCTAAAATCAGATTAAATTAGGTGACACTGGAAGCCAGAGTCCACCAAATATATTTTGACCTTTCACCCACCCTTTCCAATACGAACTGGCTTTATGATTGGGAAATTCCTTAAGCACTCCATGTGGCATTTACATAATGGGGACAATAATGTTAACCCTTCTTCAGGTGGTGAGGATTTAATTAGCTGATGCAGTAAATGCCATATCACAGAACACGGCACATAGAAAGCCCTCAAAATGTCAGCTATCATAATAAATATCATGTGTAAGGTCTCTGAAGACTAGCAATCATTTAGTGCTCTACCACCTTTAGAAAAAAATGGGACCACGTTTTCATTCTCAGTGCTTATTTAGGACATTCTCCTTGCACTGTGACATTGTCCTACGACTTCCCTGAAATAGCAATCTAATTGGTCCTGGAAAAGCACTTGGCCGCGGGAAGCAGTCTCTATGTCTTGGGATGATGGACAATGCTTGGGCTTTTGCTCCAGCTTTCTTTGGACTGCATTCGATGATGAGGGAGGTGGCAGCCGGTAGCTGAAGCGGTAACGGCAGCTGAGGGTGTGGAGGTAAATGACTTCACTGACCTTGGAGTATTCACTAGTGCAGACCTGGTGCATGGAAATGAAAAAGTAGTGGGTGGCATCATGGCACTAGGACACTGGCTGGAAAAGGAAAATCGTTCAAGGTTAAGTATGGGGTGAGAACTATCAGCGATAAAGCAGCACAGCTTCCACAGGGGCAAACTGTATTCTCTGAACCATTAGTATAGCTCTTGTACTTCTCACACACTGTTTAAAACGATGGTGGGGTAATTGATTTTGCATTAGCGATTTCAAGCATCGTGTGTAAGAAATATTACAAGCCTACTCCCTAGTTGCTTGCCAAAGCAACCTTAAGAAACTGGTAAGAAAACATATTCTTTTTTAAGCACAGTGACATTCCTTTATGTCTCAAATGCTGGGGAACAAAACCAATCCCTCCTCACTTTGAGTTATTGGCAACAATCTATCAATTATTCATTGGATTTCGGAGGTTTATCTTTTTTTCAGGGGGGTACCCAAAACCTGGGTGGGGGATTGGATCTAGGTAAACATAAACTTGGCTGAAATAGAGTTCTACTGTATCTGGGTGACAAACGGTTCCCAATGACAAGAATCCAAAGGGGCCTTTTAATGGTCAGAAATGGGCACCCAGGGACCTATGGCCCAGGGTGAAGAAAGCTAAGGTAAATCTCACCAGTGACTAGTGGAGAAGGTGAAAGACCTCTCCGACTATTCAAAACTCATGAAAATAAGTACTGAACTATAAAAGAAAGCAGACAATTGGCCTCGAAATAATATTTCTTTCCTTTCTAGTCCCCTTTTTGTGATGGGTTCAATAATATTTTAATAAAATTCTGCATGAGTGAGAGAATCCTGTCTCTGATTTCAAGTTACATATATTCTGCTTACTGATAGGAGAGGCAGTGGCTAGACTGTGGCTAAGGTCATGGCTAAGATCAGGCTACAGATTAATTTAAATGCTATGACAAGAGTGCCTGATGCAAATGCAATTTCAACACATGAGAAAGTAATTAAACTAGAGTAAAGAAGGGTAAGGTCTGCTGATCTTGGTTCATCTTAAGCTAAATATATCCAGCAAAGGCCATGAAAACTTGTGACCTTTTTCTAGCACAGCACATTTCTAACAAAATAACAGCAATAACCACAATAGCTTTAATAATAGTAGTGTAAGTGCTTTAAGTTAATCATGATAACAAACTGAACCACATGGGAGACGACCAAGGTTTTGTGGGGCTTTTACAATTTGAGCTTTCTCTTTGAGAAGAACACAATATTACCAATGTACTATTTCTAGGGTATCTCCTAGATAGGATTGCCAGATAAAATTTAGGTTGAATTCAAATTTCAGATAAACAGTAAGTAATTATTATGATAAGGATCTCCCATGCAAAACTTTCATTTATTTAATTATCTAAAATTCAAATTTAAAAGTTTCCTATATTTTTTTTATTTGCTAAATCTGGCAACCCTACTGCTAGGGCCTCGGAAGAGGCCCAGAGAACATGAGAGGAGCCCAAAGTGCCATTAATTTCACAGTTAATCTGTCCCTGCAGAGATATTGTTGATCATTGCATTTTACAGATGCAGAAACTGAGGGCACGCTTAGCCTTACGGTATCAGGTTGAAAGAACCAGACCTTGTAACTCTTGTAAAGGTTTTATAGGAAGTTTTACAGGAATGTGCAAGAAAAGATGTATGAAAATATCTTGCACATCATATGGGACAGAGTGAAAGGAATTAGATGTGCTCTGGAGAAATAAGAAAACAGTAAGAGAAAATATGATTACTGATCTCACAAGTCAAAAAGTTACAACTTCCCAGAATTGTGAGAGACTGTGTACGTCAACTAGTCCAGCCAGGGATTATTAGTCATATGCATCAGAACGAAATCTCAGCCCCCAAACTCAGGTTTGTGTGTAAGAAATCACTGTTCTTCTTTAAGTGAAATGAAATCTGACTCTCATGAAATCTGACCCATGCCTGTTGGATTGAAAGGAAATTCTGTGTCACCATTACTCACATCCCTCTCCTCTCTCAGGGTCACTTTAAGATTCAGGAGGCTTAAAGGGTGGAAGCCACTCTTCTCTAGCCTGTCACAGTTGCCCCGAGATCCCGACTTTCCAAGCCACCAGCAGTCCCTGCAAGACTAGCGCTCCTCCCGTACGTGCTCTCCCTGTGCCCTGAGACAGGACCAAGAGGGGGAGCCTCGCTCGGGGCACAGCCTCCCTTGATGCACCTTCCCCTTGGAGCTCAACCAGAGCGCTGCTCTGTGACCCAGAAAAGACCCCTCTCATCCCTGACCTGGGAGATCTCTGACTTTGATGCTTCTCAGAGGCAATCTCTCTCTTGCCTTTTTCACCATAAGCCTGGGGATGGGAGAGAAGAACCATCACAAAAATTGATAACATAAAATTTTTCCCAAAGTATGTCTCTGAAAACTTCTCACGTTAGGAAACGTCTTACCTCTAGGAACAGGCTGTTTCGGCAGTGTTTCAGCAGTGGTCAGCTCTGACAGCTTTGAAGGTGGAATCCCTGTCTTGTGCCTATCTGTCCCACTTGAATCCTCAGAGGTGCACTGAGAACGTCCAACCCACACATGGCAGAGAAACTGGATTCCAAGTACTGCATAGCCGTGACCACTGAAAGCACCATGTCGAATGGGCAGGTGAGGTTGCCCCTGGTGTTGGAAGAGAATGAATTGGGTAAATATTGATCTCTGATAGGAAACATGGTAGCATCATGGGAAATCGTCAAACCTGGACTAATTCATCTTCTAAGTGACTGTCCTTCAAAAATCTTAAGCACTTTGAGTTGTCATTTCTCCAGGCCAAATAACACCAGGTCCTCAGGCATTTACTGCATGACCCAGCTTTGAGTTCTCTCATGGCACAGTTACCATCCTTCTGAGCAAAAGTCACCATTCCCATCTCCCAGTTAAGACACAGGGTCCAGATTTATGGCAAAAATACATAGATAACTGTATGGGAAATGCAGTAGTCTTTCATCTCCAAAGATAATCCAATGAAAGGAACTGGGCTGTAGAAAAATAGCAGCTATTTGACTTGGATACTGTGAAGAACTTGTGGATTTACTTTTAATTCCTCAAGCTTTAGGTCTGACTTCAAAATGCCAATCTCTCTTTTCCTTCTATCGCATCTTTACTTTCTTTATTACACTAATGCCAACTAATTTTTCAATGTGAAGTGACATGTCTTCCAGCAGACTTTCCTCTACTCAGGGTCAGCTTTCTCTCTGACTTCCACCACACCTTGTGGGTGTCTCTATCAAAGCATTTCTCTCTGCTTTAGAATTTGCTGAGTTACCATCTCTTCAACCTGATAGCTAATGCCAGAGACACTGAATTATCAGACTGTAGGTCGCCTTTATAACAAAATCAATGCCTGGCACCCAGGTAGGGTTCACTGAAGGCATGAAAGCCGATAGGCACATGGCCCTCAGGAATCTGCTCCCACTCATCACGTATAACATGGGAGAGCTCTGCCCAAGGCATCCCATACAAAGAAGGTGGATTCGAGTATCTGGTAACAGAGTATTGAGACCTAAGAGGAGTGATGCACAAAATCTTGACAGACTTCCAGGATCTGGTAGAGACCTTCACTGGTTTATGCCCCTCTAGACTGGAACTTCTGTGGTGACCTAGGGATTTACAGTAATGCGACTGACTGTAACAGAAACTGAAGAGGCAAGTGTGGAGGAGGTTTTCGGAAGATGGCTTTCATACCGTAGGAACACGGGTCAAGTGAGAACATGGAGAACAGGGCCGGGCTTGCTCCGGACTGCCCTAGACCCCCCTCTGTGCTCTCTGCACAAGGCGGGGCAGGGGCCGTGCTGCCATGCTGCCCTGCTCCGGTGGCCTGTCACAGGGCAGAGCGAAAGCCCAACAGCACTTTGAAAGACACAGGAACTGGGGAGGTGATAAAAGAAACCAGAATTCTAGAGACAAGGCTAAATTAACCCACTGGAGGAACGATCTCAACTAATCTGCTAATAGGCTTTTCTTCAGAGATAACACCACTGACAATGCTTAAAGGTAGAGTGAGGCCAGATTTGCCAAAGGGACCAGTATGGGCCTAAGTCTCCTAAGCCTTCGCTGGTCGTACTGAGAAAATAAACTGTAAGAGGAAAATTTCACTTGGTGTAATTGGATATTTTTGTCTTGCTTACCTAAATTGTCACAAGTGGCTGTGTTAAAATAACATAAAATGAGTGTTGTTTTATGAACGAAAAATATTGTTTAGAAATTCCAATTAGGAAATTAACTTCTTTTTTCAGTTTCCTGAGGTCTTTTTTGTAAAAAGCAAATTAAACCTATTTGAGGTAGACCCCTTAATGTTTTTCAGTGCTGTTGGGTGCTTTTACTCTTGGCTGTGGCTAGAAAAGATTCACAGTAAAGGGGCCTGTGGGGGTAACTGCCATTTACCCCCATGTTTTCATAAATGGAAGCAGCCAGGCAAAGAACACAGCTGTCACCATTTCCCAAACAGGCAAGGGCGGGGGTGGGAGGGCCTGCTGGAGCAAGGGCCAATGTGACAGGCAAGTTTCCTCACACAGCAAATTTAAAATTTTATTAGCAACAATTTGAACAGTTCAGGCAGGTTCAATGCCTGTGTCTGAGCATAAAAATAGATCTGTTCCCTCATCCTGCATTTGCCCTGGCTGTGTCTCAGTTCTAAAACTAACCTGTGATGTGCCCACTGTTCCCTAATATTTGAAATGGTCAGTGATCAAAAGAAGATGGGAGCAGACCAGATATGATATGAAAAATTTGCCGCATTGACCAGCATGAAAGATTCACCTGGAGCAGAAATCTGGGAAAGCTCATTTAGGCTTTGTCCCATGTGCATCTTTGTACTGCAGATTCCAGTTGCAGTGGAAATGCCAAGTTGCTCAGAGACAAGGTTGTCCTTGTAATGTGTCTTGGCCAGTTGGAAATTGGCAGCACTCGTGTTCTCTTGAGAACTTCCTCTTGCCAAGCTTCTAGGACATTTCCCCAGACCAAGTGGATTGGCCAATTGGACAACATTTCACTAAGCACACAAACTTTTCATAGTGCAATTCAGACTTTTCAGAACTCTGTGTTGTTAGCGAAGTAGACAAAAATAATCGAGCTTCACTCTTCCCTGCTCAGGTTCTTCTGAATGTCACCATTATGGCCTCCCTAAAAGTGAAAAATAACACAGATTTTCTCTAAGGCAAGGATAATTAGAGGCCACACCTAAATTTAGAGGGAAAACAAAAACACAAATGAAACCACTTTTAACAGATTAACCAGAAATTCAATTGTGGCCCTTACAAGAACTTAACCTTTTGTTCAGGATCAGTTGTAACATCATTAACTTTAATCCAAAGAAATACATTTATCCAGGGCACAGAATAGAAAAGGTCAGGAACGAGATTCCATAACTCTAAAAGAGAAAGATATATCTCTAAATTGCTAAGTGAATTCAACCTTTTGGAAAAATATTTTGTATTCATTAAGAATCTTTGTACTGTAGGGGGAAAATCACCACATCCTTGGCTAGGCACTGGTGGTGGGAATTATGTGAATGCCCATTTCACTCAAACCCTTCTAAAATTATTGTGTTGATTTGTGTGTTATTAAAAACCCTTGGAAAATATTCTACAACCTGTAATGGGGGGGGTCATTAAATAAATTAGACTACTTATGATTTTACAAATGAATTCAATAAAGTATCAAAAACAATTTCAATCACAGCTGTTTGGAAGATTTTCTTGCTTAAAAACTTCATTTATCACCAAATAATGTAATTAGGCAATTACCAAGTGACAAATGAGTGATGATTAGAGCATCAAAGCAAAAGGGCGGAAGGCTTAAACTCCCAGGAAAGCCACTCACAGAGCACCATAAACCAAAGTGTGTATTTCTTGCCTAATTTTGTCTGACTTTCTGGTCAGCAACAGGAAAGCAATAGCTTTTTGCAAAATGGTGCCTAGACCCACAGTCAGTATATGTGTTCAGTTGAGACACAGGACCCAGGGTCCACAATACTTTTAAGGGCCTGTGGAAGCGTTTTTATGTATTTTAAAATCATAAGAAAAAAATAAACTTTTAGGTCAAAGCAAGTATTCTAATATGTAATATTATTACATTCATCTCACTACCACGGCAGTCATAAAATATAGTTTATACTTTTATTTTTAATGGAGGAAGAGGCCCATGAAGACAGAATCAACTAGAAGCCACGAGCTGATTGTGTGGTCCGGCCTCGACCCACAGTGAGCTGCCTCGGAGCGAGGCAGGGGCAGGGAGATGTCCGAGGAGAGAGCAGAGTGTGTTTATAGGACGAAGAGGACGGTAAGACTAAGACGTGGGCTATATAAACAGTTCTGTTTCCCAAGAGGGTAGCTGGGCTGAGGTTATTTTAATAAAATCAACAGCTCTGTTTTCTTCACCTTTGTATCCCAGGCTCGGGTGTGACACCTGATTCATAATAGGCACTTGATATTTGAGAATTATATAAATGATTCTAGGGTGTGGTGTGAAAACTGCTGGCAGAAGCAAGACAGAGATGTCCCTCTCATGCAATCCTTCACCCCACTTTTATAACCACCAGCACTAGCCTGTATTGATCCCTCAGCAATATGCTTATTTCTTTTATGTCCATCTCTATCAATCCTTTCTGCCACTGAGAATAAATTCCCACTGAGATGGCCTGGGTAGTGGCTAGAGCATGGATCAGTTTGTCTTGACTCCTTCACTAACCAGCACTAGAACTTTGAGAAACTTCTTTTCTTTACCTCTTTACCTCAGTTGCCTCATGTTCAACATGGAAACCTGTTCCTTCATCAGACGGTCATGAGGATAAAATGAGATAATGTGTGTCATATGCTAAGCTCTGTGAGTGGCTACATGGTTAGGGTCTAAAGATATAATGCTTCCTTTTATGTCAGCTATAATGTTACCTAGCACATAACCACACTTAGTAATATTTTTTTGCTAATGCTCCTGAAATCTAGCCCTAAATATTTGTAGTTAACTCATTTTCTACACAACTCTTAACCAAAGGTATTGCTAAGTTCAAACAGTGACAATGAACAGAAGCCAGAGAGCTGCTGGGAAATCCAACTTAACAGGACATACATCATCACTGGAGAGATAATGAGATGGTGAGTATGGTTTGTGACTGGTGGGTGTTTTGATAAGCTATTTGGAATGACAGGTAGGGAGACATGGGGAGGAGGTGAGAAGACTAAATAGCCTCATTACACACATTCAGCAGTTGGGTGGTTCTCGGAGTCCGTGGTTTATGAGGATGCGTACCTGGGGCCAGACCTGTGCTAAAGAGGACATCTAAAGGCTGCCACCAAGGGCATGCTATCTTGGTCCTTTCACCATGGATTACTCAGCCTGGCTTCTAAGTAGACAAGAAACACATATCTAAAAAATTTAATTTGGAGGGGTGACAAATATTTTCTCCTTAGGACACAGTCTCAGCCTAGACTCACCTGAAGGCAGAGCTGCATTACAACCCCCACTACCTGCTCCTCTCTTCAGCTTTTCTCTCAGCCATGGTTCTTTCTGGTTCACACAAATAATGACTTTCCTTTCTATTCTTGCCTTTTAGTATCCCTCCTGACCACCTTTTACTTCTCCTTTAATTTTTCATTTTCAATAAATTCATTCAAACACATTAATGTTTAGGCATCTATTATTTAGTAGTGTATATATGAGATCTTTGCTAGGCTGAAAAAAGGGATGCCTGTATTTTTTGTTTTTAAATTTCACTTCATTCTTTTCTTTAAGCATTTTCTAAATTGAGATATAATTGACTATATAACTATGTTAGTTTCAGGTGTACAGTATAAAGACTCAATATATGTGTATATTGCAAAATGGTCACCGTAGTAAGTCTAAGTAACATTCAGCATCATTAAATTCAGATGCTCTGTATGTTTGAAGCAAGGTTTTAACCCTTTCCCAGACAAGATATTTAAGATACTTAATTCAAAAGCTTAGAAGCCATTGTTCTACTCTAAGATTGGACATCAGCTGTCTAATTTGTTCAGTCATCACTGATCCAAAAAAAATTTTTTGAGCACTTATAATTGCCAGGCACTACTCTGAGCTCTCTCTACAGGGTATTGAGCACTAAACAATGCAAGGTCGTGAGGAGAAGGCACTGATGAAAAAAATACAAATATATAGATAGGTGTGATGATAGATAGGTAGATAGATAGATAGATAGATAGATAGATAGATAGATAGATAGATAGATAGATGATAGATAGATGATGATAGATAGATAGATAGATAGATAGATGATAGATAGATAGATAGATAAATAGATAGATAGATGATAGATAGATAGATAGATAGATAGATAGATAGATAGATAGATAGATAGAGAGAGAGAGAGAAAGAATGATATCAGGTAGAGGTAAGTGCAATGAGGAGAAGGAAAGCCAAGCAAAGGGATAGCCCCACATAGAGCCACTCTAAGTAGTGTGGAAAGGACTACGATGAGCAGGTTGGACATTTCTTTACTAATCACCACCACTTTCATTCTTTTTCATCTCTCTTTGCCTTTCTTCTCTGATAATCTTCAAGGATTAAAGCTGACTCAATCTTTCATATTGTCCAAGGTATCTTACATCACTAGCTGGAAGAAAGGTTGGGGGCACTTGCTTCCAGGTTTGGATAGCAAGGGCAAAATAAGAGGGCTGGAGGCCTGTGTCTAGGACGAAGGAGAGTGGGACTTCTGAGCTCAGGACATGGCCAGGTTGTCTTGGGGACACCAGAAAGAACAAAAATGCTTGACTCTTCAATAGGCATTCCAATGAATATCATGAACCTGCAGCCCCTTTGGAGAAACAGGTAAAATTCAGTGAAAAAAACTAATTAGAAGCGAGGCCAATGATTATTTATATTAACTTTCTTTATAAATGTTTATTCACCTAAAAGTTAATAATTCTGAAAATTTCAAGTGTTTATAGTAGTATAGTCATTAAACTCTTTTATTGTATTCTGAAATATCAAGTGAGTGATTCTCTCCCATCTTTCAATATATCAGTGTCAACAGAATCCAAATATTAAAAATTCATCAGCTTAAATTTAAAGCTTTTATTTAAAATTTCTAGTATTAAATTCTATCTCTTTAATCTGAAATTTTGCTAGAAACATTCCTAAAATGAAGAGGGAAGGAAAAATGCTACCTGATGCCAAGAGGCTTGCAAATTAAATGTGGGGTAATTTCAACACATTGCAAATGCAAGTGATCTCATGTATTCAAATGGACATTATGCGGATAAAATGCCACCTATTGCCTCCAAAGGCCTTATATCTTCTAGGCCCATTCCCTACTTAGACAGGGATTATTTCTACCAATTATAAAAAGCAAATGGAATAATGTTATTTTGGGGGTCTTGTAGGCCACATTTTAGTTAGTTTTAAATTCTTCCAGTTAATATATGAAATTTTGGCAGATTTATTCATTTGAGAAAGTGTTCTACAGTTATGCTGTGCCTCTAAGTTAACCCAATTAAATGGTCAGTACACATGGTGTGGGGGTCACGGGGAAAACAGTGTAGCACAGAGAAGGCAAATAGTGAATCTGTGGCATCTTACTACACTGATGGACAGTGACTGCATTGGGGTATGGGTGGGGACTTGATAATATGGGTGAATGTAGTAACCACATTGTTTTTTCATGTGAAACCTTCATAAGAGTGTATATCAATACTACCTTAATAAAAAAATAGCAAATAAATAAATAAATATAAATAAATTAACCCAATTAAGTCCTATTCGCATTATTATTTGTGCTATAGAGAGATGATTGAATTTCTTCAATTTCTTCCCTTACAATCAAATTACACATAAACCTATTAGACTTAAAATTGTAACTTCCTCTTCCCTTGTTCTACCTTTAGCCTCTTCCTGGCCTTTCCCAGGTACTAGCAACAATTACTTTAAAATATACAAATGAAGAGCTCTTCATCACCGTTCCAATTATATTTTACTTTGGCAAGTTTGTAAATAATATTTTTCTCCCTTGCATATATTCCAAATATTTAAACCATAAATTAATTGGCTGTACTTTCCCATTCTAGTTATTGTTACAAAAATCCTCCTCTTAATCTTTGCAATACAGAATTTGTAGCTTAGAAGGCAATCTTTATGCTCCCCTGACCAGTCACTTCACTTGTAGATAAAGATTTCTGAGTTAATATTTTGATTAACAACTAGCCAAAATCATACGTTAGTCTAATTTATATTATCCTCTCTTTGCCTAGCAGAAAATTTCAGAAAGAACAGACATGATGCATCAAGCAATAGCAATTGTATTAGGTTATGCCAACATTCTCCAGACTTCAGTCCCAAGAATGCTGTCCTGGACAAATCAAAGTGTCAGCATTTTAGGTGAAAGACGCTGTTTCTATTTTTTCAAAAATATGGTGTTTGACTCTGAAAATACTATCCCCCATCAAATAATAACCCTGAACTCAGTGCCAGAGCCTATCACCCAAGCCATGGCCAGTCTGCCAAGTCAGCTTCCTCTATTTCTTCAAGTATTTTTTTTTCAAGTTTCCTAGAAGTTCTGGGGCCAAAAGCTCCCCAGAAGGTGTAAAGGAAGGAAAGATATTTCTTGTAATAAAAGGATAAGAAAATCCATTGCCCAAATCATACGGGTCATTCTGTGCTAGCAGTAAAGGAGCTGGCTATTCTTGATAGAGAAATGAAAAGATGGGTGATTTAATAAAAGTTCTGAGGCTTCACTGGTCTTATCTCCCATCCATTTTATTTTCAAAGATATTTTGAAGGGAGTTCACACAATAGAAATGATCTGTCATCAATCTGGTGTTCTAAAAGCTCAAGTTATCCAAAAGGTTTCTATTGGCATTCCCTCTTCAAGAAGAGTAATTGCCCCAATTTTAGTTCCCCAAATTTCTGATCATTCTATTTTAAACATACAAAGTCAAAAGTGATATTTTTCATATACTTAAATATATAAATATGTAAAATTTTGAAGCAGGAAGAGTGTTGTCAACCTAATTTTCACTCCATTTACATTCAGGAAGAAAAAGGTCTCTGTGTTCTCAGAGGTGTCTATAGCATTTTGTTTTTATGGAAACATTAGAAAGAAGGAACCAATTATGCAAGAATCCATTTAGTTTTGATTGCCTTAAAATACAAACTGCTGAGGCTTTATAGGCTCACACTTAAGAAAGAAAAATATATACCACCTAATTCCAGATATTTTGTAACTTATGAACCACCAGATGTAAAATCATTGACTCTCCGGGGCAAGAAAGAACCTAAAGTGGAAACAAGAAAATCAAGCCATTCAATAATGAACATCAGAAATGAAAATGTTCATTCCTCAATAAGCCTTTTTTGAAGTTTGGCAGGGGCCCTTTTTTAACTTGTGATTCGAACAACTGTGTTGGGTCACGGTCGTCTTACTGTTCATTTCTAATGGTTTTCCTGACCCAACTAACATTTAAGGTAGCTAATTTACCAGGCAATGGTAGGCCTTGATAAAATAAATAAATAAATAAAATAATTATATTTTATTTATTTACTTAAACCAAGGTCACCCACTCGAATACTTTCAGGTGCCCAACTGACAGCCTATTGCATTGCCCAGCTCCAAGGCACTCACTCACACTACATTCCATATTAATGGTGGATGGAGAATAAGAAGAGCAAAATTATTATTAAAATAAATAAGTAAAAATAAAATAGAAACAGAAATGTATATCAGAAATGTATTCAAATAATATATAATAAAAATAAATATAAATAATTTAAAGAGCCAGAAAACCCAGTGGTACCACGAAAGCTAAAGTGAGTGCACAAAGCAGCCTTGGACAAATCAGTAAAAAGAAGGGCACCTGTCACCAGACCAGAGGGCATAGACCCTGGGCACAAAGCAAATGCTTATCTGCAAGCTGAATTTGGGATCATAGGCCACCAGCTGATGATATCATTCTAGAATTATTTTAAGGAAGTATATATCTGTGGGAAACTGAATAATACTTCCTGCTTTATTAAATGTATTAAATTCCGGTGCTATGTCTGCTTTTTGGAATGTTTTATTTTTGATTCTCTTTTAATTACCTGATAAAATCAAAAGGCATTACAACAGTAAAGTCTATCCTATGCCAAAAGCAGATAAATTACTATTATATTTTCTATTATTATTGATATGTAATCTTTGTGTTCCCACAGTAACACAATAACAAATGAAGTTATTATCTGGAATAAAATATCCATTGCCATCTCTGCATCTTCCCCCTGTTATGCCTTCCCAGTAATTGTTCAATGAGATGCAATCTTGCTAATCTTCCTCGGTCCTGGAGAAGGCACTCTGCAAGGTGGCCCTTATCTATCAGAAGCTTATAGTCTGGAGAAGTAACAGACACGTACAAAAAATACTGTAATGAAAGGAATGTAGAATTGCTACACATGCATTGTTTTTAGAATGTGGTAACAGTACAAAGAAAAGGGAGTCATTTGGTGATGCAAGAAAGGCACTTAAAATGGTCCTTAAAAATGGACTAGGACAAAGCCTTATCCAGAAAGAGCAGGTTGGCATCAAGGTACACAAAGAAATTCTGTTAGTGAGGATATGGAGACAGGAAAAGCTGTGTGCAGGTTGCCCCATGTGGCCAGACCACATGGAACCTGTGGAGGAGTAGGTGGGATGATGACATTATGAGAAAGGTGGGTGGGCTCTTCTCTTACTGACTGCACCTTTCACACTCCTTTGCTTTTTCCTCCTTATCTTCCCTAACTCCACCCTAAATAATAGAGTCCAGGGTTCAGTCCAGGGACCTCTTCCAATTTCTATTTACACTCACATCTTTTATGATCTTATCCACCCTCATGGCTTTAAGTACCATCCTATTGCATCGACTCCCTAGTCTATGCCCCCAGTGCACATCTTGGACTCCAGATTTGAACATCCATTGCCCACAGACCGTCCTACTTGGGCATTCAATAGGTGCCCCAACATCATGAGCACAAAAACTGCCTGGCTTTCTTTGCCCGGTGGCCTCCTCCTCCAACCTTCCCCATCCTGATCTCCTGTGAGATAGTCAGGCCAAAGGTCTTAGACTCACCCTTGACTCCTTTCTTCTCTCACACTCAGAATCATCAGAAAATCCTGCTGACTTTATTTTCAAAATACAGCCAGAACTTGACTAGTTCTCACTCCTTCCCCTGCTTACACTCTGACTTGAGCCACATCATCTCACCTGGATCTCATTAGTGCCTTTCTAACAGGTCTCTGCTTCTACTCCCCTCCTCACCTCCTACAGGCAGATTCTCAATGCAGAAACCACAGAGATTCTGTTAAAATGAAAATCATGTCTTTCTTCTGCTCACAGTACTGAAAGGTCACTCATCTTGCCCACAGGAAAGACCCACATCCTCCCAATGGCCTGTCAAGCTCTTGTCCACTGAGCTCCAGCAGAGGTGGGCTCCCTTTTGCTCTTGCCTCTTATCATTCTCTCTGCTTTGAAGGCTCTTCCTCCCGATACCTCCCTCGCTTTCTCACACCTTTCCTTACGTGCCACCTTCCCACTGAGGCCTACTTTGTCCATCCTGTCAAGAATTGCATCCTCCCCAACTCTCACAAGCCCCCTTCTCTGATTTATTTTTCTCCTTTGCACCTATCACTAATGTATGTATTTTATATATTTATTTCTTTATTCTCAGTCTTCCTCTTTGAAGTAAACTTCAAGAGGGCAGAGATGTTCGTGGGTTTTGTTCACTGCTCTATTTCCATAACCTGTAAAAAAAAAAAGGGAAATACATAACAGTATCTCCTAGGTAATAGAATCCAATATTTGGTGACTTGAATGAATCAAAAAGAACCTTAAATGGTTTCAGGCAATTAGAAGATATTTGAATTCAGTCGGAAGAAAGAGCAACAGGTCTGTCAAAACCTTGCACTGTATCTTTGAGGCACAAATGGCATTTCAGGGGCAATGGTTCAAAAACAAAACAAAATGTCAGAAAAAGAATACCATGACTTCTTCCCCTACCCCATGATAATTCCATCTCTGTTTATCTCAGACTTGAAAATTTCATCAAGTCAGCCTGGCATTATGGAAAAGTAAGGACATTGGAGTAAAAAATTACCTAAGTTAAAAATGCCTGATTCTAACAGTGAATGTCAATTTCATCTATAAAATGGAGGCTTATAATTTTTTATGGGTTATAAGGATGAATAGTAATTATTAATATATATAAAAGATCTAGTGGATAATAGGTATTTATAAAATCTTAATTCCTTTATTTTAATAATTAATTAGGAATGACAGAGCACAGACAGTTTCTTAAACTTATCTACCTACCTTTACATACTTTATTCACTAAAATTTTTGCTAATGTTATGAGTAGAAGTTATCACAACATTAGACTAACATGCTCAGAAATAAAATGTGCCTGCTATATGAGTCCTCTTGTTAGAGACACCTACAAGCTCCTGGGCCACACTTGCCTAATCTTTGTTTAGTAACAGAAAAAAAAAAACAAATTCTCAATGACTTAACACAATAGGATTTATTTTTTGCTCACACAGAGTCCATGGTGGCCTGCAGAGGTCTTGTACATCTTGTAGCTATACCATCTAAAACATGTGGCTTTATCTCGACAAGGAAGTGACAGATGGAAGAGGCACCTAGTAGGCTCGTAGCTGCCCTGATCCAAAGCATACATGTCCCTTCTACTCAACAATTCATGTGCCGTAAGTAACCACAAGGCCCCAACCCACTGCAAGGGAGGACCGCAAACTGGGAATCTATCATACTGGACTACATTAAAATTTCTGCATGAAACACCCTTCTTTCTCCAAGTACAGCATTTGGAATCAGAATATGTAAGTTCTATTTAGTCTGCTGAGCAGAACCTGGATTTGAGGTGTTCAGCTAGGCAGTGACCAGCAGAGAAGTGGCAAACAAGTAGCAGAGATGAAGTTCTCTAAGAAATTAAGTGAATGGATCCACTTCAAAATCAGTACAATTGAGGACTTTTATGATTTAATGATCACTTACAATGTATGTGTCAGAGTTACATACTTTGTCTCATTTAATCCTCACATAAACTTTATACATCATGTCATTATTTATCCCATTTTTGAGTCGGAAAAACTGAGACATAGGTAGATTTAAATAACTTTCCCAAGGTCATGTGGATAGCACAGGGTATGGGTAGGACATGAGTCCAGGTCTGTTGGACTCGAGAGAGCACTTCTAGTCACTCAGCCTGACAGTACTATCTCCCTCAGACAGCTTTTCCTTAAGAAAATCCTTCCTCTACCATCACAAATGATATTTCATCAGGTTAACATTATCTGCCAACCCAGATAAGGGACTTGTGACCCAAATGCCACAAAGCAACGGCATCAATGACACTTGGCAAATCAAAATACTCCTAAAGGCCCCCTTTGCTACGTCTTTCTCAATAAGTTTTAACCGCTTCCCTTGAGAGGTCAAAGAATGGAAATTAAAGTGCATAGAATACTGGGTTCTAGACCCATCTCCGCATGAGGCAAATCATGTCACCTCTGTTCAGTGTTCCCCATTTTTATGGATGAAGAGGCGTAGGACATGCAGAAAAGTGGGAATCAGACAGACCTTTGCCAGGATCCCGCAATGCCACTCACTGTTTCTGCAACCTCGAGTAAGGCAGTTAAGTTTGCCAAGCTGGAATTTCTTGCAAAATGGAATCAGTAATGAGATAATTTAAGTACTAAACAGGGTTAATACATGGGCAACATCCTTAAAAGTCCATGCCCCTCACCCTACACATTCACCTATTCCCTACCTGTGTGCTCCAGTGTGCCAAGGTCCACTCCCACACAAAAACTGTATGGCTCCATTTCAATCTCTACTCAGATTAATGCATCTGCAACCACTCGCTCACCAGAGCATCCACCTTGATAAATATAAGGAAAACCCCTTTATATTAACTATTACATAATCTTAATGCTTTATTTTATATAAGGTTTCATTCTTTTATATTTCTCAAACAAGTTGAAACACATATCAAGGCAGCTTTTTTCTCTAAGATGAAAATGCACAAAATTTAGACAGCAGAATTCCTAGATTGTCCATTTTCTGTATTTGTGAAACAAGGTGTTTTAAAAGGCAAAATGTTGAGAAATGGTTCAAACTTTTTGTAAATCATTTGTTAATACGTGTTAAGAACTTTAAGTTATTATAGGAAGACCAATCCTGAGTAAATAAAATAACTATTAAAATGTAAAAACTTTATACACAAAGATATCCAACATGGGATTATTTAGTTAAAGTACTGCAATGTAAACGATCCAAAATTCGGAACTCGATGTGTAAGCTAGGATAAATTCCAATTATGGCATTTTAAGTGTATAAGAGGATTTATAATGGTCATATGAGTTATATCATCAGTTAATCTATGACAAAGGAGCAAATAAACAGGTCTCTTCAACAAATGGTATCAGGAAAACTGGAAAGATACATACGAAAGAATGACACTGGACTATATTCTTACACTATACACAAAAATCAACTCAAAATGGATTAAAGATTTAATGTAAGACCCGAAACCACAAAACTCCAAAAAGAAAACATAGGCAGTAAACCATTGGTCATGAGCCTTAGCAATATTTTTTTGGACCTGTCTCCTCAGGCAAGGACAACAAAAGCAAGAATAAACGAGTGGGACGACATCAGCTAAAGAGCTTTTGCACAGCAAAGGACACCATCAACAAAATGAAAAAGCAACCTCCTGAATGGGAGAAGATATTTGCAAATGGAACATCTAGTAAGAGGTTATAATATCCAAACTATATAAAGAACTCATACACCCAACACCAAAAAAAAAAATCCAATTAAAAAATGAGCAGAGGACCTGAACACAGGCATTTTTCCAAAGAAGACATACAGATGGCCAACAGACACATGCATTACTAATCATCAGGGACATTTAAATCCAAACCACAATGAGCTATCTATCATCTCACACCTATCAGAATGGCTATTATCAAATGTATATAAATGTCAAATCACTATGTTGTACACATGAAACTAATATAATGTTGTATGGCAACTATACTTCAATTAAAACAAGATTTATAATGATACAACGTGTCATTTAAGAACGCATTTAGCTGCCAGTAAGAAAAAGTCCTCACCAATCGTGGCTTTAGCAAAAAGATTTGTTTCTTTTACATAACAAGAAGCCAGGAGGCCAGTGGTTGCTACTTTCGGTGCCGCTCCTCAGTGATAACATCAGAACTCAGGGTCTCTCGAATGGTTCACTCTGTCACTGACAACCCGTGGCTTTTTACTCTTAAGCTCATTACCTCGTGTTAGCAAGATGACTGCTGTGGCTTCCAGCATCACATCTGTTTTCTACAACGGGACAAGGGGAAGAAGGCGGTGTCAGAGATGTCTCCTCTGTGCCTGTGTCTTTCATCACAAAGTGAAATCTCTTTTCCAGACCACCCATGGTCCAGAGCTCCTTCTTACGGCGACCACTAGCTTTCAGACAGGTTGAGCATGTGGTTATTTGGCTTTCCCACCTCCATAGTGGAGGCAGTAATGGCAGAAGGAAAGAGCCAATCAGTAGTATGCAAAGGAGTGACTGAAGGTGAGTGGGAGGGAGGAAGCAAAATATAAAAGAGGCTGAAGCACGCATCTGGGAACAGTGCAGTATGTTAGGGAGAATGGCTTGGATATCCTGTCCCACTGTATGGTCAATGTTAGCTTTCTCCCAAGGCTGGGGACTGGACAGTGGGCTCCCTGGAGGGAATCTTTCAATGTAGGCTGAGCAAAGCTGATGGAACGCTGTTTCTGGTGCCAAGAAGGGTCTTTATTTTTATAGAATTTTCAGTTAAATATCTCACCATGTTGAATCTCTCCAATCTATGCAGTATCCTGGAAGTGTGATGCAGTATAATGTGGTGGTTAGGACTAGGCAGTCTGGTGATTAGGACAATTGGAGTCTTACAGTCTTAGGATCAAATCCTACCTCAGCCACTTACTAGATGTGGGCAAGTCATATCATTTCTCTGATCTTCAGTTTCTTCATCTTTAAAGTGTGAAAATAAAAATACCATGGGTTTTGTCATTAGCATTATTATATTAAGAGCTACCTTACTCTTTTGTTCTAAGGATAAATATGATCAGAAATGTAAAGCACACAACTACATATTATAGGTCAGCTGATCTTAGACGGATATGAATGTACCTTATGTCAGAGAAAAAGTAAGATAACAGTCTAAGCAAAATAATAGCAAATAATGATAATAATAGCTAACACTGTTGAAACTGCATTGTGTACAGGAAGTATTTCACCTGCATTACCTCTAGAATCCCCACCACAATGGCTGTGGTGGTACATTATTCAGGGTAAGTAGGTTATGTTGTGGTAAACATAACTCCCAAATCTCTGTAGCTTAGTACAACAAAAGTTTATTTCTTATTTATGCAGTCATGCAGTACGCATGAGCCCCTAGCAGCAGAGCCCCAAGCTGCTTTGATTGTGTCCCTCTGCTTATCAGCACATGCGACCATGCTTTCTGAGGCAGGGGTTAGTAACCGTGTTTCTAGCTTCTGTAAGTTTGATGGTTTAACATCTTCCCTGCATGCATATGCTGGGCATGCCCTGTCCTAGGCAACCCATAGTACGCCTGAGTCACTGTGCTTTGGCCTCCTGCCTCCCTAATCACCCCTGACCCCTACTCCTTGGAAGAGTCTTCCCCACCCCATCCCCCTGCCACCCAAGGGCATGCTCTCAAATAAAAACAAGAGCCCACACCCCAACCACCTCTCCTATTAGGATCTCACACCCAGAGCCACTGTCTACTTGCCCGAATTACTCCAGGGCCAAGGACCAGACCACTAAGGTCAGTTCCCATGCCCTAGAACCTGCTGAGGACGTTCAGACGAGTCAATCCCCAGCCTGCCTACCCTGCCCCATTCATCCCTCCCTGCAGAAACCACAGTAAAGGCTTTTGCTCACAGCTCCTTCCTCTCCCTCTGCCTCGGGTCCCACCCTGGTGCTTCCTATGTAGCCCCCTGTGAGATGGCATGCCTCTTTCTCTTGAGAAATTGTCTTTACAAGGGCCTTAGCATACTTCAAGTTTGAATACAGGGGAGAAGAACATGCAGAATCACACATCAGCCTTTGAACGCGTCCACCCACACAGGTGCTCGCCCACCTACACAGGGATGGGAGGCACAGCCCTCCCTTGTGTGCACAGAAGGGAAGGGCTGGAGCCTCCCATGAACACGGCTCTGGCTAGAGGTGGGCTTACAGCCAATTTAGGAGTAACAAGCCCTGAGACTGTACACAATGCAGGTGAGGGAATGCAAATAGGTGACCACCTGCCCTGGGGCCCTTAGAGGTCCATGTTTGAGCCAACAGGGAAGTTAGATTGATCACTTAGCCATTTTATTAGTTTTAGTAAGAGTTCACCTTGATACCAAGAAAGCCCACCAAATCCACAAATACTCTGTGACCTACTTCAACACATTTTCCCCACACTGAAAAAATAAGAATTTTTTATGTTTCCCTTTTCAAATTCCTAGTAGTCCTAGAAAGTTTCAAAAGTAATTGCCAGCTGGCCCGCACCACCTCCAGTCCCTCATTTTGTGCTCTGCAGTGACTTTCCTGCCCTGCATATTCTGAACCCCGCTGCTTCTGGGCGCTCTCTCCTCACGGATTCTCATTACCTTAACTGTTCTGTTGGCTATTACCTTTACCACCAAGCCTGGCTAAGGCAAGCTAAGCCTCCCCGCTCCTTTTTTTCCTGCAATTTCCTATTTGCTCTTTTTCCCTATTAAGAAGCCAGTCCACTTTTTCTCTTTGCCATCTATCTTTCTTTCTCAAATACTTCCACATTTTATTTTTCTCTCCTGTGACTTTTTTCCCTTTACTATTAGCATCTATTTTATGAATCTGTCATTACCAACTTTGTTCTTACCTGTCTTACTTCTTTCCCTGCCACAGTAATTTTTCATGAACATCTTTTCTATGTTCCTTTTCCATTTTTTTTGTCTTTTAAAACATCACCCTGTCTCTCCTTATGTTTATGTTCGAAATATTATAGCATTAAGTCATTAAAATCTGTATCACTTAGCTGTCTCATTTTACTGCCTCCCTGTCAGAGACCTTGGGGTGTAACAGTATAATGGAAAATTACTCTCATGTATACAGTGAAAAACAGAGGGGGGGAAGTGACAGGAAGAGGAAACAGACCAGACATAAAAGTAAATTACAAAGGGTCTGCACAATATGGACGGAAGAATGGAATCATCAATCAGTGAATTTCTTCAATGTAGATGGTCAATTCGAATGATTCTGGTAAGAAGGCCAGCAGGCAGAAACTAGCCAATTCCTTTTTCCCCCTAATGTCATTTTCCTCCTACATTATTTCTTATCACCTTACGTAATCAATGTTTAGTGTGTACTTAGCATCTGCTGGATGTAAATCTCCACTTGCACAGAGCCCGGAAACCCTGGAGTTTGATCTCGGCTCCAGCTCTTACAGGTATATACGCACAGTGAGCTTCAGACTGAAATTCCAAACATGATTTCTCACTAGGCAAACTGTCAGAATGCCAGCCCTGCATTTCCCAGTGGGCTCCAGGTGCTTCTCTCTGAAGGGAACCAGGAAGTCTAGGTTGGTAGAGGTACAGGCAGTATGGCTTCCCAGACCGCTGGCCCCTCCCACAGCCTGGACAGCCAGCCATTCCCCATGACGTCAGGGCACTCCCTCCAGCCGTGGAAGGAGGATAGCTTAACCCACATGTGTGATGTTTCTGGAAGACTTTCAGGGAGTGATAGGAGAAAAAGGAGAGGCTTGTAGAATAGCATTTGAGGTCTATATGAAATATGCTAAGAAAGGAAGCAGTAGGGAGAGAAAATGACTTCAGCCATTTGTTAGGAATACACCTTCTCTGTCATTGCCTGGAAGGACTAAAACAAGATTCTAAATACACGTAATCATTCTGTGTTTCCACGTTGTGTTTCTTTACATGGGACAGAATCCCATGGGACAAAGTTTGGATCACGTGTGGTTCCAGAATGTATGTGGATTACATTTGGATTACTTATGACTTTAAGCAAGTATTTACCGTCCTTAGAGAAAGATTACTCAACTTGGAAAAAATAGATGATGAGATGACATATGAAAATTTTGAAAAATGATCATTCGATCCACAGATGGTGGCAGGGAACTAGAGGTTGATTTCAGAGCTCATATAGGTAGATCTCTGGGCAGGGCTGATATATTTAGTTCAGTGGCCAGCCTCCATTTGGATTACCTAGTGTCTATGCAGAGCAAGTGATTAAATATTTTTACTACCACCCCTGCCTCTGATGATTCTCATATACAGTTATCTGAATAGCGACCTGTTCGGGTAACTATATCTAACCTTAGAGTCAAGGATTATAGTGGGGCAATCAAGTAAGTAGAACCTTTCACATAAACATCACAGTGAGAGTGACCTTTGGCTGGGAGTGCTAGCTATAACACAGTGGGAACAGTCACTCGTGTGGTTATCATCTCTAGAAGTTATTTGGATTTGGGTATAAGGCAAGAGAGCCCACAGAGCAGGTTTTGCATGGAATAATTCGATGAAGTATCCAGAGCTGGAGATATTCTCTCCATGGGCGATCTCTGAGCGCTTTTCTCGGATACCCAGTGGTGGAGAACCGAATCATAGCACCGACATAGTGAAACCCACTGGATTACTTCTGAGGTAAGTTCACTAGGCCAGCAGACAGAGCTGAACTGAAAATCACCAGGGGCCCTCAGCGCTCACAACGTCCTGCAGCAAGCTGAGCTGTGCTGTGAATCTCAGCCTTTCTCAGAAAAGAAATGACAGGATTTTTCATCCCTAGTCCTGGTCACTGAGATCAGAAAGTTTACCCACCAGGGCCCCTCCCCAGCTTGGCGTTTGTTACTGGGGCTCTCCAGGTTTGCTTTGTGAAAAAGCTGTTTAGATGACTCATGAGCTACGCTACCCAGACTGTATACCCACTGTAGAGAAGAGAAGTGGATTTCACCCTAAACTAAGGAAAGCATCTTGCTTTCAGCTGAACTTACACTCCAGCTTGTCCTGGGAGGCTTGTTGGTGAGTGTTTCCACATCGCCACCAGCACTTCAAGAGGCCAGCAGAAATTTCTTCTAAAGCATGCTTAACACTTTCAAGCCCAGAATGGGCTTGGCCGCTTGAAGGAGAGATACACCGCCCTTACAATAGAACGGTACCTTCATGCATCTAAATAATCGCATTCCCAACCCAGTAACGGGGTTTCAGGTACCAGGAAACAAATCTCAATGTCCAAATAAGGCTGGGGCTATTGCCACTGCTTATAGGAGCACAACAACTTGCAAGTACAAAAATCTTGGGGAATGGTGTCTTACAAATAGGGATTTGGGACACTATCTCTAATTTTCAAAGATCAGAACAATCAAATTGCCTTAACGAATGGCCACAGAGTATCTGGCCAGGGTCAATTATTCATTTATCCAATTCATTCACTTATTCAACAAATATTTATGGAGGTAGGCATTCACTAAGTGCCTGGGATACACTGATGGACAACAAACATAAACAATAAATGTTATAAACATTGATTTTATAGAATGGTAAAAGTGTTGAGTAGTATGGAAGAAATAAAACCCAGAGGAAGACAAGATAATGTGATTAGGGGAGCAAGCTGCAATAATTAAATAGGATTAAACTGAAAAGGTTAAACCATGAATAGGAAAGAGGGTGAAATTGCACTCTAACCAACATCTCTCTCTCCAGTGCAAGATCTGATATGGAACTGCAAAGAGGTTCGCTCGCACTACAACGATATGTAGGTGCTGGGTTCTGTGGAAAACTTGGTCTGAAACTCATAATTCTAGCATGAGTTAGCCTTTACTGGGGACAGTGGCTGTTTCCCCAGCATCCATCCATTCTTCCCGCAGTAGTTTCCCCAAGCTTTTTGATATCCGCACCTCTGCCATACAGCCCATGTGTTTTGGGGAAGACAGGCTCGACCATGCCCTGGAAATGCAACAGGTGCCTCGGGCCCAAAGCCAGTCAACATAATCCAGTGCCCTGCCCAGTTATTAACTCATGGGTGTGTCCTGGACCCAATCATCCTGGAAAAGGTGTCCTCATTTTCTTGCCCTCGTATGGCAGGCTGATGTACCCTGAGTAACGACTGCAGGCATTCTGCTGCCCCAAAGCAGCCGGCCTTGGCCTGAGAACCGTCAGCACATGAGACGTCACAGTTAAGAAAATCCCAGAGGAGCAGACCCAAAGCCTGGATCGAACCATGACTCTGGACACTTTGAATACACACACCAATGAATCTGTTTTCTACGCAGGCTAATCGAAATTAAGCTTTTCGTTACTTGCAACTCAAAGCATCTTAACTAATAAACCAAACGAAAGGTGGCTATGGACAGGAGGCCCACCTTATGACCTCATGTGAAATGCCTTATCCCAGCAAGCCCACCCAAAATTTAACCTCTTTTTACTAAAGACAAAATTCATAGGAAAAATCAACATTTTTATTGTGAGTCTCAGAGAAACAACTTCTTAAATCAGTAAAAGAGGTACTTCCAGAAAACTAAAAATAGTAGAACATATTGAATTAGAAATGACAGGTGCAGATGATAAGGCAGGCTCAGGAAGATCAATTCTAAGGTAATTTAGGGGAAGGAAATGACCGACGCTCACAACCTCTAGCATAGTAAATTGTTTCTTGATTCCCTCTTAATGAAAATATTGCATTCTCTTTTCTTTCCTGTAATATTGTCAATGGATTTTCTTGCCTTCTTTTTTTTTCTTTTTTTGCTTTCACTTTTTGCATAGATTTAGTATTTTGTTTTTAATAAAAATGGAGGTGTTTCTGAGAATTTCTATTGCAACAGCAGGGCTTGAACTTCAGGACAGCTGAAAGGAAGAGTATGTGCTGTTTCCATGGAAACCATAGCAGTATAATGTCAGGTACTAAGAGACATCAAGGATGAAGGGATAAAATCCCTGCATCATTTTAATAAACACGTCCTACTTACAGTTATTTAACCACAGAGTGCGTACATAAGCTCTATCTCATAATAGCCACTCTTTGTAAATTTCTTCTGACCACATCTAACCTTCATAGGTTGGTTTTGATTATGCTGCTAACTGAATAAAGATGAAAAGAATGCCCTTCATTAGAGTATTATAAATGCCTTATTATTCTGGAAACTCATTAAAACGATCTATATATGTTTTAATTAGAAAATAGTACTATGGGGATTCAATAATAAGGGTTAATTTAAGCCCACGAAGACAAACAGGTAAATTAACAGGACTTAACATTTTGTCCTTACTTCCTCATCTTATATTTCAGGCCCTATTCCGGGTTATTTGCAGTAGAAAAAAATAATAAACAGTTTTTGCCCAAACTCTCACCTACTGACATCTCTCCCCTCCAGTTTATGATCCAAAAAGTATCATGTCTGATTGAGGGCAAGAAAACCCCCAAGCCTCCCAGTTTGCCGGGCAGCAGGGGACGCTGCCCAGTGCTTACCCGGCCTGCCTTCGGGAGGTGGGTGCCCAGCTCTCAGGGGCAGCCCTGTGACGTGAACATCTGCCAACACTTCCTGGTGCCATTCTGATTGTCCCCCCAACCTGGGGCCAGTTCCCAAAGGTCTCCTCAAGGTCTTGCCTCCACACATACATCAATATGAAGAAGGAAGCAAGGAGGAGGAAGAGGAAGAAAGGAAGAAAAGGAAAGAGGGAAAGAGAGAGAAGGGGAGGAGGGAGAGAAAGTGGGAGGGGAAGGGGCTGGACAGCACCATGAATCAACTTGAGAGGAGGAAGATTCAGTGTTTCTCCACTCCATCAGGACCCTGTAAGGGACTTTGGTTGTGAGGAATGATTTGTCTGTAGTACTGTAAAAAAAAGTCCCTTTTTTTGTCTTCCAAACTCAGCTAAAGGAAATTGTGCCAAATTCCAAATAAACTGAAAAAATACTCCATCGGGGCTAGTGAAGAGAACTCAGCGCACAAAGCTGCTCTGTGCTGCCGCCTAAGGAGCTACAAACACTAAAGGGAAAAGGAGGCTTCTCTCCCTTCAGCAGGCGGTAATTGGACTCGAGGCAGCAAAACCCTGAAGGTAATGACTTCAGGAAGCCACTCAGGGTCAGCGGCCATGGCCAGAGAGCTGAGGGCCTTATGTAACCGCTGGGCCACAGAATGAGGGGCTGCTGGCCCACAAGGGCGCAGAGGGGAGGCAAGCTCTGAGGCAGCAGACAGCCCAGTAATGGTCACTCAGGCTTTATGAGAACTCCCTAGGGATGCCGAGCCACAAGAGGGATGCATGGACCTGACGACCAGCAAGACCACGGTTAAGAACTACAAGCCAGAGACTAAGACTAGGATTCCCTTTTTCTTAAATATATCCCTCCTGTCGGGTTGTGGTGTGACCCAGAAAAAAACAGGCCCATCACTAAATAATGACCAAATCCAAGGGAACCAAAAGATTAAGAAACAGATTTCTGCCCCACAAGGCCACAGGCAAGATGCTAACAGAAAAATTGCTTGCCTGATCTAGTCACCAGCCTGACCTCCACCCCCACCCCCACCATACACACACCACTCATTTGAGACTTAATTGCTCCAGATTTTACATTTATATGTGACATTAAAATATCCAAACGACAGAGACATATCTACAGACAAAATACCAAAAGATAACCTGAAGTCTTGTGAAATAATTTCACAGCTTTTTTAAAGAGACAATGGGCCTCTATTTCACGTGATCGTCTGATTCTGTGTACAATTTTCATACGCAGTATTGAATATCCTTTTGAGTTCATCACATCAGTGGCTCTTGAATCATGACACAAGTAAACCCAATCAATTCAGACCTTAATAATCTGGTCACTTGACCTTTCACAGTGCCCAATAGTTTGAAATGCAAAAATGACCTTCGGATGGGATTCCCTCTCTAACCCTCATGAAGATTCTCCTACAAAGCAAAAGGGTGATAACAGCAGAATAAGTTTACTATCTCAAGAAAGGTTCTATGGGAGAAAAGGATTAATGCTCATGGACAACCCCAGAGAATCTTAAATAATTGTTTAAAGTGAAACAGGATGGGACAAGTTTCCTGATCCTCACTGAGTCTTGGGGAATGGGGAGAATAGGAGAAAATATAATAACTGTCTGCAGCTAATTCATTTTGTTCAGTCTTAAAGATAGTTTAGAGAGCATCTAGTATAGGTGTGGTCAAATCTTGCCTAGGGACATGTTAGATTTGGCCTCTAAAATTTAAAATGAACAACTGAAGCCACTTGAATAGGCAAAGTTGGGGTGCGTACTCTCAGGTGTACCACAGGCCTTTAGAGTCTAGCTCTGTCCACATATTATCTGCCTGGTCTTTGAAATTCATCCCTGAGAACACCAGAAAACTGAGCACCAAGCCCATTAAATAATTTGCTCAAGATCACAGTGTGCTAGAATTAACAATGCATGTGTGTTGGGGGATAGGAATGGAGATGGGTGAGAACAGAACTCCCCTAGTCTCTCCCTAGTTCACAGATGAGGTGAGTCAGCCAGAGCTGAGGCAGGGAAGTCATGGCCAGAGAAAGAATCATTTCACTAGCTCCCTTCTCTCCATTACTGTGGACTGAATCATGTCCCTCCTCCCGCACCCCTGCCACAAATCCACGTGTTGAAGCCCTACGCCACAATGGGAGGCATTTGGAGGCGAGCCTTTGGAACGTAATTAGGTTAGATGAGGTCATGAGCATGGGGCCTTATGATGGGCTTAGTGCTCTTCTTATAAGAAGACCCACCAGAAAGCCTGCTTTCTGTCCACGGGATAAGGACACAGAGAAGATAACCATCTGCAAGCCAGGGAAAGGGCTCTAACCAGACAACTGAATCTGTTGGCACTTTGCTCTTGGACTTTTCAGCTTCCAGAACGCTTAGCAATACATCTCTATTGTTTAAGCCACCCAGTGTATAGTATTTTGTTATGCAGGCCAAGTTGACTAAGATAGATTTTGGAACCAAGAAGTGGGGCGCTGCTGTAACAAACACCTAATCATGTGGAAGCAGTTTGGAACTGGGTAATGGTAGAGCTGGAAGTGTTTGGGGGTGCATGCTAGAAATATGGGCAATTCAGGGCAATTCTGGTGTGATCTCAGATGGAAATGAGGAATGTGTTACTGGAAACTGGAGGAAAGGCTGTCCTTGTTATAAAGCGGCAAAGAACTTGACTGAACCATATCCTAATGTTCTGTGGAAGGTAGAACTTGCAAGCAATGAAATTGGATATTTAGCTAAGATTCCTAAGCCAAGTGTTGAAAGAGAAGCTTGGAACCTCCTGACTGCTTAAGTGAAATGTGAGAAGGGACAAATGAATTAAAGAAGGAAGTATTAAGCAAAAACAATCCAACATAACGATCTGGAAAATCCTCAGCCTATCCGAGAACACTAACAATGTGGGCCAAGAGAGAGAGGATTATTCCAGCAAAAATACTTCCAGTTGAACTAAGGGAGACAGAGCAGGAGAGAATGAAGGAAGACTGAGACGTCTTGGATTTTACAAGACGGAACCAGAAAGCTATTTAGCTCACAAATGTGCACTATTTCTTAAGAAGGGCAGAAAGACCCTGAAGCCAGTTCAGGGATAACATTGCTCCCTTGAAGCACAGGCTCAGGGACAGGGCTGGCTCCTCCTGGGTTTCAAAGGATAAGCTACTTGTCTTGTTCCCGGAGCCAGAATTTCCCCATCCAGAGCCTCAGGGGTGACGCCCCACCCAACCAGAGGGCAGGGCGAAGCTGCCACCCCAGTAGGCCTAGGAGGTGGGATAGCAAGCCAAAGAGAATGATTCTCCGGCATTAAGATCCAGTGGAATTTGTCTTGGTAGATTTTGGATTTGCTTGGGACCCATCTACCCTTTCCTCTTTCCAATTTGGAATGGGACTATCTATTTTATGTCTGTCCCACCATTTTGGAAACACAAAACTTGCCGGGTTCACAGGTTCACAGCTGGAGAGGAATTCTGCGTCAGGATCAATCATACCTCAAGTCTTACCCACATCTGTTTTAGATGCTGTTTAGATGAGACTTTGGACTTGATGCTGGAAAAAATTCTGACTTTCGGGGCTGTCGGCATGGAAAGAATGTTTTTGCGTGTGAGAAAGACGTGAACTTTCGGGGGATGAGCAGAATGCTAAAAACTGAATTGTTATGAACTAAGGCATCTACCATTCTACCCCCAAGACCCCCTGAGCCAATTCACATCCATATCCCAGAATTCACACAGAACAAAACCAGTCTGTCACATCAAGGGTCTAGCAGAAACTCTGTTCAGGACATTAGGATCCTTTTTTTCCAAAGAAGTATTTTAAACTGCAAATGTGTCCATTCACTTCTGAACCTTTGTTTCATTTGAAATCAACAAAGTTCAGTGTAATAAGATCTTATTTTTTGCCATGGTCACTATATTTATTTTTATAATTCAGCTCTTTTTCCCAATAAAGGAAATATTCTGGATCATAGATCATCGTATAGATGTTCAAACTGAAGATGAAAAAAATCTGACATGAAAGAAATTTTATCATAAGTACAACCTTAATGGAGTTTGTACTTGTGATCTTTGAAATATGACTCCAAAGTCTGACCTATCAGACTACACTATTATTTCTTATTCTCTATAGGTCTGTCTACACACTGAAATCAGTTCTCAGATCGCTCTTTCAGAGAGTTCTCCAAGGTCAACAAAACCTGAAATTACAAATAAAAAATTAATTTAAGAAATCAAATAACAAGTATCACCAGGGTCAGGAGAGAACCTTCCTTCCATGGTCAGGTCTACATGCAGGGCAAATGGCATACAAAGCAGCCTCTCTTTACTATTAATTCAGGGCTGTATATGTGTATGTAAGAGATAGTGAAAGAGAAAGAGAGAGAGAGGTTAGATTAAATGAGAGAGGGAAAGTTTCAATTTACCTGAAAATCGCACTATCATTATTATGAGCTATTTAGAATGAGATGGCATTTGCAAGGTTGTAAGAATAGAAAGGATGGTTGTGTAAGGTGGCAGGGCAGAAAGCCAGGATGCTTCAGACATTTATTTCCAGTTAAACAGTACAAATTTTGTACTGTTTTGGGTTGCGGCTGGCCTCTCCCATCTCAGATCAGCCATTGTTCAAAAGAAACACTTCAGCCTTATTTTTACTGCTCAGTAAGATATTTCTATTGGGAAAAAGTTCCAAAATTAAAACTTAAATGAAGACTGGGTCAAGCAAGAAGAAAGTCTTTAAGAAGAAAAAAATTGCTAATGGCACAACGGCCTTTCTACACAATGGCCCGCTATGTTGGCTGGAGCCTCCTATTTCTCACCTCACCAGTGCTTATTTTCAGTTAAATGTACGTCTTTATTCTTATTACATAATGAAAAATAAAGTGACAAGTGAATCTCATGCTTCTTGAATTAGCTTAGGACTTCCCTTATAAACATGTTTTTAAATAGGTGAAGTAATCCCAAAAGGCTATGTTTTCATTTTTTTTTTAATGAATACATTGTTTAAAGATCCTTATTCAATACATGATTTAAACCCAGATGTAAAATTGTTCTTTTGAGGGTTTTTCGTACTAGTGAATCACAACTCAAAAAAGCCTACAAAAGAGGTGTAGAAACCCTGAATGGGGTCTCCGTGGGCCTTCTCCAGCAGGAGGACACCCAGAGGCACTGCAGAAACAAGCAGGCCACTGACAATGAGCAAGACCTCTGGCTGACCTCAATCACGGAATTGAGTTGAGTGTCAACCTACATTGTGAGAGATATCGGAGAGAAGGCATACGGTTTGGCATTAGAGTTTACAGTGTGGTATTGAAGATTTACACTATCTTGAATCATATGCCAATTTTATTTGCCATAGTTTGAATCAACATCAGAGTCTTACCAACCCTGTCTTTGAAATGCTCAACATTATATTATTGGTTCTCATATTACTCAGTTCTTTGTTAATATTTTCCCCATAATTCTAAATGAGTGTTTGTTTGTTTTTTAAGATTTAGGGAATAGTCAACACAGTAGCTTCAAGATCAATCACGTCAAGCTTCAGGTCCTAGCTCTGCCACATACTAGCTATGTGACCTGGGGAGTAATATTTCTTTCTCTAAACTTCAGTTTACTTATCTGAAAAGAGAACTGGTAAAAAAAAAAAAAAAAAAAGAAAGCATGGTCACGACATTTAAATCCCTAACAAAGTGGAGGGTGTTACTTCCTCTCCAAAGATTTCTTCTCCAAAGCCACCCTTCTTCTACCAGTTCTTTAAATGTCGGAAGCACCCAAGCTTCAGTCTGAGGCCTTCTTTTCTTCCTCTAGGTAGACTCTTGACTCTGGAATGGTGATTATAATGTACTTTATTTTGGTCACCCATTGTCCCTTCACATTCCCTTCATGTCACTGGGTCCTTTGCTGCCCCCAGATGACTCTTTCAGCTATTATCTTGCTCCTATTAGCTAACAAAAAGTCCAAAAGTCACTGAATTAGAAAAATGCAGCCATATCTGTTATTAAAATATCAAATATAGTCTACTCTCTGATGCTCCAAATTCAGTGTAGAGGTGCAGTTTCTCATCTCTCTTAGCTGAAACTTAGTGCAGTTCAAAATCAAAAGGAGGCCATGGTCAGCCTTTTCCCCTCTTCCCTCACTGAATGCTCTACTTCTCTCTTGCCTTGCTAACCAAGTCTGCAGCAAGGGCAACAGAGAAGCAAGCAGAAAGCAGGAGCGCTCTCGACTGACCGGGCCTGTGTGATGGGACATACTGACAGACTCGGGTCGGAGTTTGAATTAGGGAAATGTTTAGAGTCTCCAGCAGACACCTGGAACTTAGTTCATCCCAAACCAAACTCATTACCTTGCCCCCAGCACATGCTCCTTTTAACATTTATCTTTTTGTGCCTTGTGCCAGCCACTAACCACCACTGGGGTAATCTGATATATCTACAGTCATTCTTATTTCCTGTTAGTCCCTCACTTAACATCAAATTAGTGATCACATTCTTCTAAATACATTTACTGACAGCTTCTCCAAAGCATCGCCTCTTCTGCAGCCTTGCTGCACTGCCCTTTCCAGGCTCCTGCTCTCTCTTCTCCAGGTTACCCTTCTGGAATAGTAGCTGGGCATTCATTCCTTCCCAGACATCGCAAAGGTGGTATCTCTTTTCATGTCATTTTAATGTCTTTCTTTTTATAAAGTGATCATCATGTGACAATGTTACAATGTTAATAGTTATGCTCCTGCTCAAAAACCTGCCATAACTTCCTGCCAGAACAGTTCAGATCCATTATCTGCCTTATAAGACCCTCCACCTTACATTCCTATCTACTTTCCCACTTCTTTCATCTCACTGTAGCCTGATTCTCAAAAAAAGCCCACTTCCCTATCTTTGCACGGTTGTTCCAGAGTCTGTCTCTGTATGTGCTTTTCCCACTGCTTAGGCTACTTCTTCCCTTGTTTCTTTACTTGGACAGGTCTTAGCATCTCCTCCAAAAAGACTGCCCTCAGTTCTTCACCAAGCCAGGTTTGGTTTTGCCTCCTGTTTGTTCCCACAGCACTTTCTTCATCTCCAAGAGAAACTAATTAGGTTTAAAATATCCTGTTTATATCTGCCTCCTCCATGAAATGGTGGCATTCTTGATTTGGAGAACAACAGAAAAATTCAAGAAAACTTGATAAATAAGTGAATGTATCTATGAACTGAACAGCTGGAAATTAAGGAGGTGGAGAGAATGCACAGGTGAGGAGGCTGGATGTTCTTTAAATATAAATTTTCTCCTAAGAAAAACAGAAGAAGACTTTGTTCAATCATGAGCTATTTTTTTACAGAAAGAACTTTCTGTTCCCAATTCTTAGTCAAAATTTTATTTTTAAATACTTCTACTTATTATCCTTGGAATAGATGGTATAGTACTCTACATATTTTTCTTTCTGCTGATTTTTGGGAAAAGGAAGGAAGAATTGGACACATTTCTTTCAATTCAAATAATCATGCTACTGTAACCCTGTAGTGTAAGACCCTGGAGGACAAAAACTATATTTAATTTGCTCTATACTCCACACGAGGTTCCTGGTTTATTGGAGTTGCCAAGGAATTTTTTCAAATAAATACAAGCAAATTATATGTCCCCAAGAATAAACTTGTAAATACTACTTTCATTTTCAAACTTATATCTCCAAGATTCATATAGAACAAAGCCTAAGTTCCTTTTTTTAAGTCCCTGAATAAAATGGGTCTTCGGATAAACAATTTTGCATTCATTGGGTATAGAGACCAGAAGGGTCAGCCGTGAACGAACAGGCTTTTTCAAGTTCTTGGTCTCCCAAAGACTTCCAGGAGTACATGTACAGGAAGGTAGAGGAGTGGGGATGATGAGGAGGTAGGATGGTCTCATTTTCACGCTGAGAAATGCAAAGCAGGAAGTGAAAAGGATGTCCCTCTCAGGACCAGAATTGTTGGGGAAGAGAGGCTGCCCCCAGACATTATGATACTCCCAGACTTTAGATTTACTCATCACATTTTACAGAATCGTATTTCCTACTAAGTGGCTACCTTTAACTCCTTGATACACATTAAATCCATAGCAGTGTGGCACTCAAAAGGTTAACATGATGGGCAAAGTAGTCTTGGGTCCTCCCATGCGGGCATCCTGGCATTGCTCAGCTAATGCTCTACATTCTGCTAATGGGAATGACAACTGTGGAATTTCCCAGTGCCCAGAAAGGAAAAGAACATCATCAAACATTCCAACATCTTCCAATTCTCCCTCCCAGCTCACTGTCTCTCTCTGTGTATGTAAATGGCCTCATTTTTAACAGAAGTATGACAAACACAACAACAGCATCATTTTATGGCAGCAATAAAGCACATTTTTAAAATGCATTTCATTTCAAAGCAACTCTAATTTAAGCCTTTTTGGAGTCTTTATTCTCCTTCTTTCCAGAAGCAGCCTCTGGTTCTGAACGGCACTGGGAGAACTGAGGAATGTGGATAGCATCTGCCAGGGACAAGACATTGCCTCACAAGTCTTTAGTGATTCACAGGTTGTAAATACTTGATTGTGAGTCTGTGCATTTACACCAGGAATTCATAAGTGGGCATTTGCAACTTTCAAATGGTTATCAGTTAATATCACTTCATTTCTAATACAGTCACAAATGCCAACATCACATTCTCTACCATATCAATTTTGAAAGGTACAGTTCAGATTTTTTTTCTTAGTGCTTCCTTTTATCTAGGATATAAGAAAACACCATTTCACTTACTTTTACTTTTCCCAAAATCCATTTAAAATATATCTTCAGTTGCAAATGCATATTTTCAGACTATTTTAAATTACCCTGAAACATCTCTCATCTAATGGACATATATACTCTGCAAAACAGGAAACTTTTTTTTTTATCAATTTTGTATGTGATTTGGTCAACTTGACAGTTATGAGCAAATGCTACACAGGAGCTGCTTATGTTGTCCCTGTGACCAAGTATCTACTACACACAGCCTACAGTATCACAAGGATTATAGCTCTAACTGCCAGTTTCCGTTTTTAAAATATCTTGGGGCAGAAGGACAAGCTGACCTAATCAGGAGGTTATTTGAATAGATTTTATATGCAAGGCAGAGCTAATGCCTGGTTGACATTCCAACCCAGAAAATTTTTTCATGTGTGATTAATGGACTTGACATCCATTTTTTTTCCACTGCTTTTGCTAAACATGTAGTTCAGGATTTATTGTTAAATACCACTGAGATCATAGGAAACTAAACTCCTATGACTGAGAAAATATTGTGCCAGAGGCCAGAGTTTCTCCAAAGAGTTTGGATCATACTAAGAAAAATAAAATGGTTCATGGTCTGGATTCTCCAATGTGAGAAACCTTTTGAATGAAAAATGGATTACATGGATTAGCAACATGATTTACCCATAGATGAGATGGTGATGAAATTTTTAAATAAATTTTAAGAGAGTGGAAGAACAAGGAGGGAATGGAGATGAAGAAAGAGGATGTACTTCTAGTTTTACAAATGGTTGACTTTTCCATTTGCTCTGCTTCTGCATAATATTTCAGTAGTCAGAAATGAAGAGTAAGCATTTGAAAACCCAAAACTCATTTCATTGATGTAAATGGTCCAGAATTTGCTAGTAGAGACATGAGACATATCCTCCTAGCTAATCTGCCACTTTTGAGACATAAGGTGAGACCCTTAAAAAGCTCCCTATTACTTTCTAATCATTAAATGATCTTCTCATGCACGGACTAAGAGCATCAGCCATTCATATCTCTACAGCAGACATATGACAAAGCAATCAACCCTACATGGTTCAACTCTCTGGGTGTGAAATCCTGTTTCATCTGACCTTGGGCACGTTATTTCACCACAAGTAAAACAGGGATAATTATAATAGGTTGTTGAAAATATATATTTTTTTAATGCACAAAAGGACTTAGTATCTCACAAAAAAATACAATCTCCACAAAATACTAGCTGTTATTTTTATCAGGTAGCTGAACTAGTTAATTGCTTTTAGAAAGTGAATAACATATTTCTGTTCACAAGTCACATTAGACTTAAATATGATCGGCCAAATCTCTCCCTTAATATAAGCAACGAATGACTGTGTGAATGCATATAGAAACCAACCGCCAGTTCATTGAGAAGAATGGCAATCCTCTTGTCCTTGGTAAGAGGAAAGCGACAGTTTCAGCATTTTGTTCATTTCCTATATCTTAGAAGTGGAGCAGACGTCCTGGGTGAAGCCTCAATACTGGTTAAAAGTGACAACAAGGAAGCACAATGGCCCAATACGTGAAGCTGAGTTCGGGTAATTGTTTTATGATAAAAAGAAATTAACCGTTACTAAATTAAACCAACATGTGTGAGTTACAGGTGTCACTACATCAATGTGTTGACTGACTGGGACCGCTGTGAAATGAAACATTGAAATTTAAGCATACTTTTGGAAAAATATACACTTTTTTTTTTACTTGTGAATTTTCATGCTTTTGTGAAAGCATGACATCTTACTTAGAGCATAGAATGATTAGTTTCAAAATGAGATGTGTAAACACAATGTGGGTCCATTAATTGTTCATTATTCCTGCCTGCTGCAAACATTAACCCGGTGACCAGGCTCTGGCTGCAGCATACATAACACGCACTCTACATTCGTCCCTCCCTCTTCTTCCATCCTGGGCTGAGAGTCCAGAATGGGCACCATTAGCAATTCCTAATGGGGGCTCTAATTCCTACTTAGAAGCAAACAGTAAGAAATTAAATCAATTCGATCTGAAAACATACAGTGGCAATGCCATTTCACAAGGGATGCTGTTTAAACAGTTAACTCGGAGTGAACTCTTCCTGTTCTTTGATTGGGAAGCGTTTCAGACCTTAATTACTGTGTTCTGTGAGTCTGTGACAGATCATCCCATTTTTACAGGCTTCTTGCCAGGATAAAGGTTTTTTTTTTTCTTTCTTTCTTTTAAGCCCACTGCACTCAGAGCTAGAGTAATTAACTCTTTGTAGGTCTGATCTCGTTTCACCATTAAATTTTGATTCTGGCTGGAATCACCTGCTTCTGTTGTCTCTGTAGAAATTCTTAAAATAAAAACAATTTAGAATAAAAATTTACTATCTGTATCAAAGGTAAACTTTAAGATTTGTTTTAAGTGCAGCAAAAAAAAATTGTAAAAATATTAAAAAGCAAATGGGAACATTTCCACAGCAGCAAGAGAAGCAGTGAGCAAGGCACAGTGGAGTACAGGCTTTCCCTATAAGCCACATGGCCGCAGGCAGTTCATCCACCCTCCCCAAGTTTCTATTTCTTCACATGTACAATGAGATTGGTAACACCTAACTCACAGGGTTGCCATGACCATGCCTGGTATACAGCAGGCACTCAATAATTGTGAGCCGATTTTTCCTGTCCTCCCCACCCTCCATCAAAAAACAGGGTACTCTGCATTTCAATTCTTTGTACTATAGAACATGGCAGAATGGCTATCAATCTGATGCCCTTTCAAACCAGTAGCACCCCACTGCCATCCTGCTCCTCGGACAGTGTCCCTTTGGGTGACACTGTCTGTTCATAGATCTAAGGAGATGAGATGACAGCCCTGACTTAAAACAGAGAAGGCTGGACATGAAAGGTTACTCTGAATGATACAGAATGCTAAGAGCTGCAAAGAAAAAGAAGTCACTCTTCATCAGTGATACCCAAATAAAAATTGATCACATCAAGCTCACCATGACAAAGAATAATTCAGTCAGTAGTGTCTTTTAAGATAAAGTACAAAGTGTCTTCCTCAAAGTAATTTAGAAAAAGGTGAGAAAAAATTCATCTAGCCAAAGATGGCTCTATTGCTGTCTCTCTTTAATTTTCTCTTTAGAAAAATTACTTCATATATTTTATAAAAGTGGTGCAAGTACATTATAAGAAACGAAAATATCAAGCAATAAGAGAAAGAACAATGTAAGATTTTAAAAATCATCAAAACCTACCATCCCTACATAGCCATGGTTAACAACTGGAGACCACCATTTTCAGGCATCTCTTTCCCCATATATACAGTAGTAATTCAGATTACACTTGAATTAAGTAAATAAGACAAAAAGTCTCCCTAAAGTTAAAAGTGTGATGAAAAATGCTGGGGAGGTAGGGTTATTATGCATTTTAAACTAAATGTGTAATTTTAGATGGAATCTCTTGATTCCTTGCTGCAACAAAGTATGAAATAGGAATACTTAAACTTCCCCTTGTGATTATTTTATTTTATTTGTATATTGTTGAGGCTTATAACATTTATAAAACATTGAGGCAGATTTCATATTTTAGTTCTATATTTACATGGATTAAATGCTCAGCACTAGTATTTTTTATTGTATTTTCATTATTTCAAATTTTTTTATTTTGATTTATCTCTAGTTTGGCTGGATTATGCCAACCAGTTAAATTTGGATAATTTGTTTTGTTAAATTCTGTATCCCTAAACTTCTTGAACACAAACATGTTTGTTTGTTATGCTTCAAGGAATACCTACTCATTGGAAAATTATTGAGGTACACAATCCTCCCGAATGCATCAGATACCGTTTTCTAGCATTGAGTGTATAGGGACAAATCTTATACCAACCTGATATTTTCCCCTTTGTACATAACTTGGGTTTTCTCTTGAAAACATTCTTGAAAAAAATTGTTAACATTCAGGTACAGTAACTTCACTAGGACATATACTGGTATTGATTATTCTAACATTGTTTACCTGGTATGAGACTAGTTGGCATGCTGATTCAAGTTTATATTTTAGAAAGAGTTTTTGAAATTTTATTTCAATATCAATATTTCTAGAATCAGAATTAATGCTGCAATCAAATGTAAGGCCAAGAGAATATAAGATAGTGCATAAGGGGTGCCCAATATATCATGCAAATGATAACCAAACAAAGCTATCAGAGTGAAACTAATACCAAAGTAAATTTAAAGTAAGAAGGATTATTAAGGATAAAGAGGGGGAATTTGTAATGTTGAAAAGGTCAATCCCCAAAGAAAATAATATAATTCTATAATTGTACATACTTAATAACAGTCCCAAAATGCTAAACAAAAACTGACAGAATGAAAAGAACTAGATAAATCCATTATCATAGTAGATGTTAACATACCTCTTTCAATATATGATCGAACACGTAGATGTAAAAATATCATAGAGACACAGATTTGAACAACATTAACAACTAGACCTATTTGACTTATGTGTAACACTACTCATAATGACTCCAGAATGCATATCTTTTTAATGTAAAATAAACACCAAAATTGACAGACACCGTGGTTGCCTATAAAACACACCCAACACATTTCAAAGGACAGAAATCAAAGGGAACATGTACTCTGATCATGGTGGAATTAATTTAGAAATCAATAACAAAAAGATAACTAGAAAATTGTCAAGTACTTGGAAATTAAACAATGTGGGAAAAGTCAGAAAGGAAATAAGAAAATATTTTTAACTGAGTGAAACAAAAATACCAAAACTTGTGATTTGTAGCAGAAGAAGTACTTAAAATAATATGTGTAGCATTAAAATTCATATACATTAGAGAATAAAGACTAAAATACTAAGTGATTTAAGTATACCTTTCAAAAAAACCCCAGCAAGTTAAATGAAGAGAAATTAGAAGAAAGGAAATATTAAAGAGCAGAAATTAATGAAACATAAAAAGTCACACATAATAAAGAAAATCAACAAAGCCAAAAGTAAATTCTTTAAAAAACATTAAAATTAACAAATTTCTAGCAAGACTTATCCATAATACATCAAGATATAAAACAAAGGAGAAAAACCAAACACTACAATTTCAATAATGAAAAGAGGGTATCACCACAGATCTTACATTTCAAAAAGAAGATATCATGAGGTACTTGATACAAATAAATTTGATAGCTTAGAAGAGATTTCCTTTGAAAAATAGAGGTTACCAAAGCTAAGAAAAATAAAAAATCTGAGTAATCCTATACCTACTAAGCAAATCAAATGCTTTTAATTTAAAAATCTTAACAGAAAGAAAATCTCAGCCCCATATGGCTTCACTGGTAAATTCCATCATTTAAGAAACTCAGAACAGTAAATTTACACCTTCTCTATCATAAAGAATGAAAAAGGAGCGACTACATCTTAAAGTGACTTTAATTTGGCCAGCAAAACCTTGTACCAAAACTTGACAAAGACATGGCAAGAAGGGAAAATTATATGAACCTCTTTTAATAACATAGGTGCAAAATGCTAAACAAACCCAACAAAGTACTCCTAACCAAAACACTCAAATAACCTTTACAAATTAAAATGACACACCCAATAGAAATATGGGCAAAAACAAGGACACACATTAATTTCCTACTGCTGTTATAACAAATTACCACAAAACTACTGGATAAAAACAGTAAATTCACCTTAACAGTTTTGTAGGTTAGAAGTAAACAATGGGCCTCACTGTTCTAATCAAGGTGTTAGCAGGGCTGCATTCCCTCTGGAGGACTTAGGGAAAAATTCGTTTCCTTGCCTTTTCCTGTTTCTAAAGGCTGCTGGCATTCCTTGGTTCATGGCCCCATTCCTCCATCTTCAAAGCCAGCACCACTGAGCGGAGTCCTTCTCACCCTGCCATCTCTGATCCTCTCTTCCAATTCCCTCTTCCACTCTGAAGGGGTCTTGTGATTACACTGGACTACCCTAGACAATCTCCCCAGGATAATCTCCCTGTTTTGAAGCCAGCAGATTAGCAGCCTTAATTCTGTCTGTAGCCTTAATGCCCCTTTGCAATGTAACCTAACAATTTACAGGTTCCAGCCAATAAAATGTGAAAAAGTGCTCAATCTCATTAATCATTAGGGAAATGTAAATTAAAGTCACAATGATATTGCACTGTATCCTTCTAGAATGGCTAATATTAAGAAGTCTCATAAGCATACAGAACAATAGGAATTCTCATTTATTTCTGGTGAGATTTTTAATTATACAACCATTTTGGAAAACTAGCAATATCTACTAAAGCATAGAATATTAATACTCTAATACCCCAAAATTTTTATCCATAGGTCTATATCCATGAGCAGTGTACACATATTTGCACCAAATGACACATACACAAATATTCAAAGCAGCAGTAATTTTAGCAGCTACAAACTAGAAACTACGTAAATGCATACATCAGATGGAATGAGTAGGGAATGAATGTGGTATTATTATACAATGAACCATTATACAGCAGAAAAGATAAATTTCTGTTACACAGAATAGGGATAAATCTCACAAACATAATTTTGAATGAATGAAGCCAGACACAAAAAGGTATAAACTATTGCCAGGGATAAGAACTACCTGAAAAGGTTTAAGTGTGGATGACAGGTAATATATGTAAATCCCTGGCACATAATATAACAGAGATCCTAATGTAAAGTCCATGGCACATAGTAGGATTCTAGTGCCATGCATATAAAGTTTAAAGTCAGAAAAGACCAATATCTTGTAATAAAAATCAAAATAGTGGTTACTTTTGAGCAGTATACTTGAAAGACATCATGAATGAGGAGTTGGGGTATTTGCAATGACCCATATTGTAGAAATGCACTTATACTTTTGCAATTTTCTGGTTGTTGTATTTCAACTGAAGTTTCAACAAAGTTATTGAAATAGTATATGTATGTTGTGTCTAAAAACTGGGGACCTTATTTAGCTTTCAAGGACATATAAAAAAACTCCTGGTTAAGGCAAGCTGTAATACTGAGACAAACTTTACAGTGGACAGAAGCTCCCTGTCAAGACTCAAATACCAAAGGGCAAGAGGCTAAAATAAATTCAAAGCTACCATTATTAAATAAAATGAAAATGTTACAGACCCCAGAGACTATTCTTATATTTGGAGTTTTTCGGTGACCTAAAAGTAGCCATTTTAAATTAGTTAAGTAACATATATTACCTTTCAAAAAAAAAGACTTTTTGCACTTTTATGAGAAATTGTCATTTTCATCATCAAAGAACCACAAAACCTCCTTGACACAATGATTCTCCAATGAAACCATTTCAATTTCTTTTAATAACATTTCAATTTTTATTTGAATAATGTGGTGACCAAGAGTCCAGACATGATCTGTCAATAGAAAAAGAACAGCAGCGGTGGGTGCCACAGGGCAAAAGAGAATGGAAATTTCAAACGGCAAAACGAGGAATCTAAAGCATTACAGTGAGAATTCCAATAATAACATGACCAAACACACTTCCTATTTTGACTGTGGTTTTATTCTGTTTGTACAGCATCACACATGGATATGGACAACAGAATAGTAAATAATATTTGTTTTTATATGGCGCTTTATGTTTGTGAAGACTCTCATATTGATGGGCATTACTGGAAAATCAGTCATTGAATGAGAGCCACCTTGGTTTTAATTACAGTCAGGCCCCTTGCAAATCACGCAAGTTTGGGTGAGTTTCTTAGCTGAGCTTCAGTCACCACATGTGTAACAGGGGCTAAGAATTACCTGAAAAGGTTTAAGGGTGACAGGTAATATGTGTAAATCCCTGGCACACAATGTAATGGAGATCATAATGTAAAGTCCATGGCACATAGTAGGCACTTGATAAATGTCAGTACTTGCTAGGATTGTCTCATTAGACTTCTGTAACAACCTTTGAGGGTAGAGACTATGTTTGTTTACTTACCAAAATGCCTATCCCATAGTAGGCAGTCAGTAAATGTTTGTTTAATGAGTGATGAATTCATAAGTGGACAAATAAAAGGAAATAAGGCAGGATCCATTGTCCTAGTTTTGAGTGAGAAAAGCAAGGCTCAGGTTTATCTGAGGTCCCACTGCTACTAATTAGAAAAGTTGACTTGGAAACTCAGTTTTTCTTACTCCAAGCCCAGTGATCTTTCCTCTAGTCCAGCAGCGTTCGTGACAATATTTACTGGCCTTGCTCTGATGTTGGCATTTTATCTTCACTTTGTATGTGCGATTTGTTTTAAGTTAGGAGTGTCTGGATTCAGCACAGGGAGAAATTCAGTAAACAAGTTTCACGCTTATGCTGATAGCGTGTGATATTTTAAATCGACCTAAACTATGATAAAATGCAGATGCATTGAATTTATATAGTATGTATGTTTAATACAAAATAAAAATATCACCACAGAAAGTATTGAGCAAATAAATCCTCCCTGTTTTTTTTTTCTTCTTGACGCTATTGCCTTAGAGAATTAAACATAGCCAAACAAATGTCTTTCCTAAAGGCATTATGGTAATTCCAAAGTAGCATGTTAAGTCATTCGTCTAAGGTTAAGAGAGTTTCTTCAACTAGCTAATATCTGGGTTATCAATGCCCCTTGCCTTTACTGATGAAAATGTGTTCACTGTGGCCAGCATGCTGGGAAACTTATGTGTATGTCTATAGAATCATAAAATTGCATTTTAAAATGTCAATATGTTATACAGTACAGTATGTGCAGCATGGAAACAATCCAGAAGCACTGAGCTTTCGAGTGGAGAGTACTTTAAAAAGCAAGAATAAGGACAGATAGAATACACTAGAAGCGAAGCCAGCCAGATTAAGGACAGGGGCATCAGGACAGGACGGAGACTCGGGCAATTACCGCCCATGCCCAGGCCCTGAGCTTGGAAGGCCCCAACCAGACAATCTCCAGTCAGAGAGGCTGCTGCTGACCTGCACGTCCCTGGTTGCCTACAGGCAGATGCAGAGCTAAATGCCTGTCTCCTTATGGTAACTAGAGGGAAGGTAGACTGAGAAGCGTATTGGGAGAGAAAATATTTCAATGGAAGCATGAATTGCTCAGTGAATTTTCTAGAAACAGTATGATGCAATGAAGAGTACTGAACTAGATGACCTCCATTCTAGGGGGCCTCAGAGTAGAGACTTTTGTGCCAGTCAGAGCACCTCATACATATTTGCCAAGTAGCAAACAAATCCTTTTATCCCAAAAAACTTGTCTGAATATTTAGGCATCCATATGTTTTAAGGAAAATGCTTGCATACATCAAATTAATTTTTGTTAAAAATAATTAATCTCAGGATATACAAATATTGAACTATTGTGCTGTACACTTCAAACTAATACGTTGCATGTCAATTACTTCTCAAATAAAACAATCTCTTCTGTAGATAACTTGAGGTCTGACCATCCTTAACAATCTTTAAAACATCAGGATTTAGGAGGAGATTGTGTTTTCTAATATTAAAACCACACATAAAACTGGTGATGACATTAGGCCAACAGACCCAGAGATTACAGTCCAGGGTATTCAGAGTACTAAAATTAGCAAAATATTCTTTAAAGTTCAGTACAACTATCATTTTTTTTCCACATCGTCTACAAACACTTAAAGGTCACCAAAGATGGAATCATCTTGAGCCCCGTTTAAGACTCACAGAACCCAAAAACGGACTAATAGTTACCAAAGGGAAAGGGACTGGGGAAGATGGGCGGGAAGGGAGGGATAAGAGGGAAAAAGGGGCATTACGATTAGCAGATGTAGTGTTGGGGGGGGCATGGGGAGGGCAGTACAACTCAGAGAAGACAAGTAGTGATTCTATAGCATCTCACTACGCTGATGAACAGTGACTGTAATGGGGTTGGTGGGGGGGACCTGATGAAGGGGTAGTTCAATAACTGTAATATTGCACATGTAATTGTAGATTAATGATAAAATAAATTATATTAAAAAATAATAATAATAAATAAATAAATAAATAAATAAATAACACCATTATCGGGAGTCCCCTCAAATATTGTCATAGCAGAGCTATCATATAATGGAACTCACAATGCACGCAAGCATTGGAAGTTACTATCCACTCACTCTCAAGCTTTCTCTGTCAACCTTCCCAGAAAAATCACCTACTTCATCAGGTGCTTCCTGGACTGTGTGACAAAATGACCACACACACCTTGGAGGCGTCCTCTCTGAAAGCCCTTCACTAGTCCTTTGACAGCAGACAGAATCCTAGGGATAGAACTGAAGAAATCAGGGGGCCATGAAGACAGAGTAGAAGCAAGACCTCCCAGGTTCCCTAGTCTTCTGTTCTGCAGTTCCTCCCAGCATGGTCTGCACAAGGGGAATAAAACATCATTCTAACAAGAGCACCACTCACTCGGCCTCCCCACGCTGGGAAACAGGTCTTTGTCCCCTCTTGACCATTGAGTTTGCCAACTTTACCTACCTACCTTGAAAACTATCAGAAAGTTTCTTTTAATTATAGTGTTTTTATTAAAAGAAGCTCAGGTGAGTATTATCAAACTTAACACAGTTTATTAAATAATAGAAATCTACGTTACATAGACGCTCCCTTTATTACAACCCAGGAGATAATGGTCCAGCCTTGATTTCAGTGCCTCACCAACCCCCAAGGCAGCCACTGCATTGCTAGACAGTGCTAATATTTGAAAGCCCTGTCTTAAGCTGATCTCAATTCTCTCTCTTATTTTTAATGGCAACCATTTATAGAGCCATTATCCTGTGCCAGAGACTGTTACTTCATACAACACTTCCAACTAAACCTCAAAAAACCCTACAAGGTAGACATTATCCCACTTCCTAGTTGAGGAACTATAGTTCAGGAAGTTTAATTTACTTATCTGAGGTCACAGCAAAACTAACATTTGTACCCTTTTCCTTTCCCTAATATTCTATACTGCTTTCAACAACAAAGAAATAAAATTCTTGGAAATCAAAACAGTAACTATTAAATGAAGTGCCATCCTTTAAAGTCTCATTCCTTTGGGATATTTACATAGGCCCTCTCTGCAAACAGCTGCAACAGCTGCTTATTTTAAGCAATAGAACAACAATATATTTTTTTTCCTCCCAGGAGATCTGGTGGTTTGGAAGAACTAGACTAGTACTTGGGTATTAAATTCTGTCCGTATGGAAATATACATGAACACGAATAGGGCCACCATGTGTCCCTCTTCTCATCTAGGTACAATCATGTACATCTACACATAAACACCTACACACACAACCAGAATCAAGGAGACCTGATGTTCCATTCCTCTATAAATGACTGAGGTTTCCCCCACCCACTCACATCAGAGAGAGTCAGAATGCGATCCAGTGACGGTGGAAGGTGGGAACAGATGTAGAAGAGGGGCAAGTGGGGACGAAAACACTGCGAATGGGAGGCTCTTACATACCAACACCACTGACAGGTGAGTAGGCAGACCCCAAAAAGACAAAAGACTGCCCCACCCCACAAAGCAACGAGGTCTGGGACAGAATGCAGGGCTAAGCAAGGCCATATGCTTGCCCCTAAGGAAGTCATGATCTAGTGGGAAGAAACCAATACATAATTCCACTACAAGTGATACACGACAATATTAATTACAGATTTTTAAATCTCTCTTCACCACAGAGTGTTCCTCAGTGTAGTGATGAGAAGCAGGGAGGGTGGGTTTGAAACTTGGCCCTACAGGTGGAGCTGTCCGGCCTCCGTAAAAGAATGCCTGACCATGCCTACCCTGCTAACAAGCTGTGGTTGCTATGCTAAATTCTTCTTGTAAACTGATTCTGAGGATGGTTAGTGATTCTGATGGAACTTAAGAAGATCACCAGGTAAGTGATTTCTAATCATATGACTGTTATTTTACATATTATTAGCAAAATCATAAAATCCATCCCAGTCCTCCTCAATCTTCAAACCCATGTAATTTCCGGGCGTTCAACAGTCGCCTGTAACCCACAACAACATAAAGGTCAAAGACCTGATACCTTCAGCACCAAGGCCAGGGTGGCTGACCATCTCTCTTTGCCTGGGGCTGAGGGCTTTCCCAGAATATGGGAACTCCAGTGCTAAAACTGGGATAGTTTGGGGCAAAACCGAACAGTTGGTCAACCTATCAAGGCCATCTCTTGATTTAGTGGCAGACCCAAGCCCTTCTGTGTGCACTGATCCACACCTCCTGCTCAAGGGGTCTATGAAAGAGGACCAGGGAACTCACGCAGGGGCACTCAGAAGTAAACCACCTGGTTAAAAAAGGGGAAAAACTGAAAAGGAGAGTAATATCCAGAGGACACCTCAGAAGGAACATTTATTGCCAGTGCCCTCCCACACACAAAAACGAGAGCCCTGTCATGGGGACTGATTGATGTGGTGACATTTCCTTAGCTTCAATATATAGCAGCAATACATTTTTACAAAGCTGCAACTTTCTCTTCTAAAAGGAAAATACAATAATAAATTAACTGAAAAGTTAAGCATATATATCATTCTAGCGCTCAGTTTCGTGTCCAGAGAACACTGCAAAGGCAAGTTAAATAACTGTCAAAAGTGAATATATGCATATTCATTCCTTTTGCAACAATGTCTGTTGAGGACCTATTACACACAAGGCTCTACATGGGGCTCTGGGGACCCACAGAGATGCGAAGAACTCAGTTCTTTTCTGTTAGGCATCTTATTTAAATCCTCCACTGTGCTCATAATATCTGCTTCCTAGTTTGAGGCTATTCCAACCTATATAGACTTGTTCTCCAGGGCTTGGGCCATGCACAGAAAACATTCAGTAATTCAATTGCCTGATTTACCATTGCTCCCTTAAGAAGAAACCATAGCCAACGAATTTTTAATGCATTCAGCTTACATTTTCTTCTTTGGGGGCTTATTTCCATCCACCAACATAGCTTAGGCATCAGATATCACAGACATATTAAAAACAAATGAAGGTAGACCCCAACAGGAGGATAATTATTGTTTTAGTCATTACCTACCACTCCTTTATGGAATCAGTGCTGAAACCATTTTCCCCCATCCTAATAAACTATCATTACCTTAGCTCTAAAATCTTTATGGCTTTACCCTGCATACGGAGTAGCAATCACCTTCTCAGAATCCAGGCAGGGAAACACAAGAGGACCCAACCCCACTGATCAGAATAACACTTTCCTAACTGTTATCTGACACAGTCCTCTTTTCAGCTAAACTCAAGACACCACTCCATTGTTTTAGCAGATGATGCCTGACAGGGGAGATGACCTATTCAAGTAACAGGGTTTCAATAGAGAGAGAAGCCAGACAGTGCTGGCCTGTCTGCTCTAGTAAATCTCTGGTTTTATCAGCTGGGTGCAACTGGCTCATTCCTCCTAGATTGGTGGCAGTCCATCTCTTATAGTCCCTCGTCAGGGACAGCCTTCAGGTGCCTCAGCGTGCCAGGTCTGATATGAGTCAAACCAGGTGTGAACAAGGATTAACCTATAAGATTGTGTGATACTCCCTTTAAAGTGTATTCCAGGCAGAGACCAGAGAAACTATAAACTCCATTAAACAAGGTAAACTTTACTGAGTTCCTCTGCAGCATGCATCTCATTTGCATTCCCTCAGCAGTTTGAATAAACATAACCATTGGCCTGGACGGCTCTAGCTGAGTGAACCCCTGAGCCCGGGTGCGAAAGAGGAATAATTTCAATGTCGTCGAGGCAAAACTGGACAGCCTGTCAGAAACATGAAAACGGCTTTTGCAGTCGGCATGTCTGGGTGAAGATATAAAAGATTCATGCCTCAGATTAAAATATTTTATTGAATTAATATTGATTTATGATTAATTTTTAAATAGATTCATATTTCATGAGGCACTCACAGTGAACTTACCAACTGGGCGTCAGTGAGTGAAACCAATTACACAAATCGTTAAAGAAGCCACCAAGAAAGCCACTCTCAATGCCTAGGAAGAGACAGAAAGAAATGGGAAAATCTGGTTTTAGGAGAAAATCAACAGTGTCCATACAGGGACCGAAAAAGAAAATCTCATGGTCCTGCTCACTTTGACCCAGCTTTTTCTTCCTAATGCATGCCCGTGGAGTATCCCCCTGTCAATTTCCTTCATAGAGATATCTATGTTCGGCCTTTTTCTTCCTTCATATCTATCTTCCTTCATAGAGATATCTATGTTCAGTTAATTTATTATTGTATTTTCCTTTTAGAAGAGAAAGTTGCAGCTTTGTAAAAATGTATTGCTGCTATATATTGAAGCTAAGGAAATGTCACCACATTTGAAAATTTCACTGCTGTGACTTTTTTTTTTTCTTCAAAATGGCAATTCATTCTCCCCTTCCAAGAGGAAACTGTAATAATAATAGCTACCGAAGAGTGAAGCCCCGTTAAAGAGTTCCTCTCTCCAGTATTGGGCAAAGCTTTTCAGAAAAGTGCTGACAGCCGAAAACAAAAGACATTGATTGCTGCAGCCAATTAGCATCTTCAGACACAAAGCAATGGCGGCTAAGATGAGGGTTCCCAAGTGCTTTCAAACATGTTCTATTTCAATCTGAGTCCGGAAAATTAACGCCCCCCCCCCCACCCCTCAGCTCTTCCATTATGCTTTCCATCATCATCATACCTGTATTTTTGTCTGAAAACTCCCATCGCCATCACCAAGTTCCCTTTTGGTAGGAAAACGTTTGCTCATTTATACGAGATATTTTTACAAGCCGAAGTTACAGACCCAGTTCATCTTTATTCATTCTTCTTTTCTTTTTATATCTCATTCATGTTTCTTTTTCTTATTCAGCCATTCTAAATTGGGCCATCCTTGTTCCATTTATTATAGTCAGGCCTTTTTTGCACAAAGCACCAGTATGTAAAGTTACAGGACAAAATAAGGATTATTCTTCACTTTGTGATGAAGGGTTTTCATGTGAACGTGAGATTTTAAAAGGCATGGGAAATCTGCAGGAGATGCCAGACTGTGTTAGAATAGCCACGCGGGGCTGAGATGACGCCCAGGGTCTCCTAATTAGATAAAGCCATTGTTTAGATTCAGACAATACCTGTTTACAGTTCAATAAACAACTTGTCACAGTTGCTTGCTCAAAGCAGACCTAGATGTCAGTGCAAACAGTTAGTACAGAGGTAGTGGAATAAATTGGTCTCCTGAGTAAATAGATTGAGCAGCAAGGTGGAACCGCCTCATCAGTACTGAGGAAGATAATCATTTATAAAGGTTTAAAATGGCGTTTCATAAGTATTGACATTTAGAGAAATGTTTTTGCCCATCTAAATGACTACCCCCGCCTTCTCCTATTTCCACCAGCTGCTAAAAAAGAAAAACAAAATAAAACAAAAAGAGAGAATAATGTATTTCTGGGCTCATCCCATCAAAGTTTTATAATGTTTTGAATATAAAATTTAATAAATATCCAAAAGATGTCTGGTCACGGATTTAAATTATGGATAAGTATGGCACCTGCCTTCAAGGATTTTCCACTCTGTCATCATGGAGTGGAGTGAGACAAAAAGATAAGACAGTGGGAAGGTCATTTGGCCGAGCACGCAGGTTTTCTTGTTGCTGAGTGACTGAGTGACAAGGGAAAAAGCAGTAGAGGAGGGGGCAGAGCTGAGGTGTGGGCTGGGAAACTAGTCAGGGAGATGAAGGACAGCAGGCTGGGAGAAGAAATGAGATGATGCCGTTCGGTGACTTCTTTATGGGTATGATGACTGCACATAGTGGCATTCCCTTTCCCAAAGACCTTTGAAAAAAAGTGTCTGTAGTAGAGATGGAACTAAAGAACTGAATATAAGATTTTTGCAACAAACTGTATACAGTCAAATAGAGAAATCAGAGACCCTGTCAGGGACACCCCACCCCCGCCATGCACAGGAAACCTCAGGAAGCAGAGCGGCAAATTCCAGTTCTTTAGAACTTATAACCCAGAAGTCACTAACATTCACTGGCTGCCATATTTAAACCCTTGCTGAAACCTAATACACAATGTAGCCCAGCCCGTTATAGGGCCAGAAGAGGAAGAGCCCAAAAGCACCCAGTCAGCATTACCTCGGGTTGGGGGCGGGGGCGGCCAGGGCTGAAGTTCTGTGTTTAACAGGTAACAGAAGTCTGTTTCCACTACATCGTTGTTTCATTCTTTTCTTCCTTCCTTATTTATTTTAACCTGACCTTTATGCACCACCCCAGAGCCTAAGTGAATGAACTCTTGCCCTAAAAATGGTAAAGGGCACATCCCCTATTAGACGAATTTAACCATCACAACACTTACTTTCTAAAGCTCCACTTTACCTGCCCATTATTAAAAGTGTACTGAATTCTGCCGCTATGAATAACATTTACCTCCCTTTAACATACAATTTTAAATCTTGCCCTTGGAGGCCCCAGCAACAGAAGCCTTTCTTTGAATCAAGAAAATAAAAGCTAGAGTGCAGTCAGTACTATTACAAACCCCAACGAACCTTTCTTGAGATGAATATTTAACATCTGTCCTTGTAACTCACACTCTCTGCTTTTCTGGCTCTTGACAGCCATACCTGCATTTTCAAGCGGAGTTCACAAACTGACTGGAGGGTTTCTTTCCCTGGCATTTATGTTGTGGTCACATGTGCCTGAGAACACATAATGCCAGGATTACTGCTGACCTGCCCTCCGTGGAAATCTGAGCTGAGTGGTGTCTTTATAAAATGTCAGCTTTCAAGGCTCCTCTGGACAAAATTGGCAGTGGATGTAGTTTTTCACCTCTATTCCCAGCTTCCATGTTCTGAGACAAAATCTCATTTACTCCATAGTTCTCTGAGGGGCCCAGTGCCCTTGGGCTCCTTCCCTTTTCAAACCTCTCCTTGGGAAGGCTCGGCAGTGCAGCCGCAAGGTAGAGGACTTGTGATGAGAAAGCCCAGGTCCAAGCCCCACATCTTCAAGGCTCTGTGACCTCGTTCAGGCCACTTAACTTCTTCAGCTTGCGTTCCTAGCATATAAAGTAGGATAATAAAATCATTTACTTCCCCAGGAGGGTACACATGGTACAATTACAAAATAGAAAGACTTTGAAACTGAAAGGACCAATCAGGTGCTATTTCCATAAATGATTATGCACTCACTCAAAAATTTAACTGAACATCTATCTCTTTTGTTTGATGCTGGATCCAGTGATGAATACAATGAGATCTCTGTCATTAGAGACACAGTCTAATAGAGAATATCATGGAATGAAAAATACTAACAGCTTAAATTAGAAGCATAAGAGAGGTATAATCAAGAGGTATGGGACCACAGATATGGAGGCAATGAAATATTCTAGAACCAAGTCATGGAAACTTTATTAGTATTAAAGCACATGTGTAGTAGGTAAATGTTAAGCCCTACTACTTAGCAGGGGAGTATAGCTTTTAACTGCAGTTAGGCTAAATCTCAAGGAATCAAGTTTTAGTGGTACCATTTTAAATCTCAACCAGCAATGCAAGGAAGTGGAAAAGGATGATCAGAACTAGTCAGCTCCTGTCCAGTGCCTCCAAGTCACCTGGAAATGGTCACTTCAGTTAAGGCAGACTCTTTCTGCTTTCAGCCAGGGACTTGAATGGTTAGAACCATCTTAAATCATTTCATAACATTCCCCTTCCTTGGGCAACACTTTTTTGGATGTTGATTCAAATACATTAACTGAAAAAATAATCTAATTCAAATGATGAACCTATTTCTAATTTAGAGGTTTAGGAAATACTTCAGGGAAGGTATTCGAGCAGTCTTTTCTCAGCTCATCCCCATATGCTGGAGATCCCAGACTCATCGCAGCTGCAGACACCTTCTGAATGAGCTTACCAATGCCTACCAGCAGATGCTATGTATGGATCTCTAGCCAGACCACATAGTCAACTCCAAAACCAGACTCACCTCTAAGCTTAAGAATCTGCTCTCCTCCTGAGTAGAAGATACCACCCTTTACTCTTTTAATCAAACAGGAAAGCAAGAATTCTTCTTAACTTATCCCTCTTTCTCTCACCTCCCTCTGTCTCCCAGCTCCACTGACTAAGTCAACTCCATGTCCTTACCATTTTTCATATTTATACCCACTCCCTTTCCTCCTCTGACACCAGAGTTCATCCTGCATGCACCTTTATCTCTGTTCAGAAATGGCCCTGTCTCCCTGTCTCTGATCTCACTTCTTCTAATTCATTCTCCCAATGCTACCAAGGTGATAGTGATCTTTAAAGGCTGAGAATGATTATGTAAGCCTCCTTCTTAAAATAATTCAAAAGCTCTCAATAGTTTACAGAACAAAAAGTGAAATTCTTAAGATACATTGAAGACCCTAAATTATCTGCCGTAGCAGTTATCTTGACCTCAATATTCTTATATCCCTGACTCTTCCATGCATTTTCATGAGTCCCTGCCTTTGCTCTTGCTGACTCCTTTTGTCTGAAAAGCCTGCCTCTCATCCCCAACCTCCTATCCTAACAACTACTTATTTTCCAAGACTCATTCCAGACACGCCCTTCTCCAGGAATTCTTTTTCTCACCAAAACTCCAAGATAGACTTGACCACCCCTTCCTTTGTGCTCCCTCCCTGTATCTTACCCAGATATCTCCTCTTGAAGAGAAAGCTCCCGATGACAAGGTCCATACCAGTTCATTTTTTATACCCAGAACCTAGCACAGAATCTGACACACATTTGGCACTCAATAAATGTTGAGTAACTGAATGAACTATGTAACCCATTCCAGGAAGAGGAGTTTAATGTTTCATCAATGCCTAGATAAGTGGCTGGCATATAGTAAGCACTCAATAAATACTCATTGAATGAATCCTTTCATACTTAGCTGGCCAACTGGAGATCTGGTCATTATTTTCTATGTAATCCTTCTCCATACACTTTTTCTTTAATATAACCATGCCCACAGCAGGCTAAGGCAGTGTGCATTACGTCACTATCAAATGCTGATACAGATTGGAGACAGCCTTGCTGGGTAATTGTTTCATTACCGAAAGTTCCTTAGGGGATTCCTTCATAGTGTCAACCTTCTCAAATATACCTGTAAGGACTCAAAATTAAAAATTGCTTTGTTTTTCCACTCAACTGATGGAAAATAACTAAATCAAGGCAGGGAAAACCAGGGAGAAAACATCACACAAATCCTACTCCTAGTATGTCCAGATCGCTGAGATTAACATAAAAATTCAGGGTTAACCTTATGAGTGTGCAGAATAGACATACTTTCTGGAAGCGAGATGAACTGTCAAATATTTCCTACTATTGGCATGGGAGAATGCTGAGATTTCTATTACAAAATGATAACCTTTGGATTCTCAGTCTTTAAGAGAATCTTTTTTAAATGCAGATACTCCTGGGTAGGAGCAGGGTTGCTATCTAGGCTAGACGCATGATCAGTAAGGCTCAAGGTGGTTGTTTATGGCTGGTAGTGGTTTTGATTATTCAGTGCTAGTCTATTACCAGATGTTAAATGTATATATAGCCTTTTACTGTCACCCAGAAGGAACTCCCACCCTGAGCCTCACTTTCCTAGATGTAGAAATCAAAGTGCTTTGTGGATCATCTAGTTCCTCCTACATTACATTTAATAGATTCACTTTTCATGCATATATTTATATATGTATGCATTCAAACCACATTTTCTGAAGGCCTACTATGTGCCAGGCACTCCTCTAGCAACTCCAGACACAGGAATGAACAAAACAGACAAAAATCTAAGTCTTACATGGCTTACATTACACTAGTGAGAGGTAGACATTCAAAAATAAGTAAGTGCAATGTGTTTTTCACTTGGCTGTTTGGGTTTATCAAATGGTGATTAGTGCTATGTATAAAAACAAAACAGGGAAGAGAGATGGCATGCGCCAGGCAGGAAGTCAAGGTGGCTTCAATTCTAAACTCAATGACTAGAGCCGTCATCACTGAGAAGGTGGCATCTGAAGGAAGAGAAGAAGCAAACAATGAAAGTACCTGGGCAGGAGGGGTATCCCAGGCAGAGGAAACAGCTAGGCTAAAGTTTGTATGATTTATTAAAGAAAAAAAAGAGAAAGAATAAAGAGGACAGTGTGTTTCGCATGGATGGAACAAAGAGAAGAGGAGAAGATGAAGTTGAGAGTTAGTAAAGGGTCCAGTCATCACAGAACCCTGATAGACATGTTAAAGGCTTGGGTTTTTGGCCCTTGAGTGAAATGGGATGCAGCTGGAGGGTCCTGAGCAGAACAGTGACATGCTCTGACTTACACTCTTAAAGGAGCATGCTGTTGCCATGTTGAGAAGAGACTCGAGTGAGGCAAGGATAGAAGCAGATAAACCAGGTGAGAGGTTATTGCAGTGATCAAGGTGAAAGATGATAGTCAGGGGGACCACAGTGGGGTTGGTAGTAGATGGTGGAGAGTGGGAAGATGCTGGATATATTTTGATGGTAGAGTCCATAGGATTTGCTAACAGATTGATTTTGAGGAATAAGAGGAAAAATGGCAAGAACAATTGAGGTTTATTGGCCTGAGCACCTGGAAAGATGGTGTTTTCATCCACTAAATGGAAGGACTGAGCAAAGTGCATGTTTGGGGATATTTCAATTATCAGGAGCTTAGTTTGGGGCATTTTAAGTGTGAAGTACCAATTTGACATCCAAAGAGAGAAGCTGATTAGGGTGTCAAATAAGCAAATGGGAAAGCAGATACAGAGAAGTCGTGAATTATATCAAGTTATCCAAACACAAAGGCACCATCAGAGTAGGACATAAAGTAGCACCTAGAAGGAAAAGTAAGAGAAAGACAGTGAGAAGTTCCACCTCCGGAACTGTTTGGATGGGAAGTGGGCAACCAGACCAGGTCAAAGCTCATAAACCAGAAGAAGAATTGGGAAATGGTACCCAATTGCTAGTTTTTAATGTTCATTTTTCCAATAAATTCCTGATTATGTTTACTAAATATATTTTAGCATTAAACCCTCCTTAAAGATTTGTGCAATGAGAATGAAGAAAGAATGGATGTGAACTATGATAGCAGAAATCAATTTGAGCTACCCACGTGGGTTACAGACACTCCTTGGACACCAAATCCCAGAATGACTAGGGTTCCTGCTGACAGCTCCTAGAGTTTAGATTGGGAACCAAACCTCTCCAGGGCATGCAAAGCAGCTGCAATTGGATGAGTGCTTGGCAAAGGGAGTGGGAAAAACCTGCCTATTTGGGAATCTTTGTTCAAAGAATACGCAGGAAAGGGAAAGGTTCATGCAATGACGATACTTTTTTTACAGATATCTTAAAGAGTACCCAATTCACAACCTTTAAAGCCATAAACCTTCAGGAGATCATTTGGTCCAACTCTGGCCTAGAGCAACTATAAGCTCTGGTATATTTATCAGATTTGCCAAGAGAACATGGCAGAGGGAAAGAAGGAGCAAGTGGACTATTACTGGTGGCCAGACAGAGACTTCTAGGTATCTAACCTATGCACAGCTTCCATTCCCACATGACTAGCTGACCACTGGGGGTCTGCAATAGATGATGATCCCAAGTGATCACAACTTTTCAAGGCTTTACCCCATTAAAATCCATCTATCACAAATCTGCTTTTCTTGAGCAGTTTTAAAATGCAGAGTATCCAATTCCTATCAAGCATCAGCCACTCACCAGGAAGAATAATACAGGGATGTGGTCCAGATATGATACGGACTTCAGATTTCAATGTGAAGAATTAAGAAGGGTGATCTGAGAGACGTACCTGTGAGAAAAACATAAGCTAAAATCAGGCCATGCCAGTTCGTTACCTATTATCTCTCACTGCCAAGTCAACCAACCCATCCACAGTCTGCTTCTTTGCACTCTATTTTCAACATTCCCTCGCTAAATGGTTTCCTGTTAGTTTCTGTCAGTGAAAGAGACTGGTGTGAAATTGAAAGACAGGAGGAGGGAAGAATGGAAACTCTCTTTCTATTTACAGCTCCTGTAACTTTTCCTCCAGCAGCAGAAAACAGATACCATATCAACGATGCTATGTGCCCCAGAGGCACGACCACCACCTAGCTGTGCCCCTTCAGTGACAGAGTACCAGTGACAGCTTTCCCTTTGCAGAAAGCACCAGCTTCACAGCATCTCTCCCTCAGAGATATGAACACAAGCCCAGGGAGCCCCCTTAGAAATCCACATCACAGCCCTAGGGTACCCTTCACTCAGAACAAAGCACCAGCTACCCAGACCAGTCTCCTGAGCCCCTCCCCATGCTAGTGCACTTTTTTCCTTCAACCCCAAGAGTAGTAGCGGCTTTCTGCAAGTACTAATGTCAAGCTCACTTTGGCTTTCCCTTTCTGCTTTTTTATCTTCTGATACCAATGTGTGATGGTTTTAAAATCTGTCACAAATTCAACATTATTCTCTCAAAAAAGGGGACCCTAATTCATCTCCTTTTATGTGCTGGACATAGTGACTTCCCCCAGATGAGTAGAGTATGACAGAAATGACTGCATGTGACTAGGCCATAAAAGATATCACAGCTTCCTCCTACTCTGTCTCTTAGATCGATTTGAAAGAAGCCAACTGCTATGTCATAAGGACACTCAAACAGGCTTATGAGGCCTGTGTGGTAAGAAACTGAGGTTTTTTGCCAAAGAGAAAGCTGAGGCCTCCTGCCAATAGCTATGTAAGTGCGCCATCATGGAAACAGAGCCTCTATTTTCAGCCAAGCCTTCAGACAACTGCATCCCATCCGACAGTTTGACTACAACCTCAGGAGAGACCCTAAGCTACTCCTGGATTCCTGAGCCTCAGAAACTGTGTGAAATAATAAATGTTTGTTGTTTTAAGCCACTAAATTTTGAGGTAATTGGTTATGGAACAACAGATAACCAATACACCAAGTAACTAATTCCTTCTATTAAAGCCCCCCATTTGAAATATCTATCATGGTTTATTGCTAGACCTTGACTGACAGAGTACTTGGTGCCATGAATGCACCTGGGGAACTGACCCTCAAGGATAGGATTCTCTAAGAGAGTTATTTACCTCTTTGACTCTGAGCACAGTGATAATCTCCTTGCCGGTGGCAAATGGGATACTGCTAATCTATAACATGCAGCAGTGTTGAGATGACCTAAGTCATTACCTGTAGCTTCTTAGGATGAATTTCCTATTGAAGGTATGTCTTTGAGTGACAAAGTGGCTGAGGTATTTGATAGTTACGGTAGTAAGTGTTAATAACTACAAGAACTGGGGGTGAGCTTTCTCTGACATCAAGTCACAGAGGACCAGAAAGTATCTTTGGTGGCCATAAAAGAACCCCTTATTTCTCATCATAAGGAAGGTATGACCAATCAAAACATTTGTGAGCTGCAGAATTACAATATAACATAAATTTATAGACAGACTACATTTCTTATATCAAATTTCAGGAATTGTTGGAAGGAATGGGATGCCTGACACTGGGAAGGAAGAAATTCGTTCAATTAAACAAAGCTGAATGTTTTTCATCTAGTATCCCTGGACCTCACTTGCCAGCAGAACCATCTCCCCATATGTTGAGGAAAGAAGCCTTATCTTATCCGCAGCCCCTATGGTAACCTCCTCTAAAGCTGGTGTCTTCAGAAAGAAGGTCTGTCCTCTGCAGCATTACTCACTGCTAACTAGAGTCCTGTTAACTAGAGTCAGATCTCAACACACGCCAGGGAGGCAAGTGCCAAGTCATATTTGGGAGAATAAGAGTTCACATTCCAAAAGAAAAGCCAAATTTTGAAAATAGACATTGGCAGAGACTTAGAGAATAGATGTAGGAGCAGAGTCTAAGGATATCAGACCCAGAAGGATAAAACATAATGTTGGATCAAATCAAACTTATTAGTATGTTTCAACAACTCAGAAAATTAAGTAACTGTAAGGAGTTCCAAGAGTTTGGTTGGATGGTAACTGAAATATAGACTCCAAGATGACCTAACTTAATCAGGATGAGATGCCAGAATTTCTCTGGCATAAAATAGAATGAAAGTTCAGAAGGCTTAGAAAGATAAGGACATTGGAGTGAACCTGAATACCCACCAGAACATGTTCCCTGAGTCCAGAGGACCCTGTAGTCACTAAGGCATTGAGAAATGCATTAGTGGGCCACTATCCCCCTGAAAGAGCTTTCTTTATAGTGAATGGCAGTCTTTTGTAAGTTAGGGGCGATGGTGAGAAATGCCACCACTGGAATGGGCTTCCTGATTTTAAAGTGGTTAGTGGGATTCTGGAATGTTAAGGGCCAAGTAGTAGCATTTAACCACTAAAGACAAGGTAGGCATAATTACCATAATAAGCAATTGTGTTTGGCCTGCAGTATCTGCAGCAGTCGCTAATTGATCAGCATGTTTCAATAAAACAAATAGGAAGCCTACTAAGTAACTATATACACAATATAATTATAACAAAAACATTGTAGGCTGCATAAACAGAAATCTAACTTGGATGACAATGACAGTAAAGCAAACCTTCTACCCAGTGTAGCCCTAAGCAAGTTCACAGGCTCAGAGTTCTTGGTCCCTTTGCAGAAGGTTTGTTCAACACTGTCACAATTATATTTTAGAATATTCTTCTAAGCCTTCCACAAGGGTGCCTATATCCAGGGTGATCACACTGTGGGAAAAGGCAAAGATCCAGGCCTATTTTGAGGTTACTAGATCCTAGCTCAGTTGATGCTAGCGCATAATGTCACTATGACCCATGAGTCAATGTAGATCTTTAGAGGTGAACTGATAAAAGTGGATTTTTGGATCTCTCATTATATCCCCAGATGCTGAATATATAATTTAAGTCATCATACTTGGAAACTCACAGAATCACCGCATAAGTTTTCTTGCCTGTGGAGGCAGAGCTGTTATGGTATAATGCGGAGGTAGTGGCCTCTGAGACATCCTCTCTCTCCCAAGCAGAAGACTGACCCTTGGTGGAAGTACAGAAATCACTGTCTTCATCAAACATTTGAAAAGTGAAAGGATGATTCATGTTACTTTGCAAGTAACTCTCCTTTCTGGCCTCTGTAAAAGACAGATACCTTTAAAGGCACAAATTAATACAACCTCTGAGTCCAGGTATATACCTATTGATCCAGCAAATGTCCTTTTATCTGTACAGAATTGCAAGTCCCACCAGTTTGTTCCAGTCTAGCAGGGACAACAATGCACCTTCATGATCTTTCTTCTGAGCTAAATCAACTCTTCCATTGTCTGACATAATATCACACACAGGGACCTTGATTATCTTGACATTTCTCAGAATATCATGCAAACTACATTGATGACATCATGCTTATTGGCCTTAGAAACAGGAACTAGAAGGAGCAAATGCCTCAGTAACATGCATTCCAGAAAGTGAAAAATAAACCCCACACATTTTCAGGGACCTGCAAGTTAATAGAGTCTTTTAGATATCTAGCTTTAGATACTGATATCATTGACCATAGAAAATCCACCAAGCAGAAGGGTCTGAAACAGATGACCCTAAGTGATTTCAACTCGTAAAGACTTCATCCCACTAAAATCCATATATCAAAAACATGCATATAAACAAGTAGTTCCTTCCAATATCATGCTGAGATAATGGTGGTTCAAGGACATAAACTGTGCAATTTGCCCTCATGGGCAGATCAGGGAAGGGGGATTGCACCATCCATGTGAGTCAACAGTACACACCATAAGGTCCTGCCACAGTCACTGTTTCTCCATGTTCCCTCACTACTGATTATTCCCAACACTCTCTTCTGAACCTAAATTCAGTCTCAGAAGCTTTCTAAATATAGTGTATCAAATAATTTCCACAATTCACTGTGTGAAATAAAAGTTTCTCTCAAAATAGAATCCAGGTACAAGGCTATTGGATGGAGATCACAAAAAAATGACTGAGAGGACGAGGCAGTACAGCAAAGGGTGGAAAGTTAAATCTAAACTGTATCAGAGTGAAAAAGAAGATGCACAGTATCTAGAGTGGTCAGGGAGAGGCCTATTAGCTCTGGCAGTGAATGCAGAAAGTTCCTTTGGAAGAAAGTTCATTTGCTTAAAACTAAACTACTTCTGGGACAGAGGAACCCTGTTCTGAAATGACCGTGGCAGCCATGCATTAGTCTGTGCATTGCTGCAGGTGCACAGTGGTGGTCTGCAAGCATCCACTCTACAGCAAAGTGCAGCACAGGCATTTGAGGACAAACGCTGGCAATTGCTCTCTTATTCTGCTAAAAAAAAAAAAATTAAGAGTATTATTTAATAGCTATCTTCACACAGGCATGTAAGTTTCTATATTAAGGGAACATAGCTTGCAAACATGGTAAGCAAGAACCTCAGAGTAAAATAATAGTAAATGGATCAGTATTATTAGGAGAGATTATTAGGCTCCTTTGCTAAAGAGCCTTTGAATTGAAAAAGTTCTGGTCCATGGCTTTTTGCTAATCATATCCCAAAAAGGAAACAGCAGTAAACTTTTTACATTAGAGGATCTTCAACAAATGTCTGCTGAATTAAATTGGAATTGGAAAAACATTAGACTTTTTCATTTTGCTTTTCAGATTTTTACACATTTCAATTAATTTAACTAAAACACTAGAGCTTTTCATTTCCCAAAATCTTTTCTTCAACCAAAGTCAAGAAATAGACTAACAAAGTAATTTTATTGTAACTCATGTCAGAAAAAACACTTCTCTTAGAAATAAAAAGTAAGTAAGCAGTACTAAATGCTGGCAAGGATATGAAGCAATAGGAACTCTCATACATTGCTGCTGGAGTTGTAAACTGGTGTAGCCACTATGGAAGACAGTTTGGCATTTTCTTGGAAAACTAAACATATTCTTACCATATGATCCAGAAATCACACTCCTTGGTACTTACCAAAAGGAGCCAAAAATTTATGTTCACAAAAAAACCTGCACAAGGATGTTTATAGTAGCATTATTCATAATTTCCAAAACTTGGAAGCAACCAGATGTCCTTCAGTAGGTGTGTGGATAAAAAACTGTGGTACATCCAGACAATGAGATAGTACTCAACACTAAAATGAATAGAGCTATGAAGCCATGAAAAGACATGGAGGAAACTTAAGTGCATTTTACCAAGTGAAAAAAGCCAGTCTGGAAAGGCTACAAACTATATGACTATATAACTATATGATTCCAATAATATAACATTTTAGAAAAGGCAAAATGATGCAGGCAATAAAAGATCACCACCTGCAGAATGGAGGAGAGAGAAATAGATGGAACACAGAGGGTTTCAGGACAGTGAAAATACTCTGATAAAGAAATGATAGATATATGTCATACATTCGTCCAAACTCACAGAATTCATAGAATGTACAACACTACGAGTGAACCCCTAAGGTAAATATGAAATTTGAGTGATTATTATGTGTCAGTGTGGGTTCTTCCTTGTCCAAATAAAAGAAAGAAAAAAAAGTGTACCATTCTGGTGACTGATGTTGATAATAGGGGAGACTATACAAATGCGGCAGTAGAGGTATACGGGATATCTCTCTACCTCCCTTTCAATTTTATTGGAAACCTAAAACTTCTCTTAAAAAATAAAGTCTTTAGAGGGGATTCAAGATGGCGGCATGAGAGGTGAGACAGATAACTCCTCTCAAAACCAGAGATAGTGTGAAAATATAGTTAATACAACTAACCCTAGAACAGCAACAGGAAAGAAGGCTGCACCAGACTGTATACAGACCTCATGAACAGAGCAGACCTCACAAAACAGGGTAACGTACAAAAGCCTTGATCCAGCGGGACCCGAGCCTTTCCCCCCACCCCAGCTCACCTGCGGGAGGAAGAGAAACAGAGTGGGGGAGGGGGTGGAAACCTGGCACTGCTGAACACCTAGCCCTGGAGACCTGTTTTGAAACAGAAATCTACATTGTGTAGTGTCTGGAGGATGGGGAGCTGGGACAGGCAGAGTGCTTGACAGACAGATTCTGGCCATTTGTGGAAGATGCAATCCACAACTGGCTGGTCCCAGACAAGGGAAAGGCAGGTGGTCTGAGAGGCTTCCTAGCAGCAAGAGGGCTGTTGAAGGCGAGGGGTTTGCACTGAGCTTGCTGCGTGGGAGAAGGGATAGAGGAACAAGGCTGTCTGGACATGCTCTGCCGAGCAGATTGGGAACTTTGGGGAGCTTCAGGCACTCCATCCCCCTGGCTGGCTACTCAGCTCCGAGGCCCCCCACTGTGATATGCAGCCTGCTGAGCCTTCCTCCTAGCCTGACAGCACCAGCACGCAAACCAGCAGTCACTCCTCTGGCATCAGGCCAGCCAGAGAGAGGCCTCACCTACAACAGCTAGAGATGCCAAGCACAGAAGCTTATACCTGTGTGCTTGGTGCACTGACTGTGTGCTTGGCCCACTGACTGTGATAAAGGAGAGAGGCAGCGCAGACAGGAGTCAAAAACAGATCATTCCTCCCGCCAGGCACTAGTTCCACTCCCGTACGACCTCCAAACCTCACTCTAGGGGCTGAGAAGCTCCAGAGACTGGAGCTTCTGGGCTTGAGGGCCCCACACAGAAATATGAAACGTCAAAAGAACATGATATAGACCAAAATCTCACAAACCCCAGAAAAAGGGACAAATGAAGCTGAACTCAACAATCTTCCTGAAAGAGAGTTCAAAATAAAAATCATAAATATGCTATGGAGGCACAGAAAAACATTCAAGAACTCAGGAATGAATTTAAGATGAAGATTCAAGCATTAAGAAATTCCATATCTGAAATGAAACATAAAATGGAGGGATATAAAAGCTGATTAGATGTAATAGAAGAGACGGTAAATGGAATAGAAATTAGAGAAGAGGAATACAAAGAAGCTGAGACACAGAGGGAAAAAAGGATCTCTCAGAATGAAGAATATTGAGAGAAATGTGTGACCAATCCAAACGGAACAATATTCACATTATAGGAGTAACAGAAGAAGAAGAGAGAGAAAAAGGGACAGAAAGTGTCATTGAGGAGGTAATTGCTGAAAACTTCCCAAATCTGGAAAAGGAGATAGTTTCTCAAACCATGGAGGGGCACAGATCTCCCAACACAAGGGACCAAAGGAAGACAACATCAAGACATATAATAATTAAAATGGCAAAGATCAAGGATAAAGACAGACTTTTAGAAGCAGCTAGAGAGAGAAAAAAGATTGTGACAGCAAGAGAAATTCCATTTAAAAAAAAAAGGTCATCTTAAGAAAGAAGCCTCAGCCCTGACCTAGTTCTAAGAAAACTTTGTTCCAATTAATGGAAAAACCATCCATTGTTTTTTCCAGTAACCCTCACCCCAGACAGTTCCCTAGCAATGACCTCAAGGTCCAGACACTCAAGGTCCAGGCTCTCCTGTCCCTTAAAGATAACATACCTTACATGTTACATCAGCCAGCAGCTTAGCACCAGCCGGACTCAACCAATAAAGAATGTACAAGCCACCCTTACTTTAAATCATCCAATCAGCATAGGCCAGGTGCAAGTTCCTTTCTTCCTGAACCTTGTGATGCATAAAAGCTTTGTCTGCCCTGGGCTCGGGGCTCACATTCCTGACCCGCTGCATTGGTGAAGGTTGTGGGGCCGAGCTCGAGCTTGAAATAAATGACCCTTTTGTGTTTGCATCCGGATCGGCTCTTTGGTGGTCTCTTGGGGACTCGTGACTTGGGCACAACATTTGGGGGCTCATCTGGGATCCCCAAGACCCCCAGGACTCCCGACCCGAAGGGTTTGAACCAGCTGGTAAGAACTTTGTGCGTGTGAGTGATGCAAGCTTTATGTCTTTTGTTTGTGTTGTGTGTTGCACTACGCTCTTTCACTTTTTGAAGGTCAAGTCTGAGGCTGAATTGGGACACCCCATTAGTAGGGCCGACGGGCCCATCTGAGGGGGACACCCCATTAGTAGGGCCGACGGGTCCATTAGTAGGGCCGATGGGCCCATTTGAGGGGGACACCCCATTAGTAGGGCCAACGGGTCCATTAGTAGGGCTGACAGGCCCATCTGAGGGGGATGCCCATTTCAGAACGACCAAAGGCATTTTCTGTTCTGCTTTTTGCTTGTCTCTAATACTTGGTTGGATGTCGATAGCTTTTTATTTAGACAAAATGAGTCAGACTACTTCTATTCCATTATCTCTGATGACGGACCATTTTAAAGAAGTTAAGAGAAGGGCAAATGACCTCGATGTGGAAATCTGGAAAGACACGACCAGGGGAAGCAGAAGCTGCTCCGAGAGCAGAGGGCGGAGGCGCTCCAGTAGGAAGCCCATCCTATACCAGACAAAGGGCTCAGAGAGAGCAGTCTGCCTCTGCCGCTTGCCCCTGCGAGCCACCGGGCCCCCCGATGCCAGGGGAGAAATCAGCCCCATCACTACTGGCCTATTTGCCACTAGTGACCTCTACAATTGGATATCAGTAATTTAAAACTTTGTAAATCTTTCAGGAATAAAATGCTTAAGCTTAACTCTATGTAATGTAAAAGTTTTTATAAGTAATCTAGCATAATTGCTAAAGAGTGTGTAAACAAGTGTAACAAATGAATATCTTAATAATACTACTAATAATAGTATATTAATGTATAACAGTGTATATATCTGCAAACAGCCTGAGAATTTTTGTGGTAACCAAAATTCTTAGAGTTTTGCTAAGTTATATGAAGATGTTTTGTGCTCAGTAAAAAATTGTACTGTAAGGCACATTTCCAGAAATGATAAAATGTGTTCATAAATGTATCAATCTAAGGAATGCTGGTGTTACAGTTTACAATAGCCTATTTTTCAGTGTTCATTGAAAGTTAAAGTACCTAATGTTTTAAGTTCTAATTAAAACTACTTAAAGTAATAAAGAAAACATCTCGGCTAGCTAGAAAAGATGTGTGTTTTAACAAGAGAAAATATAAAGAATGAAAATTCATTTTAAGGTAAAAGAAGGTAACTGTTCTGAAGTGCAGCTGTTTATTTAAAGAGGGAGACCAGTGAATGTAAAAAGAAGGTTGTAAAAAGTTTGTGGAAGAATTGACATGGTCATGCTATGTAAAGTTGAGGCAGGTGAGTCTTGATATGAAGTACACAGCAAGATTAGAATTTTGTTCTCAGTTAAAAAGACAAAGTTTTCTTAAACTGATTGGTCTGCTCTTAATGTTGAAAAGATTGGAAAGAGCTTTCTAATTGTTTTTATCAAAGCAGTTTCTCATGCTTAAAGTCTCAATGAGTTCTCTGAGTATTTAAGAAAATGAAATCTTCATATTAAAAAGACTGTAAGCCAATTGTTGTTAACAACTGAGTAACCTGTATTTGCATTTAAGCCTTTTTATTGTCATTCTGGTTAAATACCTATAATCCTATTTAAGAAAGTGCCAAAGAAACTTTCTTCTGACAACTTGCCAAGATCAAATTCAAAAAGGTACTTTTACCCCTAGTTAACTCTGATATTTTCCAGAGGGCCCCTGGAACATGTCAGAGGAATTTTTTTCTCATTAGAGAAAGTATTTGGCTAATTTAGCTTATTTATCTGATATATAATTACCTGGAAAACACTGCCAAAGAGAATGATGCTAAACTTTGTTGCTGGTTGTTTTGTGTTGCAAAAATATCCAAATTTCCTTATGTCAATTGTCTTATAGTAATCTCTCAGCAAATCTTTAAGCATTGTCATTTGCAAGTCTTTTGTCATTTATAGTCACTGTTTTATTACTTCTAAACTAGTAAAGAATTAGATTTTAGCAGAACAGGTATTTACATAAGATTAAGTAAACTAAGAAGAATGGTTTTGTGGCTTTTTGTTTCAAATGTTACTGATAAAGTGTTTTAAGCTTTTTCTTAATCTGACAACAGTTTAGTAAATGACAATACCTTTGTAAGCAGAATTGCAATAAGAATCTGCTTTCCTTGTAAGAAGACCAATTAAAAACACTGGTTATATTACCAAAGCTTTGACTGGAATGTTATACCTGAGAGACACGTGTATAAACTCATATTAACAGACAGCTTTAAAGAACTGAAGTTGACTTTATAAAGCCAACAGAGCCCCTTCGAAGAACTGGCTTAGTACCTTGCTTACAGGATTCCCAGCAGCCTTACCAGGTGAGTAAAGGTCACTTCCTGGCAGGTGCAGGAACCTCAGAATGTCCTGGGGACCTCAAGAAGAGAGGAATTCACCCAAATCTACAGTTACTGCAGGCAAAACCTGATGGCAATTCTGGCTTGGCTTTCTGGCCTTGAGAGGCTTTTAAAAGTCCAATCTAAAGTTCCTTATAAAAAGTTCCAGCAAGGCACATTTAAAAGAGCCTATGTAACCAATTGCTCTTCTTGCTGCACTTGTGCAAATACTCAAGCCAAGTGTTAATTATTTTCTTAATCTAGTTACCAGTAATAAAAATAAGAGTGATTTTAGAAAAAAGTATTGTTTCAATAATGCAGCCTTATCTATACTGAGTCCATGCATTCTTTAATCTTCTTGTCAAGTTTGTCCTCCCAGAATAGAAAATCCAACTCCAGATGTTGCCACTTAACCTAATAACATGATTTATTCTGTCTCTCCTAGAAGCCACGAAACTGCAAATAGTGATAGCAATAGAACCCAGGATAGAAACTCCCATCTTCTGAAGGCCTCCCAACCGACCATTGATAGAGACCTAGCTGCACCCCTTACTGCGCCCCCTTTCAGCATGAAGCAGCCAGAGCGGTCATCACCCCCTTTCCCTAGCAGCAACTAGAGTAGCTGTCTGTAAAGAGAAGAATGAGACAGAAACTGTGAGTGTAGTCGGAGTAGGAGGAAGGCCTCCATAAAGGGCGGAGCAGAATGTTTGCAGTCAGAGCAATGTAACTACATGCAAAAAAACTCCCTACTGAAACTCTGTTAAACATTAAGTTCTAGAGTCTTTCTTCAGTGAAATGAGTTAAAGCTCAAAGTGCCAAAGGCAGCTCAGCCTAGAATATTTGAGTGTTCCGCAGATGGGGAGGGTGTCTTGGCATGACCCATAACTTTGCTATAGGCAGCCCTAGCAGGCAGACAGCGGCCCGGCCCACCTTGGGGGCAGGGCAGGTGGTAAAAACTTCTCCAAGCTCTGCCTTCTGATTGTGACAACAAACTGAAGCTTTTAGATCCTGCCTCTATTACAGCAGCATTCATCCTTCTGGTTCCTAGACTTGTCATTAGAATGCAAAAGGAAATATCTAAGCTGGTCTGCGTGTACAGTGAGACAACAAATTTGACTGCTTCTGTATTATCTGAACTCAATCAAAAGCTAGGAAAAGTACGAATTGTAGTGCTTCAGAATTGTGCTACCATAAATTATCTGCTGTTAAAAGAACATATGAGATGTGAACAGTTTCCAAGAATGTGTAGTTTTAATTTGTCTGAGTTTCTGCTTTTGCTATGTATTTGTATTCCTATTCTCCTAGCGTGTGTATGGAGTGCAGTTGGTAATCTTTTAAAGCCAATACATACTGTGCTACTTTTCAAGAATTAACTTCAAGAAATAAGTGATTCCTTTTAAGCAACTTTTTGAAATCATATGCTGATTTCCCACCTGCATTTGCTGCAAGAATATAATCATGTATATTATGATTTTATCCAGAGTTATAGCTGTTGGCTGTCCTCTCTTTTATATTTTATCTCCCTATTTAGTCCCAAGAGATGGCTGGTTAGCCAAAGACGGGTAAGATTCCTCACAGGAGGAACAACCTAAGACAGGCACAGTTGCAAGGGACCTCAGGTGGGCAACGTGGGGGCCAACTGAGGTGGGGCATAGAACCTCACCCCCCAGATGAAAGAGACATTCCCTGTGACAGGCTGTGTCACAGGTCAAGCCCAACTAAACATCTCTGTCATTTAAAAACTTTGGGCCCATGATTGGACCCAATATACAAGAGCAGGGGGGAACGTGAGAGCAAGAGAAACTCCATTAAAAAAAAAGGCCATCTTAAGAAAGAAGCCTCAGCCCTGACCTAGTTCTAAGAAAACTTTGTTCCAGTTAATAGAAAAACCACACATTGTTCCAGTAACCCTCACCCCAGACAGTTCCCTAGCAATGACCTCAAGGTCCAGACACCCAAGGTCCAGGCTCTCCTGTCCCTTAAAGATAACATACCTTACATGTTACATCAGCCGACAGCTTAGCACCAGCCGAACTCAACCAATAAAGAATGTACAAGCCACCCTTACTTTAAATCATCCAATCAGCAGAGGCCAGGGGCAAGTTCCTTTCTTCCTGAACCTTGTAATGCATTAAAGCTTTGTCTGCCCTGGGCTCGGGACTCACACTCCTGACCTGCTGCATTGGTGAAGGTTGTGGGTATGAGCTCGAGCTTGAAATAAATGACCCTTTTGTGTTTGCATCGGAATCCGCTCCTTGGTGGTCTCTCGGGGACTCGTGACCTGGGCACAACAAGATCACCGACAAAGGAAAACCCATCAGGCTATCATCAGATTTCTCAACAGAAACCTTACAGGCCAGAAGGGAGTGGCATTATATATTTAATGCAATGAAGCAGAAGGGCCTTAAACCAAGAATACTCTACTGGCAAGGTAATCATTTAAATATGAAGGGTGGATTAAACAATTTTCAGATAAGCAAAAGATGAGAGAATTTACCTCCCACAAACCAACTCAACAGTGCATTATGAAGTGACTTCTATAGATAGAAGTATTCCTAAGACTAAATAGATGTCACTCAAGGGATAGACAAGGAGTACAGAATATGATTCATAACATACAAAGAATGGAGGAGAAAGAAAGAGAAGAAAAAAAAGAACCTTTAGGTTGTGTTTGTAATAGCATACGAAGTGAGATAAATTAGACTGTTAAATAGTAAGGGAATTACCTTTGAACCTTTGGTAACCATGAATCTAAAGCCTGTAATGGCAATAAGTACATACCTATCGATAATCACCCTAAAAGTAAATGGTCTGAATGTACCAATGAAAAGAAGTAGAGTCATTGAACGGATAAAAAAACAAGACCCATTTATATGCTGCCTACAAGAGACTCACTTCAAACCCAAAGACATACACAGACTGAAAGTAAAGGGATGGAAAAAGATATTTCATGCAACTAATAGGGAGAAAAAAGAGGGAGTTGCAGTACTTGTGTCAGACAAAATAGACTTCAAAACAAAGAAAGTCACAAGAGACAAAGAAGGACGTTACATAATGATAAAGAGGTCAGTCCAACAAGACGATATAACTATTATAACCATCTACGCAACCAGCACAGGATCACCTACATATGTGAAACAAATACAGAATTAAAGGAGGAAATAGGATGCAATGTATTCATTTTGGGAGACTTAAACACACCACTCACTCCAAAGGACAGATCAATCAGACAGAAAATAAATAAAGAGACAGAGGCACTGAACAATGTATTAGAACACATGGACCTCACAAATATTTACAAAACACTGCATCCAAAATCAACAGGATACACAGTCGTCTCAAGTGCACACTGGAACATTTTCAAGAATAGGTCACATACTAGGCCACAAAAAGAACCTCAGTAAATTCAAAAAGATTGAAAGTGTACCACCCAGCTTCTCGGATCACAAAGGTATGAAACTAGAAATGAATTACATAAAGGAAACGAAAAAGCACACAAACACATGGAGGCTTAATAACATGCTTGTAAATAATCAATGGATCAGTGGCCAAATAAAAACAGAGATAAAGCAATATATGGAGACAAACGACAACAATAATTCAACACCACAATATCTGTGGAACGCAGCAAACGCCGTGCTAAGAGGGAAATATATTGCAATACAGGCCTACCTCAGGAAAGAAGCACAATCCCAAATGAACAGTCTAAACTCACAATTAATTAATCTAGAAAAGAAAGAACAATTGAGGCCCAAGTCAATAGAAGGAGGGACATAATAAAGATTAAAGCAGAAATAAATAAAATTGAGAAGAATAAAACAATAGAAAGAATAAATGAAAGCAGGAGCTTGTTCTTCAAGAAAATAAAAATAGATAAACCCTTAGCCAGACTTATCAAGAGAAAAAGAGAGTCTATACACATAAACAGAATCAGAAATGAGAAAGGAAATATCACTATGGACACCACAGAAATACAAAGAATTATGAGAGAATACTATGAAAAATTATATACTAACAAACTGGATAACCTAGAAGAAATGGACAACGTTCTAGAAAAATACAACTTTCCAAGGCTGACCCAGGAAGAAACAGAAAATCTGAACAGACCAATTACCACCAGAGAAATTGATTTGGTAATCAAAACACTACCTGGGAACAAAACCCCTGGCCAGATGGTTTAACTGAATTTTATCAAACATTTAGTGAAGACATAATACCCATCCTCCTTAAAGTTTTCCAAAAAGTAGAAGAGGAGGGAATACTCCAAAACTCTTTCTATGAGACCAACATCACTCTAATACTAAAACCAGGCAAAGACATGACAAAAAAGAAATTTACACACCAATATCCCTGATGAACATAGATGCAAAAATACTCGACAAAAATATTAGCAAACTGAATTCAAAAATACATCAAAAAGATCATCCATCATGATCAAGTGGGATTGATCCCAGGGATGCAAGGATGGTACAACATTTGGAAATCCATCAACATCATCCACCACATCAACAAAAAGAAGGGCAAAAACCACATGTTCGTGTCCATAGATGCTGAAAAAGCATTCAACAAAATTCAACATCTATTCATGATAAAAAGTCTCAACAAAATAAGTATAGAGGGCAAGTACCTCAACATAATAAAGGCCATATATGACAAACCCACAGCCAACATTATACTTAACAGCGAGAAGCTGAAAGCTTTTCCTTTAAGATGGGGAACAAGACAAGGATGCCCACTCTCCCCACTTCTATTCAACATAGTTCTGGAGGTCCTAGCCACGGCAATCAGACAACACAAAGAAATAAAAGGCATCCAGATTGGCAAGGAAGTAGTCTAACTGTCCCTGTTTGCAGAAGACATGACAGTGTACATAAAAAACCCTGAAGAATCCACTCCAAAACTACTAGATCTAATATCTGAATTCAGCAAAGTTGAAGGATACAAAATTAATACAAAGAAATCTGTTGCATCCCTATACACTAATGGTGAACTAGCAGAAAGAGAAATCAGGAAAACAATTCCATTCAAAATCACATCAAAAAGAATAAAATACCTAGGAATAAACCTAACCAAAGAAGTAAAAGACCTATACCCTGAAAACTACAAGACACTCTTAAGAGAAATTAAAGAGGACACTAATAAATGGAAATTCATCCCATGTTCTTGGCTAGGAAGAATTAATATTGTCAAAATGGCTATCCTGCCTGAAGCAATTTACAGACTCAATGCAATCCCTATCACAATACCAACAGAATTCTTCAAAGAACTAGAGACAATAGTCCTAAAATTCATATGGAATGACAAAAGACCCCGAATAGCCAAAGCAATCCTGAGAAGGAAGAATAAAGCAGGGGGAATTATGCTCCCTGACTTCAAGCTCTACTACAAAGCCACAGTAATCAAGACAATTTGGTACTGGCGCAAGAACAGAATAGAGAGCCCAGATATAAACCCAAACATATATGGTCAATTACTATATGATAAAGGAGCCATGGATATACAATGGGGAAAGACAGCCTCTTCAACAGCTGGTGTTGGAAAAACGGAACAACTACATGTAAGAGAATGAAACTGGATTATTGTCTAACCCCATACACAAAAGTAAACTCAAAATGGATCAAAGACCTGAATGTAAGTCATGAAACCATAAAACTCTCAGAAAAAAATACAGGCAAAAGTCTCTTGGACATAAACATGAGCAACTTCTTCATGAACATATCTCTCCAGCAATGGAAACAAAAGCAAAAATGAACAAGTGGGACTATATCAAACTAAAAAGCTTCTGTACAGCAAAGGACACCATCAGTAGAACAACGAGGCATCCTACAGTATGGGAGAATATATTCATAAATGACATATCTGATAAGGGGTTGACATCCAAAATATATAAAGAGCTCACATACCTCAACAAACAAAAAGCAAATAAGCCAATTAAAAAATGAGTAGAGGAGCTGAACAGACACTTCTCCCAAGAAGAAATTCAGATGTCCAACAGGCACATGAAAAGATACTCCACATCACTAATCATCAGAGAAATGCACATTTAAACCACAATGAGCTATCACCTCACACCAGTGAGGATGGCCAACGTCCAAAACACAAACAACAACAAATGTTGGCGAGGATGTGGAGAGAGGAGAACCCTCCTGCACTGCTGGTGGGAATGTAAATTAGTTCAACCATTGTGGAAAGCAGTATGGAGGTTTCTCAAAAAACTCAAAATAGAAATACCATTTGACCCAGGAATTCCACTCCTAGAAATTTACCCTAAAAATGCAGCAGCCTAGTTTGAAAAAGACATATGCCCCCCTATGTTTTTCACAGCACTATTTACCATAGCCAAGAAGTGGAAGCAAGCTAAGTGTCCATCAATAGATGAATGGATAAAGAAGATGTGGTACATATGCACAATGGAGTAATATTCAGCCATAAGAAGAAAACAAATCCTACCTTCTGCAACAACATGGATTGAGCTAGAGGGTATTATGCTCAGTGAAATAAAGCAGGCAGAGAAATACAAGTATCAAATGATTTCCCTCATCTGTGGAGTATAAGAACAAAGGAAAAACTGAAGGAACAAAACAGCAGCAGACTCACAGAGCCCAAGAATGGACTAACAGTTCCCAAAGGGAAAGGAACTGGGCAGGATGGGTGGGAAGGGAGGAATAAGGGGGAAACAGGGGTATTACGATAAGCACACATAATGTAGCAGGGGGGCATACGGGGAAGGCAGTATAACACAGAGAAGACAAGTAGTGATTCTATAGCATCTGACTATGCTGATGGACAGTGACTGTAATGGGGTATGTGGTGGGGACTTGATAAAAGGGGGAGTCTAGTAACCATAAATATTGCTCTTGTAATTGTACATTCATAATAGCAAAATAAATAAATAAGTAAATAAAATACCAAAAAAATAAAAAATAAAAATAAAGTCTTTGAAAAGTAAATAAATAAAAAGTAAGTAAGCACTGGCCTGAACTAACATATCCTGCACTGCTTTCAGTTGGCCTAGATTTGGAACCACTAACATTCCCTGTTAGACTATAACATAAATTCCTACAGTAACATAGGCATAAAGGAAGATCTATAGCTTCATTGGCTCAATCATTCTATTCCAGTCACACTGGCCTCCTCATATTCCTCGGATACCAAACATGTTCCTCCCTAAAATTTTCACATTTGCTCTTTTGCTAGCCTTGAACACTCATCAAGTAACAACACGGCCGACTCTTACTCCTTCAAGTCACTTTCTCACTGAAGCCCTCCCTGGTCAGCCTATTTAGAAGTTCAACACCCTTCCCCACTTTCTTTTTCCTCAGTACATATTGCTACCTAACATATCATGTGTTTTACTGTTTTATTCCACTGTGAATCTCCCCTGTGGACTATAAACTCCATGAGGACAGGAATATTCTTTTATTATTACATCTTTAGCCCTGGGAATGGTGCCTGACACATAGCAGATCAAGAAATATCTGTTAAATGAATAAATAGATATGCAATCATGTTACAAAACATGAAATGAAAAATGCAAGAAAAGTATGGTATATAGCCTTCAAATCTTCTTTCTTCCTAAGCTGAGGCAATCTTTTACCTAGATCTTGAATACATTCTACTTTATAATTTTATTCCAAAACTACCAACCTGTTTTGGTAGAAGTGAGACAGTACTGATAAATTATAAATGCCCTAGGAAATTTCAAATATTCTATTCTCTGCATTGCTCATAATACATTATACTTTGACATTTATAAAAATGGAAAACAAATAGAAATTAACCTGATCTTTAAAATGTGAATTATATAAATGTTATTGGACTGTATTTAAATCACACATTTTAAAAGTTCATATAATATTTAGCTTTAAGATCCATTACTACTTCATAGCTTAGAATTCTTATATCAATGGATATTTATCTTTGATAGTTTAATATTTCTGCAACCAATACATTTGCTAATCCAATAATATTCTTTTTTATTCTTTGTCTGCACTATAAAATTTGTTTTAATACTAAATTTTTAACCTTCTTCCAAAGGCCACTTTCTGTAAGTAGATTATATACTCTAGGAAATGAGAACAAGCTGTTGGGAGGGTAGGATTAGAGAAGACAAGGAGGCATTTAAGCAATGTAAATGATCAAATATATATATTTCCAGTAAGCATAGCTACTGGGCCAAAAGTTTTACTTGCATGCCCACTGGCTACATGCCTGTTAACAGGTCTTTATGGACAGAAGTCTCAAGATTGAGATAAGATTGCCACAAGGAAGTCCACTCATGTGTCCCATTGGGAGTGGATTCTTGAAGCAGACAGTGAGAGCATTATGATTTCAAATCTAGGGGATTTATGAGGGAATGGGGAGAGGGACACAGAAAGCAACGACCATAGCTAACATACTCCAGGCACTCCAAGGTGTGACATTCTCTCCTGAGGTTGTGCTGATTCAGAATGGATTTCCACTTTAACAGTTTTCCGGGTTGAATAAATTAACTCCTGTGGCTGATGATAAAGCACAGATAATTCAGATCAAGTTCAAAGAAGACTGTACTCATCGTCTGCTAATTAACCCGCATGAAAACAAATGCAGTAATATTCTTTCCCTTTCAACCCCACATAGATATTCTTCATTGTTTTATAATAGATCAGATAATCCATATGTAAACAGAAAGTAAAATTATTTTATAAAATGCTGAGGCTTACATTTCAGCTAAACTACTGAGTTCCTTTTCTCTTTCAAATTTACATATGGCAACTTAACATATTTTTATGTGTTTGTTTTAGTATTTTATAAAATTGATTTTGTCTGTCAGTCCCCCAAAAACAGGCTCAGAAAAATGAGATATTTTTGTTGTTATTGTTTTTTTATTCACTTATGTGTTCTCAGCACACAAAACAGTGCATGGCACATAGAATGCACTCAATAAATATTTATGGAATAAAAGCATGAATTAATGATGCTGTTAAAGTAAGCTGCTATGTGTATAGATATACCTAGAGAGATCAATCCATAATCTTTGTATATCTACATAAAGACTGGGCAACAATAGATTTTCCTTTAACGTCTGCTTTAGACCAACTCCTCTTAGCAAATATAAAAGGAATCCTGGCTTGAGGTGCTTATAACTCTGTTAGGGAGACAAAACTACACCATGAAATAATTGGAGAATAAAGAAATATAAAATAACATGAAACTGTTACTTACACCATCTATATAGTCAACATTCATAGGAAGAACAAAAGCAATGTGACCATTATGGAAAGCTCCATGGAGAAGAAGATCTGAATCAGGTCTTGAAGGATAAGTATGACTTCAGCATAGAAAAATTAAAGGGAAAAGCATGTATAAGCTTCAAAATCATGATTCATAATAAAATACAATAAAAATATAAGCTTGAAGGAACCCAAGGATTCACACTAGAGAAATTAAGGGAACAACAGATTATTATGTATTCTTACTGTCAGGCTGAGTATTCATGCATGATTGGTTCATCAGAACATATTTATGGATTGCTTACTATATGCTAGGAACTATGTTGAGTACTAGGAAATCACAAAGTGAACATAATGGAGTCCTGCCTTTATGAAGTTAACATTCTGGTGGGAGAGACAGGTAAGAAACAAGTGAAAAATAAGACCATTTTGAGAATTACTTCAGAAACAAACATGTCAATGCCTGGGAAGGTTTAATATTGTATAGGATAATCAGAACAGGCCACTGGGTGAAGTCCTTCATGAGCACAGGAAAGGAGCAATCATAGACAAAATATTTCAATTAGTTCTTGGGTATGAATAAAGAAAGGGCATAGAGAAGTGATCACTGAGGAAATGCGGCTAAGGAAACCACATCACAGGGTATGCATAGAAGGAATTACAGGTAAGTAGGGAGCTTACCTGCCCTACAGAGACTTAGGGAGGTCTAACACACAGATATGGTGAGTGTGAGTAAGACTGAATTTAACACATAAATTTTAAAAATACATGGGGATTAAGTGAAACTCAGGAGAGAGTATAATCAATTTAAACCACTCCAGAAAAAAAAGATAAATATTTTTCCAAATCTTTTGAAAACCATAAACCCATGGATCTAAGAATCTCAACACAAGCAATGCAGAAGAAACATGAACAAAACCATACCGGGACACATCATAAATACGTTGCTGAAAATTAGTGATAAAGTCTTAAGAGCAGCCAGAGGAAAAAGACGTATATTATGAATAGTGATAGAAAGACAATAAGTACATACCTATTGATAATTACCGTAAATGTAAATGGACTGAATGCACAAATCAAAAGATAGAGAGTCACTGAATGAATGAAAAAACAAGATCCATCTATATGCTGCCTACAAGAGACTCACTTTAAAACCAAAGACATACACAGACTAAAAGTGAAGGGATGGAAAAAGATATTTCATGCAACTAATAGGGATAAAAAAGCAGGAGTTGCAGGACTTGTATAAGACAAAATAGACTTCAAAACAAAGAAAGTCACAAGAGACAAAGATGGACATAACATAATGATTAAGGGGTCAATCCAAGAAAAAGATATAACCATTATAAACATCTATGCACCCAACACAGGAGCACCTACATATGTGAAACAAATACTAACAGAATTAAAAGTGTAAATTGAAGGCAATGCATTCATTCTAGGAGACTTCAATACTCCATTCACTCCAAAGGAGAGATCAACCAGAAAGAAAATAAGTAAGGAGACAGAGGCACTGAACAACACATTAGAACAGATGAACCTAACAGACATCTACAGAACTCTACACCCAGAGCAGCAGAACACACATTCTTCTCAAGTGCACATGGAACATTTTCAAGAATAGATCATATACTAGGCCACAAAAAGACCCTAACTAAATTCAAATAGATTGAAATTGTACCAACCAGTTTCTCAGACCACAGAGGTATAAAACTAGAAATAAATAATGTAAAGAAAATGAAAAATCCCACAAACACATAGAGGCTTCACAACATGCTCCTAAATAACCAATGGATCAAAGACCAAATAAAAACAGATATGATGCAATATATGGAGACAAATGACAACTAAAATTCAACACTGCAAAATTTGTGGGATGCAGTGAAGGCCGTGCTAAGAGGAAAGTATATTGCAATACAGGCGTACCTCAGGAAAGAAGAAAAATCCCATGTGAACTTTCTAAACTCACAATTAATGAAACTAGAAAAAGAAGAGCAAATGAGGCCCAAAGTTAGTAAAAGGATTGATATAATAAAGATTAGAGAAGAAATAAAAAAATCGAGAAGAATAAAACAATAGAAAGAATAAAAGAAATCAAAAGCTGGTTCTTTGAGAAAATAAACAAAATAGATAAACTCCTAGCCAGATCTACCAAGAAAAAAAGAGTCTACACACATAAACAGAATCAGAAATGAGAAAGGAAAAATCACAATGGAAACCACAGAAATACAAAGAATTAATTAGACAATTCTAAGAAAAATTATATGCCAACAAACTGGATAACCTAGAAAAAATGGACAACTTATTAGAAAAACACAACCTTCCAAGGCTGACTCAGAAAATATGAACAGACCAACTACCAGCAATGAAATTGAACTGGTAATCAAAAAACTACCAGAGAACAAAATGCTAGGACCAGAATTTACCAAACATTTAGTGAAGACTTACTACTCATCCTCCTAAAAGTTTTCCAAAGAGAAGAAGAGGGAATACTTCCAAACTCATTCTATGAGGCCAGCATTACTATAATACAAAAACCACAGACACCACAGAAAAAGAAAATTACACGCCAATATCCCTGATGAATATAGATGCAAAAATACTCAACAAAATATTAGCAAAATGAATTCAAAAATACACCAAAAAGATCATCCACACTGATCAAGTATGATTCATCCCAGTGATGCAAGGATGGTACAACATTCAAAAACCCATCAACATCATCCACCACATCAACAAAAAGGACAAAAACTACATGATCATCTCCATAGATGCTGAAAAAGCATTCGACAAAATTCAACATCCATTCATGATAAATCTCTTAACAAAATGGGTATAGAGGCCAAGTACCTCAACATAATAAAGGCTATATATGACAAACCCACAGCCAACATTATACTTAACAGCAAGAAGCTGAAAGCTTTTCCTTTAAGATTGGGAACAAGACAAGGATGCCCACTCTCCCCACTTCTATTTAACATAGTACCGGAGGTCCTAGCCACGGCAATCAGACAACACAAAGAAATAAAAGGCATCCCGATTGGCAAGGAAGAAGTTAACTGTCCCTGTTTGCAGATGACATGATGTTGTACATAAAATTCCCTAAAGAATTCACTCAAAACTACTAGATCTAATACCTGAAATTAGCAAAGTTGTGGGATACAAAATTAATACACAGAAATTGGTTGCATTCCTGTACACTAATGATGAACTAGCTGAAAGAGAAATCAGAAAAACAATTCCATTCACAGTTGCACCAAAAAGAATAAAATACCTAGGAATAAACCTAACCAAGGAAGTGAAAGACCTATACCCTGAAAACTACAAGACACTCATGAGAGAAATTATAGAAGATACTAATAAATGGAAACACATCCCGTGCTCATGGATAGGAAGAATTAATATTGCCAAAATGGCCATCCTTCCTAAAGCCATCTACAGATTCAATGCAATTCCTAGCAAAATACCAACAGCATTCTTCAATGAACTAGAGAAAATGGTTCTAAAATTCACACGGAACCACAAAAGACCCCGAATAGCCAATGCAATTCTTACAAGGAAGAATAAAGCTGGGGGATTATGCACCCCAACCTCAAGCCCTACTACAAAGCCACATGAAGACAATTTGGTACTGGCACAAGAACAGAACCATAGACCAATGGAACAGACCAGAGAGCCCTGATATAAACCCAACCATATATGGTCAATTAATGTACAATAAAGGAGCCATGGACATACAATGGGGAAATGGCAGCCTCTTCAACAACTGATGTTGGCAAAACTGAACAGCTGCATGTAAGACAATGAAACTGGATTATTGTTTAACTCCATACAAAAAGTAAACTTGAAATGCATCAGAGACCTGTTGTAAGTACTGAAACCATAAAACTCTTAGAAGAGAACATAGGTAAAATCTCCTGCATATAAGCATGAGCAACTTCTTCCTGAATGCATCTCCTCAAGCAAGGGAAACAAAAGCAAAAATGAACTCATGGGACTACATTAAACTAAAAATTTTCTGTATGCCAAAGAACACCATTAACAGAACAAAATGTCATCCTACAGTATGGGAGAATTTATTTGTAAATTACATATTCTACAAGGGGTTAAAATACAAAATATATAAAGAACTGACATGCCTCAACACACAAAAAGCAAGTAACGTGATTAAAAAATGGGAAGAGGATACGAAGAGACAATTCTCCAAAGAAGATGGCCAACAGACACATGAAAAGATGCTCCACATCACTAATCATCAGGGAAATGTAAATTTAAACCACAATGAGATGTCACCTCACACCAGTAAGGATGGCCAGCATCCAAAAGACTAAGAACTAAAAATCCTGGCAAGGATGTGGAGAAAGGGGAACCCTCCTACACTGCTGGTGGGAATGTAAGCTAGTTCAACCATTGTGGAAAGCAGTATAGTGATTCCTCAAAAAACTAAAAATAGATACACCATTTGACCCAGGAATCCCACTCCTTGGAATTTACCCAAAGAATACAACTTCTCAGGGTCCAAAAGACAGATGTACCCCTATGTTTACTGCAGCACATTTACAGTAGCCAAGATATGGAAGCAACCTAAGTGTCCATCAGTAGATGAATGGATAAAGAAGAGGTGGTACATATACACAATGGAATACTACTCAGCCATAAGAAAGAAACAAATCCTACAATTTGCAACAACATGGATGGAAGTGGAGCATATTATGCTCAGTGAAATAAGCCAGGCAGAGAAAGACAAGTGCCAAGTATTTCCCTCATTTGTGGAGTATAACAATGAAGCAAAACTGAAGAAACAAAATAGCAGCAGAATCACAGACTGCAAGAAGGAACTAGTGGTTACCAAAGGGGAGGGGTGTGGAAGGGCGTGTCAGGAGGGACGGAGATGGGGATTGGGGGTATTATGTTTAGTACACATGGTGTGGGGGATCACAGGGAAAACAGTGTAGCACAGAGAATGCAAACAGTGAAACTGTGGCATCTTACTACACTGATGGACAGTGACTGCAATGGGGTATGGGTGGAGACTTGATAATATGGTAAATGTAGTAACCACATTGTTTTTTAATGTGAAAGCTTCATAAGAGTGTATATCAATAATACCTTAATAAAAATTTTTAAAAGAAATATCTATGCACCCAACTCAGGAGCACCTTCATATGTGAAACAAATACTACCTGAATTAAAGGAGGAAATAGAATGCAATGTATTCATTCTGGGAGACTTCAACACACCTCTCACTCCAAAGGACAGATCAACCAGACATAAAATAAGTTAGGACATAGAGGCACTGAACAACACATTAGAACAGATGAACCTAACAGACATCTACAGAACTCTACACCCAAAAGCAGCAGGATACACATTCTTCTCAAATGCACAGAGAACATTTTCCATAATAGAGCACATACTAGGCCACAAATAGAGCCTCGGCAAATTTTTAAAAATTGAAATTGTACCAACCAACTTCTCAGATCACAAAGGTATGAAACTAGAAATAAATTGTATAAAGAAAACAAAAAGGCTCACAGACACATGGAGGCTTCACAACATGCTCCTAAAGAATCAATGAATCAATGACCAAATTAAACAGAGATCAAGCAATATATGGAGACAAAAGAAAACAACAGCACAATGCCCCAACTTCTGTGGGACGCAGCAAAAGCAGTTCTAAGAGGAAAGTATATAGCAGTCTTGGCCTATTTAAAGAAGGAAGAACAATCCCAAATGAATAGTCTAAATTCACAATTATTGAAACTGGAAAAAGAAGAACAAATGAGACCCAAAGTCAGTAGAAGCAGGGACATAATAAAGATCAGAAAAAAAATAAATAAAATTGAGAAGAATTAAAAAAATAGAAAAAATTAATGAAACCAAGAGCTGGTTCTTGAAAAAAATAAACAAAATAGATAAACCCTCAGCCAGACTTATCAAGAAAAAAAGAGAATCTACACACATAAACAGAATCAGAAATGAGAAAGGAAAAATCACTACAGACACCATAGAAATACAAAGAATTATTAGAGAATACTATGAAAAATTATATGCTAACAAACTGGATAACCTAGAAGAAATGGACAACTTTATAGAAAAATACAATTTTCCAAGACACAAAATCTGAACAGACCCATTACGAGCAATGAAATTGAATCAGTAATCAAAAAACTAATCAAGAACAAAACTCCTGGACCAGAAGGATTCACTGTGGAATTTTATCACACATTTAGAGAAAACATAATACCCATTCTACATAAAGTTTTCCAAAAATTAGAAGAGGAGGGAATACATCTGAACTCATTCTATGAGGCCAGCATCACTCTAAAACCAAAACCAGGCAAAGACACCAGAAAAAAGATAACTACAGACAAATATCCCTGATGAACATAGATGCAAAAATACTCAACAAAACATTATCAAACCAAATTAAAAAATACATCAACAGGATCATACATCACAATCAAGTGGGATTTATTCCAGGGATGCAAAGATGGTCCAACATTCGAAAATCCATCAACATCATCAACTATACCAATAAAAAGAAGGACAAAACTACACAATCATCTTCATAGATGCTGAGAAAGTATTCAACAAAATTCAACATCCATTCTTTATAAAAACTCTCAACAAAATGGTTATAGAAAGCAAGTACCTCAACATAATAAAGGCCATATATGACAAATCCATAGAAACATCATACTTAACAGTGAGCAGCTAAAAGATTTTCCTGTTAAGATCAGGAACAAGACAAGGATGCCCACTCTCCCCACTTTTATTCAACATAGATCTGGAGCTCCTAGCCACAGCAATCAAACACAAAGAAATAAAAGACATCCATATTGGTAAGGAAGAAAAACTCATTGTTTGCAGACGACATGATACTGTACGTAAAAACCCTGAAGAATCCACTCCAAAACTACTAAAACCAATATCTGATTTCAGCAAACTTGCAGATACAAAATTAATACACAGAAATCTGTTGCATTCCATACACTAATGATGAACTAGCAGAAAGAGAAATCAGGAAAACAGTTCCATTCACAACTGCATGAAAACAATAAAATACCTAGGAATAAACCTAACCAAGGAAGTGAAAGACCTATACCCTGAAAACTACAAGACACTCTTAAGAGAAATTAAAGAGGACACTAATAAATGGAAATTCATCCCATGCTCTTGGCTAGGAAGAATTAATATTGTCAAAATGGCCATCCTGCCTAAAGCAATCTACAGATTCAATGCAATCCCTATCAAAATACCAACATCATTCTTCAATGAACTAAAGCAAATAGTTCTAAAATTCATATGGAACCACAAAAGACCCCGAATAGCCAAACCAATCCTGAGAAGGAAGAATAGAGCAGGGGGGATTATGCTTCCCAACATCAAGCTCTACTACAAATCCACAGTAATCAAGACAATTTGGTACTGGCACAAGAACAGACCCATGGACCAATGGAACAGAATAGAGAGCACAGATATAAACTCAAGCATATATGGTCAGTTAATATATGATAAAGGAGCCATGGATATACAACGGGGAAAAGACAGCCTCTTCAACAGCTGGTGTTGGCAAAACTGGACAGCTACATGAAAGAGAATGAAACTGGATTACTGTCTAACTCCATACACAAAAGTAAACTCAAAATGGATCAAAGACCTGAATGTAAGTCATGAAACCATAAAACTCTTAGAGGAAAACATAGGCAAAACTCTCTTGAATGTAAACATTAGCAACTTTTTCATGAATATATCTCACCGGGCAATGAAAACAAAGGCAATATGAACAAGTGGGACTATATCAAACTAAAAATCTTCTGTACAGCAAAGAACATCATCAGTAGAACAAAGAGGCATCCTACAGTATGGGAGAACATATTCATAAACGACACATCCAATAAGGGATTTACATCCAAAATATATAAAGAGCTCATGCTCCTCAACAACCAAAAAACAAATAATGCGATTAAAAAATGGGCAGAAGTTCTGAACAGACACTTCTCCAAAGAAGAAATGCAGATGGCCAACAGGCACATGAAAAGATGCTCCACATTGCTAATCATCAGAGAAATGCAAATTAAAACCACAATGAGATATCACCTCACACCAGTTAGTATGGCAAGCATCCAAAAGACATATATATCTATAATGCCTCACTCATTTTTTTCTTGTTTTTTGGTAAATGCTGTGATATTTTTATCTAGCCTTTTCAGGAATAGAAACTTGATAATTAAAGAGCACTTCGCTTCTACAAGGGTTGCACATACTATAAAACATGTAATTAAACTTTATACTTTAAAGTCAAGAGAAAGTCACCTCAATATTTCTTCCCAAACCTGTTTACCAATGTAAAAAAAAAATCTCAGAATTTTTGTGTAATATTGTCAGTGGATAAACGTGCTGTGTTTGACATTTAATAAAGGTGAATTGCTCATATAAAAAAAAACAACAAATGCTGTCAAGGATGTGGAGAAAGGGGAACCCTCCTACACTGTTGGTGCGAATGTACATTAGTTCAACCATTGTGGAAAGCAGTATGGAGGTTCCTCAAAAACCTAAAAACAGAAACACCATTTGACCCAGGAATTCCACTCATAGGAATTTACCCTAAGAATACAGGATCCTAGATTCAAAAAGACATAAGCACCCCTGTGTTTATTGCAGCACTATTTACAATAGCCAAGAAGTGAAAGCAACCTAAGTATCCATCAGTAGATGAATGGATAAAGGAAAGGTGGTATATATACACAATGGAATATTATTCAGCCATAAGAAGAAAACCAATCCTACCATTTGCAACAACATGGATGGAGCTAGAGAGTATATTGCTCAGTGAAATAAGCCAGGTGGAAAAAGACAAGTACCAAATGTTTTCACTTATCTGTGTAGTATTACAAAAAGCAGAACTGAAGGAACAAAACAGCAGTAGATTCACGGAACCCAAGAATGCATTAACAATTACCACCTTCCCCCCATAGTAACGAATCACTTCTCACTGTCTGTGAGTCTATACTATTCTTATTTAATTCGGGGAATGGAAAGGGAAAGGGGCTGGGAAAGATGGGTGGGAAGGGAGGGATTAGGGGGAAAAAGGGCTACTACAATTAGCACACATAATTTGCGGGGGTGGGGAGGATACAGGGAAGGCAGTATAACACAGAGAAGACAAGTAGTGATTCTATAGCATCTTACTACACTGAAGGACAGTGACTGTAATGGGGTATGTGGTGGGGACTTGATAATGGGGGAATGTAGTAACCACAATGTTGCTCATGTGATTGTATATTAATGATACCATAATAAAAAAAGATTGAATCCAACAATATATCAAAAGAATAACACTATAACTAAGAAGATTTCATACCATTTGACCCAGGAATTCCACTCCTAGGAATTTACCCTAAGAATGCAGCAGCCCAATTTGAAAAGGACAGATGCACCCCTATGTTTATTGCAGCACTATTTACAATAGCCCAGAAATGGAAGCAACCTAAGTGTCCATCAGTAGATGAATGGATAAAGAAAAGGTGGTACATATACACAATGGAATATTATTCAGCCATAAGAAGAAAACCAATCCTACCATTTGCAACAACATGGATGGAGCTAGAGGGTATTATGCTCAGTGAAATAAGCCAAGCCGAAAAGACAAGTATCAAATGATTTCACTCATATGTGGAGTATAAGAACAAAGAAAAAAACTGAAGGACCAAAACAGCAGCAGACTCACAGAACCCAAGAACGGACTAATAGTTACCAAAGGGAAAGGGACTGGGGAAAATGGGCGGGAAGGGAGGGATAAGAGGGAAAAAGGGGCATTACGATTAGCAGATGTTATGTTGGAGGGGCACGGGGAGGGCAGTACAACTCAGAGAAGACAAGTAGTGATTCTATAGCATCGCACTACACTGATGGACAGTGACTGTAATGGGGTTGGTGGGGGGGACCTGATGAAGGGGTAGTTTAATAATCGTAATATTGCACATGTAATTGTAAATTAATGATAATAAAATAAATAAAAAATAAAAAATAAAAAAAAGATTTCATCCCATGAATGCAAGATTGTTTTACCATTCAAAAATCAATTAAGATAATTTACCTTATTAACCAACCAAAAAAGAACAAAATAATCTTTTCAAAAGATGCAGAAGAAACATTTAACAAAATCCTATACCCATTCATAATAAAAATTCTCTGCTCTCTGCCAACAGATAGGAACTTCTACGACCTGATAAAAAACATCTACAAACTACAGGTAGCATTGTGCTTAATGGTAAAAGAGTAAATAACTTCCCCCATAATCATGAGAAAAAATGTATGTCCATACTCAGTGATTCTATTTTAATACTTATAAGTATTATTATATTCATACTGTACTGATGGATTTAGATAGTGTACGAAGGCAAGAAAAAGTGAGAAAGTATTTTAAAAGATAAAATAGTAAAATTCCATTTTTATACAAATGATATGATTATCCATGTCAAAATCCCCAAGGAAATAATGTAGATGATTTTAGAAGTTCACAAAATACACAACTAATATGCAGAAATTGATTGTATTTCTACATCCTAGCAGAATATAATTGGAAATTTAAATTTAAATAAAAACACTGCCACTTACAGTAGCTTTGAAATTATGAGCTAGTTGGGGATACACAGTGAAATATGTACAAGAGATGTATGCTAAAAACTATAAACTTTGCTAAGCAAAATAAAAATGACCTAAGTAAATGGAGAGTAATGTCATTTTCATGAATCAGAAGACTCAATATTGTTAAGATGTCAATTTCTCCCCAAATTGATCTATAGATTCAACATAATCTCAATCAAAATTCCAATTTGCTTTTGGGGAAATTGACAAGCTTTTCCTAAACTCCTATGAAAAACTGAAGGACCTATAATTGCTAACATAATTTTGAATAGGACAACGTTCAAATATTCATACTACCTAATTTCAATACTTAACTTAAAACCACAATAATCAAGACAGTATAGTATGGATATGCATATCAAAGAACCCAAATAGAATGTCCAGAAATAGACTTACATGTATTTGGTCGATTGATTTTTGACAAAGATAACAAAGTAACTCAATAGGGAAAGGGTTGCCTTTTTAATGAATAATGCAAAAACTGCTAGATATGTATATGCAAGAAAAAAAGAAACATTGACCTATACCTCATTTCACACAAGAGAAATTAACTAGAATTGAATCATAGATCTAAATGTGAAAGCTAAAACTATAAATTTTCTAAAAAACAATCTAAGAAAATCTTTGTGACCACCAGTTAAAATTCTTACATAGGACACAAAAAGCATGAACTATAAGAAAGAATTGATAAATTGGGCTTCATCAAAGTTCAAAAGTACTGGTTTTCAAAAGACACCATCAAGAAAGTAAAAGTCAAGCCATATATTAGGAAAAAATATTTGTAAAACGTTATCCTATAAAGGACTTGTATCTGGAATATGTAAAGAACTCTTACAGCTCTACAACAAGATGACACACAACCTGACCAAAATAAAAAGAGAGAGAGAACAAAAGATTTAAAAAAAAGCATTTCCACAAAGAATATGTTGAATGGCAAATAAGCATATGAAAATAAAAGGTCAATATCATTCATATCATTAGTCACCAGGTAAATGTAAATTAAAATAATAAGATACCAATACACAGCCATTAAATGTGACAATATCAAATGTTGAGGAGAATAATAAGCAACTAGAATTCTCATAAATTGCTGGTAAAAAAGTAAAGTGGTATTATAATTCTTATTTTGTGTATTTATTTCTGATATTCACCCCAAGTGGTATAGTTGCTATCTGTCGACAAAGATGTTAGAGAACTATTGCCTATATTCTCTATACTATACTTTCATCCACATGACTAATTTATATTATGATTGAGATATTGTGCCTCTTAATACCTTTCACCTAAAGCACCCACCCACCTTCCCCCCATAGTAACGAATCACTTCTCACTGTCTATGAGTCTATACTATTCTTATTTTTAAAAAGGAGTGTTGCAATGTCATAAAGCTAAATACTTATACAAATTTCCAGAAGTTATTACTGCTACATATTTACCCCAAAGAATTGAAAACATATATTCATACAAAGACCCATATGCCTATATTCATAACAGCTACACTCAAAATAACCAAAAACTAGAAATAACTCTATCAACTGATGAATGGATAAACAAACTTTGGAACGTCCATTTAAGAATAATGTGCTTCTATAAAAATTACACTGAGATTTGCAATAAAATGATGAATCTCAAAAACATTATGCTAAATGCAAAAGGCCAGACACCAAAGACTATATACTATATGATTCCATTTATATGAAATTCTAGCAAAAAACAAAACTTGTGAGAAAAAGTCCACAGTGACTGCCATGGCATTAGGATGACTAATATGACTGTATTGATGGTTGCACAACTGTATACATTTGTCAACTTATATTGCACACTTAAAATTGTTAATTTTATCTTATGTAAATAATAAAAATTATTTAAAATATGTAATTTATATGTCCTTTGCACAACTCTGTGAACCCCTTGACTGCCAGAACTATGTATCACTAATGCTTGTCACAGTTGCAATAACATAATAGAAATTTAATAAATGAAGAAATGAGTGAATGAATGAATAAATGAGCAATTGGTACTAAACTCAGAGTCCTATAAGAAATCATAAAGGAATGTTTGACAGGCCTTATGCTTGCCTTAAATCCTGAAAATACTTCTACATGAGAGTTAATTTCTTGGGAGGACGTTTGGAACTTCTTAATACGAGTCCTGCTTTCTTGTCAGTCGGTCCTTTTATAAGGCATTGTGCTGCCTGATATTAGGGTTCTTTCTTAGCTTTGGCATCTATCCACTAAAATCTCCTGGTGATTTTATTGATATCCTTATTACTACTGCTCCAAACTCCTGACATTTCATTTCATTTATTGGTCAGTTTACCAAAAGACACTCTCCAAGACCTTGTATCATCACGTTTCTTGGGCAATTTTAGATAGTTGTTTGGACAACATGGGAATAAAGTTTGATTCCAAGGTGAATCACTTCATATATAATTCAATTTTTAATAATCACAAATAGAGTCTTTTAGCTACTTCCTTCTCAAAAAATGAATTTTACTTGTCAACAAAGTCTGATCCAGCAACACAGATTTAGATTTCACTTTGTTTTTCACTTAAAAAAAAACATTTAAGGCTTATTTTTCACGAGAACAATATGTGTTGCACAAATATAAATCAAAGCTCCCAGTGGGCAGACTGCTTACATGTACTACATACACTCTGCCTTCTGAGAGTGAGACGCATCCCAAGAGGCACTGGGGCCTCTTCTGCCATTTTCACCAGAGCAGACCTTAATGAAGAACTGAGCTGCTGTCAAAAGACCAAACACAAGCCTGTTTACCAGGTAGTGGCTGAGCTAGGCCCATCTCAGTCCTGGGGAGAAACTAGAGGATGTGTTTCTGGCAGTCACACCTTAATGGATGAGCCACACCAACATGCAGATGCCAGTTAAATGGTAAGTTATATTGACAGAAATATTTGTGATTATCAAATGTCCTCTGTTGCTTAAATGAGAAGAGTAGAAAGTCTGTCACTTACATGGGAGACCCACTCTGGCATGAGTTCTTACATGATGATCACAAATGCTTTGTGGGCCCCCAGAGACAGGAGGAGGTCAGCCATTCAAGCTTTGACCTGTTTATACACCACAAGATACACATGCAGAAGCCTGAGAACTGATCTCCATGGGATGTAAGTCTGGATTTAGCAACAAGTTCATGAAGTTTATTATAGGTTTGTAACTAAGTTTGGGCAATAATGTGAATCTGTTGAATTATCCCATAAGCACTCAATAAAAACCTGAATTGAAATAAGTGTGAGGTCCACTATAAAATATCTTCCCCCTGTAGCTGTTGCTGTTACAGTTTGTACATTTCATTCCCAGGGCTACAGGCACTACCCGTTCATTACAACCTTCCTCATTAGCCTGAACGTAATTGTATGCTATCCAAAAAAACACTACCTAGGCATGTAATGAAAATCTGAATGCCCAGCAACTGAAAAAGATTTCATTCTTCAAAACTTTATTTTAGAAAAAGTGGATCTTTGTACTTATTGACTGATGTGTAAATTGAACACGATTGGACTGACATGTACCATGCAAGCCTAACATGTAATTCAAGAATGTGGAAATGTGTGCTCAGGCTCCCGAACTTTTTCCAGATCACGTTGCCAATAGAGAATTCTAGGTTCCCTTGTGTCTCCTCAAATTACCTTTTCAACTTTTTCTACATTTTGGAGCAGTTTATACCAGCTTGAATACTTGCCAAAACAGAACGATGAATCACAGTTTCTGTCTTATGAGGAAGATGATTCACAGGAGGGATTCAAGCTACCACCAACTGTGCTATGCCATGCACTAATTCACTCTCCTCTTACATTTTCTGGATAACCGCTACTATGTTCTCAGACCTTTTTTTATTTTGTATTTGATGGAGAATTACTCTGTATATAATGATGTTAAATAAATAAGAAAGAGAAGGTTTGCGCTTTCCAGAAAAATAACGTATCACGTTATGTTACATGTTGTGAGAAAGCATGCTAGGAATAAGAGGCCACTGGAATCTGAAAGCAGATCATGTTTACATGTAAGCTCAGTGTCCACTGAATCATTTTTTTGACATAAAGCTACAGATACGAACATTGGCTATTTTTCCACAGTGATCACTTTAATTCACTGCAGAAACAAACATGTTCCTTGAACATATCTTTCAGTTTATGGTAGTCATTTCTTCTACTAAATAATTAGCTCAAATGTAAAAGCATGCTGAAAAGGCAATCATGGAATTGAACTCAGATGTTTTATACTAAATTTTTCATGTCCTCTCATAGAATATTTAACTTATAAAGAAAAGAAAAGCAGTAGTATTTTTTTAAATAGCTGAGATTTTCATAAATATAATAATTATTGGGCCATCTCTGATCCACTGGCTCCTGATTCTGTAGAATTTACTCAGCTATCCCTCAGCCAGGAAAGTGCAATGTCACTGCTTTAGAACAATACAATAAAGAAAGCCGAAAGATCAAAACAACCTAAATCAATGAGCCTCTTCAGAATATTGGTAGTTGTTGTAGTTTTGAAGCAACACACCAAGCAAATTTGACAAATAGGTGCTCTTCCTCATGTGCTTCTCTTACATGGGGGCAGGGGGCGGGGCAAGGTAGGGAGGCTCTTTAGAAATTAGTCTCCATTTATATTTATTTTCTAAAAGATTAATTTTCCATGGTACAATTTACATTAAACTTCTGCTCCCATAACAAATTCTAATAACATCTACTGCTTAACTACTCTACTCTTTGAATCAACCCTTCTACCCAATGAGATCTTGGATTTACACTGCAAGACATGCACATGGTTGTAAAGCCATGTGATATGCTCAGACGTAAATATTAAGAGGTAGTGAAATTGGCTCAGCAAAAGCGTATGTATGTATATAAGGAAAAAATTAGAACTTCCTGAACTTTCAGCCACTCATGATCCATCCAAAAGGAACTTTAGTTCATTTCATAATGCTGGCCCTCATAATGGGTTTGGGGTCATCAACCAGGCCCATATCTGAGCATCTGATACCTGATGAGCATGAAATTGTAAGAACTTGTTTCATAGACGGTAGATAAGCAGCTGACTTAAAGATTCTGGGAACACTGTACACCAGAAACAGCATAATAAGTAAGACCACTAGCCCTGGAGTCACTTAAACCCAGCTTTGAAGCATTAACACTTCCTACAAGCTTAACTTGGGGAAGTCATGTTAATCTCTATAAAAAGCTTCCAAGCCTCAGTTTCCTCATCTCTAACATGGGAATTATGAGGCCTCCATTGAGAAGTGGTTTTAAGGACAAAAATGATTTATGAAATAATTTACCACAATGCCAATTCGATAGATAGCGCTCAATAAGTGGTAACAAGTATTGTCCATTTTATTTAGTATTTTGGAACTCCAGACAGATTTTCCAAACAAGTACTTAGACCCTGTTAAAAAAAAAATGACAGAGATTAGACTTCCGGGAAGATGGCGGCATGAGCAGGGCAGCAGAAATCTCCTCCCAAAATTATATATATCTATGAAAATACAGCAAATACAACTATTCCTAAAAGAGAGACCAGAATACACAGGAAAGCGCACAGCGTGCAGCTACACCCGAGAGGACTCGGCACCCCAAGAGGCGGGTAAGATGCGGAGCCGCGACCCGGCGGGACCCGAGCCCTCCCCCACCCCAGCGCACCGGCGGGAGGAGAGGATTCAGAGCCGGGAGGGAGTGGAAGCACACCCCGCGAAGTAGCCAGCCCCGGTGATCTGCACAGGGAGCGCTGACCCACATTGCGCAGTGCAGCGGAGATTGGAGAGACAGAGGGGCAGGATCTGAGCAGGGAATGCGCCAGGGTGCTTGCAGCTGGCTCCCGGGAAGGAAAAAAAGAAAAAGAAAAGCGTGCGCTTTCTTCAGTGGTCTTAAAGAGACAGGAGCCCAGTGGAGGAGCCGGATCGCCCCAGCACACTCAGCCCAGCAGGCTGGGAGTCCTGGGGAGTTTCAGACGCCTTAGCTGGCGACTGAGGAAGCGTAGCCATACTTAACACTTCTCACTGAGATCAACAGCCTCCTATTCGTTCCCACCCCTGCCAGAGTGATAAAGGGCCCTGCGGAGAGGCACAGTCACAGCTGTGGAATAGTGGGGCAATAGCGCCACCTAGTGCATTCCCACAGAATCTACGTCCGATGGGCATTTTTTTTTCGTTTTGTTTTGTTTTTGTTTTTTCTTTTTTTCTTTCTTTTTCTTTCTTTTTTTTTCTTTTTTTTCTCTCTTTTTTTCTTCTCTTTTTAAAGTCTTAAAGAGCCCAGCTGACATACGTGGCAACTGTCAGTGACCAAATTATACAGCCATGAAAAGACAGAGGAATATGGTTCAGACCAAAATCAACCAGACAACCCCAGAGAGGGAGTCTGAAGGGATGGAAATGGACAGTCTTCCTGAAAAAGAATTCAGAATAAAAGTCATAACCATGCTGATGGACCTACAGAGAAATGTGCAAGAGCTGAGGGAGGAAGTGAGGGAACTGAGGAAAGACAATGTAGAAATCAGACAAGCGATCGACGGGCTTAACAGCAGAATGGATGAGATGCAAGAGACTATTAATGGAATAGAAATCAGAGAACAGGAGTACAGAGCAGCTGAGGCAGAGAGAGATAAAAGGATTTCTAGGAATGAAAGAATATTAAGAGAACTGTGTGACCAATACAAACGGAACAATATTAGCATTATAGGAGTACCAGAGGAAGAAGAGAGAGAAAAAGGGATAGAAAGTGTTTTTGAAGAAATAATTGCTGAAACCTTTCCCATGGTGGGGAAGGAAATAGTCTTGCAGCCACGGAAGCCCACAGATCTCCCAACACAAGGGACCCAAGGAAGACAACACCAAGACACATAATAATTAAGATGGCAAAGATAAAGACAGAGTATTAAAGGCAGCTAGAGAGAGAAAAAAGAACACCTAAAAAGGAAAACCCATCAGACTATTATCAGACTTCTCAACAGAAACCTTACAGGCCAGAAGAGAATGGCATGATATATTTAAAATAATGAAACAGAAGGGCCTCGAACCAAGAATACTGTACCCAGCACGATTATCATTTAAATATGACGGAGGGATTAAACAATTTCCAGACAGATGAAAGTTGAGAGAGTTTGCCTCTCATAAACCACCACTACAGGATATCTTAAATGGACTTCTCTAGACGGAAGCACTCCTAAGCTGGAGAGATGTCACCAGAGAAAATAAAATCAAAGCAAAGAAAGCAGACCATCCAAATACTAACTAAAGGCAAAGAAGAAAACACCTAGTATACAAAGAATGGAGGAGGAAGAATAAGAAGGGAAAGAAATAAAGAAACATCAGACTGTGTTTAAAATAACTTAACAAGAAAGTTAAGTTGGACTGTTAGATAGTAAAGAAGCAACCCTTGAACATTTGGTAACCACGAATCTAAAGCCAGCAATGGCAATAAGTACATATCTATCAATAATCACCTTAATGTAAATGGACTGAATGCACCAATCAAAAGACACAGAGTAACAGAATGGATAAAAAAGCAAGACCCATCTATATGCTGCTTACAGGAGACTCACCTCAAACCCAAAGATATAGACAGGCTAAAAGTGAAGGGACGGAAAAAGATATTTCATGCAAACAACAAAGAGAAAAAAGCAGGTGTTGCAATACTTGTATCAGACAAAATAGACTTCAAAACGAAGAAAGTAGCAAGATATAAAGAAGGACATTACATAATGATAAAGGGGTCAGTAGAACAAGAAGATATAACCATTATAAATATATATGCACCCAAAAAAGGAGTGCCAGCATATGTGAAACAAATACTAACAGAATTAAAGGAGGAAATAGACAGCAATGCATTCATTTTAGGAGACTTCAACACACCACTCACTCCAAAGGACAGATCAACCAGACAGAGAATAAGTAAAGACACAGAGGCACTGAACAACACACCAGAACACATGGACCTAACAGACATCTACAGAACTCTACACCCAAAAGCAACAGGATACACATTCTTCTCAAGTGCACATGGAACATTTTCCAGAATAGACCACATACTAGGCCACAAAAAGAACCTCAGTAAATTCAAAAATATTGAAATCCTACCAACCAACTTCTCAGATCACAAAGGTATAAAACTAGAAACAAATTTTAGAAAGAAAACAAAAAGGCTTACAAATACATGGAGAGTTAACAACAATCTCCTAATTAATCAATGGGTTAACGACCAAATCAAAACAGAAATCAAAGAATATATGGAGACTAATGACAACAACAACAAAAAGCCACAACTTCTGTGGGATGCAGCAAAGGCAATTCTAAGAGGAAAGTATATTACAATCCAGGCCTATTTAAAGAAGGAAGAACATTCTCAAATGAATAGTCTAAAGACACAATTACTGAAATTGGAAAAAGAAGAACAAATGAGACCCAAAGTCACCAGAAAGAGGGACATAATAAAGATCAGAGAAGAAATAAATAAAATTGAGAACAATAAACCAATAGAAAAAAATCAATGAAACCAAGAGCTGGTTCTTTGAAAAAATAAACAAAATAGATAAACCCCTAGCCAGACTCATTAAGAGAAAAAGAGAATCTACACACATAAACAGAATCAGAAATGAGAAAGGAAAAATAATGACAGACCCCACAGAAATACAAAGAATTATAAAGAGAGTATTATGAGAATCTATTTGCTAACAAGCTGGAAAACATAGAAGAAATGGACAACTTCTTAGAAAAATACACCCTTCCAAGACTGACCAAGCATGAAACAGAAAAACTAAACAGACCGATCACCAGCAATGAAATTGAATTGGTAATCAAAAAACTACCCAAGAACAAAACCTCCAGACCAGATGGATTCACCTCTGAATTCTACCAGACATATAGAGAAGAAATAACACCGATTCTTCTTAAAGTTTTCCAAAAAATAGAAGAGGAGGGAATACTTCCAAACTCATTCTATGAAGCCAGCATCACTCTAATACCAAACCGGGCAAAGACCTCACCAAAAAAGAAAATTACAGACCAATATCCCTGATGAACGTAGATGCAAAAATACTCAACAAAATATTAGCAAACCGAATCAAAAAATACATCAAGAGGATCATACACCATGATCAAGTGGGATTCATCCCAGGGATGCAAGGATGGTACAACATTCGAAAATCCATCAACATCATCCACCACATCAACAAAAAGAAGAACAAAAACCACATGATCATCTCCATAGATGCTGAAAAAGCATTTGACAAAATTCCTGATTAAAACTCTCAAGAAAATGGGTATAGAGGGCAAGTACCTCAACATCATAAAGGCCATATATGACAAACCCACAGCTAACATCATACTTAACAGCGAGAAGCTGAAAGCCTTTCATCTAAGATCGGGAACAAGACAGGGATGCCCACTCTCTCCACTGTTATTCAACATAGTACTGGAGGTCCTAGCCACGGCAATCAGACAAAACAAAGACATACAAAGCATCCAGATTGGTAAAGAAGAAGTCAAATTGTCACTATCTGCAGATGACATGATATTGTACATAAAAAAACCTAAAGACTCCACTCCAAAACTACTAGAACTAATATCTGAATTCAGCAAAGTTGCAGGATAGAAAATTAACACACAGAAATCTGTTGCTTTCCTATACACCAACGAGAAACTAACAGAAAGAGAAATCAGAAAAACAATTCCATTCACAATTGCATCAAAAAGAATAAAATACCTAGGAATAAACCTAACGAAGGAAGTGAAAGACCTGTACTCTGAAAACTACAAGACACTCCTAAGAGAAATTAAAGAGGACACTAACAAATGGAAATGCATCCCATGCTCTTGGCTAGGAAGAATAAATATTGTCAAAATGGCTATACTACCTAAAGCAATCTACAGATTCAATGCAATCCATATCAAACTACCAACAGCTTTCTTCAATGAACTGGAACAAATAATTCTAAAATTCATATGGAACCACAAAAGACCCCGAATAGCCAAAGCAATCCTGAGAAGGAGAAATAAAATGGGGAATTACGCTCCCTGACTTCAAGCTCTACTACAAAGCCACAGTAATCAAGACAATATGGTATTGGCACAAAAACAGACCCACAGACCAGTGGAACAGAATAGAAAATCCAAACATTAACCCAAACATATACAGTCAGTTAATATTTGATAAAGGAGCCTTGGATATACAATGGGGAGATGACAGCCTCTTCAGCAGCTGGTGTTGGAAAAACTGGACAGCTACATGTAAGAGAATGAAACTGGACTACTGTCTAGCACCATACACAAAGGCAAAGTCAAGGTGGATCAAAGACCTGAATGTAAGTCATGAAACCATAAAACTCTCAAAAAAAATACAGGCAAAAATCTCTTAGACATAAACATGAGCGACTTCTTCATGAACATATCTCCCCAGGCAAGGGAAACAAAAGCAAAAATGAACAAGTGGGACTATATCAAGCTGAAATGCTTCTGTACAGCAAAGGACACCATCAGTAGAACAAAAAGACATCCTACAGTATGGGAGAATATATTCATAAGTGACGTATCTGATAAGGGTTGGACATCCAAAATATATAAAGAACTCATGCACCTCAACAAACAAAAAGCAAATAAGCCAATTAAAAAATGGGCAGAGGAGCTGAACAGACACTTCTCCAAAGAATATATTCAGATGGCCAACAGGTACATGAAAAGATGCTCCACATCCCTAATCATCAGAGAAATGCAGATTAAAACCACAATGAGATATCACCTCACACCAGTGAGGATGGCCAACATCCAAAACACAAACAACAGCAAATGTTGGCAAGGATGTGGAGAAAAGGGAACCCTCCTACACTGCTGGTGGGAATGTAAATTAGTTCAACCATTGTGGAAAGCAGTATGGAGGTTCCTCAAAACCTCTAAATAGAAATACCATTTGACCCAGGAATTCCCCTCCTAGGAATTTACCCTAAGACTGCAGCAGCCCAGTTTGAAATAGACAAATGCACCCCTATGTTTATCGCAGCACTATTTACAATAGCCAAGAAATGGAAGCAACCTAAGTGTCCATCAGTAGATGAATGGATAAAGAAGATGTGGTACATATACACAATGGAATATTATTCAGCCATAAGAAGAAAACCAATCCTACCATTTGCAACAACATGGATGGAGCTAGAGGGTATTATGCTCAGTGAAATAAGCCAAGCAGAAAAAGACAAGTATCAAATGATTTCACTCATATGTGGAGTATAAGAACAAAGAAAAAATACTGAAGGACCAAAACAGCAGCAGACTCACAGAACCCAAGAACGGACTAATAGTTACCAAAGGGAAAGGGACTGGGGAAGATGGGTGGGAAGGGAGGGATAAGAGGGAAAAAGGGGCATTACAATTAGCAGATGTAATGTTGGGGGGGCACGGGGAGGGCAGTACAACTCAGAGAAGACAAGTAGTGATTCTATAACATCTCACTACACTGACGGACAGTGACTGTAATGGGGTTGGTGGGGGGGACCTGATGAAGGGGGTAGTTTAATGACCATAATATTGCACATGTAATTGTAGAATAATGATACCAAAATAAATTATTAAAAAAAAGACAGAGATTCATTTCCAGAAATTAGGGTACAAAATAGCGGTGTTGTGACAAGAACAACAGGAACTAAGTGGAGCCTGTATCTATACCCTAAATGAGCACCATGGGGAGGAATTCAGATGCAGGTGAAGAGAGGCAGAGGAACCCAGCGCACGGAGCTCAGAGTCAATAAACAGGCTGATGGCAACGCCCCAGAGACAACCAACGAGGTGCCAGATGGCTATGTCAAGGTAACCGATGAAATATTTTCCTGCACTCTTATCTTCCCAGTGAAATGAAAGAAAAGATATGTTAAAAGAACAAACTTGAAAGACCAGCAATATTTAATAAATTCTGGACTGGACTACTGAAAGCAAACTCATTCATGCAATAAACAAATATTTATTGACCATCTACTAAGTGCCAACCACTATTATAAGATCTGGGGATTGAGCAGTACAAGACAGGTATGAGCCCTGCTCTAGAGATGGTTATTCTAGAGAAGGTTGTGGGAATTAAACAAAGAAGTAAATAGTGAATAAACTGTAATAAGGGGATAAGTGCCATGAAGACAGGTGGAATTATGCTGCGGATGCTGTACTGTGCAGCCCGAATTCCCCTGTCTCTTAGCCCATTCAGGCTGCAATAAAATACCACAACCCGGGAAGCCTATAAACAACAGAAATTTATTTCTTACAGTTCTAGAGGCTAGAAGTCCAAGATTAATGTGCCAGCATTGTCAGGTAAGGATCCTCTTCCAGATCGAAGACTTCCAGGAGGGGCAAGGGAGGGCTCTTGGGCCTCTTTTACAAGGGCGTTAATCTTATTTAATGCCCTCATGACCTATTCACCACCCAAATGCCCCATCTCATACTACCATCACGTTGGGCATCAGGATGCATCATATGAATTTGGGGGGGACACAACATTCAGAGCACAGCACCCTGTTGGGGCTGAAAACTCACTCCCCCAGTTGTTGTAAAAGTTGTAAGCTAAACACTCTCTACCCTACCAGAGGAGCTCCCAGGATAGCTTGTATCCAATGACTAGCCAAAGAGAGGTTAAAAAAACACAGCCTCTTTCCCTAACTCAATACAAATCTAAAGCACCATCCCAGCTTCTGAACCCCCCATGTTATTGTCTGAGGTTTTTGATGACTGTAATACAGCCAGCCTCTCCCTTCACTAAATGCTCCTTCACAATTGTTAATCTTTGACAGCACTCACAAATGAATTTCCAGCATGGGAATTTCTGTCTCAGCTCCCAGGAATCTGTGGTAGGCAGAATTCTAAGATGCCCCCTAACATTTCTCCCACCTGTTGTATATGCCTTATATAATCCCTTCCCCTTGAGTTCTAAAGAATTTGTGAATGTGATGGAATATCACTTTCATGATTAGCTTATACCATAGGGCAAAGGTAAAGAAATTTTTCAGATGTAATTAATATCTCTAGTCAGTTGACTTTGAATTAATAAGAGGGGAGATTGCCTGAGTGGGCCTGACCTAATCAGGTGAGCCCTTAAAAGAGATGTTCTTGCATCAGCTTTGAAGAAAATAGGTGCTGTGTTGTGGGACAGCCATGGGGCTAAGCCCTGAAAGCAGCCTCAAAAACCAAGAATGACTCTCAGCCAACAGGCAGGAAGACAGCAGGAACCTCTGTAATATGACCACAAGGAATTTAATTGTGCTAACGAACTAAATGAGCTCAGAAATTGATTCTTCCTTAGTCAACTTCCAGAGTAAACAGGGCCAGGATAACACCTTAATTTCACCCTTCATTTCAGTCCAAGTCCAGACTTTGGATCTACAAAAACTGTGCGATAATAACTGGGTATTATTTTAAGATATTAATATATTGGTAATTTGTTATGCAGCAATAAGAAAACCAATACACGAACACAGCCTAACCAATGACATCGGTGAGAAACAGAATAATGATGGCCAAGGCCCAGGACATGCATGAGGATGGCTGCAGAGAGACAGGACACTGTTTTCCCAGCAAAGTCCCAAAGAGGCTCCAAACTTGAAATCAATAGGTATACAGGACAGGAGCAAGCTCTGGGGCTGAAATCAGGAGGCATGATGGAGAAACTTCTATGAAACACTGGGCCAGAGGGTCCTCCCCTTGCCCTGTGTATAAAGGATAGCTGATAGTAGAATTTGCCCAACTAAGCTTTCAGAAGTAGTTTTTCATAGAATGGGCTTTGTCCAGAAAGGGCCCAAGATGGTGTGCTAGAAATAGATACACATACCGCAGCAGAGACTGCAGTAACTCCAGACCTCCACCAGGGACTTAGGATAGAGAAAAGAAAAACAGTCCATTTAGCATTAGGGTAACAGTATAAGCTATCATCTAAATCAGTCTTCTTCAGAGAGTGAAAGGGGGGCACTATTAGTAATTATGATATAACAATAGGAATAAATTGAGAAGTATAGTCACCCTACCCAGGAGCAAAATACACTAAAGCACTTCATCCCACAGTAAAGTCTTCCTTTAGCTGTGGTAAGAGTTCCTAGTCCATCAGTCTGTTACTCTCCTATCTTTCGACTCAATCTACCCACATACACAGAGGCCAGCAGTCCTTCCTCCCATGGGAAGTAAATTTACTTTGAGTAAATAGAACTAAAATGAGCACAAGAAGTACATGTCAGCTACCTTTATTAGTCAAGACAACACAGTCCTTTATTCATATAAAGAGAACCCCCAGATGCTAATTTTTGTGGAAAACAAAGAACATGAAAAAGATATTTCAAGGTGAATAAGAATATTGACTGATCCTATATGAAACATGATATAATAACAGAAGAAAACTTTGGGATCCTTCTAATCTCAGACATTCAAGAGGATATGGCATTAATAAAGCGAGAATAAGGTTCCTGTGAAAAAGAAACAATCTGAGAACAAGAAAGAGGGTTTATATATTAGATAGATATGCTTGCTGAAATTAAAAACTCAATAGAGTGGCTTAATAAATAGAATGGTTCTGAATGACAAAAGGCAAAGATAAGGAAATCTACCAGAACTTAAAGCAAAAAGACAAAATGGGAGACTATGACAAAAAAATAAGTTAGGAAATATGGACGGCAAGCCCAGAAAATCCAAGAACTATTTAAAAGCAGTAAAAGCAAAGAAAACCAAAGCAAATGAACAGGAAGGAAAAAGGCATTGAGATAAGATAATATTCCTGAGCTTAAACACACACACTGAAGTTTTCATATTGAAAATGCTATCTGAGTGACAAGCACCAAAAGTAAAGATCCGTACTTAGAAATATTCTGGTAGTGTTTCAGAACTTCAAATACAAAGAGAAAATCTAACATTTGGGAATTTGGGAGGGAGGCAGATGTCTTTGCACATGAAATCTGAATATTTAAAACGATGTCACAATTCCTCCGAGATTCCTGGGGAAATTTATTTTGAGCCTATATTTCTATGACCAGCTAATTATCAGTCAAATGAAGGACAAAATCAAGACCTGACATGCAAGAAATTAAAAATCTTATCTCCTATATATACTCTTTCTAAAAAATTACTTGTGTATGTATTTCTATAAAAATATGCAATGATGAAAGCATATGTCTCTTTTGCCAATAACCAAAAAAAGGTGAACCATTAGAAAAATCAGAAAAGGAAACAAAATGTTTTATCAAAGAGTCATTCAAATATGAATAAAATTATAATGTAGCATGATTTTGTATCCTTGCCTGAGTTCAAAAAAAAGACGCTACTTTTCCTTGATGTTTGGAGCATTTGCCACTTAAATGTCATGTGTTTAATTACAGGGGCTTGCACTTCCCTCTTTTGGGATACAAACTACTTAGCCCTTTAGTGAATAATATGTACATAATAAAATTGCAAATGCTATTTGAGGGTTTTCAGTTTTTCAAATTGACTTATATACAGCACATAGAAATTTTAAATAATAGTTACAGACCAGAAGGTAAAAGTTTTAAAATTGTGATTATATGAATATAATACAAAGTCTAAAATATCAGAACTGGGAAATAGAATCAGCTGGGGCTGGCAACAATGTTTATGCAATTAAACATTCTTTGAGTTACTGATTTAAAGCTCATTAATTTTACCCTCCCTTGCAGTGAACAAGGACAGCCAAAGTGGATCCAAGCAATCAGGGAACCCCAACTGTGGGTATCTGAATACAAAGACACATCATTAGAGAAATAGTTTATCACACCTCTAATGCTCCCACCCACTCCCAAGACTCTTCCGTGAGCTCACTCACTTTTCCTTTTTCTCATATGCTCCAGTAACAATAACATATAATTTGTGACTCCTAGATTTCATAGCTATCTTCAATTGTACAACAAAGTCCATACTTATCTTCCATAATGATGTGTCTCAAACAAACCATGAGCCTCATTTTCCAAAATGAAGGTACATTATTGACTCCCATGAGCTGGCTCAATTCTTTAAATTCGCTAGTACATTAGTTATTGTAACCCCAGAATTTGTAACAAACGAACCTTCTAATCTCATTTGCGTAACACATATAGATTCATTTTTCAGCAGGGAATGATGGTGTAGACAGTTCAGCTTTATTCAGGGATCTAAGCTAACAGGGTCTGACATCTTCAACACATGATTTTCAGGTAGCCTCAGGCATAGAGGTCCAGCCAGCAGATGGCATAAAAGAGAGAAAAAAGGATTGTATAGAGGTTTTATGGGATGGCTTTAAATGTGGGATTCATCACTTCCATCTATATTGGTAGTCTATTGGCCAGGACATAGTCAAATGTCCACCTAATTGCAAGAGAATCTTCAAATAGCTAGCTAATTGCCAAGGAGAGTGGCAGAAACTGGTTTGGTGAGCAGCTAACCAGCTTGCCACATTAGAGAGCTGTTTAAAGTTTTAAGGACAAAAATCTGAAATGCTGACAGTGTGGTTAACCACTGGTTCAGCCTAACTCCATCATTTCATTTGCAAGCAGCTGTAGGACATGAAACATAGCTGAAGCATCTTTGCTTTCTTAACACCTTCACTTGCACAAGAGGTGTTTGAAAAAATCTTGAAGGAATTAATTTACTTAATTACATTCTAGTAGCAAAGGCAAATTAATGCAACTACCACAATGAAAAATAACCTCAACGAAAAGATCAATCCACGTATTTTGAACCGATTATATTTTTATTATAACTACAACACAATGAACCCATAATTGGTTATTCCAAATAATAACTGAGCTAGTGAATTTCAATATTTGTTTTATTATTGAATGCAAACGCAATGGTAAAGACTGCAAAACATAAGCATTCTCTCATTTTTCTTGAGAGAACAAAAACATGCAGGAAGTGCTTAATGATACAATGAATCAGTAATTTCCTAATTTGCTGCAAAAGAAGAAGCATTTATCAGGTGATGTTTACACGTGTGCACCACAAAAAAATCATTAAAATAATAGGCCAGAATCCTATAAATCAACCCAACAAATAGGTCATCAAACATAGCAACTGTTAAAGAGGTACCTCAGCCTCCATTCAGAGAGTCCAGTGAAAGAATGAAAGAAGGGCAGTAACTGATACAGGGAAAATTTCAAATATTAGATAAGAAATTGTATAAAATGAGGGACACAGTTTTTGAATCTGCAAACCAAATTGGGAGTAAAGTAGGACTGGGGAGAGATGCAAAAGAAATTCCAAAAGATATCCATTGTCTTCTCTAGTTAAATTATGAGCCATTATAGTATCCATTAAACATAACTGGAGAATGGAAAACAACAAAAGAAAAAGTTCAGTTATGTGAAGAAGGATGTGAATATGATAATTTGTGTTTGATAAATACATGAAACGAACACCCTTAATCAAACTGTGGTTATTTAACCACGAATATCGAATATCATGAAGCAGATATCAAAAGTGGGTCAGAAAGTGGGCTGTTTAAAACTGTGACAGTGGAAATTTGTAAGAGAGTAGATCTTATGTGTTCTTACCACACACACACACACACACAAAGGTAGTTATGTGGCATGGTGGACGCATCAACTTGATTGTGGTAATCATTTCACAGTATATGCCTGTATCAAATCAACACACTGTATAAATTATACAATTTCTACTTGTCAATTATATCTCAATAAAGCTGGGGGGGAAATCATGATGTGGAGGGTCACAGTAACAGGTAGGGTCAGGTCTAGGGTGTGGCCATGGGGTGAGTGGCTGAGATGGGCCTGAGGACCAAATAGTTGGAGGGGAGAAAGCCAGGAACTAGGGGCCAGTTGAAAAATGGATTATTCATGCAAATAATCCACTCACTAAAAAAGATGACAGGAACGAGCCACTGGAGTAACAAGCATGGTGCTGAAAGACAGACAGAGAGTGTCAGGAACTAATTCTTGCAAGACTCGAGAGACCTAGGCTCCATAGATGACCACAGCAGGAGAGGTGGGGTGGGTGGCATAGCCCAATGATGCAAGATCAGCTTTCTTTTTGTGGAGGGGTTTGCAAATGGCAATGAAAATATAAAGAGGTAGGAAAGGTGTGTGAGAGAATATAGAAACTAAATGATAAAGCTGCAGGGGAAGAAGTGTCTTCAGGAAAATAACAGCAGATTTTGTTAATGGCAGACTATTGTCTATGATCTGCGTTAAGAGCCTTTCATGAAGTAGCCAGATGCCTTCACTAAATAGTGCATCACGATGCTTTCCATGACTGAGCAGTGCATTCAAACGTACGAAAAGATGGGAAAACCAGTTTCAGGCTCCTTTTCTCAAGCTCATCATTCTCTGAGGAAGAAGAGCCCGTGGAAAACTGAAGCCTGAACGTACAGCTCTGTAAGCCCAGAAAAAAACATTGCACTGCAGGGACCAATTGTGACATATCACCTCTTTATTTCATTTGTTTTTGTTTTATATTTGGGAAATGCTTAGCTTGTTAAAGTGGAAGCTTGGAGCTCCAGAAGTGATGAGGCCATTCAATGATGAAAGCTAAACAGATCCGCAAACTTGCTGGACTGCTAGGCCAGGGACTGAAGTCAGACAGATTTCACCAGGATTTCAGAATGGCACTCACACTTTCTTGTATTTGACATGTTATGGTTTGCCTTATTATATGCTGGGGAAGGTAGTCAAGAAAACGGGACTGCTGGTTGACCTGTGAGATGGACCCAGCAGTCAAAAGCTCCCCACCTCCTCCCCTGCCCCCACCTCCTCCCCTGCCCTTGTGATGTGGGTTCAGCTTGCCTCCCCCACTCTCAGAGGCTTCCCCAAGGACACAGCTTAGAGACTGTAATGTGGTTATGAGGCCATCTGGACTGAACATGTAACTGAACCCAATGAAGTCTCTATAAAAACCTTTAAGATTTGATGGGTAGGTGTGGATATCTTTCCCCTTGCAGCCACCGAAGCAAATCCATCCATAAGGTGTTGCTTGTTAAATATGCCACCTGCCAGTCTAGAGTGGCCGGCCTCTTTCTTCAGTCTCTCCTGCCCTCCTTTATCCAGTTTCAGATTTCACCCCAGAAGCTCCTGAGGAGCTTGTGAACCAATGTTATAAGTGAAACCACTGGCTTTGGAGGTGTGAAATGGGGCAGAGAGAACATTCCCCAACCCATTACTTCTTTTTTTGACCCTAGAAAGCCATTAAAACAATTTTCCATCACTTCTAGTATTTTACACCCATACAAGTCAAATGTATTTTATAAGAAGAGTTTTGAAAAATTATCCTCAAGAGATACTCAGGCATACCTTGCAGAATGGGGTCTTTTGTAAGCTGAGACCCATGTCTGAAATCCTGAGACTTATTTATATAATATGACTTTCAAACTCTATGATCACATCCCAGAGAAATGTATTTACATTTTAACCCAGTTAAATGTGTTAATATACATTAATATACTAATCCATATTAACAAAGAAACATAGAACACACATTAAATAACATTTTCACAAAAACAATTTGTTCTTCGATGTCAAATGCACTCTCATATTTCTATTCTATTTCCTATTTGAAATGCTAGTCATGACTTATTAAACTAACTTCATAACCCACTGGTCACAAATGACAGCTTGATAAGAGATGATTTTTGTGTGGCAATATGGAATTGCCTTGCTTTTTTTTTTCTATCAAAGGTAGACTATTTCCTCAGTCTCTGAAATAGAACAAACACCACTATCTTTCAAAAAAATCAAACACCAATAACCAGCACAAGAAAAAATAACAGCTAACATTTAATGAGTGCTGGACATAGAGCTAAATTCTTTGCCTTCATTACCTTATTTAGTCATCATAGCAACCCTATGACAGAGGTACTTTTTGAAGGTACATTCTCCATTTTACAAATGATGAAATTGAGTAGCACCTTATATCGCCCACACTGCCCCAGTTTTTCCCATCGCAATCTACTGGCTACACATTCAGGGGACAAGATATGATAGATAACTTCAGGAATTTCTCTTCACACTATGTTTATCCTCCCACTTGAAGCACAATAAAAGACTACAACATATTTCACACTTCCCATGTTCATTATCTTTACAACTCCACTTCTTAAGGTAGTACAGCTTAAACTTCAGAAAGCTCACACAATACATAACTTTCAGGATTCTGATGCTTTTATCTATTTCTATTTTCTATTCTCTGGTATCAGATGGCTTCCATCTCCTCAAAATGCTGCTGCTAGTTACCTAATTTAACATTGTTAGTGGCAGCCAGAGAAACTTTGAGATATAGCTATTTCATCAATTATCTCCAGCTGGGAGGATTTTAAATAGGGCCACAATATCAAGTTCATCTACACTATTAGTGAGGTCTTTATCACTGCCAGGTTCAGAAAGTGCTAAAGCATTTAAAATGTTTTGCCTTTGTATTTTGGGTGCAGTTCATTTTCTTGCTTTTGCAGAGCTTGGGTTTCGTCTCCAAGAGAACCACCACTCAGAATCAAACCCAGAAAGAATTGTGGCATGAATATACCTTAGGTCAGGCAAATAGCATTTACTGAGTGCCACCATGTTAAAAGCTCTGTACTAAAACCTATACAAACCTTCAAAAGGAAGAGAAGTCTTACATGGTCATCAGTGCACTTCATCAAAGACTTCTAACTCTTTCTAGGTATACAATAATGTGGCATCTCTCAACCCCTTGGAGTTCGGTGTGGTAACATGACTTGCTTCACAGATAAGCAGTGTCACTTCAAGGTTTTAAGAGCAGTGCATTGTCGGTGGTGCTCTATTTCCCTCTGCTATGCTCATCAGTAATAATCCAAACAACAGCTGCTCTGTCAGCTTGGGTCCCAAAGTAAGACAAAGTGGAAACAAATCCTAAATAACCCACAATAGAGATACACTATGAATGATTTTTTTTAAACAATAGATAAACTGTATGAATGATTTAAAAAAACCCTTTTGAGTTATGGAAACTGTATCTTGACTGATAGAACTTTCACTCTTTGTAAACTGAAAATCTCTGAAGTTTTTAAAACATTAAAAAAACACACCAAGAAAAAGAAAGTAAAGAAGTAATGCGTATAAATGGAAAAGTTTAATTATGTAAACAAGGCAAAAGAGCAAAGCAATCAACAAGTAAATAAATAAACATAATAGTTGGAGGTTAAATATGGGCAGGAATTCCAACCTGAGTTCAGGCTTACCAATTACCAACCCAAGAGTTCAGGCACTGACATCAATTCACTCACTCATTCATTCATTCATGTATTCATTAAGTATTATGAGCTAGGAAGTCAGCTAGCCAGACCCTTGCAAACCAAAGATTAATCAGTTATGATCACTAATCTAAGATCTCATTTTGTAAGCTTCTCAAATATCCCCATATTTGATAGTGTTTTATAACAGACATTTATGCTACCAGAAACAATGCTAGGAAGGAGTTAATTTGCATATAGGGTAGGGTATAAATGAGGAGAAGATGAAGGGATTCAGCAAGGGTTTAAAACAAAACATGACTTTCGAGCAGATTCTTCAAGGGTTATTTGTCACAGAGGTATGCGAAGGAAAGACATTTCAGTCAAGAAGAGAATCAATTTATTATTTATTGGTTCAACAGCTGTTTGGGGCAGGCATTTTCTTAAAGTACTCTGTGTGTTTATCTTGCTACAAGGCTACCAAGTGTGTACTTATCAACCACATCCTACCTGCCAGGCACTGTGCTAGGCTTGGGATATACAATAGGCAAGATATCCTTCTTCACCTCACATTCTAGCTAGGGAAACTTGTGATACTTAATTAAACAAGTAATTACACTTAACTGTGGTCAATGTTCTGACAAGGGAAAGCAGGTTGCTATGCCAGAACATCACAGGGTCACCTAATAGAGTCAAAGATGAGAAGGAAAACTGCCCAGAGGGAGTTACCTTTAGTTGAGATCTAAAAACTAAGTAAGAGTTAGGTGAAGAGGAAAGGGAAGATGGTTCCAGGGAGAAGCACCAACTATGTGAAGACTTTACTATAAGAGAGAGCATCTGATGTTAAAGAAATGGGAAGATATTCCATACAGCTAAAGCACAGAGGAGGGAGAGCTAACAGAGATAGAGGATATGCAGCTGAGGACAAGGCAGAGGCCAATTTCAGTTTAGTTTTTATCCTGAAATCTGTGGAGGGCCTTTGAAATGTTTTCAAAAGGAGGGCACGATAAACTGTGCATTCTAGAAAATAGCTTGTGTGGCATACAGAGAATGGAAAAGAAGCAGGCCCAGACACAGCAAGATCAATTAAGAGGCATTTGTAGGAATTCAGGAGAAAGAAATTGGTAGTTTATTAGGTTAGCAACAGTAGAGATAGAAAGTCTTGGGCATATTTGAGAAATATCTACAGTAATGACGTAATCTGGTTTAGGGCTGTGTATGAAAAGAGAGAAGATTTGAGGATCACTGTGAGGCTTTGGTGTCCAGTTTTGGCAAACAGACATAGAGCAGTACCCACTTGATTAGGCAGGGGACACAAAGTTTGCAAAATCACTGTGAATAAAGAAGAATCATATATGTAGGGAACCAGCTTTGCTCCACACAGTAAGAAATAGAGCTCTACTTGAGAGAGATGAGACTGATATTTGGTTTAGGTTGAGAGTACCCATGCCTTTCAATGTCAGTTCTACGGCAGCAGGATTGCAAGGTACCACCTGCCAGAATCCGAGCAGGAGATTGAAATGATCTGATTTCATGTAGAAAGATAACTGTAGAGACAATATGGATGGAGGGTTGAAAGAGAAAATGGCTAGAGATGAAACAAGAGAGTACTTCAGTTGTCCAGGTAAGCAATAATAAGGTCATAAACTGTATCAGCCATAGCGGGGCTCAAGAGGAAGGAAAAGACTAGAGATTTAGAGGAAAGAATCAATAGATTTTGATGATAATTGTACCTGATGAGGTGAGGAAAAGAGGTGCTGAAGATAAGCCAGATATTCTAGTTGTGGCAATTTTGTAAATAAAGATTTGCTCTGAAACAAAGGAGTTTCAGAGAAAACATAACTTTTTTTTTTGGACTTATAAGTTTGACGTACCTATGGGATACAGAAGATAACTCAATAATGTTTTTTGTAAGCGAAAGATAAATCTGAAGTTTAGGGGGAAGGTTAGGAATGGAACATATGGCCATGGGAGTCATCAATACCTATTAGAGCCAAGGCAATGGGTGGTGATTGCCCAGGGAGGAGAGCAAATGGAAAGACAAGAAGAGGAAGAGAACACCTTGGAGAAGTCTGGTATCTAAGGTGTTATTGGGGGGAGGTAGATGGAAGCTATTCTAGCTTTTTAAGTTGGAGACACACTGAAAGACAAAAAGATGTCAAGATTCTTGGCATGTATGTATCTATGTGTTAAAGGAATCGCAAAGTGAGATGCTGATGAAGGAAAGACCAACTCAAAAATTCTAATGGCAAACCAGCCCCAATCAATGGTAATTTTCAACTCCATCATAAATAACACTTAATAAGGATATAAATGATAATAAGTCTGACCATAATGAATAATAAAAATGTCAAATTTTAGTTCCTATCTTCACACAATTATTTTCACATAAATTGGACTATTTTTTATTGAATGAAATGAAAGATGAAAAGTGACAGTGCAGCCACTAGCAGAGTCCAGAATTAACATTATTATCAGCTGGACAAATGGGCAAGAAAGAATAGAAAAAGAACTTTTAGTAAATTTGGCTACTTGACTTCTCCAGTGGGAACCTGTCATAAGGCATTAACTTAAAAGTACCTATAGCAGCGTACAGCCAAACAAGGTGAGTAAAAAAATGGCAAGTGCACAAAGAGACTCCACCTATTCATGCATAATGCTCATTCCATAGCTATTTGGAGATTCCAGGGAATGTTTTAGTGTGTTACTTTTACAAGTCCTGGTGAGCATGTGTATGACATGATGACATGCCATAGCATACCAAGTGTTAATGTAAAATATTAGTATTGATTTTAACCAGGCATCTGATTAAAATGAAAAATACACTGCAAAAAATTTTTTATTTTGCTATCATTAATGTACAATCACATAAACAACATTATGGTTACTGGACTCCCCGTATTATCAAGTTCCCACCACATAACCCATTAGAGTCACTGTCCATAAGCATAGTAAGATGCTATAGAATCACTACTTGTGCTCTCTGTGTCATACTACCTACCCCATGCTACCCCACCCCCACATTATACATGCTAATCGTAATGCCCCTTTTCCCCCCTTATCCCTCCCTTCCCACCCATCTTCCCCAGTCCCTTTCCCTTTGGTAACTGTTAGTCCATTGTTGGGTTCTGTGAGTCTGCTGCTGTTTTGTTCCTTCAGTTTTTTTCTTTGTTCTTATACTCCACAGATAAGTGAAATCATTTGATACTTGTCTTTTTCCACCTGGCTTATTTCACTGAGCATAATACCCTCTAGCTCCATTCATATTGTTGCAAATAGTAGGATTTGTTTTCTTCTTATGTCTGAATAATATTCCATTGTGTATATGTACCACCTCTTCTTTATCCATTCATCTACTGATGGACACTTAGGTTGTATCAATTTCTTGGCTATTGTAAATAGTACTGCGATAAACATAGGGGTACATATGTCTTTTTCAAACTGGGCTCCTGCATTCTTAGGGTAAATTCCATACTAGCAGTGGAATTCCTGGGTCAAATGGTATTTCTATTTTTATTTTTTTGAGAAACCTCCATACTGCTTTCCACAATGGTTGAACTAGTTTACATTACCACCAGCACTGTAGGAGGGTTCCCCTTTCTCCATATCCTCGCCAACATTTGCTGTTGTTTGTCTTTTGGATGTTGGCCATCCTAACTGGTGTGAGGTGATATTTCATTGTGGTTTTAATTTGCATTTCTCTGATGATTAGCGATATGGAACATCTTTTCATGGGCCTGTTGGCCATCTGAATTTCTTCTGAACAGAAGTGTCTGTTCAGCTCCTCTGCCCATTTTTTAATTGGCTTATTAGCTTTTTCTTTGTTGAGGTGCATGAGCTCTTTATATAATTTGGATGTCAACCCCTTATTGGATATGTCATTTATGAATATATTGTCCCATACTGTAGGATGTCTTTTTGTTCTACTGATGGTGTCCTTTGCTGTACAGAAGCTTTTTAGTTTGACATAGTCCACTTATTCATTTTTGCTTTTGCTTCCCTTGCCCAGGAAGACATGTGCATGAAGAAGTTGCTCGTGTTTATGTCCAAGGGATTTTTGCCAATGTTTTTTTCTAAGAGTTTTATGGTTTCATGACTTACATTCAGGTCTTTGATCCATTTTGAGTTTACTTTTGTGTATGGGTTAGACAATAATCCAGTTTCATTCTCTTACATGTAGCTGTCCAGTTTTGCCAACACCAGCTGTTGAAGAGGCTGTCATTTCCCCATTGTATATCCATGGCTCCTTTATCGTATATTAATTGACCATATATGCTTGGGTTTATATCTGGGCTCTCTAGTCTGTTCTATTGGTCCATGGGTCTGTTCTTGTGCCAGTACCAAATTGTCTTGATTACTGTGGCTTTGTAGTAGAGCTTGAAGTCAGGGAGTGTAATTCTCCCCACTTTATTCTTCCTTCTCAGGATTGCTTTGGCTATTCGGAGTCTTTTGTGGCTCCATATGAATTTTAGAACTATTTCCCCTAGTTCATTAAAGAATACTGTTAGTATTTTTATAAGGATTACATTGAATCTGTAAATTGCTTTAGGCAGGATGGCCATTTTAACAATATTAATTCTTCCTATCCATGAGCATGGGATGTGTTTCCATTTATTTGTGTCTTCTTTAATTTCTCTCGTGAGTGTCTTACAGTTTTCAGAGTATAGGTCTTTCACTTTCTTGTTTAGGTTTATTCCTAGGTATTTTATTCTTTTTGATGTAACTGTGAATGGAATTGTTTTCCTGATTTGTCTTTCTGCTAGTTCATCATTAGTGTATAGAAATGTAACAGATTTCTTTGTATTAATTTTGTATCCTGCAACTTTGCTGAATTCAGATATTAGATCTAGTAGTTTTGGAGTGGATTCTGTAGAGTTTTTATATACAATATCATGTCATCTGCAAACAGGGAACAGTTAGACTACTTCCTTACCTATCTGGATGCCTTTTATTTCTTTGTGTTGTCTGATTGCCATGGCTAGGACCTCCAGAACTATGTTGAATAGAAGTGGGGAGAGTGGGCATCCTTGTCTTATTTCAGATCTTAAAGGAAAAGTTTTCAGCTTCTCGCTGTTAAGTATAATGTTGGCTGTGGGTTTGTCATATATGGCCTTTATTATGTTGAGGTACTTGCCCTCTATACCCATTTTATTGAGAGTTTTTATCATGAATGGATGTTGAATTTTGGTGAATGCTTTTTCAGCATCTGTGGAGATGATCATGTGGTTTTTGTTCTTTTTTTGTTGTTGATGTAGTGGATGATGTTGATGGATTTTTTAATGTTGTACCATTCTTGAATCCCTGGGATGAATCCCATTTGATCATGATGGATGATCTTTTTTATATATTTTTGAATTTTGTTTGCTAATATTTTGTTGAGTATTTTTGCATCTATGTTCATCAGGGATATTGGTGTGTAATTTTCTTTTTTTGTGGTGTCTTTGCCTGGTTTTGGTATTAGAGTGATGTTGGCCTCGTAGAATGAGTTTTGGAGTATTCCCTCCTCTTCTACTTTTTGGAAAACTTTAAGGAGGATGTGTATTAGGTCTTCACTAAATGTTTTATAAAATTCAGCAGTGAAACCATCTGGTTCCGGTGTTTTGTTCTTAGGTAGGTTTTTGATTGCCAATTCAATTTCCTTGCTGGTAATTGGTCTATTCAGATTTTCTGTATCTTCCTGCGTCAACCTTGGAAGGTTGTATTTTTGTAGAAAGTTGTCCATTTCTTCTGTGTTAACCAGTTTGTTAGCATATAATTTTTCATAGTATTCTGTCATAATTCTTTGTATTTCTGTGGTGTCCATAGTGATTTTTCCTTTCTCATTTCTGATTCTGTTTATGTGTGTAGACTCTTTTTACTTGATAAGTCTGGCTACTGGTTTATCTGTTTTGTTTATTTTCTCAAAGTACCAGCTCTTGCTTCCATTGATTCTTTCTATTGTTTTTTTCTTTTTGATTTTATTTTACTGTAAAAGTTTTGAAGAACATAAGCCTCTGTCTAGTTTTTACATATGTCATGGAAAGCCATAAATGGAAATATGTTTGTCTATATCCATGGCCAGGTCCCCACGTAAGTACTGTATAATGGAATGAGTCATTTCCTTGTAAGCAATGATTTGCAATATGCTGCAATTACCATCCTGCCCATGTCACAAGGAGAAAACAAAGCATCTGAGTGACATTGCTATGCCTTACAAGCTGTCAAACATTCATCAATGACTTCATGACATGCTGGTAATAACTATTCAGTACTTTTATAATAACAGACCTACCAGCTTGGTTTGCAGAGAAGAGGATACTTAGAAATTTGGAGTATTGGGATCATAATTAGTTTCATCACTGCAATCCAAGCAAAACCCAGAAGTTTATATTTTAATTGGCTTCCTAACATGTTTGAAAACATTTCTAATGAAATTATTTCCAAATTCAGAAATGATGAGGAAAAAAGACAAGTTGTATTTCAAAATATCTTAATACTTCCTATGGGAGGTTAGAAAACTATTATCTATTTGGCATAAATCATCTTGACATTCTCCTAAAATGAATATTTTCTTCAGTGAAAAAGTTCTTGGAGCCTAAGGTACAAAGAGCTGAATTAACAAACTGGAATAGAATAAAGGGCTGTTTTAGTTTGCTAGGGCTGCCATAACAAAATACCCCAAACAGTGTGGCTTAAACAACTGAAATTTATTGTCTTGCAGTCTATGGAGGCTATTAGTCCAAGATCAAGGTGTTAGCAGGATTGGCTCCTTCTGAAGGCAATGAAGAAAAGATCTATTCCAGGTATGTCTCTCTTCTTGGTCTGTAGTTGACCATCTCTCCCTGGGTCTCTCCATATCATCTTCCTTCTATGAATGCCTCTGTGTCCAAATTCCCCCATTTTTATAAAGACACTAGTCATATTGAGTTAAGTCCCATTCTAATGACTCACTTTAACTTGATTACCTCTGTTAAGACCCTATGTCCAAAAAACGTCACAGGCTAAGATAGTAGGGGTTAAGATGCCAACACTTCTTTCTGGGGAAGGCACAATTCAATCCATAATAATGGTTAGAATAAACCTTTAGGGAATGTAAATGAATGGCTTCAAGTCCATCCACTTACCTGTTTTCTGCTGTCAACTATCCACAGGTACAAAATAAAACAAATACATCAGAGATACATTACCACAGAGTTCAGTTTCTGAGAGAAGTAGATTTGCAATGGCAGTTCAGTTGCTTAAAGATGCAAATATTAACAGGTAATTTTCTTATAGACTCACCCCATTATTGCCTCAGCAAAACTGACTAGGGAATATATCGTCTACATGCTTAGCTATCCTATATCACTTGCAACCATTACAATTACTCACAATTTTAAGTTCTAGTGGTGTGGGACCATTGAATTCTACATTTAAATTTCCATATCACTGACACTCCAGGGCATTATAAAAAAGTATCATCTCGAACAAAATATCTTCTCTCTAAAACTAAACAAAACAGCAATGCATCAAATGAAGATGAATTTGGACTTGGTATCTGACAAAGTCTGAAGAGACTTTGGCTTACTCACCTGTTGACCTGGGCTCACAGAGAGATTTATTCTAAGGAGAGGCAATAACTTTACAAAATTGTTGCCATTGTAGAGGCATGAGTGGACCATTTCCTGCTGCGCTGCATCTTCCTGACAAACTCGGAAAATGAACTCTCTTCCAAGGAAATAATATAAACATTGCAAAACGATGTCTGAGAATTATTTCTAGTAACAGAATTTTAAATGCATATTCTGTATCAATCAGCTCAATATCAATCATTAACTATGTTATACTTACTCTGTGATAGATTTCTCAGTTATCAAAATTAGTAAACATAAAGATTATATAGTGGCCTGACCATATGATACTGTAGTGAAACACACAAGTGAAAACTCCATTCATGTTGTCAAAACTTGCTTTCAATCATTTTTTGAGTGTCCTTAAGGAGACTATTGAGAATTACTAGATAGCTGAAATTTTTTCTAACATAAAATGCATAGCTCCAAACAAAAAGGGATGAAAAAAAGAGACGATGGAAAAACAAACTTCAAATGAAAGCTATAATTTATATCCTTAGTGAGATATGGATCCACAAAATAAGAATAAATATTATTTTTAAAATTTTAGAACAAAAAATCAGAGTTCAAGAAACTTTGAAATTAAACCTAAGGTATAAGAAATAGCAAACTCAATAGGATAGTTGCGTGAACAAGAAAAACTCCAAAAAAATTAAAGCAAAAAACATACAGATGGAAAAGAAGTAGAAAACATTAAGAAAATTAGAGAATAGTACAGGAGGTCCAATATCAGATAATCGGAGTTCAAGACAGAGATGATAGAAAATGGAGGGAAGAAAATTCTAAAAATAAATAAATAAATCAGAAAAACATCCAGATTTTAAGGATAGGAGTTTCGAGAATTGGAAGAGTTTGATCAGTGACTACCACAGTTAAAGAAAATAGACTTACACTACAATTATTATGAAATTTTGGAACACTAGAGACAAAGAGAAGGACCTAGAAGTTCCAATGAGAAAAAAAAATCAAGTTACATGAAAAAGATCAGGAATCACAATGTGTGCAACTTTTCAAAATTAACAGAAGCTAAAATAAAATAGAGCAGTGGCTTCAAATTTCATAAGATGACTTCCAGTGTAGACTTCTATATCCAGCTAAATTAGCAACTAAGATGCGCATCAACTCTAAAGATCTTTTTAGACATGCAAGATACCTCAAGTTTGTATTCTCTCAGAAGCAACCCCCGAGACAAGGATTTTAATGCAAATAGTTTATTGGGGAAGTGACTCCAGGGAGTTCCACTAAGGGAGTGGAGAACCAAGGCAAGGAAGGGAAGGAAGCAAAAAAAAAATAAAGAATGCTTTGCTAGGTACCTCCACAGACAACTAGGAGTAAGTCCTGAGAAATTGCAGGAGCCACATAGACTGTACATCATAATTATCCTTGCCAAGGATTGAAAAAGCTGATCCATCATTGTCTGTGGACCTCACCTGTGCATGAACTAGTTGAAATTCTAAGTTGGAGAGTCAGAGGCACTTGTGGTCATATCAAAGAATGGATATGTACCTTTGAATACCAAAGGAATCTGGGGAGAGCATCAAGAGCATCTGCTACAGGTTGCAAAACACTGTCTCATGAAGTTACAGAAGGAAAAGAGAAAGGCATGGTGTTCAGGAAAACAGAAAATGCAACTCAGGAGAAAGGTGAAGGATTTCCCTTGGGATAATGGTAAATGGAGATAAAGCTGACAACTAGAGAACAACCAGCTGAGAGTTGAGGTCAGTAAGCCCCAGGAATGTTGTCCCCAAGAACATAAAATTGATACAATATCTGATGTTTCATCAGAGGAAATTGAGACAATTGAGGAAAACTATGAAGATGAATAATGGAAAAGGATACAGAAAACTAAGAAAACAAAAGAGCAAGACAATTATGAAGCTGAGGGAAAAACAAAAAAGATGCAAGAAAGAAAAAGTAATTACAATATACTGCATGAATGAGGTGCTATTCTGTATTTTTTCTCAACGGCTTATCATACCTGTACATAGACACCTACCTGCCAGTTTTTAAAGCCATATATTCTTAATAAGAATGTACTATAATTCATGCAACACCCCCTTTATGATAAATATTTTGCTTATATTGTTTTTTTCTATTACAAATAATGCTATAACAAACATCTTTGAAATTTCTTTAGGATAATTAAAATTTTCTGTAGGATATATTCCTAAGATGAAACTTTGAGTCAAACGGTATACACATTTAAAGTTTTGATAGATTTTTTTTGACCAAATTCTTCTCCAAAATAATTTTCACCAATTTATACTTCCATCAACAGTGTACAGTCCTTTTCTCCATATATTCTCCTACAGTGGATATTATTAATCTGTGTTTTGTGTGTTTTTTTTCTTTTTGACAATTAAAATTAAGATGGTAAGAGGGGGAATTCTCTTTTTTTTTACTTAATTATATGCATGTATTATTTTAATTTTGTTTCTTAAATTGCACTACTTTTAGATTAAACTAACACAAATAAGCTAACACGATTAATTTAATTGAATCTTCATATTGTACAGTTTTTCAAACTAGTGTTCTAAAGTCATGAAAAATTATAGTTGTCTTTAATGCTGAGTTATTTTACTCCATAAATTCACAATCTATTCTGTCATTGATCAGACAGCTGCCAAATAACCAGTATAGTTATCAAGAGATCATCTTTGATATTTTAAAGAATCCATATATCTTGCACTGTTCATTAATTTCTAAGTACCTGATGTTGTAAATTCCAGATCCTTCAACCAAGAAGCATGTATACGTAAGGAGAAGGAAAATATGTAATTTCCATTTCTCAAATGAAATATTGGATGATTAATGAAAATCAGTAACAATAAATGAGGAATCATATTAAATTATATAAATTGATGATCACTCCTTATTCTGTGAGGAGTCTTAGTTCTGTATGAAAGATTCTGCCATCCACAGGTGTAGACCAGCTACTTTGTGTCATAGACTTTTACATACTGTCTCTTACATTTCTAAGAATCTCCATTAAATATTTTCTGGTAATAACCTCCTTCATTAAAACAAATAACTATTTATTTGCATCGATAATTTTTCTGGCAGGATTTTAAGCTCATTATTTTATCCTACACATATAAAGATAGACTCCAGTGTTTTATCAATTTCACAAAACCATGGACCACCCTCCACCAAAAAACGCCAAAACTTAACAGTAAAGTCTCATAATCATAAAATAAGAGTTTAAACATTAGTCCTTTTAAATAACTATTGGCTATCAAACTAAGTAATCTGAGCAAAAATAAGTCACATGTTATTTGGCCTTTTTTTTCAAATTAACTATTTCAAGCTTTAAAATCTCAAAAATCCTGAGACTCTGAATTCATAAACATCCCAACTGCGACTTTAGAATAGTTGTGGATCCAGTCATGGTTTTGAAATGTGTTCTGCTGATTACCTTTTCAACAAGGCTTAAAATATAGTCTGGGCACTGTTGCACTTTATATGTGTAGGGAGTTGAGGAGCAGAGCAACTTCTCTGATGCAGTGAATCTTACATACCTTCATTATTAAAGGGCGCTGTTGAATAAAAATGCCATAAATACGAAGACAGAGACAGGGCAGAATGTAAGCTGGGAACTTGGACACCGCCAAGAACCACATAGTACATGAGGCCCAGAAGTGCTCTTCCATTCTTTAGGCTCAGACCCTTACTGGTATATGTGTTCCATCCTGGGCTCCACAGCAATACAGAGATGTTGGAGAGAGTTGGGAGGTGAGCCCTGACAATGATTAAAGGGTTGGATTAAGAAAGAAATGAACAGATTGCTAAATTTGGAAAAGGAGGGACTTCTGGTTAAAAATGGCCTCCAAGTAAGGGGAACGATTAATAGATAAAAATAGAAACCCGGCTGCTTTTCATTTCCACTGTGAACAGAATAAGAGAAAACAGGTGGAACTACATATGAGGGTTGAGGCTGCCAACAGTTTAACAAGTCACAAGCAGCAGTGTGTACAGTGACCAGTTGTGATATTTCAATCCCCAATATCTGTAAAGTAGAGCAATGGTGGAAGTAAACGTGCCATTGCGGCCAGAAATTAAAACAAATGAGTGTGAGTTGGAGGGAGGCAGGAAACAGTCATTCCTAAAAGCATTGAGCATCGATCCCCATTCCAGACCATCACAGTATCTTGTGTAGCAACCCTGATGGATAGCTAAAATACCCTGAAACTAGGCTGTCTGAATTTGAATCCTGACTCTTCCATACTAGCTTTGTGTCCTTAGACAAGATTCTTAACCTGTCTGTTCTTGCATTTCCTTATCTGTAAAAAGGGGGAAATCATGGTGTGTTGGACCTTACAGAGTTGTTGAGAGACTTGATGAGTGTGTGTGTGTATGTGTGTGTGTGTGTGTGTGCACATGTTCATGTATTTTTTATTATTATTACTCGATCAAAAGGCAAGGGAGTGGAGGAATGTGTTTTGGGTGTTACTTTATTTAGCCTCAACATTCTAACAATGTTCAGAATTGTCTCTTCACCAGCATTTGCAGCAAGTGTACTAAATGCAGATGTTTATGCTGATGATGACTTTGAGGCAGAATCCATGAAACCCTCAGGTATGAATAATGTAAACTATATTCACATTTATCAAATATTTGCAATTTAGAATTTAGTTGTCTCTTTATGATAGGTAACCCATGTTATTTTATACAGTAATTCTTTCTTTATAAGATATTACCTAGAGCATTAATTTCTATTCAGAATACCTAATAGAGATCACAGTACATAATATATATCAATTAATTAATCAATGGCTGACTATGAATCTAGAGGCCTGGCCTTTGGCCAACTCCCCTGCATATTCCCCTTTGCTGGTTTGTGATTGATGACAAAGCAGTTCCCTGTTACAGTACAGTAAATACCCACCCACAATCCTGACCAGGTTGCTTAATGAATTGCAAAAATTGGTTAAGGAAAACAACAACCAGCATAAATGAGGGCTTTATCTATTGGAAGAAAACTAAATCTTTTGATGTATTTATTTAAAAGCCACAGATGATCACTGCTTAGGGAAAAAAAACCTCCTACAATTTCATATCTTACCTCTAAAAGATGATAATCTAAAATGAAATGATGGGTCTATACTGAATAACTAAAACCACTTTAAGACTTAGTATTTATGTCATTAAGAACAGAAAAATAACATGGTCTACATTCCTTTTGTCTGTCAGTCTGCGATAAAATCATGTCAATTGTTCAATCTGGATTTAAAGTAAATAAGCATGCTCTATTATGCACCTACACCTACTCTGCACACAGAAATGCTTAATTTCTATCCTTACAGTAATGATTTAAAACTGTTCAACTAATATGCACAAATTCTGTACTACATTTTTTTTTCTTTTCACAATTACGTGGGGGAAAAGCTTAAGAAAAATATCTTATGCTTAAGGAAAAATGTTACATAAGTAAGAGTAATTTCTGAATGTAGACTGAGGATCTAAAAGGGAGCTGATATATCCAGGGTCTTTCTTTTTAAGCAAAAACAGTCCTTGGCTTCTGTTAGTTGACCAGGGTGGTCAGGGATAAGCCATACCAGGAACGGATGACACCTTGTGGTTGGAGGGGACTGAGTTCATGTGTATCTAAGCCCGGACATCTCCCTGAACATCACATAGCAGCAGAGCGAACTGGGTGGGACTCTGTTTACACACACTAAGTCATGTGACTTCTGAAGATGAGCATTTAAAATATATTTCTAGAGATAAACATAAATTCCAGTAATACTTTCATCCACCTCTCTCAGGCCAGTGAAACTGAGATTTATTTCTACATTTAGAAAGACTCCTTCACAGAGCTTAACATATACTTTTTTTTTAATGTTATAAATGATACCATAAATGAAGTCAAGAGACCAACAATTGAAAAAAAACTTCTAACATGTATCATGGGCTGTAGATTAGTATCCCTCACACACTCAGAGCTCCTAGACATAGGATAAGAAGATAAGTAACAAAGGAAAAATGGGCAAATGATACAAAGTAATATTTCACATAAGAATAAATACATATTTGCCAGCAATAAAGTTATGAAAAGATACTTAATCTTACTAGTAGTCACTGGAATGCAAATCTAAACAATGAGATGTCATTTTTCAAAGATCAGATCAATAAACATAATTTTTTGTTATAATAACCAGTGAAATGACAATACAGAAAACTCAGCATCCTCAGGGGCTGCTGGTGAGACCAACCAGGATTGACGACAGCAAACCTTTTGGAAAGTAGTCCAGCAATATTTCTGAAATTTTAAAGGTACAGATATCCAGCCCAGCAAAGCACTCTGGGAAATCTGTGCCTGTGGTGGGCATTTGCTGCCTCAAGCTCCTAGGATTCGTTTCTTTTTTAAAAAATAACTGCACCTCAGTTGTCCTTTGGGTAATCACACTTCCTTCCTTTTCTGTCCACCTGCTTTGGTAAGGCTGGCCTCATGCTCCAAAGGCTAGAGGGAGCATGACCCCTACGCTTGGCCAACAGAATACTGGCCCCTGGTCATAATGGCTTGTATCAGGCCAATGAAAGTCCTGCCCACGATAACTGATAAAACTACTGGGAAAGAAAATCTCTCTTAGCACCATAGAATGAGATTTAAGACTGGAACTGATAATGACTATTTTGTCAGTAAAAGGGGAAGGACTGCCTGAGAATGAAGTTCACAGAGAAGAAAGCTGAAATAAGAACCAGAGGGAAACAGGACTCTTGAAGACATCATTTCAGTCCCTGGATCAAACAGAACCTGAAGCCTATATTCCTCCATGCTTTTCAACTACCTGGGCTAATTGAGTTGAACTGATCATGAGTACCCACGCTATAGAATATTATGCAACTTCTAAAAACAAGGTGTTAGAACTACCTGTATTAAAAAGAACTGGCAAAACTTTTCTTTAAAGAGATATATATAGTAAATACATTGGGGTTTACCACCAAAAGGTTTCTGTTACGACCACTCAACTCTGCCTTTGTAGTGCAAAATAATCATAGACAATATATTTGGCGTAGCCTGATTTGGCCTGTGAACCATAGTTTGCCTATCCATAACCTAGAAGAATGCTCACGATAAATCACTAAAAGAAAAATGATGATTTTAATCGAAGAAATTATTTCAAGAACAACCTATATATAAACATGTATTAAAAGTATGGTGAAAACAATGGAATATCTATCAAGCTGTTGTCACTGATCACTGCAGGAGGAGTGGGGGGGCAGTTTTAGAGGAAGATTTGGGGGAGAGATTTATATTTGAGCATATTTTTTTCTACATCTCTATATTTGACTTGTTACAATGAGCATACATTATGTGTTTATTTAAAAACATCTAATGGCATAAAAGAAAAAGGGAGGTGCCAAATATCTTTAGAGAAATGTCGTTCCTAAGTATCAATAATCAATTTTGCATCATCCTTAAGCTAGAACCAGGGAAACTCCTGAACAGTCAACCTGCCTGCCTTGCATCTTTTAGAACAAGGCACCCTCAGTTTAACAGACCATTTTATCATGAGGCCTTGTGCCTTGCTGAAGGACACAGAGACAAATAGTGGCAAAGCTTCATTTAGAAATGAGGCCTTTTGACTACCACCTACCAGTCCAGTTCTTCTTCCATTCTATATTACAGGTCCATACACGCTGTTCCCCTTTCTCCTCTGAGATTAATGCAGAGAAAATAGATGCCTCTCCTAACATAACATCATGAATATGTTTATAGCTTCCAGCTCCAAGCAACTCTGCCTTCAAAGATTTTTATGCCTCAGTCAGATTTTCTCTTCTGTAAATTGTTAGCACTATTTTTAGGAGCCCTTTTCTCTGGCAGATCCGGGCGTTCTCGCCTTTGAGCCTGTCATCTCTTCAGTGTGTATTTAGTAGTTTCAGCACTCTGCTCACTGTTTGCATATCATGACACCGAGCAGAGTTCAGCAATACAGAACGTCTTATCCATTTCCTCTTAATCCATTTTAAATTCATCCTGAACCCATCAGAGCAGGAGATGGAATGAGAGTTTTATAATTACCTTTTGCAAACAGAACAGTAAATTATTATACAGTGGAATCCTCTAGTTTCTTAGACATAAGGTAGCCTTCACTTGCTAGTGAATGAATGTGCCTGTCTCTATAAGTACACATATGTACTTTGGAAATCAGCCCTGTTAGCTTGAAGTTATTGATCGATTTTGGTAGATTACTGCAATAGATTCTTAAAGTGCTTTAAGATTAAGAGATGTGCTTGGCTTTCTTCTGTCATGTGTCTCAAAGGAAAACCACGAGAAGAGACACACAATGAAAAACAGCAGGTAATACCATATGAGACTCCTTATTAAAAACATCAAGTGCCTTTCACTCCTGCTTTTATTAAGTCTACTTTTCAAGCTAAATGGGGGTTAGGTGAGGCGATTGTAATACAAGTCACATCTAACTATTTCATTATCTGTGTCCTACAGCAAGATAGCCCCCAGAATGCCTCTGAAAGCTCCAGAGTGATGGCAGCAGGTTGAATATAATGAACAATGTTACAAATGGGAACATGAGACGGCAGGTCTGGTGGGGACAGAATCACCTAGAAATTGCAAGGCTGTAATTACTGAATACCAGCTCGGTCTCAGTTGACTTTGAACGCTGGAAACCATCTTCGGAGGATTATATTTTTCTCAGCTAGTTAAAATGAAGCCAGTCAGAAGGACTGAAATTTATAAGGCATAATACACAAGCAAAGGTATGATCAGCTTTCATTGCTCTGATTTTTATCTGGTTTCCGAGCCCATTCCACTATACACTGCACACCTGAATTGAAATTGAGTTGAGAGATGTATTTCTTCATCCTAGGGCTGAACTGCTGTGTTAAATTTTATAAGAACTGAATGGTCTAATTATGGTGGGGGGAGGGAAGTAACACGGAATTCCAGCTTTAGGTGTCAGCATGTTTTCTAAATACCTTATTTGAAATGGTCACTAAATTAAGGATGGAATGAAGGGAAGTGCATGAAGAGAGAGGCAGGGAATGATTGGGAAAAGGGAAAAGTATAAATGGAGTCTGATGAGACGCTGAGGCTGAGACTAGCATAAGCAGTTCCATTTCTTTGCCTCGCCTTACACATTTAACCCAAAACAACGAGGAAAGTGAATATTGCAGGCAATACCTGCTTGAATCTAGTCTGAGTGCTAGCCCCAATTTTAGGGGGCAGGGGAATTGGTACAATTTTATTAAAGAGCTTGAAAAAACTCTTGTTAGCTGACACACTGCGTGGATAAACCAGAATCCAGCTAAGCATATGCCTGTTTCCTCATCTGGAAATACCTGGATAAAATTCAATTCCGCTGAATTCAGAGAACACAGCACAGGGAGGGCTATGCCCATCAGGCAGACACAGGCCTGGAGGGAATTACAAAACGGCTTCTACCCTGTCACCTATTCTTTGGACCCTTTCTCGCTGGTAGCACGGGGAACCTGGCTAAAGGAAACATTGTAGCCAGGAACAACGCCGCCCCACAGAGCAGCTCTTGAAGGGGTCGTGTGGAAGAGGGCGCCATTGCCAGGGAATTAATCTGGGGCCACCCGCTTCTTCTCACCCCGAGAAGCAAAAGATACCCCGTTATTAATCACACTGCTACTTCTCCCAGGACAAGGCCAAGTATTCCACCAGGCCAGGTATAGGAGGAAACTGTAGCCAGCTGGGGCAGAGCAGGCTTCTCTGAAGTCTCCTCTTAAAAGAGTAGTGCCTTTTAACCCCTGCAATAATGCTCGCATTTCACTCCGAAGCAGTGTAATCGGAAATCCGCTACACTCAGAGGTGGGCTACGGATGCCGTGAATGACTTACCTTGTCCCGCGTTAGATTCCACTGCATTGTTCAATTGAGAAAAAGCCTCGCTTTAAGCCTGAATATGAGATATGAGTAATGTAACTGCAGTTGACCATAGTTCTCTTATTGTCCCACAGTAACAGACAAAACAAAAAAGCAGTCAGTGCTCCCCACCACCTGGAGTGGCCTCCAGGCTCCCGGTTTCTCATGTAGGTCCCTGTTTCTTTTTTAGTAAAGCCCAAATGGAATGATTTTCAGAATGAGCACGTGTGCTGGGTTGGCGGGCAGCTGTGGGTCTTTGTCGCATTAGCATGTGCGGGGACAGGGGCTATGGTGATAGGCTCTCCTGGGATGTTTCTAGGTCCTGCTCATGAGGTGGGTCCGCTGGCCGGAGGTTCTGCCTGTAGGAAACTCCCAGGTCCAAGGGAATGTGTAGCCGGAGCAGAAGCTCTAGGGCAAGCAACCAAAATAAGCAGCAGAGGCTGTAAAGTGTGTAGCTGGGTTAAGGGAGACAGTTCAGGAGCCAGAGACAGGACACTCGAAAGACCTTGGGGTCTGGCAGGCCTAGGGAGGCCACAGGGGCTGCACTGGGTGAGAGGTCAGCTGCCCTCTCTGCAGTTTCGTCTTTTCTTTCTTAGACGAAAGATCCCACCTCCCAAATCACTAAATCCCTGTTGGGATGAGGGATCAAACAGCAGATGAAGGAATTCTAGAAGCACTATTATTCTGAGGCTGCCATTAGTGAGGATCCCCTGTGAGTCTGGGAAATGGGCCAGTCTGTCTTCAGCTTCTTCAGCCACTCTTCTCCACGGCCCCCTCCTCAAGCCTTCGCCTACTCAGTGCCCTGTATCAGTCCTGTCCCGACCACAAAATGTCAGTTACTTACTGAGCAACTGGTAAATTCTGTGTCAATAAAAATACACACTCTCTGACTTCATGGAACTTCTGTCTATTGGGGAAGACAACATGTATCAAAGGCTCACACTAATCAATGTTACGTGGCACCTGCGGAAGATATTGTGAAGAGCATGCTGTCATAAGAGGTATGAGGGAATTGCTTAACGGAAAGCTCAGGAAATAAACTGAGCAGGTGATGGCTCTACTGAATTCTGAAAGAAAAGTGGATCTTAAGAAATGAAGGAGTAGAGGCAGGATGGGGCATGGGAATGAGGAGCAGTCCAGGCAGAGGAAACTGCATGTGCAAAGGGCCCATGGCCAAAGAGAGCAGTGGGACATCACTGGAGTGTTAAGAAGCAGCCAGATGGAGAAAAGAGTGGGATGAAGTAGGACCCTAATCATATTTGTGTTTATAAGACCACACTGGCTAAAGTATGAAATATGGTTTTGACAAGCAAGAAGGCCTGCAGACAAAGCGATGGGAAGGCTTCTGCAGTAGCCTGGAAGAGATATTAGCGGCATGATGTAGGGGAGTGGCAGTAGGAATAGAGCACTGGGAAGAGTTCTGAAATAGATCAAATAGATAAATCAGTGGGACTTGGCAAAGGAACAGAAATGAGGATTGAAGTAAAAGCAAAGAAGAGTTTTTGGCTTGCATAACTGGGTGGATGGTGATGCTGTTCATTGAAAGAATACTAGAGAAGATCAGGTTTGAAAAGGAAATTCCTGAGTTTGTTGTGGATATGAAGTTGGAGGTGCCTTCCAGTCATCCAAATAGAGATGAGAACTTGGCAGTGAACTAACGAATCTGGAAATATTTTAGTACCTGCCTTCGGAATGCAAGAGTCTCTTCTACCATACTCCCTGTGGACGATTGCCCAACCTCATCTCGTACACTTACTCCCATAAGGCATCTCAGTCCATGACTAGATGGTTACAAGAGAAGAGAAGCTAATTCCAAATCTACAAATCCAGCTCTTGCCCTAATTCCGCCCTTCTCAGATACCCAGAATAAAAATAGTCCAGCTGCTCTTCCACATGATATTTAAGGGTGGTTCTCAAGGTTCCCCTCCCCCAGTCAAAACCTTCTTGTCTCCACATGTTCTCTGCCCTTTTGTGTTTCTCCTGTTTCAGTTTCTAGAACCTCCACCATCCCAGTTACTGTTATCTAACTGGATTCCATTTTGCTGACCTTCCTCATAAATTTTCTCTTTTCTGACTCATCTTTGTTTTCCAGGATGTCTGTCCCCTAAGGCTCTGCTGGTGACAGTCGTAATCTCAGCACAGCTCTAAGGAGCATGACAGTACCCAAAGGGCCTGATGTTACCTTTTTCTAGATTAGTCGCAAATATCCACGTGCTATAGGTTATAATCATTCATAAGGAATCCTAGTAACATCACTCCTTAAATTTTTCAAACAACTATTAGAATGAATTAGAGGTTCTAATTCTTTGGGGAACCTTGAACTCCTTTGAGGATCTGATGTGAAAGCTGTATGCCCACCCCACCCCCAACAAAATGCAAATAATTCTGCATAAGACATGGATGGATTCAGTGTTTTTCCAAAGTCCATCTCTGGACCCAGACTTATGGTCCACATTTCCACTTAAACTCCTCCTCCAGCACCCTCTCCCCCAACCTCATAGCATATTTACTTCATTACTGTCAAGCTAAGGATCCAGGCATAAAATTAAATTCATGAGTACTATACAATTGGGACTTGCAGAGACAATTTCATTAGCTCTAAGAAAAGATTCTACCTTGCTGAACTTCATGTGACTGAAGCCTAAATCTTCCTGGTAGAAGATACTAAACAAAATCACTGCCTTTTTGTCTCTCAACATACAACAAGACCCCACACACTTAAAATGCCTTGCTACATAGGATGACTTCCCACAAAACCTCCAAGTGAATTTCTTTGGGAACTTGCCAAAGTTCTGGCTGGAGTTTAGAAAATTGTAATTACTGAGAATTGGGTACACTTGCCTTCAAAAAGAAAGCTCTCTCTGGATAGGATCATTCAGCTGGAATGAAAGCTTATTAATACTGTGACTACAGCTCCATTTCTTTTGCAGCACCAAGAAACCAGCTGATATCAATCTCCAATGCCTACATCAGATACTCAAATAAGTGACAAAGGAGGTTGAAAAACATTTTGGCTCTCTCTGAAGCATGTGTGCTATGCATGATTACATAACGTTTTAGCAACCTACATTCACAGTTGCTTATACATTCCATCTGAAGGAGATTAAGAGGCTGTGACTAGAGCTAATGTCTTATCTTTTTTTCTTCTTTTTGGTTTTTTTGCAGAGCAGTTTACATGCATGTGTATGTGCATGTTCTTCTTTTTTTTAATATTGTTAAAGGCCTACTGTGTGCACTGTGAAATATACAGAGATAATCTGTCATTAACGGTATTTTTTTATTCTAGGAGAGATAAGAGTCAAATGCAGTACAGTTGTTTCAAATCAAATGGAACAATCGGAAAAGGAGACAAGCTCTTTCACATGAGATTTGCCTAACGTTTGAAAAATAGTGTTTATTTCATTTGTGATCAGCAAATGAATTGCCCCCAATTCCCTTTCTTATAAACAAAATGCTGAGTGAGGGGAGTTAGTTTTGGAGACAAAACAAACGTTTACAAAATACCATCTGCATATCCTAATGAAGTTAATATCCTTCAGATAAATAAATAAATCGAAATTTGAAAATAAGTAAAATCTACATATTTAGTAATTATCTATAGGTATGAGCTAAAAATATGGGGGAAGTAAAAACCAGAACTACTCATTTAAGTGGAGGGTAGAGTCTTTGCCAAATTCACTCTTGATGATATTCCATTGGAAATAACAAAATTACAGCAAAAACGCACACTAACAGGCCCAGCAATAACAAAAATTCAGATACAATGCAGTTGACTCCTTACCCTACTGACCCTTTTCTCAGACCTGGTAGACTAAAGTTTTTCTATAGGGAAGGAAGGAATGGAGCAGAAATGTGAAGGGGAAGTTGATGGAAGTAACAAACAACCTCCTCTAGGGACATAGGGAGGTGGAGAGTGAGTCCCCGGGGTCCCCAGAGCTCTCCTGGCTCAATCTCCCCAAAAGACACCCAGGAAATGGGTACAGATTAACCAGGAGATTTCTGGAATTGCTGCTGCTGTCCTAGAACTCTCAGCCTTCTCTAGGACACTGGATCCAGGTTAATGACACTTGTGAGAGGACAGCCTTCACAGGTGGGATCACACTGAAGCTGGGATGCAGACAGATTTGGACGCCTCAGCCAAACCCCAGGAACTGTGTGGCAGCAAACTGAACAGGCTGTCCCCCCGTCATTTCATTAACCTCACAATATCTTGAACCTTCATATTACAGGATTGGACTTTTTGGACCCCCACTTATCAGGTTTTGGCAGGGTTTTACTTGGTTTGAAATATCATCTAGGTCATCATTTTTATCCGAAAACAAATTTATGAAAAGGTCAGCCATCATTTACAGGAATGATGAACAACTCAAACAGAAATTGAAATCTGCAATATTTTATAGAGGAGATTTGAAGGCAAGAAACAATATTGAATGAGAAGTGTATAAATATGAAAGTTTTCTCAGTATATTTTTATTCAGGTTTTTAAACCATACCTAAGCACTTCAAAAGTCTACTATTATAAGCTCAAAGAAATTCAGAAGTAGCCACTATCTAAAAACACAGCTTAACAACAACAAAAAACATTAAAATCATGGGGCAAATTTTAATTCAATAAAACCAAGTCCCAAAATGTTCTAAAGAGATGGCATCCAGGAGACATAACGCACACTCACACACTCACTCAAGAAACATGCATGTGATCGTGAAGTATGATTTCCTGACCTTTGAAATTTCAAAGTGTATATTTTCCCTTAGTGATATAATGAGTTAATTCAATAAATATTTAGGTAGCATCATTCAAACCATTTTAACATGGTAGCAAAGAATTTTTATATAAAAAGAAAAAGTGAATGAAAATAAAGGATCATCACCTACGTCAATCCCACGTTGACTACTGACTCCACTGCCTTTTATCTACAGACGGTTTCTCTTTCTCAGTCCCTTCCCCAGACACACACAACAACAAAATGGCTTTTGGCTATAGGCGACACAACAAAGCAGTATCACAGAATTGGTATAAAATGTGACTAGAGTTCTTTATAAAGAATTAATGTATTTAAAAAAAAACAAATCCTGTTATCAAATGATGGGACATCAGAGGTATAAAGAAGGGTTCTGCTAATATACCATGAGGGATTCTTTTAACATACTGATGAGCACACTTGACGCAGCTAATGAAGATGTCAACATTTTAAGAAAGAGAAAAATGTCTTATTAGAGTTGAAAATGAGCATTTTTGGTGACCAAAATACTTTACCTCCCAGCTAGTTTCCACGGCTCTTGTGATTATGTCACTCAATCAAAAGCAATGCAAGAAGAATGCGGCCATCCTTTTTTATACCATGTGGCATACTGCAGTTCTGAGGAAGGGGAGTTAATTGGCTATATCTGAGCAATCACAAGATTTATAGGTTTGATTATCCAAAATAGATGCTTTTACCTGATATATATATGGCATTTTCACTGTTGTATTAATAATAATAAAAGCACACCAAATGAATGAAAAAGCATCATTATAAAAGGGATTTGTGTGTGCAGTGAAACAGTATGAGTGCCTCATGGTTCCTACAATGAAGATGTAACTATTTTCATACACAAGTTATTAACTCAAGTTGTTCTTCATTATACCATAACTTTGCTCCTATAGCAACATGGTTGTAGCAGAAAATAATTGTGCCTGGGTGTCACATGCCAGATGTTTCTAAAGCAAAGGTGGCAGTTTAATTTTAAGCTAGTTTAAATGGTAGATATAAGCAACTCCAGAAAAAAAAGTATAGAAATGTAAGGTGTGCTTAATTAGAAGTGCATATTTCTAGATATCTTTCTTCTAGACCAGAACTATCTAATGGAAATACACACAAGCACATACGCAAATTTTAAATTTTCTGGGAGTCACATTTTCAAAATGTAAAAAGGAACAAGAGAGCTTAGTTTTAATAATATATTTGAACCCAATGGATCCAAAATATCATTTAAGCATGAAATTATTATAAGAATTTATTAATGAAATATCTTACACTCTTTTTTCCTATTATGTTTTCTAAATTTGGTCTGTATTTTATCCTCACAACACATCCCAAGTCAGACTAGCTGAATTTCAAAGTTCTCAGTAACCACATATAGTTAGTGGCTACCATAATGAACTGCATGGTTCTGCACTTTTCCCATGTTTACAACTATAGTTAATTCCTCCCATACAGTTTATGAAAATATTCAGAGAAGATGACCCTGGGAAGGCTCTCCAAGATTAATTAATCACTCTGAAATATCTGCCTGTGTCCTCTTTACAGAGTGTAGCTGAGTACTTTCATTCAATCAAGATGATCACAATTCTAAGTTCAACCCAGAAATTTTTTTTAAAACTTCCTTAAAAATCCTGGAGTTGAATAACTATGCCTTGAGTATTATGTCTGCCTATAGAAGGAAGAAAATGCAGAAATCAGAAGTGACAAAGTGCTAATTGGTGTGTTCAATGTTCTCACCCAGCTGTAAGAGTCAGGTGTTGCCTGCAGTTGTAGTGAATTAAAGGAAATAATGTATAAAAAGTATTAGGCCTGTAAAGGTTGGCCTTGCAAGAAATTACCAAAGAAAGGAGTCTCTGTCCCTGTCCTTAGGCTCTCAGTCTAATTGGATCCAGGATAATAGGACAGAAGCCATGACTCTGGGAGAACACAAATATAACCCAATGAAGTAGAAGTATGGGTTAAATCATTTCTGAGTATGTGTAGGTATAGTGTAGCCTGCCACCACCATCCACAACCCCTTATGTCCCTCCCTGGAACATCTGTATATGAATAAAATTAACTGTGTTTTGCTTGTTCTTAAGTGAACATTAACCTTCAAAGTGTAAATCACAAGAGAACAACTTGCAGCCTAAGATGGAAAGGAGAAGAAGTCTGGAAGGGGAAGAATAAACCCCTTATCCTTTTCTTTTTGGATAGTAGATGGTACTAAATTCACCAATTGTATTGATATGTTTTTTCTTTTTACTTTACCTTAAAGTCTTCTCTTATTTCATGTCTACTCAACAGCTGCCAGCTATGAAGGCAGCACACAGAACACAGGCCTAGGGAAATAACCCAGCTTTGTTGCCCTGAAGACCTCTCTTCTGGTGAGGCAATACAGAATAAAAAGAATTCATAAATTCTGCATGTTGGTTGGAATTAATGAATAGTGAAAATTCAACTGAGTTAAAAATAAAAGGCCATGAAGGAGGTGAGTCAGATAAGGTTGGAAAGAAGGATTTATAATTAGTAACAAGAACACTTATGACAGAATAAATCTTATTTATTAGAAAAACAAATACATAGTGCAGGTAGTGAATTAATTACTTATAAAACTACTATGAAAGTTAAAAGACAAATGTAATAAAAATAAGTATAATTACAGTAATTAGTTAAGAGATACACAAGATAAAAAGATGTAAAATGTGACTTAAAAAACATAAAATATGATGACAGAGAGTAAAAATGTAGAGATTTAGAATGGGATCAAACTGAAATTACCAATTTAAAATAGATCATTATAGATATAAGTTGTTATGTAAAACTCATGGCAACCACAAAGCCAAACTCTATAGTAAATTCACAAAAGATAAACAGAAAGGAATATAAGCATACCACTAAAGAAAGTCATCAAACCACAAAGAGAACAAGGGAAGAAAGGACCAGAGAGAAACTATAAAAAGAGCTAGAAAACAATTAACAAAATTGCAGTGAGTACATATCTATCAATAATTACTTTAAATGTAAATGATCTACATGATTCAATCAAAATACACAGAGTGGCAGAAAGGATTAAAAAAACAAGACCCATTTATATGCTGCCTACAAGAGACATACTTCAGATGTAAAAAACAAGACCCATTTATATGCTGCCTACAAGAGACATACTTTAGATGTGAAAAACAAGACCCATTTATATGCTGCCTACAAGAGACATACTTTAGATGTAAGGGCACATACACACTGAAAGTAAGGGGTGGAAAAAGATATCCATGCAAATGGAAACCCAGAGAAAGTTAGAGTAACTATATTTATATCAGACAAAACAGACTTTAAAACAAAGACTACAATAACAAAGAAAAGTGTTATTGATATAAATAGGTTGATCCAACAAGAACATTTGTAAATATTTATGCATCCAACATAGGAGGACATAAATATATAAAACAGATATTAACAGACCTAAAGGAAGAAATTGACAGAAATGCATAATAGTAATGGAGTTTAACACCTCAATTACATCAGTGGATAGATCATCCAGACAGAAAATCAGTAAGGAAACATCAGCCCAAATGATAAGTTACACAAGATGGATTTACACCAGATAAGTTATACCAGATATTTAAAGAATATTCCACCCAAAAGCAACAAGACACATGTTCTTCTCAAGTGCACATGGAACATTTTCCAATATAAATGGTATATTAGGTAACAAAATGAATCTTAATAAATTTAAGAGGATTGAAAACATATCAAGCATCTTTTCTGACTACATGGTATGAACCTTGAAATTAATTACAGGAAGAAAACTGGAAAATTCAAATATGTGGAGATTAAATAACATGCTACCAAATCACCAATGGGTCAAAAATCAAAAGAGAAATTTGAAAAATGCTTACACAGAAACAAAAATGGAACAATAACATACCAGAATTGATGGGATGCAGCAAAAGCAGTTCTAAGAGGGAAGTTCATAGTGATAAATTCCTCTGAAGAAACAACAAAAGCCTCAACCTAACTTCACACCTCACAAAACTAGGAAAAGAACAAAGCACAAAATTCATAAAAGGAAAATACAAAGATTAGAGAAGAAATAAGTGAAATAGATCCTAAAAAGATAATAGAAAAAAATGTAATGACCAATTTCTTTGAAAAGATTAACAAAATTGATGCATCTTTAGCTAGACTCAACAGGAAAAAAAAGAGAGGACTCAAATAAAATCAGAAATGAATGAGAAAATATTATAACTGAATACAAAGAAATACAAAGGATCAAAGAAACTACTATGAACAGCTGTGCACCAAAAACTGGAATACCTAGAAGAAATGAGTAAATTCCTAGAAACATACAGTTTACCAAGACTGAATCATGACAAAGTAGAAAAATCTGAACAAACCAATTACTAGTAAGGAAATTAAAACAGTAATCAAAAACCTCCCAACAAACAAAAGTGTAGGAATAGACGGCTTCATTGGTGAATTCTAGCAATCATTCAAAGAGCAATTAATACCAATCCTTCTCAAACTCTTCCAAAAAATAAGGGGGGAAATTTTTCCAAACACATTTTATGAGACCTGCATTATCCCAGTAAAAGCAGACAATGATGTCAAAAGGAGAAGAGAATTATAGGCCAATATCCTGATGAATATAGATACAAAAACTCAGCAAACTATTAGCAAACCAAATTCAAAAATTAATTAAAAGGATCATATACCATGATCAAGTGAGATTTATTCCAGAGATGCAAGGATGGTTCACCATCCACAAATCAGTCAATGTGAAATATCACACTAACAAAATGAAGGATAAAAACCATATGATCATATGATACAGGGAAAGCATTTGATAAAATTCAACATTCATTTATGATAAAAACTCCCTATGAAGCAGGTATAGAGGGAATGTACCTCAACATAATAAAAGCCACATACAACAAGCCCACAGCTAATTAATGTTATACTCAAGGATGAAAAGCTGAAAGTTTTTCTTCTAATATCAGGAACAAAGCAAGAATGCCCTCTCACTACTTTTATTCAACATAGTATTTGAAGTCATAGAAAGAGTGATTAGACAAGAAAAAGAAATAAAATACATATAAATTGGAAAGGAAAAAGTAAAACTATCATCTTTGCAGTTGACATGATATTGTAGATAGAAAACCCTAAAGACTCCATTAAAAAAATTGTTAAAACTAATAAACAAATTTAGTAAAGTTTAGAATACAAAACCAATACACAAAAATCTATTGTTTTTTACACTAACAACAAGCTATCAGAAAGAGAAATTAGGGGGGGAAATCCCACATATAATTACATGTATTCATAATAACATCAAAAAGAATAAAATACCCAGGAATAAATTTAACCAAAGAGGTGAAAGACCTGTATATTAAAAACTACAAGATATTAATGAAAGAAATTGAAAACACAAATAAATAGATATTCCATGCTCATGGGTTGAAAGAATTAATATTGTTAAATGTCCATACTACACAAAGCAATCTACACATTCAGTGTAATCCTTATCAAAATACCAATGATATATTTTTACAGAAATAGAAAAATGCTAAAATTTATTTGGAATCACTAAAAGACCAAAAAAATCTTGAGAAAATAGAGCAAAACTGGACATACCACACTCCCTGATTTCAAACTATATTACAGAGTTATGGTTAAAACAGTATGGTGTTGGGATAACAGCAGACACTTTTATCAATGCAACAGAATAGAGAGCCCAGAAATAAACTTATACATATATGGTCAATTTATGACAAAGGAGCCAAGAATACACAATGGGGAAAGAATAGTCTCTTCAATAAACGGTGTTGGGAAACTTGGACAACCACAAGCCAAAGAATGAAATTGGACCACTATCTTTCACTATACACAAAAATTAACTCAAGATAGATTAAAGACCTGAACATAAGCCTGAAATCATAAAACTCTTTAAAAGTAAACATAAGCAGTGAGTTTTGACATAGATCTTGGCAATGATTTTTTTAGTCTGACCAAAAGCAAAAGCACCAAAATAAAAAAGAAACAAATGGGATAACATCACACTAAAAGCTTCTGTACAGCAAAGGAAATCATCAACAAATAAAAAGGCAACCTACTGAATGGTAGAAAATAATTATAATTAGTATTTCTGAAAAGGAGCTAATAACAAAATTATACAAAGAACTCATATAACTCAATAGCAAACAAACAATCCAGTTCAAAAATGGACACAAGATCTGAATAGAAATGTTTTCCAAAGAAGATGTATAAATGGCCAAAAGGTATATTAAAGATGCTCAACATCATTTATCATCAGGGAAATGCAAATCAAAACCACATGAGATAGCACTTCACACCTGTTAGAATGGCTATTATGAAAAAGACAAGAAATAACAAGTTTCGTCAAGGATATGGAGAAAAGGGAACCCTTGGGCCTTATTGGTAGGAATGTAAATTCATGCAACCACTATGGAAAACTGTATGAAGCTCCTCAAAAATTTTAAAATAGAGCTACCATATGATCCAGCAATTCCACTTCTGGATATTTATCCAAATAAAATGAAAATACTAATTCAAGAAAATGTATGCACCCCCATGTTCACTGTGGCATTATTTACAATAGCCAAGATATGGAAATAGCCTAAGTGTCCAATGATGGATTAATGGATCAACACATATATGTATTGTTCTGCCATATAGAAGAATGAAATTTTGCCATTTGCAACAATATGGATGGCCCTTGAGGGCATTGTACTGAGTGAAATAAGTCAGACACAGGAAGACAAAGACAAAAACATATGATCTCTCTTTATGTGGAATCAAGAAGCAGCAATCCAAGCTCATAGGTATTGGAAACAGAGTGGTAGTTGCAAAAGGCAAGGGGTGGGAAGTAATAGAAAGGGACGTACTGAATTTGTTTTAGTTTAAACAAATTGAATAAAATTTTTTTAAAAAGGATGAAAGGAAGGAAGTGAGGAAGGGTTGTAGCAAGGCTTATATTCCATTTTATTATAATGGTATTTCTCCCTGATGCCTGTCTGTAGAGTTAGCTCACAGCCAAGAGCTACTGTGCTCTCCCAGACAGAACTGGAGAAAGAATTCAACCAATTCCAGCTAGAAATATGGCCAAGTAGGGTACCATCAAAGTTTAAGTTCAGGCTCTATAAGAAAAATCTCAGCCTGAGTGGCTCTAACAACAGACATTTCCCACCATACTAGAGGCTGGAAGATTCAGTGTCTGGTGGGAATCCACCTCCTGGTTGGAGGCCGTTGCATCCTCACATGGCAGAGAGAGAACTAGAGAGTTTTCTGGGGTCTGTTTTATAAGGACACTGATTTCATTCATGAGGGCTCTGTCTTCATGGCCTAGTCATCTCCTAATACCATCACTTCAGGGGTTAGGATTTCAATATATGAATGGGGTGGGGGATGGACACAGTGGGAACAAAAACATTTGGTCCAAAATAATCAATAATCTTACAGGATATAAGCTCCCTGAAGACAGAGCCTCTGTTTTTCTTGTTACCCAGTGCCTACAACTTGAAAGCTGCTTAATAGTAAATCGTTAATAAGTATGTGTTGAATGAAGGAAGTAAAGGGGAATTTGTGGGTTTGGAGAATCAAGGCTATCTATCATTGTGATGTCCCCAGAGACAAGACAAAAAAACAATCAAAATTTACCAAGGCCAAGTATGAGTGTAAACGGGAGAGAGGTCCAGGTGGGTACTCCAGAAAGAAATGAGACTAGAAGAAATCTGGGATCTCTCATTCCTGGCTTTTAAATAAAAGTGAAATCAATTCATTTGCACATAATTTTTTTCCCATATTTATCTCTGTTGACTTCACTTTTGTTAAGAATCTACCCAGAAATTTAATCACTTTTCTTTCAGAAAGCTAATTCTTGATTCAGCCCAGAGGTCCTTGTTAGCTACTCTTAACCACACTGTTTTCTAACAAGCTCAAAAATTTCTCTCGATCTTTGATGTTTATGTCACCCAAACATTTGTAGATAGTTATCCCATCTCCCATTAGTTGTTGCTGAACTAGGCATTAAGGATGAGGCATATTTAGATCCTTTAAACCTGGTAAATGCCTCAAATCAATCCTTCCATTACTCTAACCATTTCAGATTCCCTTGTTAAGAATGTCTTTAGGGTCTTTGCACATCTACACCGAGAAGTCTTTGGCTCAACTCAAATTTTTTTTTGGATCACCTTCAACAAAATACTCCATGAGTGATAATTTAAAATTATTCTTGATCATATAACCAAACTTAATAAATCAGAACCCCTGGGAGGCGGGTCTAGAAATACAAATTGTTAAATTAACGAGAAACTCCAGGTTATTCTTAGGCACACTAAAGCTTGAGGACTACCTACAAAAAGTCATTATTGAGAAATCCTCAACATAAATTTGAATACTTTTTCTATATAGGTACCTAGGCATGAAAAATAAATTTTAAAAACATTATTCACTATTGTTTTTGACTGTTCCCCAAGTGAAGGCAGCAGAGAGAAAGCAGAAAGGATCTCAGACATTCAAGAGGAAGACATATGCAGCTGCAGGTATATTACTTATAATATTTTACCCATTACACTGAAACTCCCAGACACTCTTGTTTATTTCCAGTTCATGCGATTGGATTACTCATACCCTTGATTTTTACGGCACACTTTCATCATTGGTCCATGTGCCTCTTGCTTATTTATTTGTTTGTTTATTTGCTTATTTAAAATATAATAAGCACCTATGATCCCTGTGCCTGACATAGAAATTAAAACATCCACAATAATGTACATCCTCCTGTGTGATCATTTGTCTACTGTCCCTCTGTCCTAGCTCTCCTTTTTGTACAATCTCCATATACAATCTACAAGTGCAAATTCTGAGGCTGACAGGGAATGTCCTGGGATATTTTTAAGGTTCTTTCTGCCCACTGAAAAGGAAAATTCTATACGAAAAAATTTTAAACATTCAAGTTACTCAATTTGCATAGAACATAGAGGCTCTGGGAGGAGGCTCGCAACAGAGTGGAAAGTCAGGCTATCAAGAACTTGGAATGCTAAACGATTTCATTCGGACTCTCACTTTAATAGATGGTGTAGATATACTGTGTACTTTTTTGCTTTTCAGGAAGATTCACTAGTCCGTTATTTGTAGGCTTAGAAATGGTGAGAAACAATAATCAGGAACAATGGCTAATATGCTGTTTATTCAAAAATGTGCAATTAAGTCCCCACCATGTGCCATGTGACACTGCTAGTCTCCAGGAATACGAAGGTGGTTTCTTCCCTTAAAGAACTTAGTTGGAAAGACAAACAAATAAATATAACCAAGTGCCATAGGTGAAATGAGAGAAACCTATACAAGCAAGAAATGAGACTCAAATGAGTCAATTCCATTAGGAAAATGAGGAACGTCAGGGAAAGGTTTCACAGAGAATGTCATGTTAGAGCTGAGACTTGAAAGATGACTTTGAAAGAATTCTAAATAAAACAAAAATTTAAGACTCCAAAATAGGATTGGAAAATATCCAGTGTGAGTGCTTTAAATCCAAATTCTACCTAATGTTTTCTGAGTTTCTAGAACTTCATCATCATATATGTAAGCCTATTGAAATCAGATATATTGACTCAGTCTTAACATTGTACAGTCAGTGAAACACTGGTCAGCAACCACAGTAATTTCAAAATCACTCAATCCTTTTGGATTGCATTTGAAAAGGAAATATAATCATAGTTGTGTGGTTTTTAAAACAATTTCTTCTCCCAGTTATTTTCTTCATAACTTGGAACACTTCTCATACCACTGTCCTTAAAATTCTTGAAAAATCTCTCTTCCTCCTCCACACCTCATCTGAGCACTCTGGTTGTTCTACCCTTTCCCTCTATTTTTGTCATTTCACATCAAAAACCCCAAAAATCCTGGCCTGGCAATAGCAGAATACTCCTCAGGGGGCAAGAAAGGCAAAGGAACTATAAGCAGAGCAAAAACCCTTTTTTGCAGAGTAGGGGCTGGGAAAATCTGAGAATACCCTTAGGTTATTTTTATCTTCAAATATCATAGCACCCAAATACCTACTCTTCTAAAATCATGGATTTATCAAAACTATGTGTAACTTGTGTCATCTAGTCAACTTATTACCTGAGAAGTTGAAAAACTAAAAAAAAATAAATAAAGAGAGAGAGAGAGAGAGATAAAAGGGTGGAAAGGTAGATAAAAAGCAGATTATGGGAGGCCTGAAATCCAAACTCAGAAGCTTAAATTTTATATTTATATTAATTGAGTCAGTCACCAAAGCATTTTAACAACGGAACATCTGTAAAAGATAATACACTAAATGATTGGAAGAAAGAGAGTTGTTAGGTCAGTAATAGTCCATTATTGTCTTACCCAGAGTTAGGTAGAACTCCATACATAAGGGTAGGATTACTGTTTCATTTCTAAAGAACGTGAGTTTATCACTTATTACAAGGAAGGGCTGGACTGCATAGCATCCCTGTTTTCCTAGATTCCAAAGCTGTTTTCTAATCAACACCCATTTTACTTCCCCTCTGCACCTTGACTATCCCTTTCTCTGCACAAATCAACCAACCAGAATGCCTGTCATTAAAAGCAACCTCAAAAATATTTTCTCTACATTTTAAGTGATAACTGGCATGTACATGTGCAGAATTTTTAATTTTGCTCTTAATGTTTCCATTAATTTCAAAATATCAAATCTTCCTTTCCATGAAATCCCCTCCATGTAAATTATCCTAACTCTGTTGTTGCCATGTTTTAGAAATATTACTTAACCACAAATCTAAAGCCTGCAATGGCAATAAGTACATACTTATCAACAATCACCCTAAATGTAAATAGACTGAAAACTCCAATCAGAAGACATAGAGTCACTGAATGGATAAATAAACAAGACTCATCTATATGCTGCCTACAAGAGACTCACTTTAAAACCAAAGACATACGTGGACTAAAAGTGAAGGGATGGAAAAAGATATTTCATGCAACTAATAGGGAGAAAGAAGCAGGAATTGTAGTACTTGTATCAGACAAAATAGACTTCAAAACAAAGAGAGCCACAAGAGACAAAGAAGGACGTTATACCTACTTGTCAATCCAACAAGTAGATATAACCATTATAAATATCTATGCACCCAACACAGGAGGACCTACATATGTGAAACAAATACTAACAGAATTAAAAGGAGAAATAGAATGCAATGCATTCATCCTAGGAGACTTCAACACACCACTCACTCCAAAGGACAGATCAACCAGACAGAAAATAAGTAAGGAGACAGACAGAAGCACTGAACAACACATTAGAACAGATGGACCTAACAGATATCTACAGAACTCTACACCCAAAAGCAGCAGAATACACATTCTTCTCAAGTGCACATGGAACATTTTCAAGAATAGATCATATACTAGACCACAAAAAGAGCCTTGGTAAATTCAAAAAGATTGTAATGGTACCAACCAGTTTCTCAGACCACAAAGTTGTGAAACTAGAAATAAATTATGCAAAGAAAATGATAAATCTCACAAACACATGGAGGCTTCACAACATGCTCCTAAATAACCAATGGATCAATGACCAAATAAAAACACAGATCAAATGATATAGGGAGACAAATGACAACAATAATTCAACACCGCAAAATCTGTGGGATGCACTAAAGGCCGTGCTAAGAGGAAAATATATTGCAATACAGGCCTACCTCAGGAAAGAAGAATATTCCCATATGAGCAGTCTAAACTCACAATTAACGAAACTAGAAAAAGAAGAATAAATGAGGCCCAAAGTCAGTAGAAGGAGGGACATAATAAAGATGAGAGCAGAAATAAATAAAAACCAAAAGGATACAATGGAAAGAATCAATGAAAGCAAAAGCTTGTTCTTTGAGAAAATAAACAAAATAGATATACCCATAGCCAGACTTATCAAGAAAAAAAGAGAGACTATACACATAAACAGAATCAGAAAAGAGAAAGAAAATATCACTACGGACACCACAGAACAACAAAGAATTATTAGAGAATACTATGAAACATTATATGCCAACAAAATGGATAACCTAGAAGAAATGGACAGCTATTTGAAAAACACAACCTTCCAAGGCTGACCCAGAAAGAAACAGAAATTCTGAACGGACCGATCAACAAAAACGAAATTGAATTGGTAATCAAACAACTACCTAAGAACAAAACCCCTATACCAGATAGCTTCACCGCTGAATTTTATCAAACATTTAGTGAAGACCTAATACCCATCTTCCTTAAAGTTTTCCAAAGAGTAAAAGAAGAGGGAATGCTTCCAAACTCATTTTATGAGGCCATCATCACTCTAATACCAAAATCAGGCAAAGATACCACAAAAAGAGTTACAGACCAATATCCCTGATGAACATAGATGCAAAAATACTCAACAAAATATTAGCTAACCGAATTCAAAAATACATCAAAAAGATCATCCACATTGATCAAGTATGATTTATTCCAGGGATGCAAGGATGGTACAACATTGGAAAATCCATCAATATCATCCTCAACATCAACAAAAAGGAGGACAAAAACCACCTGATCATCTCCATAGATGCTGAAAAAGCATTTGACAAAATTCAACATCCATTCATAATAAAAACTCTCAACAAAATGAGTATAGAGGCAAAGTACCTCAACATAATTAAGGGCATATATGACAAACCCACAGCCTACATTATACTTAACAGCGAGAAGCTGAAAATTTTTCCTTTAAGATCAGGAACAAGACAAGAATGCCCACTCTCCCCACTTCTATTCAATGTAGTTCTGGAGGTCCTAGCCATGGCAATAAGACACCACAAAGAAATAAAAGGCATCCAGATGGGCAAGGAAGAAGTTAAACTGTCATTCTTGGAGGATGACATGATATTGTACATAAAAAAACCCTAAAGAATCCACCAAAAACTAATAGAACTCATAACTGAATTCAGCAAAGTTGCATGAAACAAAATTAATAAACAGAAATCTGTTGAATTCCTGTATACTAACGATGAATTAGCAGAAAGAGAAATTAGGAAAACAAGTCTTTTTACAATTGCATCAAAAAGAATAAAATACCTAGGTATAAACCTAACCAAGGAGGTGAAAGACCTGTACCCTGAAAACTACAAGACACTCATGAGAGAAATTAAAGAAGACACCCATAAATGGAAACACATCCCATGCTCATGGATAGGAAGAATTAATATTGTCTAAATGGCCATCCTGCCTAAAGCAGTCTACAGATTCAATGCAATTCCTATCATAATACCAACAGCATTCTTCAATGAACTAGGGAAAATTATTCTAAAATTCATATGGAACCACAAAAGACCTCGAATAATCAAAGCAATCCTGAGAAGGAAGAATAAAGCAGGGGGGATTATGCTTCCCAACTTCAAGCTCTACTACAAGCCACAGTAATCAAGACAATTTAGTACTGGCACAAGAACAGAACCATAGACCAATGGAATAGACTAGAGAGCCCTGATACAACCCAACCATATATAGTCAACTAATATACAATAAAGGAGCCGTGGACATACAATGGGGAAATGACAGCCTCTTCAACAGCTGGTGTTGGCAAAACTGGACAGTTACATGCAAGAGAGTGAAACTAGATTATTGTTTAACCCCATACACAAAAGTAAACTTGAAATGGATCAAAGACCTGAATGTAAGTCATGAAACCATAAAACTCTTAGAAGACAACATAGGCAAAAATGTCCTGAATATAAGCATGAGCAACTTCTACCTGAACACATCTTCTCAAGCAAGGGAAACAAAAGCAAAAATGAACACATGGGACTACATCAAACTAAAAGTTTTCTGTATGGCAAAGGACACCAACAACAGAACAAAAAGGCATCCTACAGTATGGGAAAATATATTCTTAAATGACATATCCGACAAGGGGTTAACATCCAAAATATATAAAGAACTTACACACCTCAACACACAAAAAGCCAATAACCCAATTAAAAAATGGGCAGAGGATATGAAGAGATATTTCTCCAAAGAAGAAATTCAAATGGGCAACAGACACATGAAAAGATGCTCCCCATCACTAATCATCAAGGAAATGCAAATTAAAACCACAATGAGATATCACCTCACACCAGTAAGGATGGCCAGCATCAAAAAGACTAAGGACAACAAATGCTGGCGAGGATGCAGAGAAAGGGGAATCCTCCTACACTGCTGGTGGGAATGTAAGCTAGTTCAACCATTGTGGAAAGCAATATGGAGGTTCCTCAAAAAAACAAAAATAGAAATACCATTTGACCTGGGAATCCCACTCCTAGAAATTTACCCAAAGAATACAACTTCTCATACTCAAAAATAAATATGCACCCCTATGTTTATTGCAGCAGTATTTATACAATTGCCAAGATATGGAAGCAACCTAAGTGTCCATCAGTAGATGAATGGATAGAGAAGAGGTGGTAAATATACACAATGGAATACTATTCAACCATAAGAAAGAAACAAATCCTACCATTTGCAACAACATGGATGGAGCTGGAGGATATTATGCTCAGTGAAATAAGCCAGGCAGAGAAAGACAAGTGCCAAATGATTTCCCTCATTTGTGAAATATAACAACTCAGCAAAACTGAAGGAAGAAAATAGCAGCAGACTCAGAGACTCCAAGAAGGAACTAGTGGTTACCAAAGGGGAGGCGTGTGGGAGGGAGGGAGATGGGGATTGAGGGGTATTATGTTTAGTACACATGGTGGGGGGGGGGTCACGGGGAAAACAGTGTAGCACAGAAAAAGCAAACCGTGAATCTGTGGCATCTTACTACACTGATGGACAGTGACTGCACTGGGGTACGTGTGGGGACTTGATAATATAGGTAAATGTAGTAACCACATTGTTTTTCATGTGAAATCTTCCTAAGAGTGTATATCAATAATACCTTAGTAAAAAAAATTTTTTTTAAGAAATATTACCTTAACAGTTGGTCATGAAAAAACATTTCCCCATTTTTTTTAAATCATTCCAAACTCAACACCCTGTGAAACTTAGCCCAAATATATGAGATTGCCATTTGTCAAAATACAAAGACAAAATTATTAAAGTTTTTAAAGTAAAGTGAAACTGATAGTCTTTAGTGTATTAGAATTTAATCATAGACACCGCTCTCTCCCTTCTGAATGGGCTAGAGATGCCCACTTTACTTCTGCATGTCCTCTAGAGATAGACTTCAGTTCTGCCTGTGCTCTAGATATGCATATTATTTCTGTATGTGCTCCGTATGCGCAACTCACTACAACCTTCTGTTGTAGACAGCATATAGTCAGATAATTTTTCTAACCTATTCTGACAGTCTGTCTTTTAATTGGTAAGTTTAATCCATTTACATTGAAGTAGTTATTAATAAGAGACTATTTCTGCCATTTTGCTGATCTCTAAGTGTTACATCTTTTTTGTTCCTCAATTCCTCTGATAATGCCTTCTTTTGTATTTGATTCATTTTTTTCTAGAGTAAAATTTGGATCCTCTGTTCATTTCTCTTTCTGTATATTTTTAAGATAGTTTTTTAATGGCTATCATGGGGATCAGAATTAACATACTAAAAACTAGTTTATACTAACTAAACTTCAATAGTATGCAAAAATTTTTCCCATACTTCTCCATCTCCTCTTACATTCTAATTGTCACAAATTACGTATTTATATGTTATATGTCCATTAACATGTATTTGTAATTAATATTTTATGCATTTATGTTTTAAATCATATAGGAAAACAAAGTTACAAACCAAAAGTACAATATTGGCTTTTATATTTACCTGTGCAGTTACCTTTACCAAAGCTCTTTATGTCTTTGCCCAGCTTTCTTTCATTTACACTTGAAGGACTCCCTCAGCATTTCTTATAGGGCAGGTCCACTGGCCATGAACTTTCTCAGCTTTGGTTTACTAGGGAATATCTTAATTTCTCTTTCACATTTGAAGTATAGTTTTGCCAGGTATAGAATTCTTGATTGACATTTTTTTTTCTTCTATCAGCACTTTAAACATGTCACCCACTGCAATCTGCCATCCATGTTTTCTGATGTGAAGTCAGCTGGTAGTTTTATTACAGATCACTTGTATGTAATGAAACACTTTTGTCACGCTGCTTTCAAGATTCTGTATGTTTAGCTTTTGGTAATTTGGTAATAAGGTTTCTTAGTGTGAACCTCTTTGGAGTTTATCCTACTCGAAGTTTGTTGAACTTCTAGTATGGATAGATTCAAGTCCTTCATCCATTTTGGGAAGTTTTAAGTCATTATTTCTTCAATTATTACTTATTTTCCCTTCTCTCTCTCTGTAATTCCCATAATGTACATACTGGTATATTTGATGGAGTCCCACAAATCGTTTAGGTTGTGATCATTTTTCTTCATTCCTTTTTTTCTTTTTTTCTTTCTGCTCCTCCCACTGGACAATTTCAATTCTTCTATCCTTAAGTTTGCTGCTTATTTCTTCTGCCTGCTCAAATGCTGTTGAATCCCTGTAGTGATATTTTCATTTCATCTGTTTTACTTTTCAGCCCCAGAATTTCTATTTGGTTCCTTTTTATAATGTCTGTCTTTATTAACATTCTTTATTTGTTCATACATTGTTCTCCTTTTCCTTTAGTTTTTTATCTGTAGTTTCATTTAGATCTTTATACTTAAAATCTTTGTCTAGTAAATCCAATGTCTACCTGGCTCAGGGATGCTTTCTGTCAGTTAATTTTTTCCTGTGCATAGCCATAATTTTCTATGTCTTTGAATGCCTTGCAATTTTTGTTGAAACTTTGAGCATTATAATGTGGTAAATAGAAATCAGATTCTCTCTCCAGAGTTTGCTGTTATTGATTATTGAGGGTTTCATTCACCCATTTGTTAATTGATTTTTCAGAATTATTTTAAGAAAAATATTTTTAAAAAATATTCCCTGTTACATGTGATCCCAGAAGTCCTGTTTGATCCTCAGCAGTCAGTAATTTGACAGATATTTCCTTAATTGCTGAAATTTAGCAATCACTTTCTTCATTAAGCTCTCCTCTAGTTGTTGTAACTTTTAAAATTAAATTCTAGAGTTCTGAAAGATATGATTCTATGAGTTTTTTATCAGTTTAATGGCTTCTTCAGTAGAGTGACCAATTCTTACAGCACCCTACTTCACCATTTTTGTGGTATCACTTATGCACCTCATTTCTGAATGCACACCTCTCTTCTGTAAGTGCTCTAAATACACACATTACTTCTTAATGTGCTCTCAATGTTCATCTTACTTCAGTATTGCCATAGATGCACACATCATTTCTGAATGCACTCTAGATACATGTCACTATGTGACTAATTAGATTTGTATTTGTCTCCAATCAGGTCATCTTCTAAGGGGCTATAAGTAAGAGGATTAATGTAGCTTGTTTGTCATTCATTCTGTAGTAAAGATCAATTCCTTTCATATCTACATGTTTCTTCTTTTGTATCTTTTTCTTAAAATGGGCCTTAGTAATTTTTCTTTACCAATTTTCCTATAAAGTAGAATTTGTAAAGTATGCGAAAAAGCAGTGTTGACAAAAAAAAATCCTATGATTCCTTTTTCTTTTAGTCTCCCAATAGTTCTCTATGAGGAATAATGATTTGATGCTTGCAAACCCCTCTGAAGTATTAGGATATTACATATTACTGAGAAGAGGCAAGAGCCGTATGTTAAAAATTAATTGGAGGAAACTACTTGCAGATTGTAATAATGAACCATCCCAAGTTCCAAGGGCACTAGGGACTTCAAGTAAACAAGCCCTCATTAATTTGGCTAATTAGTCACCTGCTGTATTTGCTGGTTTATAGGCAGCACCCTTTTAAGCATAAAATTGAGCTGTAAAGTGCAAAAGCCATATGTGTGGTAAAGATGGCATCAGTATCCTTCACCTAGGATTCAAAGCTCATCTCATACATCCAAAAATACAGATAAGAGACTTATACATTTCAGACTCATCCATGTAACATGGATGAACAGAGGGAATATGAGAAAACAGGTCCTATCCTGCTAGATGGCAGGAAAGAGGAAAGGTATTGAGAAACTGATGGAAATCACTTTTAATTTTTTTCCAAAAGGGAGGCCAACTGGCTCTTTCAGACTAAGTTTCACACACATGGGTAGTCCCCTGTGATTGGTCAACATTGGGGTAGGAGAAAGGGAAGAGTTAAGTTTGATTCCTGTGACTGGCAAACACAAAACCCCATATACTCCAACATCTGGGAACTTTGAGTCATAAGGAGAGGGAGGAAATTAGATATCTCATATAAACCATGGCAAAGCCTGGTGAAATACTCTGCCATCCAAAAAGAGTCTTAGTCTATTGGGATGAATGCTTGTGTCTACCAGATATGGTGCCTTGCTTTCTTAGACTGGGCTAAAAGCTACTGGGAAAGTCTTACTTTCCATTTCCTTTTTATATCAATTTACAGTAGCACTATCACTTCTATGGTTTCCTGATTAGTAGCTGGACACTCCCTGGTTCCAACAGCATTACACTTGTAAGCCAGCTCTAGGGTTGAGTCAGACCTATAGGTAGCTGATGTCATCCATCATGTGTTCAATTTTATTAGTGTTTATTATTATATCAAATTTATTATGTGTTCAATCACTGAAAATTTTTCTTGATCTTCTCAAACTCTAGTGATCCACTAATATAAATTCAATTAAAAATTTGCTGAGCACTTATTACACACAAAAGCACTAACTCAAAAATAGTACAAAGATGAATAAGAGTTTTCCTATCTTAAAGGGCTCAAAATTTGCCTCTGCAATGATTATCATCTGCAGGACAAGAAGTGTGTTACTGTAGTGGAATACAATGGCTAACTTCTTGTCATCTAGGAAACCACATAGCTTTCAAATTCCAGGCTCACTTAGAAATCCATGATTCCAAATGCATTAATTTCAATGGGCACTCACACTTTTCAACACCATGATTGTCCCAGAACAGCTCTCTGCCTGCTTTTCAAACATAGTTCAGGTGGACCAGAGTTGCAAAGAAGCCATGGGAATAAACAGGGCTTATTCAGCTGGTGCAAAAAGCAAATGTAAATATCCTTATTAGCAGGCAAAGAGCTAGAATATATTTTTGAGTGCTGCTAATGAATGGAAGAAGCAAGCTGCTTTTATCATGCAGTGGTGCAAATTAGATATTTATGGGTTTCCCGTGGTGTTCAAGGTGTTGCTCCTTTCCAGTATTTTAGGAAGGAAAGCTTTGTGTTCTAAGTACAGCTTCATTGATGATTCTCCCTTGGGCACAAAGATATTCTAATCTGGACTAGTCAATTTTATCTGAAGGGTCTGAAACTCTCAGAGTGTGAAGCATACCCTTAAGCCTTTGAAGCTTTTCGTGATTTTTTTAACAGCTTTATTGAGACAGAATTCACATACCATACATTCACCCATTGCAAGTGTATAATTCAATGGTTTTTAGTGTATTTATAGAAATGTGCAATGATCTCCACAGTCAATTTTAGAACATTTTAGTCATCTCAAAGAGAAACCTTGAACCCTTTATCTTTTGCTCCTCTATCCTCCCATTCACTCCATCCCCTAAGCAACTACTAATTTACTTTCTGTTGCTACAGAGTTCTCTGTTCCAAAAATTTAACATAAATAGAATCCGATAATACTTTTTTGTGGTCTTTTGGGATTAATTTCTTCCATTTAACATAATCTTTAAGATTCATTCTTGTTGTGGTATGTATCAGTACTTCATTCCTTTTTATGGCCAAATAAAATTCCATTATATGAATATATCATATTCTGTTTATTCATTTGTCAGTTGATGGACATTTAGTTGTTTTTGCCTTTTGGCTATTATCAGTAAGTCACCATAAACAGTTGTGTACAAGTTTTTATGCGGATATATACTTTCATTTCTCTTGGGTATATACCTACAGAAAGAATTGCTGGGATATAAGGTAGCTCTATGTTTAATCATTGGAGAAAGTGCCAGACTGGTGATTTCCAAAGTGGCTCTGTCAGTTAACATGCCATTTATATTCCCAAAAATGTAGGAGGGTTCTGATTTTGCCACATCTTTGCCAATACTTGTTATTATCTGATTTTTTTATTTTACCTATCCTAGTAGTTATGAAGGGGTACCTGATGATTTTTATTTGCATTTGTCTGGTAACTAATGATGCCAACCATCTTTTCATTTTTCATTTGCTTATTGGCTATTTGTATATTTTCCTTAGAGAAATGTCTATTCAGATCCTTTTCCTATTTTTTAATTGAGTTATTTGTCTTTTTATTATTATTGTTAAGTTGTAAGAGTTCTTTACATATTTTAGACATAAATCCCTTATTGGATATATGATTTGCCAATTTTTTTTACATTCTGTGGGTTGTCTTTTCACTTTCTTGATGGTGTCCGTCGGGTAAAATTGCTATTTCCAGAATCTCTCACCTGGCCTTAGTCTATTTACATATCAGTAGGTGTGAAGCTGTTCTCTCCTCCCCTCTGTTGCATAATTGGTCTGAGGCCTGTCAGTTGCTGGGGATCTGCCAGTGGAGTTTCTCCCAGAAGGGGCAGGAGGAAAGGCAAGTGCATGCCAGGACTGAGGAGATGTGGAAGCTAGAGTGGCTGTCAGAGGGGAAAAATGGCTTCATGAGCAATAAATGGGTTTCTCCCAATCTAGTTTTTCCCTAGACTGATTTCAGTAACACAGGTTTATTTGCCACAGGCCAGGAACATGCTTCCCCTGGGGCTACAGTGTTCCTTTAGAGCACAAACATTTTTAATGTTGATGAAGATTTGGAGAATGTCTGTAGTATGGTGTTTTCAACACCCCAGCAGCATGGATCAGCTTTTGATATTGCCTAACTCCCTCTCTGACAGGACCACCTGGGAACCCCTGCCACTCATCTCCATATCACTTTTGTCTTCTTTCCCATTCAGCCTCAAGCTACACTGTCCTCTTCATCATTAAGACACTAAACATTTTCCTACATTTGAATCTTGACATCTTGATATCAGTTCAAAAGTCACTTCCTCAAAGAGGCCTCCCCTGACATCTGAATCCGAATCATCTCCGTCTAGTCATTATCACATCCTGTTTAATTTCCCTCATAACATACGTCTTGGTTGTTTATTTACCTATATAAATACTAAATTATTCCACAAGGATATAAACTCTATTATTACAGGAATCTTAGCTATTTTCTTCACTGCTGTATCCTAAATTCCTAGACTAATACCTGCCATACGATAGATGTTAAAAAGTAGTTGTTGGGTGAAAATGAATGTATCCTCTAGCCTAGATATTATGCTAGGATCTAGGGGCAAAAAAGTAAATTAAGACAGATGCCCAAGTAAGAGTAGAAATATGCTTTGTGGTCAGTGTTCTTGGGAGAACTATTTGATTGTCAGCAGGAAATCTGTTCAACAGGATGAGTTAATTTTTAGCTGTTAATTTTTAAATAAACTGCTTTAAAGATATGCAAATACTCAAAAGTCCTTTAATGAACTTTCTTCTGATCACACATATACTTTCATTGCATTTCACTCCTGCTAACTCACCTTGCAAAAATTTTTCACATTTTCTCTAATAGTAGAAAGAAATGAATGGATACGATTGTACTCTCTTCCTCTACCTCTCACTGACTGATATGATAATTCATAATCATAATTACAATGATGCTTTTAAGAAAAACTTTTCTACTCTGGTCTAAGGAGGGAGGGAAGAGATAACCCCTCTTTGATGTAGTCAGAAGGCCCAGGCTAGCCCACAGAAGGCTGGGTTTTAGTTCCAGCTCACCTAGAATTAGCTGTGTAATCTTAAATCTTGTGTACTTTTAAAAATTCCAATTTCATCCCCAGTGGTTTTCATTTGATAATATCTTTCCTACTTATGGAATTTGTGTGAGAATCACACAGGTCAGATGTGAAAATATTTCTAGCTCCTTCAGGGAAGCAAATTTGCCGTAACACACTTGGTATTTCCAGGGACACCCGGATTTAATCAGGTACAAAAATATGTCCTCAAAGTATCCATATTCTTGTGCACTCCACACCCTTGCCTAATAAGTTTCCTCTGCCTGGATTGTCCTTCCCCTTCCTTTTCTCCCCAACTGCCTTCCTTGCCTCAATGGTTGTGTAAATATCCTTTCACTGTGAGGAATGATGATTTTAATTATTCTGCGCTCCAGATTCTTCAATATTACAGTCATATAGGCACCAGTAGCTTTAAGATTAATGAGAATGACTGAAGATATGCTCTGTAATGAGAGGCATACACGCATACTCTATAATAAACTAGAAAGGACATACAATGTGTTTTCAAGTTTCTAAGTTCTAAGAAACTGGTGATAATTCTTAATCAGTATGACTATGAAGTCCAGTATCTACCATGAGCTTTCTTCTTGCAGTCTCTGTGATGCTTCCGTCTGCCCATACCACTCACCTCCTATCATCTGCATTAATATTGTTACTCCTTGCTTCAGAATTTGTTTCAGAAGTTGTCTTCATTTATGCATATTTTCATACCATGTATAGTTGCGAACACTGTGCATGGCAAAGAAGTACCCATCTTGGCAGGACCAGGGTTGGGGGAAATGTGGGCTGAAATCCATCCTGTACTCTACTAGCATAACAGGATGAACAGGGATCTATAATCTGTACACCCAGAGGCAGTGACACTTGGCAATACACAGTATATAAGTTAGCAGCAGCTCTCTTTCAAAATAGAAGACTGCACCCCTCCAGAACCTTGGGTAAAGCAGCCAGCTCCAGTATTTGCCTCTCTCTAACTCAGTATTTCTGGTCCAGGGCCCATGGTCTCTGCATGAAGTGTGCTTGTTCTTTAATCAGTGTTCACTATCCTGAAAGAAGAACCATTTTAATAACCTTTTGGTGAAATGTTCACTTCTTGATCAGGGTCTAAACTGACAACTAGTCTCTCTCCAGAATAACACTTCCCCTGTTTCAGGAGTCACTCACCTCAGTGGTAGCAACTTGGGCTGATGATGATTAAATTAAGTAATGCTCAATATGCTGTGGGCTACACATGCATTACAACTAAAATGCATTGCCTAATGAAGAAGGCCACTTGGTCTATGAATTCTCCCCTATTTACTTTTCTCTGAAATGTTTATAATGCATTTCACAATATTGGGGTGAGGAATAAGATAACTATATAATTGACTGACTACCAGAGAAGAATGAAACCACCTACAATACTTTTTTCAGTATTTCTCTAAGACCTTAATGAAATTTTAAATTTAAAGGAGCTCTATATAATTTAATACATGCTATGTTCTATACAGAAATTTTCACAGAAACCAAAACTTCCATCATCATTAAAATTAAAGTTGTCATTAAAAGAAGTGGGCTTCTTTTAAATGCACTGAAATGTAAAAATATTACTTCTAACTTAAGTCCAACACACCACGAAAGGAGGAGGAGATAGCTGTTGAAAGGATTAATAATGAGAAATGACAGAATTGTTTTATATCTATCATTCTTTGTGTTTCCCCCCTTAGCCTTAAAAGCAAAGATACTATAACAATAAAAATTAATAAGTAAAAAATACACTGTAAATGAAAAACCATGATTAACTTATTAAGAACCATTAAGTATATAATTACAAGGATTCTATTACATTAAGATACCAATTTCTTTAAAGCCAGAAATAATACCTACTGAAACTTTAATTATTTAAATGAGAAGAGAAAGAGGCATGTTATCTTCTCTGACAAAGATTAAAATCAATTTAATTGCTTCTCTGCTGCCTTGACATGATTCTTGCTGTGAGTCAAGCAACCAAATAGGGAAATTAATACCACAGCTGTTAATCAAGTGATACCATGCACTCTGTTTGATTACATCAGGGAGAGAAGCATCGCTACTTGGCTGACTTGTACATCCACACCACTTTGTGTTGTTGCTGGGAGTCGGGTTTGCTGTGAGAGATGCTGGGGCTGGACTTAATTTTTAGAGGCTGTGATAGCACTAGGTGAGGCACGGCCTCAGGAAATTGCAGGTTGCTGTGTCTGAGCCTGAGCAAAGGCAGTTCTATCAAGACAGAGGTCTGTTCCAAATTAAATTCACCCTTTGGCGCCCGATTCCACCGTCCAGAGTGTGAAGTACAAAGAAACACAAGGGCATCGGCAGGGCTGGAGAATGAGAAAGAATATGAGAACGTGGCGAAGATGGATGCTTTTTTGCCCATAGAGCATAACAATATATTTTTCAAGGTAGACAGCTGCAGTTTCTAGAGGTCAAAACACCAACTCTCTCACCTGATTAGAACATGCATTTGAAAGCAAGATACAGTGGCAAGAGTTGTGTGCACCTCAAGGCCCCATATCCGCTGACTTAAAAGCAGGGATTTGTTAAACACCAGCACTGAGTGAACATCCAGTGGCATCCACACTTGGCAAACTAATGTATCTGATTGTAAAAAAAATGGTATTGTGAAATATTTATGAGTCTGGAAATACAAACCAGTAGCGGGCCTCGTCGTGTCTCATTAGCCCTTGTTAAGTCTACAGATGACAGGAGGCATGGGAATAAAAGGTTGTCAAAACTAATGGATCTCAGGCACTTTGCACCCATGGAGTTCAGTTACGCCAGGGGTCCTTTTACCGTGAACTTTTAACCCTCCTTTTCCTGCTTGCCCTCTTGTCAGAGACAGAGGTGGGTAGTAACAAGCATCAGGCATATACATTCAGGAGGAGAAAATTCTTCCGAGAACCTTATCATTTCCCTAGATGGGAGAAAACCTCCCAGTAGGGACTGAGAAATTCTGTTCATAGGAAGAAGTTTTGCATTTGAGTTTTTTAACACCCGTACTGGTGACAGGAAAGGATCATGGGGAAAAATGCTCAGCCAAAGCCGCTGGAGAAAGAGTTTATGTTTAGCAGGATACACAAAAAGGCAAAAATAAAATGAACAGAATCCTACTGCCCTCAAAAGATAACTCAACATTTTTTACATTTCAGACTGACTCGCGTCTCAATAGGATGGGTTAAGATGCCCATCAGCTCACCTGGCCCAGGATCTGTAGGTGACTTTGCCCGGCTCTTTTTCATCAAATACAACTCGTCCTACTATATTGGATCACCTCGCTGTTAGCCTGGCACTATCCCGCCCCATTTCAATTCGACCAAATTGAAACAGATGCCCAGAGGCTGTGGAGATCGAGACCGGTGTAACAAAATTTGGAGCCAGTTTCCAAGCTTAAATCAATATTTAACGGTAAGCCTGCTTTTATTTGTTTATTTTTTGGCAGGTTTTTACTGGCACATATCGTTTTAAACTGAAAGCCAGGAGCCTTAATTAGAAAGGATGTGGTTTAGGCTATATTTTGAAAAACAATAACTCATTTGACAAGACAACCTGATAGTTTAAGGGATTGCACTCCCCCAGAATAAGGCAAGGAGGAGAGGGTTATTGTTTTCTATACCCTTCAAGGATGTATTTAATTACCTCATCTTCAAGCATGCAGAGATGATCAAATAGGGAAGAGGGAGAGGGAGACAGGGGGAGGGAGAGTCATTCACTGTCCCAGGCAAATACAGGCAAAGCCCCAGGCCCACCCAAACGTCCCAGGCACAACACTCCAGGTGGGGGGTAGGAGTGGCAGCCATGGAAAAGAGTTCAGGGGGAACATTTACCAAGGCTGGAAAGATCCCCCACATGACTTGTACAAATGGACCTGTGGCTAGAAGGAGAAGTGACATGGACGCTATTCCATGGTGACTTTGTTTCACCTCACTGCTCTCCAACATGTGTGGCAAGTCTTCTCTTGATGAGTCCCGACACAATAACTGGGAAAAAAGTGACATTAGGTCAGAAACATAAGCCCCATCGGGCTTGCAGGCTCAGCAAGCCCAGATTAGAGATTTTATTTCTTTAGTATATTTTCAAAATGAGTTACAGCTGCCAAAATTCGCTTCCACCTTTTCTACTTAATTAGAAAGGATGTATTTAGAAGGATACACAAAAAGGCAAAAATAAAAACAGATGATCTATGTACATTATTACTTAAAAAAAAACAATGCACACATACAGTGTAAAAAAATGAATCCACACCTAACTTGGCAAGCATAAAAAGCTCACCAAGAAACAGAAGGACTCAAAGTGATCATGTAAGGAAGAAAAGCAACTGCTTTCTGCATGGGCACCAAGCCTATTTCTCCCTTGCCTGCCAGAATATATAATCAGGAATGGTAGTCTTTCTATATGTTGTTATGTTGTTTTACAAATGCAGACAAGCCTCCAGGTACTGTTCTGTTTCCTCTAGAAAGTGAAAATCTGTAAAGCTTCTCCCCCTGAAACCCCACCACACCCACCCACTACCACCCACACCCCCAGGCCTTCCAAGAGACTTGACACTTGGCTTTTGCTTCTCCTCCAGCTTCTGGGCAAAATGACTTGCACAGGATATCTTGCAGACACTCCTATAGGTTCTCACACCCACTTCTGTGAGCAAGTCGACGAGGGCGCCCCCCCCACCTGCATTGACACAAACACAGTTGTAGGGCTTTCATTTCATTTCATCGACTTCCCTTTGCAGCTTGTCTGTCTCTCCCATGTCTGCCACCTGCAGCAGGAGATTCAGAGAACAGAGGAGGTAGGAGCTCTTGTGAGAACCGCAAGAATTTTGGCAGAACCTTTAGAGGAAGCATACGGCAGCAACTTTGCAGCACATGAAACACTTGTAAGGGAGATGATATTATTTCCAAGGAATTTTTCTCATCCGGTCTCAAGAAGATTGAGCAGCCCTGACAAAGACTGGGAATAATATTTTCTGGAAAAACTGTACCAATATAGATTGTAACTTACTTTCATATATCTAATAGTAACAGGTCATCATTATACCCCCAAAATATGTTTTACTAATCCAAAAAGAGGCAGAAGACAATTTGTGGTGTTTCTGACATTCCCTAGTTATTGAAACCTTCTTATTGAACATTTTACTCCTCTGTGTGATGAACATACTGAACAAGATGAATGGTTCTTAACTTTTTATCTTCATAGCAGATTCCTTTTTTCAATGAAAATCTTATTCAGGAAAACTCCAGTACATAAAAAAAGCCAATGCACATCTAGTTGAAGCAAAGATGGAAGGTCTGGGTCCTCTTTCTGGGCCTCTACCTCACTTTTTTCTTCTTTTATTTCTTTCTCACTTTTTTCTTCAGGGATGAGGTACATGGAGTAAGTTCCCAGACTATTCCTCTTTGATAATTTTAAGCAGGTAGGACAAAGAAAGACACCACTCCCCTCCAGTTCTACCAGAGCCAAATATACTTTACTTTCTGGTTAAGAAAGATAATTGTGAGTTGAAATGCTTTCCACAGGTCTGAGATTTTGTAATCAGCCCTACCTTGCACATGGACTTCTCACATGACAATCCAGTGGACAAGACTTGGCTAACAACCAGGGACACTGACCCTGGACCAGGCAGCCATGGGTCCATTGGTGATGAGATGTAACCAAAGAGGAGAGATGTGAGAATGACTGAAGAAGGGCAGCATTACCATGACCATTCTGGTTTTAAAGCTTCAACAATGAGAATGGATTAGAATTCTCACACCACAGAGATGCACGTATGTTATATGAATTTTTAAAATATATTTATACATGAGTACACTTTTGTTTCAATAAGTATGGTTTATTTACTAGGTCATCTTGATTCCCCATCCACCCCTTTCAACTTTTTCATAGTTTATAAATTCTTAAGAGAAAGAATTCTTCAGAAATTTTCATGGAAATTCTCCTGAACCAAGGGAACCATGCTAACCATTAGCCAGCTGGAAGCTTGATAGCAGTCCCTAATGAGAAAGGATATGAAAGCACTCTTTAAATGTGGTCACTCAAGATACATACCTGTTTATTATCACTCATTAAGATCATGGCCCAGACCAAGAGGCAAATACTAATATGATTCACTTTCTCTGGGCATAGTTAGGATGCTTTTAAGAAATAAGCATTCCTGGATTTGAAGGAAAAAAAAGATGGTGGTGTAGGAATGCAAGGCAAAACCTCCCACCAAAATCACATAGAACATGAAAATACAGCAAATATAACTAGGCCTGAAATCAACCTGAAGCCTGCAAAACTGACCACCTACACCTGGGAAGAAGAGAAGACCTCACAGAAAAGGATAGCATGACAAAGCCATGATCCAGTGGCATCCAAGCCCGCCCCCAAGCCCAGCCCACAGGCAGGAAGAAGAGGAATGGAGTGGGGAGGGAGTAGAAGCCCAGGACCCTGAACACTTGTCCCTGGAGATCTGCTCTGCAAACATGAGCGCACATTGCACAGTTCCCTGGTGATTGCTGGGGCTAGACAACAGAAATGGGAACATGGGGAGGCTGAGATCCCATCTGCCTGTGGAGAACTGGCACATTCTACTGGCCCCTGTGAGAAAGAAAGCAGAGCGGGCAGTTTGAAACACTTCCCATCAGTGAGAGGGGTCCAGAGGGGCAAGAATTGCACAGTGCTCTCTGTATAGGAGAGAGGTCAGGGGGACAATACCTCCCCAGCAGGCCCTCAGGCCAACAGGCTGGGAAGCCTCACAGCCTCAGCCGCATTATCCCCATCACTGGCAACACAGCCCAGAGAATCCTAGCAGTGCAGTGTGGCCTGCCGGCCAGCAGTAAAATCAAACTTTACTCCCAGGTAGGCAGGGGGAGAAGCCCCAGCCAGCTCAGCCTGATTTTGGGCCAGCTTGGGAGCTGCACGCAAGAGCCAGCCCCAGGAGCTTTTTCCTCCAGGCAAGACCCAGTCCTGTTTGCCAGTGTCCCCCACCATCACAGCAGGCTGGACAAAGGGCAGCTCCAGCTCTGCACACCAGTGCACATGTGCAGAACAGCACTGGGACCTCTTTCCTCCAGGCAGGCACTTGTCCTGCTCTGCTGCACCCTCACCATTGCAGCGGGCCAGAGCAAAACACCATGAGCAAGGCAGACAGGTGCCACACCCACTGCATGCCAACAGCTGGGGCTCCCGCACAGGAAATTGAGATTCTGGTTACTAGACGGCATCAACTACACAAATTTATTATCTCACAAGAAACACTTCAAAAAAGGAAGAGACTGAGGAATTTGGTCCAAACAAAAATTCAAGAAAAAAATGCCTAAAAGAGGGCTTAGTGAAACTGAATCACCAATCTTCTTGATAAAGATTTCAAAATAAAAGTCATAAACATGCTCACAGAGCTACAGAAAAATATTCAAGATCTAAGGAGGATTTCAACAAAGACAGAGAAATTTTGAAAAATACAGTATCTGAAATGAAACATTCAGAGGAGGGATTTACACACAGATTAGATGAGGTAGAGCAGATAGTAAATGAAATAGAAATTAGAAAACAGGAACACAAAGAAGCTGAGGCACAGAAAGAAAAAAGGATCTCCAGGAATGAAAGAATAATAAGAGAACTGTGCAACCAATCCAAATGGAACAAACATTCACATTTTAGGAGCACCAGAAGAAGAGAAAGACAAAGGGATAGAAAGTCTCTTTGAGGAAATAATTGTTGAAAACTTCCCCAGTCTAGGGAAGGAAATAGTCATTCAGGTTATGGAAGTGCAGAGATCTCCCAACACAAGGCACCCTAGGAGGATTCAACATCCACTCATGATAAAAACTCTTAACAAAATGGGTATAGAGGGCAAGTACCTCAACATAACAAATGCCATATATGACAAACTCATAGCCAACATCATACTTACTAGCAAAAAGCTAAAAGATTTCCCTGAAGATTGTGAACAAGAGAAGGATTCCCACTCTCCCCTCTTTTACTCAACATACTACTGGAGGTCCTAGCCATGGCAATCAGACTACACAAGAAGATAAAAGGCATCTAACAGGTAAGAAAGAAGTTAAACTGTCATTGTTTGCAGATGACAAGGTATTATTACACATAGAAAACCCTAAATAGTCCACCAAAACACTATTAGAATAACTGAATTCAGCAAAGTCACAGGACAGAAAATTAACACATAGAAATCTCTTGCAATCTTTATACTAAAAATGAACTAGCAGAAAGAAATATCAGGAAAACAACTCTGTTTACAATTGTGTAAAAAGAATAAAATGCCTAGGAATAAACCTAACCAAGAAGGTGAAAGACCTATACTCTGAAAACTACAAGACACTCATGAAAGAAATTAAAGAAGACACCAATAAATGGAAATACATCCTGTGCTCATGGATAGAAAGAATTAATACTGTCAAAATGGCCATCCTGCCTAAAGCAATCTACAGATTCAATGCAATCCCTATCAAAATACCTACAGCATTCATCAATGAACCAGAGCAAATAGTTCTAAAATTCATATGGAACCACAAAAGACCCCGAATAGCCAAAGCAATCCTGAGAAGGAAGAATAAAGCAGAGGGGATTACGCTCCCTGACTTCAAGCTCTACTACAAAACCACAGTAATCAAAACAATTTGGTACTGGCACAGGAACAGACCCATACATCAATGGAAAAAAATAGAGAGCCCAGATATAAACCCACACATATATGGCCAGTTAATATACAATAAAGGAGCCATGGATATACAATGGGGAAAAGACAGCCTCTTCAACAAGTGGTGTTGGCAAAACTGGACAGCTATGTGTAAGAGAATCAAACTGGATTGTTGTCTAACTCCAAACACAAAAATAAACTCAAAATGGATCAAAGACCTGAATGTGAGTTATGAAGCCATGAAAATCAAAGAAGAAAACATAAGCAAAAATCTCCTGAATATAATTATGAGCAACTTTTTCCTGAATACATCTCCTTGTGCAAGGGTAACAAAATCAAATGAACAAGTGGGACTACATCAAACTAAAAAGCTTATGTACAGCAAAGGATACCATTAGCAGAACAAAGAGGCATCCTCCAGGGGTTAACATCCAAAATATATAAAGAGCTCACATACCTCAACACCCAAAAAACAAATAACCAAATTAAAAAATGGTGGCAGATCTGAATAGACACTTCTCTAAAGAAGAAAAAAAAATGCTCCTCATTGCTAATCATCAGGGAAATGCAAATTAAAACCACAATGAGATATCACCTCACACCAGTTAGGATGGCCATTATCCGAAAGACAAACAACAACAAATGCTGGCGAGGATGCAGAGAAAGGGGAACCCTCCTACACTGATGTTGGGAATGTAAATTAGTTCAACCATTGTGGAAAGCAATATGGAGGTTCCTCAAAAAAGTAAAAATAAGAATACCATTTAACCTAGTAATTCCACTGCTAGCAATTTAAACAAGATCCCTGATTCAAAAGGACATATGCACCCCTATGTTTATTGCAGCACTATTTACAATATTCAAGATACGGAAGCAACCTAAGTGTCCATTGGTAGATGAATGAATAAAGATGTACATATACACAGTGGAATAGTATTCATCCATAAAAAGAAAACAAATTCTACCGTTTGCAACAACATGGATAGAGCTAGAGGGTATTATGCTCAGTGAAATAAGCCAGGCGAAGGAAGGCAAGTACCAAATGATTTCACTCATTTGTGGAGTATAAAACAAAGCAAAATTGAAGCAACACAACATCAGCAGACTCACAGACTCCAAGATGGCTCTAGAAGTTACCAAAGGGGTTGGGGAGGGTTGGTGGGGAGGAGGGAAAAGGGAATTAAGAGGCACTATAGCTAGCACTCCCCACTTACGTAGGTCACACAGAAGGCAGCACAGCACAGAGAAGACAAGTAATGACCCACAGCATCTTACTACACAGATGGATAGTGATTGCAATGGGGTGGTGGGGGCACTTGATAATACAGGCGAATGTTGAAACCACACTGTTGTTCGCTGGAAACCTTCATAAGATTGTATATCAATGATACTTTAATTAAAAGAAAAAAGAAAAGAAAGAATGAAATATTCCTAACATAGCAGAAAGTGCTATAGAGGTAGTTCATTTGACAGGAAGCATGTAAACCCAATACCAGTCTCTATGATCATTATTACATTTTTAAAACAGTATAAGTTTCTCTTTCAAGGTGTACTGCTATGGAAGGATCATGGCATAGTTTTTAGAAGCCATGACTTTTCTTAGATGAATGGCTTTGAGTATCTCACTTAACCTTTCAGAGCTCCTCACCTAAAAATGTGATGATGATGATAATGATATCTACATCTAGTCTAAATTTACTTGACACAGTAGGGAGGGTCTTGTACTTGGATACTAGCCAAGGACCTTGCTCTAATACCCAGGTTCTGGGACTGGTAAGGTCAATGTCAAACCAAGGCATTGGTGACCTAGCATGCTGACAGCTTGTTAATCAGGTACCAAATGTCTTGATTACTGTGGCTTTCTGGTAGAGCTTGAAGTTGGAGACTGTAATCCCCCCAGCTTTATTCTTCCTTCTTAGGACTGCTTTGGCTATTCGGGGTCTTTTGTGGTTCCATATGAATTTTAGAACCACTTGCTCTAGTTCATTGAAAAATGCTATTGGTATTTTTATAGGGATTGCATTGAATCTGTAGATTGCTTTAGGCATGATGGCCATTTAGACAATACTAATTCTTCCTATCCGTGAGCATGGGATGTGTTTCCATTTAGTGGTTTCTTCTTTAATTTCTCACATGAATGTCTTGTAGTTTTCAGAGTATAGGACTTTCACTTCCTTGGTTAGGTTTATTCCTAGGTTTGTTTGTTTTTTTTGATGCAATTGTGAGTGGAATTGTTTTCCTGATTTCTCTTTCTGCTGGTTCATAGTTAGTGTATAGGAATGCAACAAATTTCTGTGAATTAGTTTTGTATCCTGCAACTTTGTTGAATACAGATATTAGTTCTACTAGTTTTGGAGTGGATTCTTTAGGGTACTTTATGTACAATATCATGCCATCTGCAAATAGTTACAGACTAACTACGTCTTTACCAACCTGGAAGCCCATTATTTCATTGTGTTGTCTGATTGCTGTGGCTAGGAACTCCAGACTATGTTGAATAAAAATGGAGAGAGTGGGCTTTCTTGTCTTGTTTCCATCTTAAAGGAAAGGCTTTCAACTTCTTGCTTTTAAGTATGATGTTGGCTGTGGGTTTACCATATTTGGCCTTTATTATGTTGAAGTACTTGCCCTCTATACCCATTTTGTTGAGAGTTTTTATCATGTATGGATGTTGAATTTTGTTGAATGCTTTTTCAGCATCTATAGAGATGATCATGTGGTTGTTTTCCTTCTTTTTGTTGATGTGGTGGATAAGTTGATGGATTTTCTAATATTGTACCATCATTGCATCCCTGGAATAAATCCTACCTGATCATCTTGGGTGATCTTTTTTATGTATTTTTGCATTCGGTTTGCTAATGTTGAGTATTTTTGCATCTATGTTCATCAGGGATATTGGTCTGTAATTTTCTTTTTTTGCTGTGTCTTTGCCTGGTTTTGGTATTAGAGTGATGCTGGCCCCATAGAATAAGTTTGGAAGTATTCCCTCTTTCTCTACTTTTTGGAAAACTTTAAGGAAGATGGGTATTAGGTCTTCACTAAATCTTTGATAAAATACAGCAGTGAAGCCAACTGGTCAAGGGATTTGTTCTTACGTAGTTTTTTGGTTACCAATTCAATTTCATTGCTGGTAACTGGTCTGTTTAGATTTTCTGTTTCTTTTTGGGTCAGCCTTGGAAGGTTATATTTTTCTAGAAAGGTGTCCCTTTCGTCTAGGTTATCCAGTTTGTAAAAAAAAGAGTCAAATGACACCAATCTCATCAATCTTCTTGAATGAGATTTCAAAATAAAAATCATAAACATGCTCATGGAGATACAGAAAAATATTCAAGAACTCAGGAACGAATTCCGGTCGTAGATCCAATCATTAAGGAATACAATGGAGGGTTTAAAAAGCAGATTAGATATGGTGGAGGACACGAAAAATAAATAGAAATTAGAGAAGAGGAATACAAGGAAGCTGAGGCACAGAGAAAAAAAATGATCTCTAAGAATGAAAGAATATTGACAGAACTGTGTGACCAATCCAAATGGAACAATATTCACATTATAGGGGTAACAGAAGAAGAAGAGAGAGAAAAAGGGATAGAAAGTGTCTTTGAGGAGGTAATTGCTGAAAACTTCCCCAATCTGGGGAAGGAGATAGTCTCTCAAGGCATGGAGGTGCACAGATCTACCAACACAAGGGACCCAAGGAAGACAACATCAAGACATATAGTAATTAAAATGGCAAAGATCAAGGATAAAGACAGACTTTTAAAGCAGCTAGAGAGAGAAAAAAGATCACATACAAAGGAAAACTCATCAGGCTATCATCAGATTTCTCAACAGAAACCTTACAGGACAGAAGGGAGTGGCATGATATATTTAATGCAATGAAGCAGAAGGGCCTCAAACCAAGAATACTCTACCCGGCAATGTTATTATTTAAATTTGAAGGAGGGATTAAACAAATTTCAGAGAAGCAAAAGCTGAGAGAATTTATCTCTCACAAACCACCTCTACAGTGCATTTTGGAGGGACTTCTATAGATGGAAGTATTCCTAAGGCTAAATAGATGTCACCCAAGGGCTAGACAAAGAGTAGAGAATATGATTGATAACATACAAATAATGGAGGAGGAAGAAAAAGGAGGGGAAAAAAAGAAACTTTAGGTTGTGTTTGTATTAACATACTGAGTTAAATTAGACTGTTAGATAGTAAAGGAATTATCCTTGAACCTTTGGTAACCACAAATCTAAAGCCTGCAATGGCAATAAGTACATACCTATTGATAATCACTCTAAATGTAAATGGTCTGAAAGCACCAATCAAAAGAAATAGAGTTACTGAATGGATAAAAAAACATGACCCATCTATATGCTGCCTACAAGAGACTCACTTCAAACCCAAATAAATACACAGACTAAAAGTGAAGGGATGGGAAAAGATATTTCATGCAACTAATAGGGAGGAAAAAGCAGGAGTTGCAGTACTTGTATCAACAAAATAGACTTCAAAACAAAGAAAGTCACAAGAGACAAAGAAGGACATTACATAATGATAAAAGGGTCAGTCCAACAAGAAGATATAACTATTATAAATATCTTTGCACCCAACACAGGATCACCTACATATGTGAAACAAATACTAACAGAATTAAAGGGGGAAATAGAATGCAATGCATTCATTTTAGGAGACTTCAACACACCACTCATTCCAAAGGACACATCAACCAGACAGAAAATAAATAAAGCGACAGAAGCACTGAACAACATATTAGAACAGATGGACCTAACAGACATCTACAGAACATGCCGTCCAAAAGCAACAGGATACACACTCTTCTCAAGAGCACATGGAACATTTTCAAGAATAGATCATATACTATGGCACAAAAGAATCTCAGTAAATTCAAAAAGATTGAAAGTGTACCACCCAGCTTCTCGGATCACAAAGGTATGAAACTAGAAATGAATTATATAAAGGAAACGAAAAAGCACACAAACACATGGAGGCTTAATAACATGCTTGTAAATAATCAATGGATCAGTGGCCAAATAAAAACAGAGATAAAGCAATATATGGAGACAAACGACAACAATAATTCAACACCACAATATCTGTGGAACGCAGCAAACGCCGTGCTAAGAGGGAAATATATTGCAATACAGGCCTACCTCAGGAAAGAAGAACAATCCCAAATGAACAGTCTAAACACACAATTAAAGAAACTATAAAAGGAAGAACAAATGAGCCCCAAAGTCAGTAGAATGAGGGACATAATAAAGATTAAAACAGAAATAAATAAAATTGAGAAGAATAAAACAATAGAAAGAATCAGGGAAAGCACGAGCTGGTTCTTTGAGAAAATAAACAAAATAGATAAACCCTTAGCCAGACTTATCAAGAAAAAAAGACAGTCTACACACATAAAAATAATCAGAAATGAGAAAGGAAAAATCACTACAGACACCACAGAAATACAAAGAATTATGAGAGAATACTATGAAAAAAATCATATGATAACAAACTGGATAACCTGTAAGAAATGGACAACTTTCTAGAAAAATATAACCTTCCAAGGCTGATCCAGGAAGAACATGAAAATCTGAACAGACAAATTAACAGCAAAGAAATTGAATTGGTAATCCAAAAACTACCAAAGAACAAAACCCCTGGACCAGATGGTTTCACTGCTGAATTTGTCAACATTTAGTGAAGACCTAATACCCATCCTCCTTAAACTTTTCCAAAAAATAGAAGAGAATGGAATACTCCCAAACTCATTCTATGAGGCCATCATCACTCTAGTACAAAACCAGGCAAAGACACCACAAAAAAAGAAAATTACAGACCAATACCCTCATGAACATAGATGCAAAAATACTCAACAAAATATTAGCAAACCAAATTCAAAAATACATCAAAAAGATCATCCATCATGATCAAATGGGATTCATCCCAGGGATGCAAGGATGGCACAACATTTGAAAATCCATCAATATCATCCTCTACATCAACAAAAAGGACAAAAACCACATGATCATTACCATAGATGCCAAAAAAGCATTTGACAAAATTCAACATCCATTCACGATAAAACTCTCAACAAAATGGGTATAGAGGGCAAGTACCTCAACATAATAAAGGCCACATGTGACAAACCCACAGCCAACATTATACTTAACAGCAAGAAACTGAAAGCTTTTCCTCTAAGATCAGGAACAAGACAAGGATGCCCACTCTCCCCTTTTATTCAACATAGTTCTGGAGGTCCTAGCCACAGCAATCAGACAACACAAAGAAATAAAAGGCATCCAGATGAGCAAGGAAGAAGTCAAACTGTCCCTGTTTGCAGATGACATAATATTGTACATAAAAAACCCTAAAGACTCCACTCCAAAACTACTAGATCTAATATCTGAATTCAGCAAAGTTGCGGGATACAAAATTAATACAAAGAAATCTGTTGCATTCCTGTACACTAACGATGAACTAGCAGAAAGAGAAATCAGGAAAACAATTCCATTCAGTCGCATCAAAAAGAATAAAATACCTAGGAATAAACCTAACTAAGGAAGTAAAAGACCTATACCCTGAACACTACAAGACACTCTTAAGAGAAATTAAAGAGGACACAAATAAATGGAAATTCATCCCATGCTCTTGGCTAGGAAGAATTAATATTGTCAAAATGGCTATCCTGCCTAAAGGAATATACAGATTCAATGCAATCCCTATCAAAATACCTACAGCATTCATCAACGAACTAGAGCAAATAGTTCTAAAATTCATATGGAACCATGAAAGACCCCAAATAGCCAAAGCAATCCTGAGAAGGAAGAATAAAGCAGGGGGAATTATGCTCCCTGACTTCAAGCTCTACTACAAATCCACAGTAATCAAGACAATTTGGTACTGACCCATAGACCAGTGTAACAGAATAGACAGCCCAGATATAAACCCAAGCATATATGGTTAATTAATATACGATAAAGGAGCCATGGATATACAATGGGGAAATGACAGCCTCTTCAACAGCTAGGGCTGGCAAAACTGGACCGCTATTATGTAAGAGAATGAAACTGGATTACTGTCTAACCCCATACACAAAAGTAAACTCAAAATGGATCAGAGACCTGAATATAAGTCATGAAAGCATAAAACACTTAGGAAACAATATAGGCAAAAATCTCTTGGACATAAACATGAGCAACTTCTTCATGAACATACCTCCCCGGGCAAGGGAAACAAAAGCAAAAATATACAAATGGGACTATATCAAACTAAAAAGCTTCTGTACAGCAAAGGATACCATCAGTAGAACAAAAAGACATCCTACAGTATGGGAGAATATATTCATAAATGACATATCCAATAAGGGGTTGACATCCAAAATATATAAAGAGCTCATGCACCTCAACAAACAAAAAGCAAATAAGCCAATTAAAAAAATGGGCATAAGAGCTGAACAGACACTTCTTCAAAGAATATATTCAGATGGCCAACAGGTACATGAAAAGATGCTCCACATTGCTAATCATCAGAGAAATGCAAATTAAAACCACAATGAAATTCCACCTCACACCAGTTAGGATGGCCAACATCCAAAACACAAACAGCAACAAATGTTGGCGAGGATGTGGAGAAAGGGGAACCTTCCTACACTGCTGGTGGGAATGTAAACTAGTTCAACCATTGTGGAAAGCAGTATGGAGGTTCCTCAAAAAACTAAGTAGACGTACCATTTGACCCAGGAATTCCACTCCTGGGAATTTACCCTAAGAATGCTGCAGCCCAGTTTGAGAAAGACATATGCACCCCTATGTTTATTGCAGCACTTTTTACAATAGCCAAGAAATTGAAACAACCTAAGTGTCCATCAGTAGATGAATGGATAAAGAAGATGTGGTACATATACACAATGGAATATTATTCAGCCATAAGAAGAAAACAAATCCTAACATTTGCAACAACATGGATGGAGCTAGAAGGTTTTATGCTCAGTGAAATAAGCCAGGCAGAGAAAGACAAGTAGCAAATGATTTCCCTCATCTGTGGAGTATAAGAACAAAGAAAAAAACTGAAGGAACAAAACAGCAGCAGACTCACAGAACCCAAGAAGTGACTAACAGTTACCAAAGGGAAAGGGACTGGGGAGGATGGGTGGGAAGGGAGGGATAAGGAGGGAAAGGGGGCATTACTATTAGCATACATAATGTAGGGGGGGAGGGCACACGGGAAAGGCAGTATTTACAGAGAAGACAAGTAATGATTCTATGGCATCTTACTACACTGATGGACAGTGACTGTAATGGGGTATGTGGGGGGAACTTGTTATAGGGGGTCTACTAACCATAATTTTGTTCAAATGATTGTACATTAACTATACCAAAATTAAAAAAAAATTTTTTAAGACAAAAGCAGGGTTGTAAGTGAAAAAGTATAGCCCTCACCTGGAGCTGGGACTGGGGGAGTGGAACCAAGCAGAAGCAGGTCAGCAATGAAGGCAGTGTGTCCTGGTACCTAAGTCTTGGGCAATTGCAGCAGATGGCCTCTCCAGTGTCTGGCACTACTAGAGACTCAAAGGTGTATCCCTGGGTTAGGGTGACTTAAAGGTCGAGCAAGACATGCTCCAGCACTGTGAGAATTGAGTGAAATAATGCATGTTCTTATAATTATAAGCCACTGCTATGTAATTAATAAGGAAATGCTATTATTAGTACCTCTATTCTTCTAATTACCAATGTCTTTCTACCACAATTTGCTAGACATTCATAGTTATCTCAGAGAATGCAGTTAACACTAGAGGGAGACGTTAACCAGGATCATGAGATTTGGATTCAGAGAGAACTGAGTTCAGATTACAACTCCATCAACTCATCACTCATAAACTGTATGAGCTTAAACAATTCGTTTAACCCTGGGCCACAATTTTCCCGTCTTCAAAATGGGGATAATAATAATAATAGCTTGAAGGGATGTTGTGAGATTGAAGGCAGCATTCATAAATGGTCTGACACGAAGTCAATAAATGGCATTTGTTATTGTTTTTATTTTTATTCATTAAGTTGAACTGTCAGCCTGGGGCTCTGATGAACAATACTTCCTAGGAATTACTTTTTCCTTTTGCAGGGAGAGGACAGTTCCTCAGGGCACTGTAGCCAGAGAAAGAGCCATTCAATTTAAACCCATTAACATATGCAGGTTTAAAGCATACAGATAATAGTGGGAAAGCTCCAGGTCACCACAGAGTAGCTTCCACTGATCTTGCTGTGTCCTTTGGTGGAGAGGGGCAGGAAATGGAGAAAATCTCAGATGCTCAGGAAACTCAATGTTTTGGGGGGGTTTTTTTGTTGTTGTTGTTAGTTTAGTAGAAGAAAGACTTTTCTATTGACTTGAGATTTTTGAATTTTAAAGTTCTAAGTTGACTACTAGTGTCTTCAAAGATTAGAGAATATTTGAACTTCCCAGATTGTGTGAAAATCTGTGGGAGTATTTCACATTTCTGTGGAATGGGAAAAAAAAAAATCTCAGCAAAGACACTCCTGAGAGACTGACTGAGACATGCTGAAAAGTGTGGTTGAATTCTGCAGACCTGATGCAGTCCGGAGACAGGCGGCTTCCCGGAGAAGCACTATAAGAGCTGGTTTTGCGTTGCTTTTCTCGTGGATGGAAGCAGTGTGTTCTGTGAATAGGCTGAAGAATACATGAACCAAAGCCTCCAAAAATGCACCCATGAGCCAGCAATTCAACAGGTCGCGGCCACATGAAGATCCAGGACTTAAGCCCCACAGAGTGCCCCTCAGACACTGGGTGGGCGTGGCTTCCTCTTGTGTCCTCCACTCCATCCTCTGGCCCCGGTGCCCAGGGCAGTGTCAGCTGCCTTCCTCCCCTCTCACTACTCACTCCACCCGGCTCTATTACGTGTCCATGTGAGCCCCATAGGCACAACCTTACCCTCAAACTCACCTCTCAGAAAGAAAAAATATTTGGAAAAAATGATGTCATTTCCCGGCCCCATGCAACCCTGTAGGCTTCATCTACAATAACTTGAAAAACAGGGTTCTCAAGAGACTTCACTTCTCTGAAAAAACAGCACATTGTGCTAAAGAAAGAAACTGAGGTCTCACAGGAGCTCCTTATTATGTTCCATAGCACGTGGGAAACTGAGTTTACAATTCCATCCTCAACTCTCAGCAGCGAACAGATGTCTCCCCAGCCCTCTCTGCTAAAAAACCTAGAGCGCTGTATCCCAGGAACAGATTAAAGTAGTGGCTGGAAGCATACCCAAGCCGAAGATTTACAGATGTTCAATAAAACCTGCAAATAGCCCACCAAAATCCCCGCACAGAACTGGAAAGGGCACACGTCCAGCTCAGTTGGAAATGGGTCCACAGTGAGGGAGAGGAACAAGAATCACAGCTCTCCCAGATAACGCACGTCACAAAGGCTGCCGAGGAGCTCAAGCGCATCTTTCAAGAATAGCGGCTTTTCAATCCATCACAGTCTGTTTCTGAACTTCAGAAATCTCACTTCGCCATTAAAAATGTTCAGTTTAGTCGGAGGGCATAACAGATATCTTACTGCCAAGGAACGGTAAGATGCACAAGCTGAGACGAGCTTGGTGTGAAGCGAGGCAGAGAAAAATACCCCAAGAAGCTGCTGAGTAGCCGACTGGAGGGCTGGGCACCAAACAGACATCGGGGTCTCATTATCCTTCTCTTGAATGTCCTATTTGGACCCATTTGTAAAAAGCATTGCTCACCCCACCCTTTATTCCCCAAATACAGCAGATGGCTTCAGTGCAGTGTTTCAAATCAGATGTTAGGCAGAGACCAAGCCAGAGCCCAGAGCATCTGGGTTTTCAAGAGGCAGAATGCAAAGCGTGTGAGTGGAGGCAGAGAGAACAGAGGGGAGAGACTATTTCGGGTATTTCCCAGGCCATTTTTAGCCAGAGGGAAAATAGCCCCTCAAATTGTAGGGTTATTCTTTCTTTAACCTTAGCAGGAAGAAAAGGCACAGGCTCCCAGGGTAATGGATCAGCTTATTTCAGGAGGTAGAAATTTTACCTAAATTCCTTTCTTCAAAACACACACACACACACTGACAAAATGCTATCACCATTTTTCTATCTAAATTTTTAATATGGTATTAAAAAGAGATATTATGAGGATCAAAATGGAAAAAAGAACCAGTAATTCAGCTCAATGCAATATTCATGTTTTTCAAAAACCTAAGTGGGATGGGTTCATAATACACAAAAGGACATGCTTTTATGTTTCTGAAAATTATACTTTGCTTTTCTAAAAGATTATCAGGCACTGAGTTAGTTAAACTGTGGGGCTAAGATGCCAGGTATGGAAATTACTTATTTTTGTTAGAAACTGAAAAAGATTGAGAAATCTAAGTGATTTCATAGTGTCCAGTTGGATATTCATCAGCCTGTCCAATTGCCAGCTTGTTAGTAACCATAACTCACTGAGATCTTAGGCAAGCTATCTGATCTTCATGGCTCCAGTTTGCTCATTTGTAAAAAGCGGAGGTTGGACCATATTAGCTCCGAGACCCCATCTTGCACTAATATTCTGCAAATATATGAAATCCTACCTAATTAAATAATACATATAAAATACTGAATATGATGTCTTGCACCCACGTCCTGAGTAAGTGATGGTTATTATTATTAATAACAACATACATTTCTCACATCTATCACAGTTATTACAGCAATTATTCTTTGAACACCGGCTGCTTTAACTTAGGGAGGAAATCCGTGCAGCACAGCTCAGACCTAGGACAGGACCCGGGCTGAGTTCATGGACATATCAGGGAAGGCAGGTACTCACACCCTTTCTTTATTTCTAGGGAGTAGAGTCAGTGACCCATTATGATATCTTTGGGTAGCATTTTGTGATTTGACCAGTGGTTTCCCTTAGGGATTGTTTGGAATAGTAATATAGACCCACAAACTTTTACTTCTTCACATTTCTGAACCCTTTTTCTAATCTGTGTAAAGTCCTTAAAATTATTGAAAAATAACATATATTTGTGTGTTCCACATTTTGAGAGGTAATGACTAGTTGAGAAGTTCTAAAAGTAAACCAATGGAAATTGAAACATCGAGCTCAAAAACATAGGGTTCTAGTCCCTGCTTCTCTTTCTGTAATTCCCTTAGTGAATGGTATCCGTGTTGCTGAGTGTCCATGAAAGTCAGAAAACAGAATCATCCAAGACTTCTCTTTCCAACTTTCACCTGTCCTTCCTCCTTTTCTCCCTCATGCCTTATCAAAGAGTTACACAGAGCCTTGCCCATTATATATATTTGATGAATATTTGTTGAATCAACACCACTAATAGCTAAAAGTTATCTTAATTACTCACTATGTGGCAGGAACTCCTCTAAACATTTTATATGTGTGCACTCATGTAATTTTCACAGCTCTTCCATCCCCATTTAACAGATGAGGAAACTGAGTCACAAAGAGACTAAGTGGCTTGCTCAGAGTCACCTGGCTAGTAAATGGCAGAACTGATTCACAAATCCAGTCAGTTTAGCTTCAGAGTCTATGTGATCAACCACTATTTCTCGACTGTCTCTTTCTATCTTGAGATATTTAGGTTGAATCCCACCACCAGAGTCAGGTTATATTCATTCCATTGAATAGAACAGGCATTGTATCATTTGCGCTGAGCTAGTATTTTTCCTTAGTTTACCCTATAAAGATTATTTTTAAATTTGTCTCACCTTCCCAATTGAAAAGATACATACCGGAACTCTAGAGTAACATGGATACCACTCCAGAGAGGTATAAAATTCCTCTCTTGTCCCTCTCTGGCAGTCCAGTTTCTTACATGCACATGAATCAGCTGGGTGGGGAGAAGCAGGAGAGAACAATCAAATGGTAGATGGAAAGCAGCATAAGAAGGAAAAGGATAATATAGGATAAACAGACTTGATTCAGTAACTGTTGTGAAGAACTTAAAGTCCATCAGTAAGACACGCGGTGACCCGGGCTGTGTTATAGGGAGGTCAGATTGGCAGCTCTACAAGGGACAAAGTGGCATGGGACAGGCTGGAAGCAGGGATATCAGTTTGTCAACTCATCTCCAGCTAACTCTGCTGAGCCATCATGAGGGCTTCAAGCTGAACCGTGGGAATAGGAATGTTGAGATCAAGTTGAGAGTTATTTTGGGTGTAGAGTAGGCCTCTGTGCCCAGTGAGATGAAGAGAATGAGGGAGAAAGGAGACAAAGGTATCTTCAGAGACCTGGAGAATGATAATAGCACTGGGTTATAGTGGTGAGCAAGACAGACATGGGCCCTGCCATCCTGCAGCTTATGGTCTAGTGGAGACACACAGCAAATAACTAAGCTAATAAATCTGACAAGTTCTACAAAAGAAACCAATAGATAGAATATGAGGCAGAGAGGAAAAAAGGAGGTCTATTAGAGGTAGGAAAACAAGCAGGGAGATCTTGTGTCACAGAAACTAAGGACGCATCCAATCTCAACATGAAAAAGACAGCAAATAATATTGGAGGCTAACTAGAAGGTTATATGATTTAGCATTAGATGGCCATTAATGCCTTTGGAGAGCAAAAACCTGTAGAGTGGATGGGATAAAAAACGGTGGTGGGTCAGTTCAAGAGTAACTGAGGGATGAGGAAGCAGTGAAAATCAACCCATACCACTCCTTGTGAGAGCTTGGCAAGGAAGGAAAGAAATAGTCACTTAGCTGGAAAAGAAAGCAGTTTCAAGAGGACTTTTCTCAAATAAGGGAAAGGGTAACTTCTTCGTGGGCTGAGGGCGAGGTTACAGACTCAGGAGAGGCAGGTCACAGCTACAGGAGAAAGCCAGAGGGAAGAAGAGAGGATTCACAGAAGCAAAGATGCACAAGGAGCCTTGGAAGAAGGAAGAAAGAAAACTGCATCCAGAAGACAGTGTATGTCGTCTGGAGGTAGGAAGGTGACATTACTAGGTGCTCTTTTCTAAATATTGAATGAGGTCAGGAAGCAGCTTAGGAAATGTTTTCCCCTCCAGGTGAGCTGCATGTGAGAGAAAACACCGCCATTTTACAAAGAGAGAGTGTACACTAGGAAAGGATCCTGAAATAGTCTGTTATTACAAATTCAATACACGAATGGTATTTGCAAAGTCACACCAGCATTTATCTCAAGAAATCAATACAAAGTATTAAGCAGCTCTGGTTTTCCCTTACCATCAGAAACAGGAAATATCTTGTAAGCTGTTTGGATAGACATCACTTAAATCAATTACATACAAATAATTGAATTTATTTTCAAGTACAACAAAATAGGAAAATCATTTCAATTGCGTTCTGTTAAATGGATGTGTTTCCACAGATGGCAATGCATATGTAGGAGGGAAAGAAAAGAGAGGGCAACAGCATTTACTGAGCACCTACTAGGTACCAAGGATCTTGGCAACATTGGATATAATGCACCTTTCCTCACTTAATCCTCATACCTGAAAGGTAAACATTATCACTTTCTTATAACTGAAACTGAGGCTCAACCATGTTAAAAAGCTGTTCTCCTAAATGTTCATCCTTTGGTATAACTACACTAGATTGTTAACGACTAGAAGCTGACTTGGCATCAACTTCCACAGCATTGTACTTTGCATTCCTGCCACCACAGTTGCTTCTGAGAAGAAGAGAGTAGAACAGAAACAGAGATCAAAGGTAAGAAACCACATGGCCCTGGGAAAGGAGAGATCACCTTTATTTCTGAATCTCATCTCTTTGAGACCCACCTACCCTCAGTGTTGGACCCCCTCTTTGCCCATGACATTATCTAACATAGCCTTATATAAGACTCTACTTTTTGAGCGTATGTCTGCTGCTTGAAAATAAAGTTGTTTATTAAAAAAATCACTCATTTAATATAAAACATTGCATTAACAATATAGTAACATTAACTCACATTTATTACTGTACATCCTAAGTGTTGTGCATTCATTAACTGATTTGATTCGCACAGAGTGTTAATTCTATTCTCATTTTACAAGTAAGGAAATTTTACAAATGCAGAAAAGTTAACTCCATTGTAAATTAATTCCCCAGCACAAGTGAGGCCCTACCTCTACCGCAGAATCAACTACTTTGTGTTTCAACTCAGAGTTAACTCAGGTCTTAAATCCAAGAGGGTTTTTTAGACCAGTTTAATTGGTGGGATGGGAGTAATTCATTTCTTTTTTCAAGTGTAGAAACAAGTTGAAAATAGCTACAGAAAACAAAATTTATTCCTAAACCCAAAATTAAAACTTAATAATGTTCAAGCAAATTGCATTGAGCTTTGATCACATTTTGCCCTTGCTGAACATTTTTGGCTTCAGCAGCTGCTCCATGAAATGTAACTGTCACTACAGTGAATAAATAAGCAAGTATTGATGTGACAAAGCTGCCCCTTGTAACTGCTTTAGGGTAAAGCCTTTAGTGGAACTGCAGGCCACCGGAAGAGAGCAGCCTTATTGCTGAATATGGATGGGACTTCGTGCAGTCTGTAGCAATCCCCAAGATTATATGTCGAAGGGCAAATGAGCTTCAGTAGTGAGCATCTACTGTCTGGCCTGCCCAGCAGACTTTGCTTCTTCCAGGAATTTTTCCAAACCTAACTCCATTCTAACTATGCCATTCATACGGGAGAGTTGCCATTTCTCTACATGACCCTGCCTACCTGGCCACAGCCAATCGGTCTGAGCCAGGCCAACCAGAGCCTTCCCTCGGGATTTCACACAATGGAACCAAGAAAGAGAGTCAGTATCTAAGAATGGAAGATTTAAAATGTAAAACTCAGGAGCTATCAGCAGGCCATATTTTCTACCACATGGAGGAAGGCAGCCTGCAGAGAGGAAATGAAGCCAACACTCAGAGACAAAAGAATTCCAAAGTATTTGAATCCCTTGTCACATAAGCTCCTGGGCTCAGATGTATCACTGTCCTCCCCACATTTCATTGCTCAATCCTTTCTCGAATTACATAGGCCAATAAACTCCCTTTTTGTGTAAGGTGGCTTGATTTAAGTTCCCGTCATTTTATATAAGAATCCTAATACAATCTTATCATTTATTCTCAGTATCTTGGCTATTTGTGAGAGAGGATACACTTTCTCTTTTGTACAGAAACTTCAGTAGCCACAATGTTTCTTTCCTTCCCATTGTCTTTCCTCTAACCAACATTCCCCTGCCACCCAAATTAGCTTCCTAATTCCATGATTTTTGCAAGTGTCTTAGAATTAGAGCTACCACATTACAGGAATGGGAGAACCATTTGCAAATGTGAGTCATGTCCCCAGGAGTTGCACGATATGTACTCATATTCAACAGCCCTATTTGATGACCATTAAGAATTTTTTGATGCTGAAGAGAACATGATTGTTGTTCACTTAGCAAGGTTATCATACAATTTATGGGGGACAAAATGACAGGAGTGGTTTCCACAGAGCCCCGTGTGCTGTGTAAGAACAGAAAGTTTTGTTCTACGACTTTAAACTCACTGATAGTAGCATAGATAAGCCATCTCAAACATGCAGTCCAGCAGCAAAACGGTGATGACCATCCTGGGGGAGGCTGAAGTGCACTAGAGGCTGGAAAAAGTCATGGGAGAGAGAGTTGAATGGTCATTCAGGTTCTTCTCCCCATGGACAGTAGCAGAGATGAGAAAAGAAGCTTAGTCTTCATTCTGTGATTTGGCTTATTAGCAGTAGTCGATACAATGCCCCAGTCATGTCCCAAAGCCAGGGGCCTTCTAGCTGCACTGCACTTACAATGCCATCTCGGTCTGTCCAGGTGGAAGGCAGATGGCACCGGAACCTCCACCACCTCAGGCATCCTGTGAAGAAGTCTTATGTGTTTTGTACACCTCAGATTACAACCAAATAAAGAGGCATTTTTGAAGTTCATCATTCTAGGGTTCATGTCTGAGGCCTTTCAGGAAGGGCTTGTCAGAACTAGACCAGAAATTAGGGTAGACTAAACTTTCATGTGGAAATGATGAAAAGATTAAACTTTATGAAGAAGAGAAAAGAGGGGTGGGAGTGGGGTTCTAAATACAAGATGCCCTACACAGAGGAAGGCCCTTAGCACCCTGTTTCAGGTCAGTTCGTTGGTTCTCACATTCAGGGAGCAAAATATCTCTAAAACCTTGCTACTCAAGTGTTTCACAGACCAGTTACACCATTGTTACCTGAGAGCTGGATAGAAATGCAGAATCGTACCTCCACCCAACCCTCCTGAATCAGTATCTGCACTGTAATATGATGTCCACATATTTCACATGCACATTACAGTTTCAGAAGCACTGACTGGGAGTATTTATTTAAAACATGGGTGCCCGGGCATTGTCTCTAATTCTGCAGATCTCAGGATGGGCCCAAGAGTCTATACTTGTACCAAGCATATCTGGTGATTTTTATTCTGGGGTTTCCTGGATCATACTTAACAAACTACTGGTTTAGTCGACCCCCACAAACCCCAAATTTCCCTCAACATTTGTTAAAGCAATTTCTTATTCTTTCAACATCTTTGAAGGAGTGAGAGAAAGAAACATAAGAGATAGTTTCATCCTTTCACAGGAAGCTGATGGTCAGAGAAAAACAAACTATCAATTTCTGATTCTGCCTTTGCACCATTACATATGTTCTCCTGAGCTAGAGGAAGCAGAAGAAAGAACAAGTGGGAAGACCAAGAAATAGGGAGCCAGAAGTGTGGGAAAATGGAACAGAGGAGGGGCAGCGAAGTGGAGAGCACATGGGAGACAGAAGGGAGACAAAACAGATCGTTACCACAAACTCCATGCTATGATTGCCAGGAAGAAAAATGATTCAAGTAATATGAAATAATTATGACCTGATGAAGGAATCTTAAAACTCTCCTGAAAGACTTCAAGGAACATTTGAATAAATAGAAAGTATATATTATTCTTGGACAGGAAAAGGGTATTATACACATATCTGTTCTCCTTAATCTATGAATATTCTTTTTTTCAAGTTGACAAAATGGTCTGTAAGCTCATCTTAAAAATAAAAATAAAAAAGTGAAAGGAGTCAGAGAAGTGGGGGAATTATAGGTTTACCAGGTCTGAAAACATATTATAAAGATACACTAATTAGAGTTTGCACTGACTCTAGCATAATCAGACCTAATAAATGGGGACATTTTGTATAAGATAAATAATAAATAATGTATTAAATAGTATGTTTATTGAATAAACTGAAAAGATAAATATTGTGAAAATATTTAATAGTATTGGATGAAAAGGCATTTGCTAAAATAAATTGCTGCTTAAACAAAAATAAATTGCAAATGGAGCAAAAATTCATACATACATATAAAAGCACAAAGATTCTAAAATAATACTTAGGTAAATTGTTTTTTTTTATTATCATTCAAGAATGGGAGAGACCGTTCTAAACATGAAATAAAACCCAGTAGCCATAAAGAACTTGCTTAATTTGAATATATAAAACCTAAAGAGTTCTTTTTCACAAAAGTTAATAGGAATTTTAAAACTAGGAAACAAAATGCAATGCATGTAAGAGATGGATACTATGAAAAAGAGAATAAGCCAACAGAAAAATATGAAAAAGACATAAACCAGCAATTTATGTTAGGAGAAATATCCATGGCCAGTAAATATGTAAAAGATGTTCAATATCACTCCCAATTAACAAGTGAAAATTAAAACAAAAATGGGATATATTTTATAGATTAGCAGTGACTTCAACAGTTTCATAACACTTAATTTTGAATCTCATGCACTCTTGGCAAGATTACAAATTAGTAACTTTTGGGGGGCTAATTTGGCAATATTAATCCAAGTAAGAAATGCTATAACCTTGACCAATGAATTCCACCTATAGGGATTAAGCCTACAAAAATATATGGATAAATGTGCAAAGGTAGCTGTAGAAGGATACTTGTAATAGTAAAAAAAAAATGAAAACAACTTTCAACAAAGAATTAGATAAATGCATTATAGCATGACCAAACCATTGATTATTATGCACCCATGAAAAAGAAAAAGGTGGCTCTACATGTACTTCTATGGAAGGATGACTAAGAAAAAAGCTTAAAGTCAGGACATCTCATTTCAGAGCAGAAAGTATGGGATAACCCTTGATTAAAAGCATGACATCTGAAAATAGATGGCCCTTCTTTATAACCAGGTTTCCTACTAATGAACTACATGATCTTAAATGAAATATTTAACCTCTCTGTGTCTCATTTTCCTCATATGTAAAATGGAAACAATAACAATATTTAATTCATAGGGTTGTTGTGAGTACTGAATGAAATGATCAAACAAAGTACTTAGCACAGGACTTGATACATTAGCACTAAGCACAGAAAACCATTCATAGTGCTTCTCTCTGGTAAGTGGGCTGTGCTGGGAGCTTGCATGAGACTTTTACTTTATACTTTTCTATATTCTTTGCTTTCCTTCCATTCAAACATAGTATTACTTTCACAATTTAAAAAATCTCAATTTAAATTTCAAGTTAAAGAATTATATCAGAAATTTTCTTTAAAAAACTATTCCACGAGTATTTCAATATTCTCAAATTAAATTCCTCTCGAAATAAATGTCTATACTCTTTCCTCGAATAATAAAATCAAGTAGCAGCTCTATAGCATCTGTAAATATCATATTACCCATCTAGACAAAAGAGCTGAATTTGCTTGGTGAAGGATAACAGCAGTGAGTCACAAGGCTTTAGTTGACTTATTTGTTGTTATAATAAACCATTATTCATTCATTCTCCAAAATATATAAGACAGACTGACCCTGGCAACATTCTTTAGGAGAGAGAAGACTATAAGCCAAATATCTAATCTTCAGAATCAAAATCTGATTTCTGGATCATCAGAAATATCATCCTCTTCTGCTGCCAAATGATCCTCCTGCTGACCACATTTTCAGTCAATCAGAATATAATCCTATCATAGGCAGCAAGTGACAGTGAGGATTGCATTTTGTTTCATAGCTGGTCTAAACGTGATTACTGCTTTCATCACACAGCCATATCATCAAGTCAATAAGGATTTTCTATACTGACTTTTCACGTTGCACAGACTGTATAGAGGAACTGAAGTAATTCCAATTTACTGCAAAAAACCCAGCTCTCCCGAGAATAGATTATTACCTGTTCACCTTGATTTGTTCAGGATAAACCATGAATGGGTACTACTCACCAGTCCATTAGTACATGTCTCTTACTCCAAATACATGAAAATTCCATCGACTTTAATTACCCTTAAAAATATATTAATCTTTTAAAAATAGACTTTCAAGACATTTTTATTATTCAAGCCAAAGATGCTATGACAATGGCGCTATTGTATTCCATTCTTTGTGTATCGCTACATTTTTTTTAACTCATACGACACTCTTCCCTTTTGAAACCCAGAATTGTGCGAAAGGATTAAAGATGGTGGAATGAGAGGTGAGAAGGAGGCTCCCTCCTAAAATTACATAATATGAAAATATAATTAATGCAACTACTCCTGAAAAGTCAATAGGAAATAGGACTGCGCCAGACTGCATACAACTGGAGAAAAGAGCAGACCTCATGGAACAGGGTAATATACCAAAGCTGTGGCCCGGCAGGACCCAAGTCCTTCCCCACCCGAGCTCACTGGGGAGAGGCAGAGAAATGGAGTGGGGAGGGAGTGGAGGCCTGGGACTGCTGAATACCTAACTCTGGAGATCTGCTCTGGGAGCACAAACCTACATTTCATGCTGCTTGCATGGTACTCTCATAAGTAGGGGGTTGGAAAGCTAAGACAGGCAGAAATCCTGGAGACACTGAGATTCCAGCCACTTGTGGAAAGCAGGGATCCATATCTGGCTGCTCTGAGACAAAAGAAAGGGGGGAAGTCTGAGAGACTTCCTAACAAGGAAGCCCTTAGCAAAAGGGCTGCCAAAGGGGCAAGGATTACACAGAGCTTACTGCTCAGGAGAAAGGACAGGTAGACAAAATAGTCCAGGTGCACTCTGCCCAGCAGGTTGGAAGCTTTCACTATCTTCAGGTGCTAGAGCTCGCAGGCTGGCTACACAGCCCCAAGGACCTGCTCCAGGATATGCAGCCTACTGCACCTTTCTCGCAGCCAGCCACACCTAGCTCACAAAACAGCAAACCCTACCCTGGCATTAGGCCAGCCAGAGGGAAGATCTGTCCATAGCAACTACAAACACAAAGCATAGAGGCTTATACCTGTGTGCTCGGCCAACTGGTCAAGGCAGGGGAGTCAGGCATAGCAGTGGGGAATCAGGAAACAGCTCTTTCCTCCCAGGCACCAATACCACTCCCCTGCGACCCCCTACATTGCTTCAGGGGATGAGCAGCTACAGAGAGTAGAGCTTCTGGGCACTGTAGGGCACCATATACAAATATGAAATGCCAAAGGAACCTGGATCAAAGTAAAAATTATTAATACAACTCTTGAGAAAGATTTAAATGATGTCGACCTCATGAATCTTCCTGAACAGGAGTTCAAAATAAAAATCATTAACATGCTCATGGACGTACGGAAAGATATTCAAGAGCTCAGGAATGAATTCCGGTTGAAGATGCAATCATTGAAGAGCACAATGGACAGCATTAAAAGCAGATTAGATATGGTGGAGGAGATTATAAAAGAAAGAGAAACTAGAGAAGAGGAATTCAAAGAAGCTGAGGCACAGAGAGAAAAAAGGATCTCTGAGAATGAAAGAATATTGAGAGAACTGTGTGACCAATCCAAACGGAACAATACTCAGATTATAACGGTACCAGAAGAAGAAGATGAGACAGGGACCATGGGTGTACTCAGGGTAGGGTGAGGGCCTCCAGAAAAAGCAGGGCGGGATATTTACAGTCAGCAATATAACAATGGGCAAAGAAGTCCCTTTTGAAACTCTGAGTTAAGCATTATGCAAAGTCAAGGTCACACTAATCCTCTAGGATCAAGATACCAGACTAAGAATATAGACATCTTCAGTAAGTCAGTTAAAGGTCAAAAGGCCAGGAGCAACTTGGCCTAGAATGATTGAATGGTTTTACAAATAGGGAAGGGTATCACAGCATAACCCCTGACTTTACCATAAACATCCCTAACAAGCAGAGAACAACCCAGCCTACTTTGAGGGCAGGACAGTGGTACAAGTCCACACCCCTAAGCCTTTTTGTCATGTTCTGGAAAAATCCTCATTTGCCTATAAAAACCCCTAGACAACACACCACCCCAGGACTCCCTTGTCCCCTCCTGGCGTGTAACAGGAGCTCTTTCCTCTCACTTTATTTATAACTAAAAGCCTGTACCTTGCTCTCCTACCTTGCCTGTTTGCTAAGCTCATTCTTCGGCTTCGTGAACAAGAACACCGGCATAAAAGAGAGACAAAAACGGATAGAAAGTGTCTTTGTAGAGGTAATTGCTGAAAACTTCCCTAATCTGGGGAACGAGTAGTCTCTCAGGCCATGGAGATGCACAGATCTCCCAACACAAGGGACCCAAGGAAGACAACAAGACATATAGTAATTAAAATGGGAAAGATCAAGGATAAGGGCAGACTATTAAAAGCAGCCAGAGAGAGAAATAAGATGACATACAAAGAAAAGCCCATCAGACTATCATCAGACTTCTCAACAGAAACCTTATAGGCCAGAAGGAAGTGGCAGGATGTATTTAATGCAATGAAGAAGAAGGGCCTTGAACCAAGATTACTTTATCTGATAAGATTATCATTTAAATTTGAAGGAGGGATTAAACAATTTTCAGATAAGAAAAAGCTGAAAGAATTTACAAACCATCTCTACAGTGTATTTTGGAGGAACTGCTATAGATGGATATTCATAAGGTATAATAGTAGTCACCAGAGTTAATAAAGCCACAGTAAAGAAAGTAGAACAATTAATTATTAACCAAATGCAAAATTAAATTAACTATCCCCAAAGTCAATCAAGGGACAAAGAGTACAGAATATGATACCTAATATATAAAGAATGGAGGAGGAAAAAAGGAGGAGAAAAAACAAAGAGAACCTTTAGATTGTGTTTGTAATAGCATATTAAGTGAGTTTTGTTAGATGCTTAGATAGTAAGGAAATTAACCTTGAACCTTTGGTAACCACGAATCTAAAGCCTGCAATGGCAATAAGTACATACCTATCGATAATCACCCTAAATGTAAATGGTCTGAATGCACCAGTCAAAAGACATAGAGTCAATGAATGGATAAAAATGCAAGACACATCTGTATGTTGCCTACAAGAGACTCACTTTAAACCCAAAGAAATACACAGACTAAAAGTGAAGGGATGGGAAAAGATATTTCATGCAACTAATAGGGAGAAAAAAGCAGGAGTTGCAGTACTTATATCCACAAAATAGACTTCAAAACAAAGAAAGTCACAAGAGACAAAGAAGGACGTTATATAATGATAAACGGGTCACTCCAACAAGAAGATATAACCACCATAAATATCTATGTGCCCAACACAGGAAGACCTACATATGGGAAACAAATACTAAAAGAATTAAAAGGAGAAATAGAATGCAATGCATTCGTTCTAGGAGACTTCAACACTCCACTCACTCTGAAGGACAGATAAACCAGACAGAAAATAAGGAAGGAAACAGAGGCACTGAACAACATATTAGAACAGATGGACCTAACAGACATCTACCGAACTCTACACCCAAAAGCAGCAGAAGACACATTCTTCTCAAGTGCACATGGAACATTTTCAAGAATAGATCATATACAAAGCCACAAAAAGAGCTTCGGTAAATTCAAAAAGATTGAAATTGTACAAACCAGTTTCTCAGACCACAAAGGTATGAAACTAGAAATAAATTATGCAAAGAAAATGAAAAATCCCACAAACACATGGAGGTTCACAACATGCTCCTAAATAACCAATGGATCAATGACCAAATTAAAACAGAAATCAAGCGATATGTGGAGACAAATGACAACAATAAGTCAACACCACAAAATCTGTGGGAGGCACGAAGACCGTGCTAAGAGGAAAGTATATTGCAATACAGGCCTACCTCAAGAAAGAAGAACAATCCCATATGAGCAGTCTAAACTCACTATTAACGAAACTAGAAAAAGAAGAACAAATGAGGCCCAAAGTTAGTAGAAGGATAGACATAATAAAGATTAGAGAAGAAATAAATAAAATCACAAAGAATAAAAGAACACAATCAATGAAAGCGAGAGCTGATTCTTCGAGAAAATAAAATAGGTAAACCCCTAGCCAGACATATCAAGAAAAAAAAGAGTCTACTCACATAAACAGAATCAGAAATGAGAAACGAAAAATCACTACAGACACCACAGAAATACAAGAATTATTAGAGAATACTATGAAAAATTATATGCTAACAAACTTGATAACCTAGAAGAAATGGACAACTTTCTAGAAAAATACAACCTTCCAAGGCTGACCCAAAAAGAAACAGAAAATCTGAACAGACCAATTACCAGCAACGAAATCGAACTGGTAATCAAAAACCTACCTAAGAACAAAACTACTGGATGAGATGGCCTCATCACTGAATTTTATCATTTAGTGAAGACCTAATACCCATCCTACTTAAAGTTTTCCAAGGAGTAGAATAAAAGTGAATACTTCCAAACTCATTCTATAAGGCCAGCATCACTCTAATACTAAAACCAGGCAAAGACACCACAAAAAAAGAAAATTACAAACTAATATCCCTGATGAATATAGATGGAAAAATATTCAACAAAATATTAGCAAACCGAATTCAAAAATACATCAAAAGGATCATCCATCATGATCAAGTAGGATGTATTCCAGGGATGCAAGGATGGTACAACATTTGAAAACCCATCAACATCATCCACCACATCAACAAAAAGGACAAAAACCCCATGAACATCTCCATAGATGCTGAAAAAGCATTTGACAAAATTCAACATCCATTCATGATAAAAACTCTCAATCAAATGGCCGTAGAGGGAAAGAACCTCAACATAATAAAGGCCATATATGACAATCCCACAGCCAACATTATACTTAACAGCGAGAAGCTGAAAGCTTTTCCTTTAAGATCGGGAACAAGACAAGGATGCCCACTCTCCCCACTTCTATTCAACATAGTACTGGAGGTCCTAGCCACGGCAATCAGACAACACAAAGAAATAAAAGGCATCCAGATTGGCAAGGAAGAAGTTAAACTGTCCCTGTTTGCAGATGACATGATATTGTACATAAAAAACCCTAAAGAATCCACTCCAAAACTACTAGATCTAGTATCTGAATTCAGCAAAGTTGTGGGATACAAAATTAATACACAGAAATCTGTGGCATTCCTATACACTAACAATGAACTAGCAGAGAGAGAAATCAGGAAAACAATTCCATTCACAATTGCATCCAAAAGAATAAAATACCCAGGAATAAACCTAACCAAGGAAGTGAAAGACCTATACTCTGAAAACCACATGACACTCATGAGCGAAATTAAAGAATATACCCATAAATGGAACACATCCCATGCTCATGAATAGGAAGAATTAATATTGTCAAAATGGCCATCCTGCCTAAAGCAATCTACAGATTCAATGCAATTCCCATCAAAATACCAACAGCATTCTTCAACGAACTAGAGAAAATCATTCTAAAATTCATATCAAACCACAAAGACCCTGAATAGCTAAAGCAATCCTGAGAAGGAAGAATAAATCTGGGGACATTATGCTCCCCAACTTCAAGCTCTACTACAAAGCCACAGTAATCAAGACAATTTGGTACTGGCACAAGAACAGACCCACAGACCAGTGGAACAGACTAGAGAGCCCTGATATAAACCCAACCATATATGGTCAATTAATATATGATAAAGGAGCCATGGACATACAATGGGGAAATGACAGCCTCTTCAACAACTGATGTTGGCAAAACTGAACAGCTACATGCAACAGAATGAAACTGGATTATTGTTTAACCCCATACACAAAAGTAAACTTGAAATGGATCAAAGACCTGAATGTAAGTCATGAAACCATAAAACTCTTAGAAGACAACATAGGCAAAAATCTCCTGAATGTAAGCATGAGCAACTTCTTCCTGAATGCATCTCCTCGACCAAGGGAAACAAAAGTAAAAATGAACTCATGGGACTACATCAAAATAAAAAGTTTCTATACGGCAAATGACACTATCAACCGAACAGAAAGGCATCCTACAGTATGGGAGCATATATTTGTAAATGACATATCCGGCAAGGGGTTAACATCCAAAATATATAAAAAACTTACACACCTCAACACCCAAAAGACAAATAACCTGATTAAAAAATGGGCAAAGGATATGAAGAGACAGTTCTCCAAAGAAGAAATTCAGATGGTCAACAGACACATGAAAAGATGCTCCACATCACTAATCATCAGGGGAATGCAAATTAAAACCACAATGAGATATCGCCTCACACCAGCAAGGATGGCCAGCATCCAAAGGACTAAGAACAACAAATGCTGGCAAGGATGCGGAGAAAGGAGAACCCTCCTACACTGCTGGTGGAAATGTAAGCTAGTTCAACCATCGCGGAAAGCAATATGGAGGTTCCTCAAAAAACTAAAAATAGAAATACCATTTGACCCTGGAATACCACTCCTTGGAATTTACCCAAAGAATACAACTTCTCAGATTCAAAAAGACATCTGCACTGCTATGTTTATTGCAGCACTTTTTACAATAGGCAAGATATGGAAACAACCTAAGGGTCCATCACTAGATGAATGGATAAAGAAGAGGTGGTACATATACACAATGGAATACTATTCAACCGTAAGAAAGAAACAAATCCTACCATTTGCAACAACATGGATGGAGCTGGAGGATATTATAATCAGTGAAATAAGCCAGGTGGAGAAATACAAATGCGAAATGATTTCCCTCATTTGTGGAATATAACAACTCAGCAAAACTGAAGGAACAAAATAGCAGCAGGCTCAGAGACTCCAAGAAGGGACTAGTGGTTACCAAAGAGGAGGGGTGTGGGAGGACGGGTGGGGAGGGAGGGAGAAGGGGATTGAGGGGTATTATGTTTAGTACACATAGTATGGGGGGTCACTGAGAAGACAGTGTAGCACAGAGAATGCAAATAGTGAATCTGTGGCATCTTACTACACTGAAGGACAGTGACTGCATTTGGGTTTGGGTGTGGACTTGATAATATGGGTAAATGTAGTAACCACATTGTTTTTTCATGTGAAACCTTCATAAGAGTGTATATCAATAATACCTTAATAAAAAATTTTAAAAATAAGAAAACACACAATAGAAAAAAAAATCAAAAAAAAAAGAAACCCAGAATTGCTACGTAAGGTGATTATTAGCCCAACAGGACTTTATGGGCAGAAACAACATTCAATTGCCAAAATATCCTACCAGCCTCAAACTTAAGCTCAAACCTCAACAGACATAGAATCAAACCTCTCTACCCAAATCTCGATGGCCCCAGAGCTGGCTATGAAGAGATGAGCTAACAATTACAGGAATATATTTCCTTGAAAAATCTTATAGCTTGTCACAAGAGGTAGAAATAGTCTTAAGGATTTCTAAAAAGAAATGAGGCACATGTCACAATTACCTGTGTAAAATAGTTAACTACTTTTACAACGTATAAAAAATATATGGAAGAGAAAAATATATATATATCAGGAACTATCTCAAGAACTCATCTCCTACCACAAATTTCTCCCTCACTCCAAGAAACTATACATTTCACCAGGAAGAATGAAAATCTTCCACACTGAATAAGAAAAACAACTTCCTATTGATTCCATGGTTCTGCTCACCTCTTGCAACTGTTTCATAGCAAAATATCTAGAAAGCTATTAAAGTCACCTTCTTTACTCCCTTACCCCCAATCTATCTTCCCCCACCCTAATCAGACATCTGTTCCCACCACTGCCGGGTAACTATTCTTTTTAAGGTCACCAATGAACTCCATGATGATAAATGTAATGGTCATATTTCTGACGTCATCCAACTCAAATTCTCCACCACCACCTATTGAAACGCTCTCTTCTTTTGTCACCTATGATGTCACATTATCCTGGTTTTCCTACAAAGCACAGTGTCTCCTTCTTGGTCTTATTTTCCAGCTCATCACCCTCTGCTTCCCTCTGAACCCTGGCATGTCCCACACTGAGCCTAAAGACTTCTCTTTCTCTTCTCTTACTCCCTTGGGGTTTCACCCAGTCTTATGGCTTCAAATAACCATTCATGTACTGCCAATTCTTAAGGAAAACCTCCAGTACAAATGTATCTCCTAAGCCCTAGTTGCCTATCCAAATGCCTAGTTGACTTCCTTATCAAGATCTAGTATACATCTCAAACTTAATATGTCCAAATAGAGCTCCTAATTTTTTCCTCTAATCCTGCTTCTCCTCCAGTCCTCCTCATTTCAGTAATAGCATTATCATATACCTAGTTTCTAAGCCAAAACCTACAATTCATTCTTAACCTATTTTTTCTCATCATCCTTTACATCAAATTATCAAGTCCATCAACTCTAACTCCATAGAATATCCCAAGTGCATCCATTTATCTCTATCACCATTCCCTCCACCTTAACCCAAGACATGCTTATCTCTCACCTGACCTTATATGATCGCTTCCTAACTGTTCTCTCTAGAAAGAAAACCAAGATTACCAAGGATACCTTGTACATATTCATCTAATTAATTTAATATTATGTGAAATATTAACCAGAGCATGATCCTCCCCGTTTAAAATTTTCCAATGGTTCTTTTTATTCTTACAGCAATATTCAAACTCATTACACTGCCTTCAAATCTCTACGTGATTTGATTCCTGACTTGAGTGAGTTTATCTCACTCAATTCAGCCATGCTGGCTTTGTTTTTTATTCAATGAACACACTGAGTTTTATCTCACTTCAAATGTTTGTGTTATGTATTCTACTTGGAAGTTGCTTCCTCTGAATCTTCCTATGGCTGGTTTCTTCTGCTTAATGGATCTTAGGTTAAATGTAATTAATTTCCCAATAACTCCTTTGACTGCCTACCTAAAATAGCCCACAAATGCCATCTCCTTTTTTTACTCTCTAAAACAACCTCCTAAAAGGGAACCCTCCTACACTGCTGGTGGGACTGCAAATTAGTTCAACCATTGTGGAAAGCAGTATGGAGGTTCCTCAAAAAACTCAAAATAGAAATACCATTTGACCCAGAATTCCACTCCTAGGAATTTACCCTAAGAATGCAGCAGCCCAATTTGAAAAGGACAGATGCACCCCTATGTTTATTGCAGCACTATTTACAATAGCCAAGAAATGGAAGCAACCTAAGGGTCCATCAGTAGATGAATGGATAAAGAAGATGTGGTACATATACAGAGTGGAATATTATTCAGCCATAAGAAGAAAACAAATCCTACCATTTGCAACAACATGGATGGAGCTAGAGGTATTATGCTCAGTGAAATAAGCCAAGCCGAAAAAGACAAGTATCAAATGATTTCACTCATATGTAGAGTATAAAAAAAAAAAAAAAATACTGAAGGAACAAAACAGCAGCAGACTCACAGAACCCAAGAACGGACTAATAGTTACCAAAGGGAAAGGGACTGGGGAGGATGGGTGGGAAGGGAGGGGCAAGGGAGAAGAAGGGACATTACAATTAGCAGATGTAATGTTAGGGGGGCACGGGGAGGGCTGTACAACCCAGAGAGGACAAGTAGTGACTCTATGGCATCTCACTACGCTGATAGACAGTGACTGTAATGGGGTTGGGGGGGGGACCTGATGAAGGGGGTAGTGTAATCACCATAATATTACTCATTTAATTGTAGATTAATGATATCAAAATAAACTTAAAAATAAATAAATAAATAAAACAACCTCCTACTTTCATTCCTTCATAACATTTATAGCTTTCTGAAATTGAAATGTTTTCATTTATTTGTCTATTTTCTACCTCTCTTCCCCCAAATCCCACTGAGTATACAGTCCATGAAGACAATAGCTACGGCTATTCTGGATCTCTACCACCTAGAAAAGTGTTCAGAACATAGTAAGAACCCAATAAAATGTGTCAAGGGAATTAAATAAATGAGCAATGAAGATAATGTGAATGTGAGCTTTGTATCCATTCATTTAACAATTCCACATATTTATCAGGTGCTTTATTGTGATGCTCCATTTGGATATAAAAATGGGCAAGCATACCTCTGCTCTTGAGGAGAGGCATCTCCAAAACCAAATTCATCAAGAACAACAAAAGAAAAACCAAAGGAAGTAGACAAACTAGAAGGGAAGTGTATAGATCTTTATATTTGTGGCATCAAATAATTACCTTTGGGTATTTAGAGAGCTGAAAGTGGGCAGCTTCCAAAGAAGGTTGAGAATAAAAGTGTGGGTAAAATTGCAATTTTTCCAGAATCTCTTGCCTGGCCTTAGTGTATCTCTGTATCAATAGGTGTTTCCAAGGGGTGGAGAGAAGTCGTCCATCTCCATATCAATAGGTGATTACAAGGGGGAGCAAGGGCTTATCTGGACCAGAGAGGTTGGGTGGGGCCCATTTTTGGAGCAGGGTCATGAGAGACACGGGAGAACAGACGTGGATGGCTATTTGTAGGCAATAAATGGTTTCTTCCACTTTATTTGTCCCTTTGATTGATTTCAGCTTCAATGGTAATTTTTCCTGGGCTGGGAACATATTTTCCCCCTGGAGTTACAAAAAGTCAGATTGGACTAATCAGAAGTTAATTACTACAGGAAATAAAATTATTGCAGGAACAAAATAATTCATTTGTTTAGAAACTAAGAAAGACAAAAGTAATAAAATAAAGAGATTTTTTTGAGCATGGTAATGACATAAGCTGCATGTATGAATAGTGGAAAGGAAAGAGGGAGACAGACAGGAAGAAAGACAAGGATGGAAAACAAAACAAAAGCTAGGAGAAGAAAAGAATAGCATGAAGAAGAGAACAAAAGAAAAAATAAAATGAAGCAATTTGAGTCAATAATCAGAGAGGTAGAAGACTGAGACCATGCAGGCTAATGAGATTAAGACAGAAATTAGGCCCATGACTTAGAAGTTCACTAACCCTGGGCTTTCCAAAGGCATAGAATACAGTTTATTTTCCCAGCTGCTAGTGTAATGGATTGTTAACTTGAAAGTTTTGACTAAGGTTCTATTATACCATGGAAAACACCAGATCATAAAACAGAAATTTTGAAATGGTGCTGTATTCCCACCAGGCTACCATAACAAAATACCAGAGGTTGGGTGGCTTAAACAACAGAAAATATTTTCTCACAGTTGTAGAGGCTAGAAGTCCAAGTCAAGGTGTCATCAGAATTAGTTTCTAGTGAGATCTGTCTTCCTGGCTTGTAGATGACTGCCTTCTCACTGTATCCTTGTAAGGTCTTTCCTCTCTGCACATGTGGAATGAGAGAGCTGTGGTGTCTTCTTCTTATAAAGACATCAGTCCTACTGGACTATGGCCTACCTTTATGATATCATCTGTCACCTTTATGATGTCACCTCTTTAAAAGACCTGTGTCCAAATACAGTCTCACTGGGGATTAGGGCTTCAACAAATACATTTTCAGGGGAAAAAATTCATTCTGAAATATCTCATCCCCTGGCCCCTCAAAATCCATGCCCTTGCATGCAAAATGCATTCATTCTATCCCAATTACCCCCAAAACTTTAACTCACTCCAGTATCAACTCTAAAGTCCAAAGTCTCATCCAAATATTATGTAAATCAGATATCTGTAAGACTTGAGATAAGAATCATCATATCTGAGGTGAAATTCTTCTCCGGCTGTGAGCCTGTGAAACCAAACAAGTTATATGCTTCCAAATACAATGGTGGGACAGGAATAGGGTAGATATACCCACTGAAAAAGGGAAAAGCAGGAAAGAAGGAAGGGATGATGGGTCCCATGGAAGTCCAAAGCCAGCAAGACAAATTCCCTGGGATCAGAAGTCTCTAGAATAACCTTCCTTGGCGGGTGCTCTGCCCTCTGGTCCCTCTGGGGTGGCAGCATCAACCACGCGGCTCTTTACAGCAGCCCGGCCCCAGGCAAGTGAAGCTTGGCCTGCTAAACACACCCCTGCCCCACCCTCTGAAATTTAGAAGAAAGCAGTCTGGCCCCTGGGCCTGTGGTGGGATTGTCAGCCCTGAGATCCCTGGATGTATTTCACTCATTCTTCCCTTTCCTTGAAGGATAAAGCACGTTCACAGCAGAACAGCTCTATTGGACTGTCCTACAGAATACCAGAAGTCTCAAAGCCTTCCTTTATTTCATCCTCTCACACAACCTGGCTGGCAGTGTCTCTGCTCGTACCATTCCATTTCTACTCCTGGATTCTGCTGAGAAGGCTGATTACATTTGTGGTTCACACCCATAATCTCTTTACAGGGTAACTGTCAAGATACATCTGTGGTGACTCCAGACTACACTTTCTCATCTTCTTCATTATGGGTAAGCTGAGGATTTTCTAACTCTTCAAGGTATGGTTCCGTTTTGCTTAATTCCTTCAATGTGTCTCTTTCATCTTGCATTTAACTATAGAAGAGAAGCCAGATCACACCTTGAACATTTTGCTTAGAAATCTCCTCTGCTTAATGTCCAATTTTATGGCTCACAAGTTCTACCTTCCACAAAACACTAGGACCCAGCTTAGCCAAGTTCTTGTCATTTTATAACAAAGATTGCCTTTCCTCATTTCCCATAGCATGTTCCTCATTTCCTTCTGATAGTGTACCAGAATCAACTTTAATGTTCATATTTCTACGAACAGTCCCTCCAACGCAACACAGGTGTAACTCCAGGGGGAAAATAAGTTTCTAGCCCAGGGCAAATTACCTTTGAAGCTGAAATCAGTCAAAGGGAGAAATAAAGTGGGAGAAGCTCATTTATTGCTTACAAGCAGTCATCCATATCCATTCTGCTTGTCCCTGTCTCCCTCGCAACCTGGCTGTGAAAAGGGACCCCACCCAACCTCTCCGGTATAGATATACCCTCACTCCCCCTTGTGATTACCTATTGATATGGAGATGAACAACTTCTCTCCACCCCTTGGAAACATCTATTGATATGGAGATGCACTAAGGCCAGGCAAGAGATTCTGGAAATATTGCAATTTTACCTACAACAGGCTTTTGCTAGCCTCAAAACCCTCCCAACCTCTACCCATCACCTGGTGTAAAAGCCACCTCCACATTTTCACATATTTGTTATAGAAGCACCCCACTTCTCAATATCAAAATATATATTAGTCTTCTCAGACTTCCCCTAATAAAACACCTCAGACTGGGTGGCTTAAACAACAGATATTTATTGTTCTGACAGTTCTGGAGGCTAGAAGTTAGTATTATTCTTTTTCCTACAAAGGATTCATACTTATGATCTGGCATCTTGCAGATTTGTTCTCAACCTCGCTGTTTCAAATCAAACCCTGTCAAATTCTGCCTAAAGCCTTACAGTCCTCAGCCCTCAGGGCCTAGGAGTTTTCATATGATCCCTGCAGTGCCAAGGATGCTGGTAGCGCTCAGCAGAAAACATCAGGTCTTAGCAGTGGTTAGATTTTAATTTCATTACTTTGGACTTTAACCTGCCCTCTAATTAGACAACGAACTCAGGAAAATCTAATTACTTTTCCAATACTCCTTCACTTGGCGTTCCTGATGATTGCCGTGTCACATTCGAACAGTCACAGAGGCGTCCTGAATGGGGAGAGCGATCATCCCTTTCTAAACAAAAGCTGAAGTAATGCCCTTAATCAAAGAGCGGAAAGGTTTTTGTTTTTGTTTTGTCCTTTTTATTTTTCTTAGAACTGCCTCTACAGGTCTCACCCCCTACCATGAGATTAGTGGAGTTTAGGCATTTGAAATGTGCTACAATTGGCCTCAGTTTTGTAATAATTCTCTTTTATTTTACAAGACAGACATATGACCTTTCCTTCGGCCAGGAGCAAGTGGGTAAATGGATTACCTGATTGGCCATGACACCGCTGTTGAGAAATATTCGGTAAACATATCTGGCAACCTGAAAGTGGCGTAGCCCATGAAGTTACTATTCTGTTCTGGGTGGGGAAGCAGTTGTGCTGTAATAAGATGTTGTAAAGAACTCTCTGGGTCCTCGGGGTGGAAGGGGCCTTGCAGTGGTGAGGCTGGCTAGTGAGGTGGAACTCAGGGACAGCATAATAGCTCGTGCCACTTACCCATCTCCTGTGACCACCTCGACAGGAAGTCGAGAAAAGAGGCTGGGCCCCTCTTGTTGCTCCATTGACTACCACCAGCCTTAGGGATATGGTCAAATGAAGGAAACTATTTGCCAAAGTCTAAGCTTTTACCCTTGGCCTCATCAACCATGTCTTCCTAACCTGCACTCACCACTGTCATCACAGCTGTAAGAATGAAAAAGAAGGTTCCTGTGCTTCTTCGCATTCGATTTCTGAAACAGATTTCACAAAGAGCCAAAGACACAGTATTAGTAAAGAGGAAAGACAAACATAATTCACTCCAGCCTCAAATTTTAATGGCAACAAGGGGAGCAAAACAAAAACAAAAGGAACAAAACTTCTCACCGATGTTCACAGATTATTTCACAGCCTCTCTGCCTCATTTTTATTTAATCTACTTAATGTACTGAATTTACTTTCAGATATGAGATATTATAGTTTGAAGTCTATGATCCATCAACGAAGACTAGCAAAAGGTTTTGCTGTGTAGGACAGGAAGAATGCCAACCAAGAGATGCTGTGCTACCGGGCCATTCAAAAATCCCCCCCCACCCCTTTCCTCTTTTCCTGAGCTACAAGGTGACTTGTGCTTCTGGGGAGGTCAAAACACAAAAAGGAAACAAGTCCAGAGGAAGGATTATCTTGGACACACACCCTTTTCCTGGGATACTAGAAAATTCAGAGTGCAAGCTGGAGAGAGACAGCTAAACATTATCCGACTCCTTTTTATGTCTGTAAATGTAGTCCCATGTAGGTGGTGTGGAAGAGTTAAACCAAAAAATCCCAGTGAGACAAACTGCAGACAATTTACAACCCAGATTTGCAGCTAGGCAGAGACCTCTTGATAGTCTTACTAAGGATAAATTCCAAACAAAAGCACTTCTCAGTAATGGAAACTTTTTTTCAGGCAGTACTTCAGTCAGGAAGTCACCAAAAAGCACAGATATCTATAAAACCTCTTCTTTCACCATGTCATTGGTAGCTAGGCAGGCATATTTGCCAAACTGGAGGAGAGTACATCTCCAGAGTCCACAGTGATATAGGCAGTAGGAAAAAAAGGTACAAATAGCTAAAGAAAAACATAGCTGATGAAGTCTCTGTACTCTCTGAAGTCCTTAGCTGAGGCAGAGCCTAAGGGAGTGCAAGACTGTCAATTCCAAAGCGAATAAGAATTCAAAAAGGGCTTCCATCACATACTGTCTCTAGGAATTCAGGCAAGTTCTTTAAACTCTCTGAGCCTCATCTTCTTCAGGTGGATAAAAGAAGAATAGCATCAGCATCCCAGAATTATTATTCATCCCAGAGCCAGTGCATAACATACACCCAACAGATATTCTGTCCCTAATCGTTTGCTGTTCAATTATACACTGAAAGTAGGAATAGTAAAATTTCCCACTTTCTATACTAGGCAGTGAATGATAAAAACTAAGAGAGAACATAATGTCATTGAAAAGACAAGACCCAGGGAGGCAGAAGAACGGAATTCAACTCTTAGCTTTGAATTCTGTGGTTCTACTCTGTGATTCTGCACTTTATCTCTCTTGGCCAGTGTCTAATCTGAAAACTGGAGATATTTGACCAGATAATTGATCCCTAGAGCTTCTTCCAATTTTGAAATTCTTTTATTTCAACCAACAGTTGTTATTGTTGGTAATGTATAAGCCACTGAAAAGATATCTACTTTAAAGTCCAACACTTTGGTGCTAAAAGCAGCGATATGAAATAGCAACACGTGAGGGCTCTAAAGCAGTGCTGCTTAGGGTCTGAAGTCCAAATTTGCCATTGATTAGCAGGAACCCAGGAAATTTAACCTCACTGTGCATTAGTTCCCCTATCTGCAAAATTGGGACAGTAACAATTACTACAGCATATACTGGTTGTGAAGACAGTCCATGGAAAGTGCTATGAATATTATCTTGTGCAGAATAATCCCTCAGCGTGATTCCAAAGGACCACTTTCTGAATGCTATGACATGAGAAAAATCTGCATCAGTACATATAACACACCAACAATAGATAACACACCAACAATATTTCCTGAACAGTTTTTTAACTGGTGATTGTTCCAGAGATTTATACGCCATGTAATCTAATTTAGAATAGAAACAAGATATCTTCTAGAAGTTTTATTTACTTTCAAAATACGTTTTATGACATTTCAACTGTTTCATGTTCATGAAGCTTTGATCTCACCACCCGTCATCAGCCACAGTACATTTAAGTAAAGTGAACACCAGCGATTATTACGGCAATGGACGCAGTCTCTGGCCTTGAGGAATTTACAGTCTAATGCATGAGCAATTAAAACTCAGTCCACCTTGTAGTCAGGAGCTGCGCTGTGTGGTTCCGACATTAAGAAATCAGTGAAGGCTTGAGGAGATGGGATCGTGTTCTTTGTGACTATGCTTCAGGGACTGACACATCAGCAAGATTTTTCCTTTTCGTTTTTTCCTTGAACTTGTACTCTAGTGCTACTTTCAGGTCTCTCAGCAAATTCTTCCTGCCTTAGCTGGCTCTAAGTCCAGTGTGTGAGGGGAGTTTGCTATTGTGTCAGAGAAATCACTTCAACACTCACAATTTTCATTGACTTTCATCACTCAGAATTTAATCATTTTAAGTTCGATTATTTAGAATATTGTCATTTAAAACAATTTCCTGATGTTGTCATTCCCAATCTCCTAATAAAATACTCTTGAAGATGCAAGAGGAAATCCAAACAGAACTCAAGAATGCCTCAAAAATAATTATAATGAAAATACAGTGCATGATACCCTATGGGAAATAGCTAAACCAGAACTCAGAGAAAAAATTATAGCCTCAAATACTTCTCTGAGTATAAAAACAAAATAGGAAAATGTGAAAATTAGGCATCCAACTTTAAAAATGTAGTATAACCCTTTAAAAGGTAGAAAAATGAAAGTAATAAGGATAAGGAAGAATGAAGCAATTCAAAAAGAGGAAAAAATAGAGCTATGAAATAAATTTAAAAACTGATCAAAAACACCAAAAAGTAGACAAATCATTATCAGTTCTAATAAAGAAATCAGAGTAAAAGCAAATAAACATACAAAATAAGAAATAAAAAGGGGAAAATACTTCAGATTCAAAGAAAATTTGAAGAATCATACAGTTTTTGTTTTTTATTTTCAAATTTCACATAATGGATAAATTTCTAGGAAAAAGTTTCTAAGTCTTATCAACAGAGTATCCCTGATAGCCTGAAAGAAATTAGGAAGGTGCTTCATTTTTCTTCCACTGCCTGCTACTCTCAAGCTCAGAAATGGAGGGTCTGTATCGACATGAAAGCCTAAAGCCTGGGTTCTTGATCGCATACCAAGTGGCTGGAGCAGTGTCTCTCTGATGATCCGTGTGGAGACTGGGACACCAAGGAAATGATGTGGTGAGTCTAAGGTATTGAAAAGGGGAAAAGGTAGCATTGGATTATTGCATTCTACCAGGCAAAGCCCTTGAGATGCTATGAAGACAAAAAGAGCCCTGGCAGAAGTATGTGTGTAGATTTTTGTTCCTAGGCACTCCATCATTTCAGAGCATAAGAAAAACCAGGAAGGTCGGATATGAAGGACTCTATCCTTGGCCCTGCAGCAGCACAGTATCGGCTGGGGCAAGGAGCTCAGGTATGTGAGACTTCCCACTCCCCAGTGATCTGAGAAGTTGCCGTCATGCTCAAAGACATGAAAAATATGGGGGAGAAAAAGAAATTCAAATGATCCCAACATCTAATTAATCAACATTCTATAAAGAGAAAGAAAAACAACAACAAAAAGGGAGGAAATTACCAAAGAAATAATACAAGAAATTTGCCAGTATTAAAGAAAGACATCTGTCTGCAGATAAAGAGTACAAACAAAATACCTAGCATGATAAATTTTAAAAAGAAAGGAAGAGAGAAAGAGACAAGGAAAGGAAAGAAACCCATACCTAAACACATCATTGTGAAATGTCAAGACTCTAAATATAACAGAAGATTTTAAATGCTTCCAGAGAGACAAACAAGTTACATACAGAGGATGTCTTCTCGTTAGCACAACAGATACTAGAAGACAATGGACCAATGCTTTCAAAGTTCTCAGGGAAAATAATTTTCAATCTAAAGTTCGTACCTAGCCAAATTATCTATTAAATTTCAGGGCAGGTAAAGAAATCTGAGGCATATAAAGGCTCAAAAAGTTTATCTGTCCTCAATACAATTCAGTCAAAATGTTAGTTTGGATTTTTATGAGGAACTTGATAAATATATTCTAACACTTACAAAAAAGAATAAACATCCATGAATAACTAAATCAGCCTTAACAAAAAGAGATGTAGAGAAAGGGCACTTTCCCTATCAGGTACTGTGGAACCATAATAATCAACATCATGTTGTATTCATGCGAGAGAAAACTAATAAATTAATTAAACAGAATAAAAAGCAGAGAGACATCTATTGTATTCATTAGATAATGTTGGGAAAATTACCCTATTATGGAGAAAACAATCATTGATCCTACCTAAAACTCTACTTAAAAAAGCATGCTCCAGTTGAATTAAAGGCTTAGACACAAAAGGAAAGCTATAAACTTAAAAGGAAAAAATGTGGAAGAATATCTTGATTGCCTAGAAGTTAGAAAGGAATTTGGGAGTTTTACTTAAAATTCCCAAAAGCATAAACTTTAAAACTTAAAATAAATTCATAATTTCATTACACTTAAAATTTCTATTTAAGTTCAACTTAACCATTTGAAACCATTGACAAAGTTAACAGACATATCAAATATTTATATATATATCAGTCACTACTTAGAATATTTAAGGAACACCTATAAAACAACAAGAAAAAGACAACCTCAGCAGAAAAATGGGCAAATAAGAATATGCAATTTACAGACGAGGTAACCTCAGAAAACAATAAATGTATGAAGAGCTATTTTCCTAAAAATCAGTAAACAGAGACATTCACATTAAGCTACCAAAGTGATATTTTACGTCTATTAGACTGACAGTAATTGTGAAGTTGATGAGAGTGTAGACTGGTGCAGACATGCTGGAGAGCAATTTGGCAATCAATGACGATATGATGATGATATGCTTGACTCAGCAATTCCACTCCTGTATCCCTAGCCCAGAGTAATTCTCACAGGTCCTTAGGAGTACATATAACAGGATGTTCACTGAAGCCTTTTTGTAGAGTGGGGAACTGGAGGCAATCTGGGTGTCTATAAGTGGGGTATGTTAAATGTGACGGAGTACACCACAGAACACTGTACAGCAGCTAGAAGCAGTGGATTCCATGTATATAGCAACATGGATGGATCTAACAAATATAATGCTTAGTGGGGCAGAGGTAAGGGGGGAGTATGTAAGAAATGAAATGAAATTTGTATCTATGTCAGTAAGGATTCTTCTAAGAAAGCTGAATTTATACCAGGTAGTTAAATAGAAGAAATTTGATATGGAAAATTAAAGTTTTTAGAAGAGCTGAAAGAAAAAAACAGAGGAATATAAGGCAAAACAGAAATCAACAACTGCCCCAGTGCTTCTGAACCTTTCTTTACATTATCATTCCTCCAATAAGACTTTTTCGATATACTCTCCCTAATCATTCCCCATCATGGTACACTGTGTATCTGTTAATACAGTGTATGTATATCTTTATTTTCTACATTAAAAGTAAGATTCCCCTACCTCAAGAACCATTCTAGCTCCTTTGGGGTCAGTTTTTTCTCCATTGAAATGTACATGCTATAGGAATAAAGGGAAAAGATGTTAAGGGGCTGTTTGTGGAACCTGAAAACCAGGGGCACCTGTCTGGTGCTGAAAGCACAGTGGCACTAGAGCCACTGTCAAAATCACTACCTGAGGTAAAGCCCAGGGTGTTGGGGGGACACACCGACCTTCCCTTCCTCCTTTCCTCTAATCTTACAACAGTGCCCCCACTGGCCAAACCTGACCTGAAGCAGGAACGTCTGAGAAATGCATTTTGCAGGACTCATGCCCTTGTGTATGACTGCGGAACACAGCCTGAAAATTCCAGAGAATGGATCTGAGAAGAAACAGGCAAATGGCCAGCACAGGAATACAATGCCATTCACTAAATGAAAAAAAATATTTGCAAACAAAAGAACACACATTTTGCAAGAAGATATACATGCAAAAAATGCACATTGAACACATTAAGATGGTTGCCTGAGCGAGGAAGAGGAGTGAAATGGGAATGGAGAAGAAAGATTAAATGGATTTGGAAAACAAGCAAAGGGTTATTTGGGGGGTAATTTTCTTCAGGAGATACTCCAACAAAGGATATAAACAAAGAAAAGAGGATGACATAGGAACCATGGAACAGTGGTACAACCTAGAAGAGCAGAAACAGGAGGTCCTAGGATGAGAGCTGCACAGGCAACTCAGGAAGCAACCAGTTCAGATTAGCGCAGGAGAACAGAGTATTGTATAAAGGGGATTCCAGAAAAATTAAAATGAGTCCTCAATGGGATTGAAGGCAACATTAAGAATTTAAAAAGTAAACTGAAGTTATCTTAAAGGAAAATAATGCAAGAACAACCGAAAGCTAATATTTCTGTTTGCCCGTGAACATGCTCCCTCTGCCTCGAATGACTTCCCCCCTGGGTCTTCCCGGCCACCCTAAAGAACTCAGCAAGCATTCCCACCCTCTGAGGCCTTCACAGCTCAAAGGAATGATCCCACTCTTCCAACCCATCTTCTGTAGGACTTATATTTTATTTTATCATGTCTCCTGTTCTAAACATTGAACTTTCATTCATCTTTGTATCTACAGAAGCAATTATAGTGCCTGACACTTAATAGATGCTCAATAAACACTTGTTTAGTGACCACTTCCATAAACGAATGAAAAATGAAATATTTTAGCTACACTAATTCTATGGTATTTTATACAGACTTTGTATTACACATATATATTACTATGCATGAATACTCCCCCAAATAAAAAATTTTATGGTATATATTTATTTTTTATAGTCATGTGTATTATAGCCCTCCTCATTCCAAAAGGATTTGAGAGAAGTCAAATTATACAAATAACTTTTGTATTCATATCATATTCACTTTAAACCATTTAACATTTAGTACATTTAATCACTTATCCATTTAGCTGGATATTTTCAGGTGAAGATCTTCCTTATTAAGAAAACCCTACATTTCAGGCTCTGAGTCTTTAAGAAGAAAACAGTCAGAAATTTTTAAATCTGAAATAATGAAGTTTGCTTTTATGCTAATTCTTTTAGGACCAAGGTCTAAATGGGGGTCAAAATATTAGAAAACTTTACCTGCCTTCTGGCTGGCCAAGGAAGGAACACCCTCTTTTCTGGATGCTGATTCCCTCTCCGAGTGGCACATCTTTTCACAGCATCGCATGGCTGGAATGATGGCTTCAGGAGGGGGACGGAGAACAGATGTCATTCACTGGCTCTGGGTGATGAGATTTCATATTCCGTGAAAATCCTGAATAGGACAAGAGAGGCCTCATAAGTGGTCTCATGACTGAACAGGTGTAGAGGTCCTGTGTGCACAGCAGGTAGAGAGAAGCCATTTCTATTCCATGTGTGGATGTGCCTAGGAAATTGGAAAGAGGGGAAAAGTGCTCCACCCCCACTGCCACTTCAGGAAAATTACAGCTTTCAGAAGCCAAAACAATATTAATTCAGACCATTGGTAAAGACCTCATACAGGGGCCAGCAAAATGGCTGAAGGCAGTAGATGGGTGATATTCAGAATTAATGATACCATACAAAGGAGGTCCCCTCCTTCATTCTTTAGTTCCATATGGCATGTCATAAAATTTTAGTGCTCTTAAGGCCACGAGTCAAAAAATGGGACTGCAGAGTAGCATGAAATCCAGGCTCCAAAACTAATGGCAGCAACCCTTTTTAGGAGATAGGCTACATTGGAAGCAGCATGTGAATAAAATATTTGAGTATAGATAAGCCTGGCTAGCAAATTGGCAGCTGTCTCCTGGACAGATGTCTCTCCGTGGAGGCAACAATCAAGTAACTGACCCCACTGTCTGTCAGCTGAAAGACTTCGTACCACCTGAGAGCGAGGTGACCCGGTGGCTGCATCCCAACCGGACAGGTACTTGGCAGGCCTACAGTACCTAAGACTCTGACAGTAAATCACAGTGCTTCAATGGGTAATACGCTTACCTGGGAGTCTTCCGAGGCCTTCAAAATGTGGCGGATTCTTCAGACCCTCCTACCTAAATACCCAAGGTTTCCTAAAGGCCACACACCCTGCCATGCTTCCCCATGGCCCACTCACCAGTTAATTCTTCTTCATCAACTCACTGAACTCAATTCCACAGTAAAACTCAGTGGTTTAAAGTAACTTGAGGGCAGGTTAACTGCAATTATAATATGTATATATTTTAAATCATTTTGTTATGTTCCCTGCTGGTTAAGATTAGCAGCCTCGCTCTATAAACAGAGTCTGGTTTCTCCAACTTTCTGAACAAAATGGTCATATATTTATGATGAAACCACCATGTGCCAGTCACAGTGTTAGGCATTTGGTATGAATTGTCTCACCCATCCTTACATCTATATTACAAAATGCTGAGGATTTGAAAAGTGAATTCATGCGGTCAAGGTCACAGGCAGGTATGTGGTTAAGGTACGAAGAAAATGCCAAAGCCCCGGCTCTTTTCATGGCACCGCTCTGCCTCTTATAGTGGCTCAAACATGTTGAATAAAGGCCTAATATTGTCAAGTAAAGCTCTCTTTGGACCTGTTTTAATAAATCACTTATAATAATTATTAGCACATTGTTGCCATTTAAGTGGTTGATGCTAAAGTGGCTTGGGAAATACTAGAAAACAATTCACTGCCTTAAGTATGAGCTCCATAAACTGATTTACACTCTTCTGTACCATCTTTCACCTGAAGTGGTATAGAAGATAAATTTCAACCCAGTTCATGTTCACATGATCTCAAAAGCTGTATTGCTGAAATAGTAAATGTGCATTTTATTGGGTATTACCTTCAACTTCTTACTGTATTATTTCTCAGGAAATGAATCTCCAGGCAGCTTATGTATGTGGTCTGATTCTCCGGCTGACTTGGGCTCCTGAGAGTGTGCGCCACCGTGTGTTCTTTCCTTCAGTGTGTGCTTCCTCGCCCCTCACTCATGCAGGGGCCTGGGCTGCAGGGTGCCCTGAGCAAACCAGATGCGCTCAGTATTCCGCCCACCAAGTAAGAGTTCCATTTAGGCATTAGTATATTATTACAAAAGCAAGCAAAAAAATATATAACCTTTTGTAACAAATGTGCCACTGTGGTGCAGGATGTTCACAGAGGGGGAAGGTTATGCGTGTACAAGGACAGGCAGTCTACGGGAATTCCCTGTACATGCTGCCTAACGTTTCCTGTGAACCTAAAACTTCTTTAAAAAGTAAAATTATACATAAACTTTATATATATATATAAACTTTTTATATATGAAAGTATTACAAATGGTATATATAAATTATATATATGATATAAATTTTTGATATGTAAATGTATTTTACATATATAAAATCTTACTGTATTAACAGGACATATGGAGAGACCAGGAAAGTCTGCACCTACTCCATTTATATTTAATTTCTGAGCAAAGTGTTTCCAACTCACTGCTCCTTACTCATGCTAGATGGAGCCAGCGTCTTAACTCCATTGCAGGAGCCAGTTTATTCACTGAAAGACAATACAATGTATATTTATATGGACTGGACATTAGGAGGAGCAGGCACATTTGATAAAGATGGTATAAACTCTGTGCTATGGGACTTTCCATTTTTAATGTGCCTAACCCACCCGACCAGAGTGGTTGGTCTATGCAGAGATAAACAGGCCACTCAGTTCAAATGTGGTCATGAAAGGTGGGGTGAGTGAGGCAGTTCAGGCTCTACCAGATACAGACAAGCATGCAGTCTAGTGTTTAAATGCTAAAACTTGTGGTTTTAAAAATGAGGGAATATATACTCATATTTGTTCATATATGTATAAAAAAACTCTAGGTGATTATAAAAATATTAGTAAGAGGGCTTAACCAATTTAGAGGAGTTGGGGCAGCATAGATGAAGTGGAGATGGAAAGAAGATCTTCACAGTTAGGTCAGCCAGTGAATGCAATATTAACCATTTGAAAATATACACCCAACCCCAACACAACATAGTTAAAGTCTTGATTCATTCATCTGGAGTCCCATTCCCAACTAAAAACAGTGTGGCCTTGGACAATCGTTTAACTTCTCCAGTCAAATAAAGGTAGCATACCTATCTTACAGAATCACTTTGAAGATTTAATTGTATAATTCCTGTAGTACACATAGCACATAGTAATTACTCAATAAATGCTATTAACATTTCTCATTGTTATTGATATATTATTAGTATTTAAGAAACTGCACATCAGAGTCCAAGAAAACTGATATGAGAGAATTTCCTTCTATATTTGTCATTGATAACTCTTTCCAGTAATTTTCCTCTGTTAAGGCCATAAGTGAATGTTTATTCTTGTAATCTCCCATACCTGACCAGTGGAATAGAAACACCCTCAATAAAAGCCATATTACACATTCCAGTAGCAATATTAATAAAGCTAATTTCTTAAGAGTAATATTCTACAGAATTTCCAAGATCTCATCTTACATCTATGGCATATATCTACTTCATTTTTTTTTCTTAGGTAAAATTTTGGTAAAAAACAACAAAGGAAACAAAACATGGTTTTTGAGAGATGGGGGAAACCTATCAGATTTTACCAAGAGAGAACGGAAGCAGTAGAAAATCTCTCTCTGGATAGTTAAAGTAATAGGGGCCTTTATCTGAGCTAAAAGATTTGTTTGTGAGAACTCACCAACCAGGCAAACAAAACAAGTACAGTGAAGAATAGGCAAAGCTGGCTTAGTCTGTAACATCCCATAAGGAAATCAAACATAGCATATTAGATTAGCAGCTCAAATGTGCTATTTGGTAGATAGACGTTTCTTCATATTATTTTTGTAAAGCTGCATATGGCATTCCTCATTTATGTAATAACATGTAATATATATTTAATTGTTCCCAAATTTGTCATGTTTTGTGAAAACAGAAAGTCGATTCATGACCATGCCCCCTCAACACGGAGTTATCCAGGTTAAGTGCCTGAGGCATCCCCACCTGCCTGCCAATCCCAGCAGTGCTTCCACCTTCCCTCACCTGGCCACGCCAGACCAAGGTGGGTCCCGTTTCCTGGGAAATACTTCTGAAGCTCACTAACAGGTGCTTCCACTGCCATTACCCTCAATCCACTACAAATAAACGGCATCGGCTCTAAGCTATAATCTGTGTACAGTAGCCCACACAAGAAGAAAAGAAATGGATGATCTGGTTGTTCAAATACTAGCCGGTGCCTGCTCTGGTTTTGCTCAATAGAGTATATTCCAGAAAACCTTTCAAGGGTGATAGAGTTTATCTCACTTAAGAGTTACCAAAAATAAATAAAAATAGACACACACAAGTAAGTGAGTGAACACCACCACTGAATGAGTCAGAACAATGGTGGTTATGCTTGGGCGTTATTTTCTAAATTTTCAATCCATGCCAACAACAAATACATAGCCACTGTGTCGTTATTACAAACATCTGAGCTACAAGAGGTCCGCCCAAGGCACCATTAGGAAGATTTTTACCAGCTTTCAGTTCCCTGAAGGCATTCTTTGAGTGCAAGCTTAGATTGACTCTTCTGGCTATTTTCCAATTTGTTTATAAGATTGAGTCTTATTATTTGATGACCATTTTTCCTAACCACCTGATTGGCACTTTAATAATCTTTTCTTGGAACAATCAAATTTTGTAAATTTTTTTAATATAAAATGATTTAATTCCAGAAGTTCTGAGCAAATTGAAAACACAATGCTAATTAACTAGTAATCAAATTCTGCAGCAGGCAATGTTTATGTCACAGTATAGAATATTAGTAATCCTTCGTAGTAATAACCCCTCTCGAGGGACTTAGCAAGCCCTCGTTGGGATTACTGAAAGGTCTCAAGACAGGACCAGGAGTTACCGAAGAGAAGCAGAGGAATCAGTCAGGCTAAAGGATGTGGCAGATCAGGTAAAAAATGAACATTATTTGCTTGGGGGTAGGTAGGTATTTTATGGCAATAAAAAAACAGTGAAGCTAAGAAATGAGACCATTCATTTGACCCTGGGCTTGTCCACCTCCCTACTGACCCCGGACACCAAAAAGTAAAACACTTTGTTCTCAATCAAAAGTTAAAATTATTTTGGGTCGTGTCTTAGTCTCTCAGGAAATCCAATTCATTTCAGGTCAACTAAATGCATTAAATGCCATGTATTTGCAAGGCACTAAAAAAAAAGTATATAAATAAATAAATAACCAACCCTTGGTCAATGATTCATTAAGATATTGTCCAAGGGCATGCTTTCCAGCCCTCCTCTGGCCCCCTTTCAGGCTCTATTTCATTCAGACCTTACTGTGACACGGCTACCATCTCCCATACCTCACTGTTCAGATTTATGTTATCTCAAGCCTTAAAATGAAGGTTGCTCTTTTTAAGGGTTGATGGAAATTTATGAGGAAATATCTAGTTTCTCAGCACAGGAAAAATGTTGTAATTCATCGAAATCTGTACAGACCAAATGAAGTCATTACAAATGACCCTGATCTTCCTCAGGCCTGCCACATTAGCAGTAACTAGTGCATAAATTTTGAGAGATCCAGTCTCACAGCGAATCTTTCACCCAAACTGTGACCAATTAAAACCAGTCTGTGTTTTTACAATAATGGTCAGCCCTCGACCTACTTTGGCACTCTTTCCCCAGGACGAAGACATCTGCCCTCCCACACTGACAAAACGCAACACTCCAGTCCCTCAGCTTCTTACTCTGTGAGATTAAGAGAATGTCTTCGAAAGAATTCTGAGGACATTTTTAGGAAGTGTCAAACCCTCCCAGTCACCCAAATCTGAAGTCATAAGCCCGCACTGAGGGGGGTGGCTCCACTCCTCAGTGGTGATGCAACTTCTGTTGTTGGAAAAAGCCACGTATCTCTTCTTTCAAAGAGTAAACAAATAAAATACCATAGGATCCTTTAGCTTTATGCTCACAGTGGAAAACACAGGGGAAAAAACCAAAGTCTCAAACTTGGAGAACCACAGCTGTCAACCCCCTTGCAACTCTCATCAGTACAAAACAACAAATGTGAAGAACTCAGAAATGAGCGGCACTTCACAAGAGCATATTGATTTTCAATAAAGCCATTTACACCTTTTTGCTTGGGCTACAAGTAGCAAGCTGCTTTCCCAAAGCCTCTGTCACTGAATTAAAAAAGTGTGGACAATGTCTTCACTCGCTACACAAAGCTGTCTTTGGAAATGCTCTTGTGAGAAGAATATTCCAACCTTGATCAGAGAGGACAATGGGAACAGAAATGGACAAAATGGCATTTGATATTTTCCCCTGACTGGCTTAATTACTTGGAAAAGAATAAAGAATACACAGTCCTCCAGAACAAAAAGGCATTTGTTTGAAATACAGCATAGCTCATATTGGCTTTGCACCAGCAAGCCTTCCAACAGACAGAACACAGGAAATTAAGAAGAGACTGCCTTGGGAAAATATTTTACATCCTAGGTGAATGGCAATATTTTTTATTGCCATTCTCCAGAGTAACACCTCAGTGTCCATTGATAAATGGGAGATTTTTTGTGAAGAAATTAATCTGAAGACAGAACTAATATGATCCACTGTAAGGTTACTGGCTTACCTTCTATCTTACTATGGTTTTAATGCCACAAGCCATTGACTCTCCAATATAAAAAAATAATATGACTAGAAAGAGGAAAATATGACAACATAAAGGTAGAAGGAAAAAGAAGAAACTTCCCAGTGCTCTGACATGATATTGATCTGCCTGTGGTTGACTACCAGTATCTATTATAGCCTTCTTTTTATGTGAGTCAGTACTTCCTTTGCAGGAACTGACACAAAGATGGGCTGGGGTTATTAAAAGCCAATCATGACAAATCCAACACCTAATAGTGACTGGTTTCAAAACCAGGGCAAGTCTATCAACCAATGAAAGGATAACTAAAATGTGATATATCCATATCCACGAATATTATTCAGCAATAAAAAGAAATGAAGCACGGGAGAGTTCCGGGAAAATGGCGGCATGAGAAGGGCGGCGGAAATCTCCTCCCAAAACTATATAAATCTATGAAAATACAGCAAATACAACTACTCCTAAAAGAGAGACCAGAATTTACAGCACAGCGCACAGCCTGTATCTGCACCTGAGAGGACTCAGCACCCCGGGGTAAGATACAGAGCCGAGTCCCGGTGGGACCCAAGCACTCCCCCACCCCAGCGCACCGGTGTGAAGAGAGGATTCAGAGCCAGCACGGAATGCAAAATAACCAGCCCCGGTGATCTGCGCCGGGGGCGCTGACACACATCACGCGGTGCATCGGATATTGGAGATGCAGAAGGTGCAGGTTTTGAGCTGGGAACGCACCCGGGTCCGTGCAGCCGGTGCCCCGGGACAAGAGAAAAGTGCACGGTGCTTTTAGCGGTCCTGGAGAGGCAGAGGACCCAGCGAGGGAACACAATCGCCCCAGCACGCTCAGCCCAGCAGGTTGGGAGTCCTGAGGAATTTCGGACCCCTTGGCTGGCGACTGGGAAAACGTAGCCACACTGAAACTTTACACAGAGAACAACAGCCTCCCATTCGTTCCCAGCATGGCCACGGCTGCGGAGGAGTGGAGCAACAGCGCCACCTACAGCATCTTTACAGAATCCACTCCAAGTGGGCGGTTTTTTTCCCCCTTTCTTTTTTCTTTTCTTTTTTTCTCTTTTCTTTATCTTCCTTCTTTTTGTGTGTGTGCTTTTGGTTTTGGGATTTTTTTTTTTGTTTTGAGGTTTGTTTGTTTTTTTAAGTCTTAAAGAGCCCAGCTGACATACATGCACCTACCAGCGACCACTTCTATCGCCATGAAAAGACAGAGGAATATGGTACAGGCAAAGATCACCCAGACCCAGACAACATCTGAGAGGGAACCTGAAGGGGTGGAAATGCACAATCTTCCTGAAAAAGATTTCAGAATAAAAGTCATAACGATGCTGATGGACCTACAGAGAAATATGCAAGAGCTAAGGGAGGAAGTCAGGAGGGACATTACAGAAATGAAACAATCTATTGACGGACTTAAGAGCAGACTGGATGAGGTGCAAGAGACTGTTAATGGAATAGAAATCAGACAACAGGAAAACAGAGAAGCTGAAGCAGAGAGAGATAAAAGGATCTCTAGGAATGAAAGAATATTAAGAGAACTGTGTGACCAATCCAAACGGAACAATATTTGCATTATACGAGTACCAGAGGAAGAAGAGAGAGAAAAAAGGAGAGAAAGTGTCTTTGAAGACATAATTGAGGAAAACTTCCCCAAGCTGGGAAAGGAAATAGTTTCTCAGACCATGGAAGACCACAGATCTCCCAGCACAAGGGAACCAAGGAAGACAACACAAAGGCATATAATAATTAAAATGGCAAAAGATCAAAAACAAGGACAGAGTATTAAAGGCAGCCAGAGAGAGAAAAAAGAGATCACCTACAAAGGAAAACCCATCAGACTATCATCAGATTTCTCAACAGAAACCTTACAGGCCAGAAGAGAATGGCATGATATATGTAACAGAATGAAAGAGAAGGGCCTCAAACCAAGAATACTGTATCCAGCACGATTATCATTTAAATCTGAGGGAGGGATTAAACAATTCACAGACAAGCGAAAGTTGACGGAATTTGCTTCCCTCAAACCACCTCTACAGGACATCTTAAAGGCACTGCGCTAGATGGAAGCACTCCTAAGGCTAAAAGGAAATCACCAGAGAAAATAAAATCATAGCAGAGAAAGCAGACCATCCAAATACCAACTAAAGGCAAAAAATAAAATCAACTGTCCACAAAAACAGTCAAAGGAAACATAAAAGGGTACAGAATAAAACACCTAGCATATAAAGAATGGAGGAGGAAGAAGAAGAAGGGAGAGAAATAAAGAATCACCATATTGTGTTTATAATAGCTTAACAGGAGAGTTAAGTTATACTGTTAGATAGTAAAGAAGCTACTCTTGAACCTTTGGTAATCACGAATCTAAAGCCAGAAATGGCAGTAAGTATATATCTATCAATAATCACCTTAAATGTGAATAGACTGAAGGCACCAATCAAAAGACACAGAGTAACAGAATGGATAAAGAAGCAAGACCCATCTATATGCTGCTTACAAGAGTCCCACCTCAAACCCAAAGATATACACAGACTAAAAGTGAAGGGATGGAAAAAGATATTTCATGCAAACAACAAGGAGAAAAAAGGTGTTGCAGTACTTGTATCAGACAAAATAGACTTCAAAACAAAGAAAGCAGCAAGAGATTAAGAAGGACATTACATAATGATAAAGGAGTCAGTCCAACAAGAGGATATAACCATTATAAATATGTATGCACCCAACACAGGAGCACCGACATATGTGAAACAAATACTAACAGAATTAAGGAGGAAATAGAAAGCAATGCATTCATTTTAGGAGACTTCGGCACACCACCCACTACAAAGGACAGATCAACCAGACAGAAAATAGGTAAAGACACAGAGGCACTGAACAACACACTAGAACAGATGGACCTAACAGACATCTACAGAACTCTACACCCAAAAGCAACAGGATACACACTCTTCTCAAGTGCACATGGAACATTTTCCAGAATAGACCACATACTAGGCCACAAAAAGAACCTCAGTAAATCCAAAAATATTGAAATTCTACCAACCAACTTCTCAGATCACAAAGGTATAAAACTAGAGTTATATTTTAGAAAGAAAAGAAAAAGGTTCACAGATACATAGAGACTTAACTACATTCTCCTAATTAATCAATGGGTTAATGACCAAATCAAAACAGATATCAAAGAATATATGGAGACAAATGAAAACAACAACAAAAAGCCACAACTTCTGTGGGATGCAGCAAAGGCAATTCTAAGAGGAAAGTATATTGCAATCCAGGCCTATTTAAAGAAGGAAGAACATTCTCAAATGAATAGTCTAAAGACACAATTACTGAAATTGGAAAAAGAAGAACAAATGAGACCCAAAGTCACCAGAAAGAGGGACATAATAAAGATCAGAGAAGAAATAAGTAAAATTGAGAAGAATAAAACAATAGAAAAATCAATGAAACCAAGAGCTGGTTCTTGGAAAAAATAAACAAAATAGATAAACCCCTAGCTAGACTTATTAGGAGAAAAAGAATCTACACACATAAATGGAATCAGAAAAAAGAAAGGAAAAATTATGGACCCCACAGAAATACAAAGAATTATTAGAGAATACTATGAAAATCTATATGCTAACAAGCTGGAAAACCTAAAAGAAATGGACAACTTTTTAGAAAAATACAACTCTCCAAGACTGACAAAGGAAGAAACAGAAAACCTAAAGAGACCAATTACCAGCAACGAAATTGAATCAGTAATCAGAAAACTACCCAAGAACAAAACTCCCAGGTCAGAAGGATTCACCGCTGAATTTTATCAGACATACAGGGAAGAAATAACACCCGTTCTAGTTTTCCTAAAAACAGAAGAGGAGGGAATACTTCCAAACTCATTCTATGAAGCCAGTATCACTCTAATACCAAAACCAGGCAAAAACCCAACCAAAAAAAGAAAATTACAGACCAATATCCCTGATGAACATAGATTCAAAAATACTCAACAAAATATTAGCAAACTGAATTCAAAAATACATCAAGAGGATCATACACCATGATCAAGTGGGATTCATCCCAGGAATGCAAGGATGGTACATTTAAAATCCACCAACATTATCCACCACATCAACAAAAAGAAGAACAAAAACCACATGATCATCTCCATAGATGCTGAAAAAGCATTTGACAAAATTCAACATTCATTCATGATAAAAACTCTAAACAAAATGGATATAGAGGGCAAGTACCTCAACATCAAAAAGGCCATATATGACAAACCCACTGCCAGCATCATACTTAACAGCGAGAAGTTGAAAGCTTTTCATCTAAGATCAGGAACAAGACATGGATGCCCTCTCCCTACTGTTATTCAACCTAGTACTGGAGGTCCTAGTCACAGCAATCAGACAAAACAAAGAAATACAAGGTATCCACATTGGTAAAGAACTCAAACTGTCACTATTTGCAGATGACATGATATTTAAATAAAAAACCCTAAAGACTCCACTCCAAAACTACTAGAACTAATACCTGAATTCAGCAAAGTTGCGGGATACAAAATTAATACACAGAAATCTGTTGCTTTCCTATACACTAACGATGAGCTAACAGAAAGAGAAATCAGGAAAACAATTCCATTCACAATTGCATCAATAAGAATAAAATACCTAGGAATAAACCTATCAAAGTAGTGAAAGACCTATATCCTGAAAACTTCAATGCAATCCCTATCAAAATACCAACAGCATTCTTCAATGAACTGAAACAAGTAGTTCTTAAATTCATATGGAACCACAATAGACCCCGAATAGCCAAAGCAATCCTGCGAAGGAAGAATAAAACAGGGGGAATTATGCTCCCAGACTTCAAGCTCTACTATAAAGCCACAGTAATCAAGACAAATCTGGTGCTGGCACAAGAACACACCCACAGACCAGTGGAACAGAATAGAGTCAAGGCATTAACCCAAACATATACGGTCAATTAATACACTATGAAGGAGCCTTGGATACACAATGGGGAGATGACAGCCTCTTCAACAGCTGGTGTTGGCAAAACTGGACAGCTACATGTAAGAGAATGAAATTGGATTACTGTCTAACCCCATACACAAAAGTAAACTCAAAATGGATCAAAGACCTGAATGTAAGTCATGAAACCATCAAACTCTTAGAAAAAAAACATATGCAAAAATCTCTTGGACATAAACATGAGCAACTTCTTCATGAACATATCTCCCTGGGCAAGGGAAACAAAAGCAGAAATGAACAAGTGGCACTACATAAAGCTGAAAGGTTTCTGTACAGCAAAGGACACCATCAGTAGAACAAAAAGACATCCTACAGTATGGGAGAATATATTCATAAATGACGTATCCAATAAGGGGTTGACATCCAAAATATATAAAGAAGTCATGCACCTCAACAAACAAAAATCAAATAGTCCAATTAAAAAATGGGCAGAGGATCTGAATAGACAGTTCTCCAAAGAAGAAATTCAGATGGCCAACAGGCACATGAAAAGATGCTCCACATCGCTAACCATCAGAGAAATGCAAATTAAAACCACAATGAGATATCACCTCACACCAGTATGGATGACCAACATCCAAAACACAAACAAGAGCAAATGTTGGCGAGGATGTGGAGAACAGGGAACCTTCCTGCACTGCTGGTGGAAATGCAAATTACTTCAACCATTGTGGAAAGCAGTATGGAGGTTCCTCAAAAAACTCAAAATAGAAATACCATTTGACCCAGGAATTCCACTCCTAGGAATTTACCCTAAGAATGCAGCAGCCCAGTTTGAAAAAGACAGATGCACCCCTATGTTTATCGCAGCACTATTTATAATAGCCAAGAAATGAAACCTAAGTGTCCATCAGTAGATGAATGGATAAAGAAGATGTGGTGGTACATATACGCAATGGAATATTATTCAGCCATAAGAAGAAAACAAATCCTACCATTTGCAACAACATGGATGGAGCTAGAGGGTATTATGCTCAGTGAAATAAGCCAGGTGGAAAAAGACAAGTATCAAATGATTTCACTCATCTGTGGAGTATAAGAACAAAGAAAAAAACTGAAGGAAGAAAACAGCCACAGACTCACAGAACCCAAGAACGGACTGACAGTTACCAAAGGGAAAGGTACTGGGGAAGATGGGTGGGAAGGGAGGGACAAGGGGGAAAAAGGGGCATTACAATTAGCAGACATAATATAGGGGGGGACATGGGGAGGGCTGTACAACTCAGAGAAGACTAGTGATTCTTTAGCATCTCACTGCGCTGATGGACAGTGACTGTAATGGGGTATGTGTGCGGGACTTGATGAAGTGGGGAGTTTAGTAACCATAATGTTGCACATGTAATTGTAGATTAAAGATACCAAAATAAAATAAAGGTCCAGACAGCTTGCTTGACCCTTCTTCCATGTGAAGACAGTGCAAGAAGATGCCATTTATGTCCCATAAAGTGAGACTTCACTAGAACGTGACCATGTAGGCAATCTTATCTTGGGCTTCCAGTCTGCGGAACTGCAAGAAATAAATTCCTGTTGTTTATAAGCCAAAAAAAGGAAAGAAGATACTTAGAATGAAACTTAGAGAAAAATAGGGTGTACAATAAAGAGAACTGAACAAAAATAATTGTCAACCTAGAATTCTAGCCTCATCAAAATAAACATTTTCAATTGAATTAAAAATAGGAAATATCATCAACAGCTGGTCCCATGAATGGAAATCCTGAAGGGAATTCTCCACATTGAAGGAAAATAATCTCTGTTGGAAGGAAAGAGATTCAAGAATTAATGAGAAGCAATGAAAATGGTAAATACATGGTAAATCCAAATGTATGAAATTAATAATGTTTATGGGGTTTGATGTGTATAAAATTAAAATACACAGAATTAATGGAATATAAATTGGGATAAGATTTACGTAACTAAATGGTTCTAAGGCAGTACTTCTCAAATTTAAATATGCCTATGAAACACCTGAGGTTCTTGTTAAAATTCAGATTCTGTACATCTGATAGCCTGATATTTTGCATTTTTAACAACTCCCACATTAATGCCAATGGTGCTCATCTGTGGCCACACTTTGAATAGTAAGATTCTAAGAACCTTGCATTTGGGATGGAAAATCATAAGCACCGAAGAATATTGGATTTGGATGAGCCAATGATGCAGTAATCTCTAGGATAACCAATAAAAGAATAAGAAAAAACTGCTTTAATATTACTATTAAATGAATAGAGAGGGAAATGTAATCATAAAAGAAAAATCCAAAAGTCAATAAGGAGAAAAAAAATACAGAGCAGGAAGACAAAAAAAACTTTTAATCGTTGATTTAAACTCAGTATATTAGAAGTTTTATCATATGTAAGAGATTAAATGTTCTAATTAAAGCACAAAGATGGTCAGACTAAATCTTTTAAAAATATATGCTCTTTACAAAAGATATGTAGAACAATGTTATTGACCAGATTAATAAAATAAAGAAGAAAATCACAAATTTGATAGATGCAGAAAAACAGTTTGATAAAATTCAATATCCATTCACAATTGTAAAAAAGCTCTTATTCAAACTAGGAATAGAATGAAACTTCTTTATCTTATAAAAGCTTACACTGAACATATAACAAGTGTGATACTTAGGTGTTAAATGTTGAAAACTTTTTCTCTTATATTAGAAATAAGAGATGAAAACTTCTGACATCATTTCTATTCAAAACTGATTGGAGTCCTAAACATTACATTAAGGTAAGAAAAAGAAAATACCAGGATTGGAAAGAAAAAAATCAAACTCATTATTTTGTAGATGATATGATTTTTCTGTTAAAAAAACACATATAAGTAAATTATTAGAATTCATTAATTTATCAAGTTTTCTGGATAAATTTTAATATTTAAAATCAATTTTATAACATACATTAGTCAGAGTTTGAAAATGGCATATTAAAAAGATACCATTTATAACACCATCAAAATAATGATATATGTGAATAAGTCTAAGAATAGATTGGTGAGACTACTATACAGAAAACTATAAAAGAGTACTTAGAAAAATTTAAAAGAATATAGACAAATGGAACAATTCACCATACTAATGAATTGGAGAACCCAACATTTTGAAGATAATTCATCCCAAATTTACATATAAATTCAATGCAAATTAAATGTCCCAAAAGATGTATTTTTGTGGAAACTGACAAGAAAATTCCAACTTTTATATGGAATCGCAATGGACAAAAGCTATCACAGACACTGTAGAAGAAGAAGAAAATGGTAGGAGTACTTGCTCTCCCAGATACCAAGACTTATTCTTACAGCAACACCAACACAGTGTAGTATGGGTGCAAAAATATGAAAACAGATTAATGGAACATAATAGATAGCGCAGAAACATTACCACCACACATCATAGGGTCACCTACTTTACAACCAAGTTAGCATTCTGAGTTCATCTTTGTGTGAATGGTATAAAATGGTGGTCCAGTTTCATTCTCTTGCTTGTGGCTGTCCAGTTTTCCCAACACCAGTGAAGAGACCATCCTTTCCCCCACTGTATTCTTGGCTCCCTGCCTATAAGTTAATTGGCCACGTATGCATGGGTTTATTTCTGGGTTCTCTATTCTATTCCCTTGATCTATGTGTCTGTTTTTATGTCGGTTCCATACTGTTTGATTACTATAGGTTTGCAATGTAGTTTAAAATCAGGAAATGTGATGTTGCCAACATTACCCCATTATCAAAAACAGACAAGGACATTACAAAAAAAGGAAGTTAAAGACCAGTATCCCTGATGAATATAGATGCAAAAATCCTCAACAGAATATTAGCAAACTGCGTTCAATAATACGTTAAAAGAATCACATACCATGATCAAGTAGGATTTATTCCAGGAATGCAAGGATGATTCAACATTCACAAATCAATCAATATGATGCACCACATTAACAAAATAAAGGATAAATATCATATGCTTATTCAATAGGTGCCAAAAAAGCATTGGACAATATTTAACATCCTTTCATGACAAAAGCTCTCAACAAAGTAGATTTAGAGGGACTATACCACAATATAATAAAGGCCATGTATGACAAGCCCTCAGTTCACACCACACTCAATGGTGAAAAGCTGAGTTTTTCCTCTAAGATCATGAACAAGACAAGGATGTCCACTCTTACAACTTTTATTCAACATAGTACTGGAGATCCTAGCCACAGCAACAATCAGACAACACAAAGAGATAAGAAGCTTCCGAACTGGTAAGGAGAAGTAAAAGTACCTCTATTTGCAGGTGGCATGGTATTATATATATATAACCCTAAAGACTCCACAAAAAAACTATTAGAACTAATGAATTCAGTGAAGTTGCAGGATACAAAATCATTATACAAAAACCAGTTGCATTCTATACACTAATAACAAACTATCAGAAAGAGAAATTAAGAAAATAATCCCATTTATAGTTGCATGCAAAAGAATAAAATGCCTAGGAATAAATTTAATCAAAGAGGTAGAAGACCTATATACAGAAAACTAAAAGACATTGATGGACAAAGATGTTATGTGAGATTCAGTGAAACAATATATGCAAATATGCTTTGGAAAGTGTAGTACACTGCATTAAATATAAGAATTTGTTAATTAAAATAACCTGGAAATTTGTTGATAGAAATATAACAAGAGGCTGGATGCTATTCTCAAACAGTATTCAACTTACAGTTAGCAATAAATATTCTATAGCACAGAATGATTTAGAAACAATTAAGTTTATAGTACTCTGCTTAATACAAGTGAAAGGTTTCTACTATTCATCTCTGTTTGCCCTAGGGCCCAGGGCAAACATCACCCTGCTAATGACTGGGAAGTGACTCAGAGAAAGAAAGGAAATAGGAGTCTTCAGGCACACAAACACAGAAACACAACTGAGGCTTTTCCCAGAACAAGCAATCAAACACCAAATCCATCAACAATTCCACACAGAGGCTAGAGACCACCCTCCTTGGGTCACTATTTTGCATCTCTTCTCTCTAGGTCTATCTCTGATAAATCTGCTGTTTTTCTTTTGTCTATGGAATGCTCCAGAGCATTTTTGGTATCCAAAGATTTAGAGACTAAAAAGAACTATATAGATTCATAGAAATCTATATGTATTTGAATATATTTATTTGAAGTAAATAAACTTAAAATGATACCATTTCACAACAACAAATCAACTATATCCACAATCCATGGCATTTGTCATGTGCTTGCTATATTCACTGAAAAAAAAAATTGTAGCACTGATAATAACGAAGCAGTATCAATTTATAGATTACTATGGAAGTTAGGCACCTGGCCTTTAGTTTTATCTGTCTTGAGATAAACAACATAATTGTTCAGTGCTTCACTTTGCCCCCACTGTGAAAGAAGTCATTTTGTTTATCTTCCAACCCCTCACAGCAAAGACCATTTCTGACCAAAACTTTTAACTACGGAGGAAAACAACACATTTATCAAAGGGTATTGACCCATCCATAGCATACATAGCTGTGAGTGCTAAAGAACCAGGCTGTGAGAATAATCTATGACATCCACATGTGACATCTGTTTCTCTACTGATTACAAAAGTCAGTTCTCTCACACTGACCAACAAGGTAGGTGCCCTTTTCCTCTCATACAATTACAAGCGCTATAAGCTGGAACCAAGAAGACTTTCCCAAAAGAGCAGGAGTGCCACTCTGACAAAAATTTGAGAGTAGCTGCATTTTCCTTCTCTAACAGAAGACAATACTGTATACCTGCTGTGCTACCATACGTTGATAACAAACTAAAGAGAATTTAAATAAAGTAGAAAAGGGTCACATAAAGAACTTTCTCCATCTTTACTAAGAAATAAATTTAGATTTATTTCCTTGATTCTAAGACTCATATCCTTTCCATTTTCCAACTTACTCTCCATCTTCTCTAAAAATAGAAAAATTAACTGCAAAAGTTCCATTCCAAAGCATCTTTCTTTTTCTTAGGGCTAGTTTTCCAAGATGATTTGATTTAATACCTAGAACATAACAAAGCAGGGACTCAACAAACACTACTTGATTATTTAGCTGAATCCTCTCCCTCTGTGGGAACAATGATGAGACAGAGAAGCACTGCCAAAAGGACAAAGAAAAACACGTTTTCTAAGGGGAGCTCAACACAGTGACACTAGTAAAAGTCCCAGCATTAAACACTTATATATCCTATTTCTAGATCTGAGAGATAAGTCAACTGGCCAACTCAAAAGTACAAAAAACAAGAGTAGCCTCTGCTTATTGACCATTTAACTCTGGGGCATTTACATATACTATCTCAGTACTATAATTTTTCCCATTTTGACAATGATAAAACTATTCATTATGTATCCCTGCTTAACAAATTATCCCCAAAACTTAGCAACTTAAAGCCACAGACATAGTATTTCATAGTTTCTGAGAGTCAGAAATCCAAGAGCAACTTGACTAGGTGGCTCTAACCTGGACTCTCATGAACTAGAGTCAAGATGTTGACTAGGGCCGCGCTCATGTGAATATTTGGCTGAGGCTAGAAATCCACTTCTCAGCTCACTCGCAGGCGATTTTGGCAGGAGACCTCAGGTCTTTGCCACATGGTCTCCCTGTACAGCTGCTCATAACACAGCTGCTGTGATCTGAAAGACTGAGAGTTACCAAGATGGAAGTTTCAGTATTCTACAATCTAATCCCGAAATTAACATACTATCATTTCTGCATATCTTATTGGTCCACAGACCAAGTGATAAATGAAAAGTAATTATGCAAGGTGTCAATACCAGAAGGTGGAGCTCATTGGGGGCTATCTTGGAAGCTGGCTACCACAAAAATTGATGGAAAAAAAAAGAGAGTAAATTTAGTACTGGAGAAATTAAGACTTAAACCCAGGATTGTGATTCTATTTGGAGCCCTAGTCCTTTAGAACCACTAAGCTATTATGGAGCCTATATGGAGGAAACATGCAGACTTAGTGGACCACTTTTGTTTGAAAGCCCACCCCGTAACAACTTTAACCTGAGAGTTGCTCTTTCTTTTGACTCCAGCATGGCTAGAAATTCTATCAGGACACTGGTATACTTCAGTGCAGGACCCTCAGCCTGCTTTGTTATTCTTCTTTCTTCCACTAATGTCAAGATTTTGGAAGTTCTATCCAAACCCAAGTCTTTGTCCAAAAACAAAGACTTGGCATGGACATAGGACAAAGCTCAGAGGTTGTACTAACTTGGAAGGTTTAAGTTGTAACTGAACTGAATATTGTTTTCTTAAGGTTACTTGCAATTCCCATCCTTGAGAATAAATTCACATGCTCACTTCAGCTAAACACAAAGGGAAGAAATATGTTTTCAGTGACTCTTTAAAAGATTAGCACCCATATTTCTTCAACTGACATTCATTTCCTGGATGGGACACTAAGGAATTTATATTATCATTTTATTTTATTTATTCTATGCATCTGTGGATTATAGAGCAGATCATGTTAAGTGTGCTTTGAAAGGACCCTTCAGAGAAGGAACTAAATGAGTTTTCCCATCTATTTTTAATATTCCCCCAATAGAATGCAGACAGCAACAGGAAAATTCAAAGCTATTATTTTTAATGTCAAATGCCTTACTGGTCCAATAAAAGGGGGAAAGATATTAAACTTTTTATACAACAAGAACCAGACAGCACATATCTTCAAGAAACACATCTTAATCAAATTGAACATAGGAAATTAAAAAGAGGATGGATGAGTGAAGGTATCCATCCTCATTTAATTAAAAAAAACATCTCACTGGCAATTCTTATGAACAAGAAAGCATGTATTTTTCCCCTTTGTTCATTTAAGAGGAATAGTGTGGATTAGTTTTGGTTCAGAAGGTTCTGAAAAGAACACCTGAAAAAATTGCTGCACTCATAGTCCTCAGATAAAAAAGAAAATATCCCTTCTGTAGGCAACCCCATCTTAAATTGGGTACCAACACCAATGAGAAGAGATGGACTTCAGATCCACCTCTCTAGCCTTGACCAAGGTGATTAAAATGCCTTTCTGATGGCTTTACAGAGTGCCTCTGAACTTTGGATGAGAATTCATTTAAAGCCTGCTGAGAAACAAAAGACCCTATACCAGTACAAGGTGAGAAAAGTAGTCATGTGTTTGTTAAAGTTTTCTACATAGATACTTCAAAATTGGGCTTAAACCTAATTCAGCCAAACCACCATACCCCAAGAAAAATCATTATACCAAGTGTCTGTGGAGTACTCACTATCAGCAAGGCACTGTGCATTAGTATCTTTAATCCTCACAACAAACCTGAACACAACACTTAGTCCCATTTTACAGATGATCCAATAGGTCTCCCAAAAGTAAGCAACTTCCCCAAGATCATGAGGTCTATAGAGCCAGCAATATGTCTGGTCCCCAGCCATGGTGTTGGCCTGTATCATACGGCCTCCATAATTCTGCAGGCACTTTGTTCTCCAGAGCTAAGAATGACCCCACTCATCTTTCAATCATGGCACACAAAAGAAGCCTCACTGCAATAGCACATACACAAACACACACCACAATTTCACATATATGCAGCGATTTTACATTACATTCTGCATGTCAGAAGTTCTTCCACATAACATGTGGTTTAATTACATTATTATAAAAATGAGCCAGGTTGGAAAATACATGGAGATATATATTCATTTTTCACTTCACACTTGGACATGAGTAGAGAAGAATACAAATAAAAATGTTATTGGTTTGACATCTGTCTTAGTGTATTTAGGTTTCTATGACAAAATACCTTAAGCAGGTATTTTATAAGCTACAGAAATTTATTTCTCACAGTACTGGAGGATGGGAAGCCCAAGATCAAAGTGCCAGCAGATGTGATAACTGGTGAGAACTTGCTGCCTGGCTCATAGACAAACAGCCATCCTCTCACTGTGTCCTCTCATAGCAAAAAGGCTGAAGGAGCTCCAGGATCTCTTTTCGAAGGATGGATCTTCTTTGGAGATCAGCTTCACCTTGATGCCATGGGCATCTCTGGCCCACCCATTGTACCACAGAGTTGGGGGCTCCCATTAGGGAAAGGATGTTACCAAACAACCTGGTTTGCTTGGAATTGAGAGTTTCAAAGGATACAGGACATTCAATACTAAAACAAGGACAGTCCTGAGCAAAACACGATTTGGGTCACTTATAAGACAGTGGCATTGCACATACAACAAACCCACAGCCAATAACATACTTAACAGCAATAAGCTGAAAGCTTTTCTTCTAAGATCAGGAACAGGACAAGGATGCCCACTCTCACCACTTTTATTCAACATAGTACTGGAGGTCCCAGCCATCAGTACAGGAGGCAGCATGATATAGGCAATCAGACAACACAAAGAAATAAAAGGCATTCAGATTGGCAAGGAAGAAGTCAAACTGTCCCTGTTTGCAGATGACATGATACTGTACATAAGAAACCCTAAAGAATCTACCAAAAACTAATAGAACTAATAACTGAATTCAGCAAAGTTGCATGATACAAAATTAATACACAGAAATCTGTTGAATTCCTATATACTAATGATGAATTAGCAGAAAGAGAAATCAGGAAAACAACTCTGTTTACAATTGCATCAAAAAGAATAAAATACCTAGGAATAAACCAACCAAGGAGGTGAAAGACCTATACCCTGAAAAGTACAAGACACTCGTGAGAGAAATTAAAGAAGACACCAATAAATGGGAATACATCCTGTACTCATGGATAGGAAGAATCAATATTGTCAAAATGGCCATCCTGCTTAAAGCAATCTACAGATTCAAAGTAATCCCTATCAAAATACAAATAGCATTCTTCAATGAACTAGAACAAATAGTTCTAAAATTCACATGGAACCACAAAAGACCCCAAAGAGCCAAAGCAATCCCACAAAGGAAGAACAAAGCTGGGGATACTACACACCCTAACTTCAAGCTCTACTTCAAAGCCACAATAATCAAGGCAATTTGGTTCTGACACAAGAACAGACCCATAGATCAATGGAACAGAATAGGGAGCCCAGATATAAACCCACACTTATATGTCCAATTAATATACAATAAAGAAACCGTGAATATACAATGGAGAAAAGACAGCCTCTTCAACACCTGGTGTTGGCAAAACTGGACAGCTACATATAAGAGAATGAAACTGGATTATTGTCTAACTCCATACACGAAAATATACTTGAAATTGATCAAAGACCTGAAAGTAAGTCATGAAACCATAAAACTCTTAGAAGATAACATAGGCAAAAATCTGTTGAATATAAACATGAGCAACTTTTTCCTGAAAATATCTCCCCAGGCATGGGAAACAAAAGCAAAAATGAACAAATGAGACTACATCAAACTAAAAAGCTTCTGTGCAGCAAAGGACACCATCAGTCAAACAAAAGGGCATCCTACAGTATGGGAGAATATATTCATAAATGACATATCTTAGAAGGGGTTGACATCCAAAATATATAAATACCTCACACACCTCAACACCCAAAAAGCAAATAACCTGATTACAAAATGGGCAGAGGATGTGAACAGATACTTCTCCAAAGAAAAAATTCAGATGGCCAACAGGCACATGAAAAGGTGCTCCATATCTCCAATCATCAGGGGAATTCAAATTAAAACCACAATGAGATATCACCTCACACCAGTTAGGTTGGCCAACATCCAAAAGACAAGGAACAGCAAATGCTGGGGATGATGTGGAGAAAGTGGAACCCTCCTACTGTTGGTGGGAATGTAAGCTAGTTCAACCATTGTGGAAAGCAGTATGGAGGTTCCTCAAAAAACTCAAAATAGAAATACCATTTGACCTAGTAATTCCACTCCTAGGAATTTACCCAAAGAAAACAAGATCCATGATTTAAAAAGACATATACACCCCTATGTTTATCGCAGCACTATTTACAATAGCCAAGATATGGAAGCAACCTGAGTGTCCATCAGTAGATAAATGGATAAAAAAGATGTACATATACACAATGGAATATTATTCAGCCATAAAAAAACCAAATCTTACCATTTGCAACAACAAGAATAGAGCTAGAGGGTATTATACTCAGTGAAATAAGCCAGGCAGAGAAAGACAAGTACCAAATTATTTCACTCATTTGTGGAGTATAACAAAGCAAAACTGAAGGAACAAAACAGTAGCAGACACACAGACTCTAAGAAGGGACTAGCGGTTACCAAAGAGAAGGGTTGGGGAGGATTAGTAGGGAGGGAGGGAGAAGGGGGTTAAGGGACACTGTAATAGCACTCCCAATATAGGTAGGTCATGGGGAAGGCAGTACAGCATGGAGAAGACAAGTAACGACTCTATAGCATCTTACTACACTGATGGACAGTGATTCCAGTGGGGTGGGAGGGGGACTTGATAATATGGGTGAATGTTGAAAGCACAATGTCGCTGATGTAAAACCTTCATAAGATCATATATCAATGATACCTTAATTAAAAAATTAAAAAAATAAAAAGACAGTTGGCATTGGTCCCAACCAGGGGTTGAGGGAGAAACTTCAGGGTAAGGCAGAGGGCATTCCTGAGAAGGCAAAGCTGTATGCACTGCAAGCCAACAGCCCCATAGGTGGGAAATGGGCTTACCCACCTGTGAAGGGGATCCAGGTGGGATACCTCAGCCTGGATGATGTGGTTTCCTTCAATTCCTCACCCTAGCTGTTATATGTGACTATTCATCCATCATGTTTACAGATCAGAAGTTACAACCAATTTCCTCATTAAAACTGAAAGACTTAATTATCATCAATAACTCATAACTTGATTTTTTTTCATTGCCTATTTCCATTACCTTTGTATAAAACAAAAAGAAGAAGGACTATAAAGAGTGAGTTAAATTTGATGTTTTGCAATGTTTCTTAATTTCTAGGTAACCTTAACTCTCTAAAAAAATCTCAAACATCATTTGTGAGCTCCACAAGCATCAGCCTCCTAGCTAGTGGTAGTTGAAGGCCCTGGGGTCAGTGGAAATGGACTCCTAAATGGAGCCCTTTTAGGAGAATGTGGGCACATTCTTCCAAAAATGGGTCACAAATCCTGGCCTCCCAGGATAGTTGCGATGATTGAACACAGAGCAAATGTTCCACAAGTGGTGGCTTTTACTGATAACTGTCAAGCATACTCTGAAAGCCTCATTTCTAAATGCATCCGCATTGTAAAGTGTGATGGGAGACTCTCACTAATTAAAATCTAGGTGGTGGCCGAACAGATTTCCCATCTGTAGGAAACATAGAGAATCATTTTCATCCTAGAGGGTGCTTGAACAGCCACTCAAAAAGATTTATATCTTGGACTTTTATCAAATGATTCTGAAATATTAACTAGAGTAATTACTTTACAGAAAGTCACAGGCCATTAAAAAAACTTAAACCTAAAATAAATGCCAAATCAAGTATCTTCACTGTTAGTCTGTGTTTGTATGTGAGTGCATGTATTTAAATGAAGCTACCGTACATGATTCAATTTGGGAACAGGATAGAGGGGGCTAAAATTATTCCAGCTCTATCTCAGCCATGCTTTTTACAATGTGTGCATGGTTCAGTAGCTGCACTTACACATAAATGAGTAATTCAAATAATTGCTTTCATATTTTCAGCACCAACCACATATGAAAGCTTTGTATAAAAGCTGTAAAAAAATTCAGGGAAGGAAAGTATGTATAGATGGTCATATGAAACTATACCATTCCTACTTTCTTCACATTGTGGAAAGGAAACATAGAAATGCCAAATAATACCCATTTCATGGTACGCTAGAATAAAATGAGATCATAATGGCAAAACCTTTGGTGAACTGTAGAGACCCTTATAAATGAAGGTTTTATTCCCCTAAGTATTAAGAAATCCAGAATACCATTACTATATACACACACACATGCACACACACACGCACAGAGCTACAGCCACATGTGCAAACCATAGGAGTGGGAAGCAGAGCTTGGTTCTTCTCAGCTTTTTGACAGGAAGGCACATTTTCTTCCCTAAAATAAACTTAGTTTGAGACAGGACTGAAAAGATTTGGCAAATGCAAATATCCACTGGTAACTAGAAGTGAATTATAAACAATACGTACTCAGGGTTATAAGCATTAATAGGGTTAAGTGGGATTTCACACTTGAGGAATTTCATATGCTCAGTCTTGACCCAACTTCAGAAAATATGTGGCTTTACTGTAAAATGCCCTAGAGACTCAAGAGGCGTGCTGTTAGTTTGTGGGCAACAAGCAGCAGAATTTAAATCAGAATGGGAAATTAAACACATGGCACTCTCCCCTGGCCTTCTGTTTCTGTCTGGGTGGGAAAGGATCTCACATGACTCTTCCTCTTCCTAACCCTCTGTCTAACTAGCCCCCAGCCTGGGACATTTTGCAATACTCCTTCCTTCCAGACTCAGGTCCTGGAGGATTTCCCCAGCTCTAGTCTTTTCCCAGATCAACTCATCTTCCTGTCTGCTGCCAGATCAACCCTCCAAAAACAGGAGTTCCAAAGAATAACAGGTCAACCAAATACGCCAGGAAAATCAGAAGTTAAATTCGCCAGTCAATTCAAGAAATGCCACATACCATATCTCCTTGAAACATCACTTTAGGAAATTAAAAGTTCTGCGAAGTCCTGCAGTAAAGATACCACTTAACTTCATTTAACCCAGGTTCTTCAAACTGAATAGTTATAGCAAACAATCCCTCTAAGGTAAGAGCTATTATCACTACCATTTTACAGAGGAGGAAACTGAGGCCATGCAAGGCAGATAACTCAGGAAGGTCACACACTTACTAAATGGTAGAGCTGAGGTTCAGACCAGTGAGACTGACTCCAAAACTAAACAATTCTGATATCCTATAAAATGGCAGATTGAGAAACCCTCTATTGAGGTTTATATAACCTCAGGCTTCTGATCAAAGATTTCCACCTACATACCATTTATTTATAAGTCTCCCGGTATCCCATTTATTTATTTAACTTAGCCTTGCTACTGTCTTGCCTGAGTGTTTCAGCCCTGGACAAGTTCACGAGATTCACTGAGACCAAGAAATGACAATGGAACGTTCCTTGGGGTAAAAGGATTTATACCTGGCTTTATTCTCACTGTGGTAGGTGAAGCACTAGAATCACATCTGAATCCAGCAGCCTGCAGGTCCATAATCCGTCTCCATCGCTGCCTCCCCCCAGAGCGCTGGGCGGAGTTCTTTAAGTAGTAATTCAGTCAATAGTGGCTCATTGCCTACAGGTGTGGAAGCAGTAGCCTAGCAGCAGGTCAGTTACATCATCAAGTAGTTTAGGGTCAGGTGAGGATCCTGGCCATAGGAACTTCCATTTTCCCCACACTATTCAAAGTGACATCCAAGGACCAACGGCTCTGACGTCATCTGGCAGTTTGTCAGAAATACAGAATTTCAGCCACTGCCACAACCACCACCAATCCTACAGAGTCAAATTCTGCATTTAAATGACACAGAATCCCCAGTTTGAGAGCCACTGCATTCAAGCCTTCAGTGCATAATCTAATCTCAAAACATGTTTTCAGCCTCTGTCTTAACTATTCCTCCCCCGATAATTTTGTCTTCCACAAACTATGTTTCTTAGACTCAGCAGCCAGACAGTACAACAGGGCAACACCAGTCAGCAAACAGCATCTCTTTGACTTGGCCCTCCCTCCTGCTCTCCTTTACCCCTCGAATTCCTCCCAGATGGTTCTGGGTTCCCTCACTGTGTGTCTTAGAGTCTGGCATCCACTGTTTTGCTTCTCCCTCGTCCTGTGGCCATCTCCTTCCTCTGTCAACACCGAAGCTGCAGCCGTGCCACCGAAACCTGCTGGGAGCAGTGCCTGACCTGACGCCTCTGGTGCCGGGCCACGTCTGCCACAGCAGAGGAGCCGGACGTGGCAGAGCACATGGTGGGGCTGCCCTCCTGAGTCTGCTCGAGCCCCTCAGCTTCGTGTGGACACAGATCACAAACAGTTCCTCCAAACGGCACAGTGAGGGCTGCAGAGCCTTCACACTAAAAGCAGAGAAGGAGGCAGGGCAGGAAATCCAGCAACCAGGGCAGAAGGATTATTCATTTTACAAAATGATCTGATACCTCAAAAATATCTATTTCTAAATTTCTAAAATCACTTGATTTCCATACAACTTTCCAGAGACAGGCCTTGACTGTGGCCTAAAGTGGGATACACACAATACTTTTTTGGAGGCAAGATGTGCCCTGTGGGGAAGACAGGAGGAGATAACCTAAGGGCCTGACCCAGGACAAGGAAACAAACAAGGATGTGTGATGCCCGCTAGGATGACATCTTAAATGACACAAACTGAAGAGGTAAGTAAGACGTCCCCGGTCTGAAGAAAGGGACTCCAGAGGGAGAGGCCGGCTGAGAAGAAAGGGACTCACTGATGATCCAAAGTCAAGGAAGCTGGCCAGTGAAACCCCAGATAAAGGAGCCACGGATGGCATCTCTCTCCTAGCTCCCAAATCAAGGATGGCATCCAGGACGGGGAACTGCCAGAAGAACTCTAAGATGCTGCACCCCTCACACTCCACAGAGTAAGGCAGTAAGACGGAGAAAATGAAAAAGACGTTCTCTACAACCACTGGGATCCAAAGACAGGATACTTGGGAAAGGCTGGGAATTATCCCAGACCCTGCTCTGCCCCACCCACTGTTCCATCAATCACAGGGTTAGGCCGCACTTTGAAAATAGTTTTCCACTTCTTTCCCACTGTCACCACTGCCCCCTTGTCCAGGTTCCTCTCAGCCAAGCTGATTAAAGAGCCCTCCCGTGTGGTGCCCTAAATTTATTCCTGCCCACCTCCTCATTCATTCTCCACACTGTAGCAGGTCTGTCTCCGAAGAGTGCCAGTCTGGTCCTGTCACTGTCCTATGTAAAGCTTCTTTGCCATCCCAGTGCCATGAGGTGCCATGCACCTCCACAGAGCACCCAAGCAAAGGGAGCCCACGTCATGTGGCCCCTCTGACCATCCTATCCGAACAGCCACTCCTCTCTCCATCGCTGCCTTCGCTCTCTGTCTATTCCCTGGACATGCCAAGCTTCCTTCCACCTCAGAGACTGCACACGTCATCCTTTATCCCTGGATGTCTCTTCCTTGAACACAACCTGCCTGTGTACCCCATCCCCAGCCCTTCACCCAGATTCCTTCTCTCTTTTTTTTAAGATATAGTTTAAATGTCACTTCCTTAGGACTCCCGAGACTAGACAGGAGGCCCCTGTTCTGCCCTCTTACACTCCCCCAGCACCGCAAATGGTCTAAATAATATGTATCACAGTTTCATGTAATCAATTATGGACTTAAAATAATTAATTTCTGCAAGTACCAGTGTGGGGAAGTTGGGGTTACTATGGCCAGGATCCTCACTGAACTTAAACCATCTGATGCTGTAACTGGCCTGTTGCTAGGCTACCAATTCCACACCCATAGGCAATAAGCTATCATTGCGCTATATAGAGAGCTCGGCCCAGTGCTCTGGGCGGAGGCAGAGACGCTAGTGCTCGACCTACCGCCCGGAGAACAAGCCGGGTAATAAACCCTTTCACCCCAAAGAATGTTTTGCTGTCAATTTCTTTGGTCACATTGAATCCATAGCAAACTTGCCCGGGGCTGAAACCCATTGGCAAGACAACCAGGGTAGTAGAAATCACGTTTTTCTTATTTATCACTGCATCACCTGTGCATAGTACATGTGTTTGGCATTTAGCAGGTACTTAGCAAAAGTCTATGGAAAGAAGGAAGGGAAGGAGGGAGGGACAGAGATGTAGTAGGATGGCAGAAACAGAGGAAGAAAAGAAGAGAGGGCTACTTTCTGGGCATTTTAAATAGTTGGGAATTAGTTGTTTTTTCCATAAAGCTCCTTGAAACAGTACTGTCAAGCAACTTAAACCATCAGCTAGCTTTGGGCAGTGTCACCTGTCCTTGTGTAATGGGTCAAAGAGGCAAGACTTTACCGAGGTCAAGATGGGCAGGCATCTCCTAGTTCTGTGAGTGAGCCATACTCATCTAATTTCTGACTCCCATCTTAATTCTAATTAGGGAGGAAAGTCAGATTGGGCGGTAACGGTCACAATTGAAGTCTTAGCAGCAATTTATCCAGACAGAAAACTATATGGATCCCATCTCCGTCTGTTCCCAGAAATCACTAGAAGTGTATTTAGAGACTATGTTACAAGTGTGCACATAGATACACACACAAGAACATTTGCTAAGATAAAACAATATTACTGTGTCTGTTTAAAACATTCTATTTTTTTTTTCTTTGCAATATGAATTCAGTCTTCAGTCTTTCCGTGGAAAATATTTTTAAGCAGAAAAGAGACATCTCATCTTTATATGACTTTTGTTTCAGAGATTCCAGCGACACTTTGACCAACTCAGGGACACTTGACTGATGGTCTTGGGGGCTGGAGCGGGACATGGATAACAAATAACACCCAGACCTCATTTTAACCTCTCTCCTGCCATCTCCACAAGAGCTACAATTAGAGCTTTAACCCATGACCAGTACTGATTTGCACCTATCTTCCTTCTCTGCCCTGTGGTGAGGTGTAAATGAACAGAGAAATTTAAAAAAACCAGTATCAGCAGTAGGGAGGGAGGTCAGTTAAAGGCTGAGATGATCCAGTCATCAGTAATAGAAATGCCCACCAGCCTGCCAGTCACATTTGCCAAGTTGAAATGTATCTTCCTTTCACTGAGGACACACCTTGCTAAATGTTCTGGATTTCTTGCCTAAATTCAGTACCATAAATGCATCTTAAAGCCTTTGAAGAGTGTATACTGGTTAACTGAAAGTAGATAGAGACTCCTTTATGCTACGGCTTAATGATGTTAACTCACGGTTGCTCAGTGCTGGAGTTCAGACACGGAAGTACACTGTGTTACTTGGATCGCCTCCCTTTCTATATCTAGTAGGGTACTACTAGCCTTCAACTTAAAATAGGGTCATGAGTAGGTTAATGTCTACTCCTCAATTTCTTCCTCTGTACAATGGGATAACTAAGTACAATCACATTCACTCAAATGGTACTGAAAGGACCAAACTAATGCCATGACAGGCCCCAGAAAGCCTCAGAAATCAGAGGGCCTGAGTTTCAGTTTCCCCGAAACCACCTGAAAGAATAGGAAAATTTTAAGTAGGCTCTGACCCTTGGCCTGAGTCATAAAAACCGGCCTGAACACAATGACACAATAGCTTGCAAACCCGTGCCTAGGTAATCCTCCCCAAAACTGATAGATTGTGAAGATAAAGCCCTGTGAGACCCTAATTGAAATATTTTTGCTATTGAATCATCAGCAGACCTCCCCCTTGCCTCCCCCTGGTTGTGGTCCCTTTTCCTTTAAAACCTCCTGTGATTTCTGCTCGGGGTCGGACTCTGCTCCTGCGTGAGTCATGAGTCTTGACCCCAGCGCGCTGGTGGAATCAATAAACCTCTTGCTGTTTGCATCAAGACCGGTCTCTTGTGAGTATTTGGGTCGCCGTCCATCCCTGGGCTGAGCAGGGCCTGTTTTCTGGGTCTTACAGTACCATGAAAAATTTTCCAGAAAATAGAGTTTTATATGGTTCAAAATGCAGTCTGATAAATTAGATTAACAAAAAATGGGCATGTACAGGCCCTTTAAGGACTAATTTGATGAAGAGTTAAGCATGGTTGTCAATAAGCAATGGACAGCAATTAGCTGTATGTTCAAACATATAGCTCATTACCTGAAAACAATTTCTTATTTTAAGTAAGTTTACATTCCCTTGGACTCTGGAATAGTTGATCACTTTGCTCTTCTAGCAAAAAGCAGACTAACAATGTTAGTCCAATCTAAGGGCACCATAGGGTTTTCTCGCACACTCCCACTCTTACCCATATTTCCCCAGCGATGCTCAGTATCCGTGATCTGCAGGGCGACTGCAGGAAAGATGGGACAGGGTTGGTGGCACCTGCCGCCAGTGGCTTCACTATGCTCCTATCTCACCTTCCACCCCCTGATGCAATCTGAGCACCCAAACCCCTTCCTCAGCAGGCAAATGTGTTTACCTAATTACACAGAAACTTTCTTAAGGGCAAATTGTCACCACTTAATAAACAGGGACTCCATTTGAATCACAAAACAGAAGTTCCTCTACCTGATCACAGGTTAGTGCTGAAAGGCTATTCTCAAATCCAAAAAGAAACACTCTACTTCCCATTTTTGTAAAACCCACTTGTGACCACTAAAGTCATCTGGGTGGAAAAGCTAGAACAACTTTCTTCTGAGATAAATTTTGTTCCTATTTCTCTGAAAGTTCTTAAGATTCTCTAAAAGTTTGTCGTTCTTGAACTTAATATCCTGTTTTATCCAGTTTTCTTGCTTCCAATATGTTGGCAAAATGGGATTTCCCATTATTTCCACATGCATAAACAGTGTTCTCTCCAAAAGGCTACTCATTCTCTGTTGCATTTGATACTTTGTCTTTTCTATTTCTGTATCCTCTGCTTTTGGGTCGATCATCGCCGTCAGGCCCACAATGTGCTGGAAAACAGAAGCTCAAGAACTGGAGAGGACCATGTCCTGGAGAATGTCTTATAGAGTCAAGAAGAAAGATGAGTTGGCTGTGTGTTCAGAGGGGCTCTTCCTGAGTTTTTGGTGTTGTTTTGTCTTGTTTTCTGCAGTGCTTTAGGTAACTGTGGGACAAAAAGATGAAAAACCCACAGATATTCTGCCTTCAATTTACAATTAAATTGAGCATTTTGCTAGAAAATAACATCTGTCCCTTAGATACAATGATACTTAAACAATAGCCATTATTTGTGAGTGCTTATTATTTGCCAACCACTGTGACAAGTGCTTTTCTGACACATCATATTTAATCTTCAAAACTACCATAGTAGATAGATATTATTCTTCCAATTTCAGATAAGGAAATTGAAGCTTAAAGAAATGAATTAACTTGCCGAGGTGACAGGTATAAGTGATAGAATTAAAACTACATCCGTATGACTTCCCCACATATGTCCTTAATGAATACACTCTACCATACTGGTGGCTCTGAAAGGTTTGGGTTAATGATTGACAAATGTGTTTCCCTTCCACTACTGCATTGGTTCTACCAACAGGTCTTGTATCTGACCTCTTCCCTCTCTAGTCCATTATCCGTCCAACAATCAACCCTGTCTCCCAAGAAGTGCTTCCAGAACTCCTGGGCTCCTGTTAGGAAGGCAGCTCCCACACCCACCCCAGAGATACCAAATCTGAATCACTTGCATTTTTAATATATGTCCCAGTTGATTTTCATGCACACTAAAATGTGAGAACCACTATATCAATCTAAAACTTGTCTATAATCTTCAAATGGTTTCCCTAAAACTATAATATACTGTTTCGAGTAGGTAAACAATGGCCTCCAAAAGATTTCCACATCCTAATCTTTGAATTGAATTCTGTAAATATGTAACTTCCAAAGGCCAAAGGGGCTTTGCAGATATTAAGTTAAGGCTGTTGAGACAGGAAGGTTAGTATCCTGAATTATCCAAGGTGGCCCAAGGTAATCATAAGGGTCATTATAACAGAGAAACAGGAAGGTCAGAGTCAGAGATGGTAATGACAACAGAATCAGGCATCAGCATGATGGTGTGGGGATTGGGGCAGGTTTGGGGGAGGTCACACAAGCCAAGCAATGCAGGCAGGTTCTGTGGCAATTTGTTTGAGCAACAAAAGGAAGCAATACATTGTTCGAAGTCCTGCATAGGTCCTGCACAAGCCAACTGTTTAGTTTACCCCTCCTCCCTCTCATCTCTCTCCCTTGAACGTTATGCTCCAATAATTCAGAACCACACCCAATTCTCCAAATATGTTAAGCTCCCAAATACTGCATGTGGCATTTTCTACCCCAAAACTTGTCAGCTTGAAGAACACCAATTTATCCTGGAAAGAAGCCCAGATATCACTCCTTAATACCTAGAGATGGAACTAATCATTCTCTCCTCTGTAATGGAACTTGGGGGAAAAAAATATGTATGTATATATATATATATATATATATATATATATATATATATTCATCTTTATATTCCTGGGACCATTCATAGTACATGGTCCATAGCAAATGTTCAATAAAGGTTATCTGAATTGAACTAAACCCAGAATAGTTGCCTAGAAAGATATAGATGTATTCCTATGTACATCTTTAGAGAAAGCATTTAAGAAAGCCCTATTTTATAACTTCCTTCATATCCTACATAACTTCTATTTTCCCACATATCCTCATTGGTAACAAATTACTATACTTTTGGAAGATTTGGATTTGGGAGGTAAAAAACAAACAAGTACTGTACAAAGACAGCTACTACCAAGAAGGGTGATGTGGGTAAAATTGCAGTATTTCCAGAATCTCTTGCCAGGCCTTAGTGTATCTCTATATCAATAGGTGTTTCCAAGGGGAGGAGAGAAGTAGTTCATCTCCGTATCAATAGGTGGTTACAAGGGCAAGAGAAGTCATATCTGGACCAGAGAGGTTGGGTGGGGTCTCTTCTACTGAAGCTGGGTTGAGAGAGACACGGGACAACTACTTGTAAGAAATAAATGGGTTTCTTAAACTTTATTTCTCCCTTTGACTGATTTCAGTTTCAAAGGTATTTTGCACTGGTATTTTCCCCCCAGAATTACAGGTGATCAAGCCCTAACGTATTATTTCAGATCAAAATGAATCAGAACTATCAAATGCGTATGTCTCATAAACTAGCTCTGATGACACTATAGGTATACAAGTTCTGGTATTTTCATTTTTTAAAGCCTATGAAGAATATATGATATGTTATCAAAATATACTGTTCCCCAAAAAATCCAAAAACATGACTCTCATACAAAATAGAATAAACCCATGTTAAAGAATTTACTGAGCTCATAAATTAATGAGGAAAACAGTAAGATGGTAAACTGTTTCAAAGAATATTTGTACAGCTGGTTATTTATAAGAAATTTAATAAAAGAATGTTAAGATTGCTAAATTAGATAGAAAACTAGTTAGTGTTCCATGAGGCATTAAACTAGAACCTTTATGATTACTTTATCTGCTGAACAAAAATAATTTCCATCAGAACTACATACAAATCTACAAGTCAACATATAACTGCACACGGTCCTTAATCAATACTAGAAAACAAAGTGAATGAATGGTATATTCTCCCATAAAAGTAAATAAACCTAGAATGGATATATGTTATCCTCTTAGTCTAATTTACAGATGTTAGAGAGAAAGAAATTTTCTATACCCTTCAAGGTTCTTCTAGATAGTCTAAGAATCAAATTGACATGAGACAGAATAACAGGAAAAATAACATAAAGTTTAATTACATACATATGTGGAAGCCATAGACATGGGTTCCAAAGAGAGTCAGGGTTAACAAGGTCTATATATCATCCGGAACCAAGAAGAACTGGGTAGGCATCTGAGACTCCAAAGGAAAAGGGAAGTCATTCACAGGAATATGAAAAGAATAAATGTTTGGTAAACAAATGTTTGATGAGCCACACAGAAACAATGTGGGAGAGGGGGGTACACAGAGAGGAATTTTAAACAGAATTAACCACATCCCTCCCAGTCTCCCACACCTACTTTACATTACAATACAGTTATCTAAGGTGATCCCTCCATCTAAACTGCAGTTGGGGGGCGGGAGGTCAAAGTTTCTTTCCAGGTCTTTTGGGCCTTGACAGTTTTCCACTCAAAATAATCTCCATGTCACCATGGAACACCTTGGAGAGGCCTGCCTTGGTCTCTACTCAGATTTTGGATAATTTTTCTTAATAATATTTAGAAAATAAATTACAAAAATGGCATTTGACTAGTACCCTAAAACTTCAGAGGAAATACAGATCACTAGGGAAATTTGGAGATTCACATGGGATGGGGGCCTTGAAAGTAAAAGACAAGCAGACATCAGTAGACTTTAAGTATTATTTCCTAATACATTAAGATCAAATTTTTCTCTAATAAATGACTCTATTGTTTTTCATAAAAAATGAAGGAGATTTAGAAATTCACTTGACTGTTCTAGTTGGAGTTCCAGTTCTCATATGTGAATCGGGAATTCCCTTCTGCCTTCAGTTCAGTTCACTTGGGTCTCCACTACCAGTTGTTAGGCAGAAAGACAGATAGGAGCAGGATGAAAAGAGGGTGGGGCCCACCAAGAACTCAGGGAGTTAATCAGATAAAGCCAGAGGCCAGAAAGGACGCACAGAATTAATGCCCTTTGCAATGTGAATTCATTCCACGTGCTCTGAATCTGGGCTGACCTTGAGTCTTGCTCTAGCTAATGCGGATGAGATAGGGCATAGACATGAGACAAGCACGATGATTAACTTCTCCTGCCTATGATGAAAAAAATTCCAAGATATATATAGTATAGTAAGAATAGGACGGACTCCATGTTAAGACTAAGATTCCATTTTAAAGACCAGGGAATTAGGAGGTAAGATTCCTAACTTATTTTTTAGTAACTAGACAATGACCACCCTATCTTAAGGCAGGACAAGCAATCTCAACTGATATTGTTCCCAGTGCTTGAGAGAAACCACTATCTTGGAGAATAGGCAGCTTATCTTACAGAATTATCCAGAGGACTGACTGCGGAGACTGGTGTAATGTCTCTCACTAGAGAGACATCAAGAGCCCAACAACCCCCACCCCCATCCTTTGCCCCATTCTAGAAAACTTTAAAAGACAGAATCCTAAACCCTTAAGTGTGCCTCTCCTCTGAGGTCACCCACACTCCCCTTTCTTGGAATGTGCATTTTTAAAAGACTTTTTACGGCTCAGCTATGTTTTGTCTCTGTGCTTTTCCAATGGTGCCTTTGTCACTTTGCCATTTAATTCTATTTTCCAGACTTTAAGCCCAAGTCTTCACTCTCTCTGTCCTACTTCATAGGAGGGGACGACTGAGAGCTCTGATTTGGGCTTGCAAGTTCCTGTCCCTGATCTTCCCCTTCCTCTCTGCTTTATTCAAATAAACCTGCCTTTGTCTACTTTGACTCTGGCCCTTTCCTCCCTTAGAATGTATTCAAATAAAACTTCTGTTCCACTTCCCTACTGTTGTCTCTGCCCTTCAATTCTTTGTTGCGGCAGAGACAAGAACCGAGGCGAACACACTCAACCCCCTAACATATCTATCTCCCACCCTTTTCTCCTGCCACTGCCCCGGCACTTCAACCACACCAACCTTTCACTGTCTACACTTAGCATGGTCTTTCTTCACCTTCCAGTGTGTGTGTATGTGTGTGTCTGCACACAGGCATGCCCAAATATGTGTTCTAGTATTCAGAAAGTCTATAAGAAAAGCTATAAATACTAGAGAGGAATGATCAATAGACTGAAATACTAAAATGAAGGTCCAGGGAGATGAAGATAGAAGAAACAAAAGAATGATAGACTGTTTGAAATGAGGTTGGCAGGTTGGGGGTTGAAAAACACTGGAGGGTAGTAAATCAAATAGATACATCAAGCTGTAATCAGTGGAGGAACACAGGACAGGAAGACATTGTCCAGCACTGAACTTGCATACCAGCCTCATACTCTACATACCCTTTGTTTCATGTAGTATATTCTCTAAGTTCCATAATTACGTTAAGGTAGTCTTCTATTTGGTTGCCTTCTCAGTTACCTCCAAGTCACAGGGATACCTTTTGCCAGTATTTTCTTATAGCTTCAGAAAACTATTTAAATGCAACCAACTATTCATGGTACTCTTATGGATTCATTCAAATTAGAGTCATTAAGTGTGAACTCTGAGAAAATAATGTTAACTGTGCTTATAATGAACTATGTAAGTAAATAAAATGCATTAATATTTTATTAAGGACTAGTAAGATATGCAGGAATGGCAGAAATCATGCTTTGTTTAGCTAGGAATATTACAGTTTCCTGCCTTCATGTTTGCTGTCTCTAACTCAGTTACAATATAGTGATATAAATCTGAGGATAAGGAGATTTCTTATTCATTCTTGCATTCTCACTGTGGACGGCAATAATTAAAAGTTGAAGGAATGTTAAATAAATGAGTAAGTAGAAGATTCTAGGAGAGTCCCACCTATTTACTATGATTTTTAAGTCATTCTAAATATTGATAGGAACACTTTAACGAAGGGTACAAGAATATGCCACATCAAAATATGCCACTTTGGTATATGGATTATTTTGAGCTAAAGGAATTGAGAACCAACAAATGAAGTTACCTTGTCCTAACTGCCTGGAGATAAAATAAATTTCCTCTTTTGTAAAGGAAATTTACATTTATAAAGAGTACTTCCATTTAAAGATATCCAAGAAAAGAGTTACTCTTGAAGACGCTTACCACCTGAAATGCTCTTATCTACATAATAAGACAATCCTTATATACCATATACTTCCTCCCCTTACCTTCCATAATTTGCCTCTCCTGCCCAGAAGCCCCCTAAGTTTCCTTTGTTTAGCTTAAGATAGTATATAAACCTCAATCATCTGACCATCTCCTGGAACCACATTTTTCTTTGTGAAGTCCCATGTATATATACATAATTAAACCTGTTTTCCTCTTTTAATCTGTCCTTTATTAGTTTGATTAGTGGGCTGCAGCCATTGCACCTAGAAAGGTAGAGAAGAAAAATATTTTTCCACTCCTACACTATGGTTGGGAAAGATCAGAGGCTAGAAGTGGAAACAAAGTTAACCAAGGAAAAGGATAACTTACGTCAGTACCAGTCAAGAGTAATAGCCCATAATACACAAAATATCATGGTGGTGATGTGTTAGAGAACTGACAAAAACAAAAATCACAGCTATATAAATACCAAAGAATATTAGGAAATTCCCTAATCAAGTCCAAATATTTAGAAGGGAAACAGAACATTGACTTTCTAAATATTTATCAAGCATATCCCATATACTAAAAGAAATTTCCTGGATACCAAAGGGGTTAATATAGGGAAAGAAAAACACACTTGCTGAGCTCCCATGTGCTAGAATTTACCTGAGTTATATCTTACCTGATAGTTTATTTAAAGATAAACAAGATCCAGTCTCTAGCTTTAAGAACTTGATGGGCAGTAGAGGTAACAGACTTGATCACAAGTAAAGGTTGGAAGAGTTAAATGTAGAAAAGGGAGAATGGAATCACAGAGAAAAGAAATCATTCCAACTTGAAGAGTAACATAAGACTTCATGGAAGAGAGTGCATTTGAGCAGAAACTGAAGACAGAACAAGCACAGTGACCACCTTCCCAAACAGCCAAAGCCCTGGAACAGAGAGGGTACAGCAGGCCAGGAGAAGCACACACGGCCTCAGCACATTCCAGTTCTACCATGCTTGGGGGCAGTTCTAGAAGAATCTGTCCCGGGATTTTGGCGGTAACCATAAACAACAGGCTGAACAATGGATAATAAGTGACATTCTTCAATTTTCGAACTTTTTTTTTTTTAATGGAATGGTGTAACTCTGGGAGTAGGGGTTCACTGCTCAGGGCAAGTTCCTTGTAAATCCAATGAAACCACAGGAAAAGGGAAAGGGCAGATTGGGAGAAAGGGGTTTTATTGGTCACAGCTCAGTCTCTCATTCGGCTTCACCTGGTATGCTCCCAAGTCCTTCCTTTCTAGCCCCTGATAGCAAACAGCCCTGTCCCCTGCGGCCACATTGCATGCTGTCCTCTCCCTGCCCGCCCCTTCTGGCCAGAACTCCAGGGGTGTGTCCCTGGTGACTGGTGGACACCAGACTAATTAAGCACCAGAAATGGTGGAGAAGAGAGAATGGCCATTTTTCTCTCCACCCCTTGCCACGGTAAATATCCATTGGTATATAAATGGACTAAGGCCAGTTGGGAAATTCTGGGTGAAAACTTCCATTTACCCCACAAATGGCTTTAAAAAATACATACAAAATCCAAATCATTCCCATGGAAGTGGATGGCTGTGAGAGAAGCAGAGAACAATGGTGTGGGCATAGATCTCCTACTATTCTCTCCACCTCCCACAAACTTGGCTCAGAAAAACAACTAGTATCAGAAACATCTTGACAAACCAAGTAGAAAAAAATTAGCTCCAATACCTTTTCAGGTTTTCTTTTGTCTACATAACACTTTTAACTTTACATAACTTCTACATAACACTTTTAACCATAACAACTTTTAACAAAGTAAAGGAAGATTGTATATCACCTCAGATTTTTGTTTGCCAGCTCTGTGATCTCATGAAAATGTGTCAGAAGTTGTCAATCACTTGGGAAGTGAAAAGTTCAACCAGACAGCATACTGCTGGGTTATTTTACTTTTTACTTTTTTTTTTTTAATTCATTGGAATGCTCTAAAAATCATTCTTCTATTTCACAGGCATCTGTGACGAGCAAAAGTACTGAGTTCTGTCAAATTCACATGAAACGGAAATTCACAGAAGTCAACACTTCCAATCAATGCAAATGATCTTGATGGAGAAATTGACAAGATTTACTGAGGGACGCATACAGACGCCTTCTCTTGCCAGGCCACAGAAACCTGAAGCTTCCTCTGTCTGTCATTAAACTAACTGGGAGACTTGGAAAGGGGGTGCAGGGGACAAGTAAAAAAAAGTTTGACAGAATAAAAGAGCAATTTTTAAATAATTACTTTTTAAAAACGAACACAGCTATTATTCTGAACCCAAAATCATGGATGTGATAGTCAAAAAGACAAAAGAATAGCAGGGTAAATTGGTGAAACAAATCTCTTTGTAGTCGATAGTAAAATTCTCATTGCAATTCAAAAGATAAATGGCAATTAAGTAGTTTCTGTTAAGTGTTTATTGTTCACCTTTTATGTGGGTGGCCTTTTAAGTGATTTTCTTTTTAAAGGAAAAGAGAAAGTTTGCTCTCTTTAGCATTTGAACTAAACATGATGCAAATGCATGCAACCATCAATTTTAAAATAATAATCGTCTTGATTTTCTAAACCGATAAACCAACTACTATATACCACTTCCTTTCCAAGCTATTGTTTGCTTGGCTTATCACCGTTAACTATTGCACTGTGACTCTGCATGGAGACGGTAATGTAATTAAATCCTATTAACACATCAGGAATAAAGCCCTTTAATGGGCACACAAGGCTTTGCGAGGCAGCTCGTTCCTGAGCAGATTTAATATCCTTAAATTAAGCAAGTGTGAATGGGAAGATGAATCTTATTAAAATCTTAAATCTGATTATATTTGAAAATTATTGGTTTCTTAATGTAATAAATTATCCAATACAGACTAGAACAAATAGTATGTCCTAGCTTCACATAACTCCGCTCTATAAGAAGTGACAAAAGAAATTATGTGTGACTGGGGGGCAAAAAGAAAGGTCTTTTTATAAAAGTCATTTTGCATAATGAAATACCTAAATCATTTTAATAAACATTTGGGGGGAAAAAAGTGCAAATGACACAGTTGGAGAGGGAATCATTTACCCTATTCAGAAAGGGAATGTGGAAATAGTGATGCTAATGGTTTTTTTTTTAATTGCCATTCTGGCCAATTTGTTGTAAATTTTGAAAAGAAAAGCTGCAGCTTATGTTGTTGGTAGCGAATTCCTTCTCCAGAAGGCTAATGCAAATGTAAGCCATCTGCCATGCATTCTGCCGAGAAAGCTGGAGTCGCAAACAATGGACCAACAGTCTCTGAATACTAACACACACACTCCGCAGGCAAGAAAAGTTTGCATTTTCCCCAAAGGTATACTTTGTGTGGCCTTCCTTCCCACCATCACCAGGACCACCAGGCACCCACCCACAAGTCCCCAATCCAACGGGCGCCGGGCAGGCTTCCACGATTAGTCTAATGATGTTCACAAGAAGAACCCCCTGGAGAAGCATTTCTGTGGAAACTGACTGAAACAGGAATGCAAGATCTGTTCAATTATTTAACCAGACAAATGCTTCACAGTGTGTGTTTTTAACTTAATCCTATTATAGCAAAAACTGGCGTTGCCAGAACACTGCAACGGTTTTATCGTTTTAGGACTGGATCCTTTCACGGGGCTTGGGAACACTGTCCTCAGCTCATCTGAGAGCCTCCGTCTCGCCAGCAGTTGGGTATATTGAACAGAACGCACCCGGCAGGCAGGCGCTGAGGGGAGCTGCCATACAGGAAACCAAGGTCTCCTTGAATACTTGCAAGTAATTCTTTCCACTCCCCTCGAGGAAATTGGAAAGCTCAGTTATTTGGCAAGTGTGCCCAAATGGCTCATCCAACAACATGCTGAAACATTTTAAATATTGTTTGGTGTTTGGTGATGGAGTGGAGGGAGAGGTGACCTCCAAAGTCATTATAGGAATTCCAACTTCACTTCAGCCCAGATCGGGCCCCCAAGAGTTTTCATCTCCAATCTCTTCTCAATCAGATTATCTTGTTCCCTCAGGCTTCTTACTGGAGGGTCCTCATATTTGCCAGACTGTGTCTTATCTTCCTGCCTGCACATAGCTGCTTTCATTGCCTAGAATGTCTTCCCCATCACCCCTCTGCACACAGGTCAACTAGCCAGGAGTCTAGTGTATGCTCTGGAGTCCAGCTTCCTGAGTTCAAGTCCCAGCTTCCTCAGTTGAGTGGCTGTGGACAGGTTTCTTAGCTTCTCCATGCCCCAGTTAACTCAGCTATAAAATAAACACTGTAATAATATAACTTACACGAAAGACTGACTAAGGTAAGACATCTAAAGCACTTAGCACAGTATCTGGGATAACAGGTGTTCCATAAATGTCGGCTATGATTATCATCTCTTTTGCAGAAACTCCAGGCTCTTGCTGCCATCCCCTGTCTCACTCTCTAATGTTAGTTATTCTTTCTCTGTATGACTATGAGGTAGAAAGATGGGCATGAGCAGCTGGGAAAGGGAAAGATAAAGTTCGAGGAAATATGCCGAAACCGCCCAGGTAGGGGGTCCCATGTGAGGACAGCAAAGGCTTTACAGGGAAATTACTTCTTTGCCTATCAGGATGAGGCCAGACTGGTCCCAACCTGAACCTAACGTGGACGCAATTGGACAAAACTAGGAACTGCCCAAAACAGCCTCATCACGGGAAAAGACATGCGCACCGAGGGGATGGCTGTACGGGTATACCCGTCAATCAAATAACCCCACCTTGTCAACCAAAGAGGTGTCTCTGGCAGGAATGCAATGTACAGGCATCCCGTCTAACAGATCAAAGCCTTTGTCTGTCTTGACTGTGGCCCACTCCTCCCTTGGACTGTATTCAAACAAAGCTTTCACTCTGCTTCACCAAGGTGTCTCTGCCTTTCCATTCTTTGTTGTGGCGGGGACGAGGAACAAAGAGAATGAGTTCAACCCAGAACATGACCACATGCTTCTGCACAGGTAATGCTTATGCTGTTGCATTCATCACAAATTTTAATTTGGTGTTTATATCTGTCTTTTCTGCTAAGCTAGAAGAGTTCATTCCTAATCATCTCATCTTTTTATCCACAAAACTTAATACAGTACCAGGCACATGTTAATTGCTTAATAAATATTTATTAACAAAATACAAGAATTAATGAATGAATTTACTTAAAGATGGTTAAAGAATATAAACCAAGATATGGAAGAGGTGAATGTTTCCCCCCATAAATATAGCAAGATAGCTATAGATGGCTAAGAATTGACTTCCAGGTGTTAAGGAGGATGTGGAGAACTTTTAATATAGTGTGAGTTATTGCCTCAATAACTGTAGAAGACTATTTAGTAGTATCTAATAAAGCTAAATATATACCTACCCTATGGTCCAGCAGTTCCACTATTTAATATATACCCAGTAGAAATGAAAGAATATATTTCCAAGAAGACATGTAGGAGAACAATGTTTAGAGCAACTTGAATCAAAATAGTCCCAAATTGGAAATAGCACAAATACCCATCAGCAGGAAAATAAATTTAAAATGTCTGTGGCACGCTTATACAATGAAATACTACCCTAAAATTTTTAAAAAGGAGGAATGCTGATATAGGCAGCAATAGGAATAAATCTCCAAAGCATTATATTAAACAAAAGAAGCCAGACCCTGAAGTATGGTTTATATGATTCCATTTACATGAAGTTCCAGAACAAAGCTAATCTATGGTAGTAAAAGTCAGAATAGTGGTTACCTCAAGGGAGAACTTTCTGGGGTGACAGAAATGTTCAGTTTCTGAATGGTGATTACACAGGTGTATACATTTGTAAAATTTCATCGAGCAAAGCACTTCAGTTTGTACACTTTACTCTATATAAATTGTTCCTCAGAAAGAATGCAGTAAGATTTCTGGCAGGCATGTAAATTGGCACAAGCTTTCTGGAGTGCTGTCTGGCAATATATGTCAAAACCATTGACTCAGAATTCTTACTGCTAGGAATCTATCCAAAGAAAATAATTAATCAAATTCATTAAGATATATGTATAAGGGTATCTATCAACTTAATATTTATAATAGCAAAAACTGAAAATAATATAAGCATTTACCAGAGTGGAGTGATACACAATAAAATACTAGACAGACATTAAAAGAGATGTAGGTCTCCAATTACTGATAAGGTAAGATAATCACAAAGTATTATTAAGTCAAAAGAAAGACAAGTTACAGAGCAGTATTTTGGTATGATCTTATTTTGTTAACACATAAGATGTATACATTTATTTGTGTGTGTGTGTATATATATACATATTCATGTATATATTTGCCCAGGAAAAGGTCTCTAAGTATATACAATGAAATGCCACAGTGGTTTTCTCTGGATGGAATTTAAGGTGATTTGGTTGTTTTGTTTTTATCTATTGCTTTTCCACTTTTTCTTCCTATTTTTTTCCTATGGTCATTTGTCAGGTATAAAATTTAAATAGGTACATGATAGCTGAAAACATACATATGTGTGTGTGCAGACATCCATTCAGCAGAGATGAGTCACCATGACCTAAGGCCATATATGATAAAGAAGGCTGTACTCTCTTCTTAAGTAAAAAATTGTCCTTCATAAGGCAAAGAGACTAGAGACCCGCCTGCTGTAAGGCAAGGGTAAGTCCTGCCTGACTGACGAACAGAAAAATCCCCTGATGGACACAATTTTATAAGACCTACCAGAAAAGACTCAAATGGGAAACTCTCTTTGTTTGGGTCCCCTTAGGTAACATATTTAAGAAACTCATGACCTACTCAAATCCAAGAAGAAGAGCATTTATTAGACATGTCAGTCTTAATTGGGTGACCAGTCAAATCTTCCCAGTTTGTTTTACATACATACAAAAGAGGATATTTTTTAACAGATTTTAGAAAACAATAAAAAGTTTGGGAGAAGAATATTAGAGATGGACATAGGTATAGACAGAGAGCTAGGATTAGTGACAGAGGAGATAGAGATGTCTGTTTCTAGTCACTGCCAGGGAAAAGTAAAGTCTTATTTCTGGCATTCTCATGTGATCATGTTTGTACTAATTTTTTTTTTCCTTTGATTTTTCTGTTGACTGTCAATGCTTGAATGTAGGGTCATTAAGATTCCTTCTGCATTTTTCTCGGTGTGCAGTTATTACAACTAAAGGACTTGGAATCTGTCCAAGATTTCAACCCATTTAGCAGTCTTGCCCCAGCCTACATGCTTCACACTACACATCAACCTCTTCTACTCTGTTCTCGGATCGAAATGCCCTAGTTATATTTTTTATATAATCATTTTTCATTTTGGAAAAAAAACCCTGAAACTTACAGGGAAGTTGCAAATACAAAAAACTTTTTCTTTGGATAACTTTAGAGTAAGTTGTTGACCAGTTGCTCCATGGACCCAGAAAATGTATCATGTATTCCCTACAAAGACATTCTCCTGCGTAACCACAAAATCAGGACATTAACGTTGACAGATCACTACCATCAAATCCTCAGAACTCCCTTCAAGTTCCACTGATCATCCCAACAATGTCCTTGAGATCAGAAGGCTGTGGCTCAGACATTTAGTTGTTACATCTCGCCTATCTCCCTCAGTTTGTAAAAGCTATTCTGTCTTTCTTTGATGCTATGACCTCAACATTTTCCCAGATTCCTTATAGGCCAGTTGTTTAGTAAATTCCCCTCAGTTTGGATTTTTCTAATGTTTCTCATGAATAGGTGATGCATCTTTGGCAGGAATTATCACAGAAATGATGTTGTGTTCTTCTCATTGCATCCTATCAGGTGGCACACAATTCTGATATGTCTCATTAACGATATTCATTTTGATGGCTTGACTGAGTTGGTGTCTACTAGTGAAGTTACTCTTTCTCCCTTTGTAATTAAGGAACTGCTGAAAATATTGGTGTTTAAGAGCAGTCAAAGGGAGAAAAAAATGAAGAAAGATCCATCAAATGTAATAGGTGAATTAAAGGAAAATAGTGCCATGAAATTCAGTGCAGAAGAGAAATTTTGAAAATGAGAATAAATCAACTGTGTGAAATGTTACAAATTAAAAGATCTAAAGAATAGCCACTGGGTTCTGCAACTATTAGGTCAGTGGTGACAATGGCCAGCCAGGTTCAGTAGAGGGGCTGTGTGGTTTGAGGAGTGAAAGGGAGCATATCAAGAAGTCATAGGGTCTCTAACCCAAATTCAGAGGGGCAATGAAGATGGACAGTTAGAACAAAGAACAAAGAAACTATGGGAGTTTGTACCTGATAGCTTCTATTTACTCCGTGAGAATGTATCAACCACTGATGGAAATGAGGCAGGGGCGAGGTGAAGGCTTGGGAAGGATAGTCAAGGTGACACCACCCAGCCGTGGAGGTTGATAAAGAGAGCTTCCTAAGAAACCAGGCCAAACATTTGCCCTGAGGAGGACCTTTCCCTTCAGTCACTTGTCTTAGGTCTCCAAGCCTCTAAGCAGTTCCCCAATTGGAATTTTAATACTGATGGCTGAATTTTCAGCATTCTACATCTTGGACCTCACATGAAAAGAAGATGGAGGAAAGAAATGAGTTACGACCACAATCACTGAGAAGATGGTGAGGGGAGAATCATGCAAAGGGTGATTTTTTTTAATTGGCCCTCTGATATTAAAATAGTTCTAGTTTTAAGGAGCACCATGTAGCCACATCCCCACTAGTCACATACACCTTTTGGGCTTTACTGATGTCTCTGCTATCTCACCCATTTGTCACAGTCCAGACTCACCTCAGGCCAGAGCAGGCCTCAGCACAATGGATGAACCTGGAGTCTGTATACTCTTCCAGTTCTCCCATGCACAGCATATTTCTAGGATATGTTTACCCAGCTGCTTATTTCACCCCATTGTTTGTGCAAGAAGGAATCACTTCTAGGCATGGTGCCTTGAAAACTCTATAGTTTTGTATTCAAACTTTAAATATCTGTTTCTTTTGGTTGAATCATATTCTTATGTCCATTCATAATGAAAGGATATGCTAGTGGTAGCCAGAGAAAATCCTCACAATTTTTAAATGCATTGGCATTTTTTCCTCCCACCCTACCTCCGTATATACTTACATACACACCTACCTACATACATACATGTGTGTGTTACTCATTTCTTCCAGACCTGCTGATGGATTTCTGCTGTATCGGTCATACTGAATAATCTGATTACCAATGCTGTACATTCATAAGCAGTTAACCAGACAGGAATTAGAGTAGGATCAACTAGTGCAATTGGTGATTAAATTCATGTAGTCTTAAGTTAGTTGCTCCTATGTTCTAAACACCTGAGTTTTTGGCCTCAGTGTCTGAGCAAATTAGTCACACACATTCAGCTCCATGAAGGCCAAATTCCCTTGTGGACTTTAAGTGGTATCTGAATATGCTTATTAAGTCTGTCCTTTCAAAACTAGATCCTCTATCCAGTGTCATGGTGGGAACCCCTTGCATACACTGGACACTTCTGGCCAACCACAAATTCGGGGATGTGGCTCTCACTCTCAGCACATTGCACACTCCGTGAGCGATAGATTCGTTATTGGTAACAGAAATTAAAATCCTCTCTAGGACAACAAGCCAAAAAATGAGCTTTGAGCTTTGGAGCACAGTAATTTACTCACATACCACAGGACAGGCTATGTACAAACAGAATCCATGGGAACCGTCAGGCCTCCAGTATTTAAGAAGACAAGCAACAAGTCAAGTTTTACGTGAGAAATATGCCATTTTAAAATGTTGATAGACTGTTCTGTACATTGAGTATCCCACAGAAAGACGATGTGCAGAGGTGCCCACCATTCCCCAGCTAGCAGGGCTTATGTCTGCCAAGTTTTCTCCTACTGTGTAGCACTCTGGGAATTAAAGTCCACTGGCCATAAAACTTGCCCCTATCACAGTAGCCACAACTATCACTAATTAGTTCCAGTTTGTAGCTTCCAGACATAAGTATCCAAATACACAATCAGCCCAAAACCCCGATCTGGTTCTGAAAAACACAATGTTATGTCCTTCTGTGATGATAAGAGGAGGCAATCACACACACACACAAACGTACACACAACCTACACATACCTGACCTCACAACACACACACACACACACATCCATGAAAAGAGGGGGACACATTTTTCCACATCGGTAAAATCTACTAAGGACTTCCTTCCAATTTTATGTCAGTCAAACCCTAAGAAAATGTTATAAAAAATACAAATACCAAAAGAATAGGGAAAAGCTACTATTCTTATTATGAACACCAGTGTATACCATGTTTTGGCCATCTCTGTGAGTCTATGTCATGCTGTCAGATGGAGGAGTCATTTGAACAAATTTAAAGAAAGAGTGACTGTCCCCAAGTATGTTTCTTAACCACACTCATCTCCTCTAAGACAGCATCCCCCCACCAAGGCCATACCCTCCCCCTGTGCTTCTCATAGAACCCATTTCACTTTCTCATAGAACCCATTTCACTTTCTCATACTTACTACTCTATGCAGAGCTATTACTGGGAGCTGGAAAATTGGCATGATTCCCCAGGTCCTGCATTTTGGGGGGATTCAGAGCACAGCAGAAAGAGGTAGAAATAAAAAAAATGGTGTCTGGAAGCTAATATCTCGGCATGCAAAAGCAACCTAATTTTCACTGTCCTTCATCCTTAAAAGACCTATTCCTGGCCCCTCAGGCACCTATCAAATGCTTTCCTTGATCCCCTTATACCTATTGATCAAGGATGACCTTTGTGGTCATTTTAACTAAATTTCACATACATAAAAAATATGAGAGTAATGAAAATGCATTTGCCTTGTCCCAGGCTCCACACATACACATGAGCATAATTGTCTTCACTGTCTCCTTCAAAACTCCCCTTTGTGAGGCTGGCAGCTGGGCTCTCTCAAATGTACCTCTAACACTGTAAGTTCCCATGCTTACCTACCTGTAAGTCCAAATCTAAAATCAAAAGGAAAAGAATCCAGCTTTATTGAACAGGTAAGTTAATAAGTGCTTTCTTTCTCATCAAATACATTTTGATTATTTAATTATATGCCCGTTCCTAGATTATATTGAAAGCACAGTTCCTGTTGTGTAGACATGTAATACATGTTAGGTGGGAGAATGCATAAAGTAAATGAATAGCTGCCGACATTAGCTATAGTACATCTGTCAGTGTTAACAGCTTCCACTCTGGGTCAGCACATTTCTTTCTGTACCTCATATCTTATTTTTCCTTCCTCATCTTTTCTTTTGAAATTCCCCACCCTCTCACTCCTAATACTTAACAATTGAAATTGAAATTTTTTAAATCCTTAAAATTTCCTTTCTTACTTGTCCATCTCTTAATCAACATGTTTTAGTCATACCAACTTTCTTACAACTACATGACTGCAACTTTGCACATATTGCCTTCTAGGCCTGAAACACAGGTATTTTACTCCAAGGTCATTTCTTCCGTCCAACCACTATTTATCCTTCAGAATGCAGCTTAAAAGGCTTTTCTTTAGAGACTACCAGGACTAAGTTAGGAACCCCTACTGCCATAATGTCTCCATAATATTTATCAGAATTGTACTTGAATAATCATAATTATACTTATTACTGGTTTCTCCCTTAAGACTGTAAGCTTTTTGAGGAACTTCCAGTGACATGGTCATTTGAGCTAATGTGGACAATCCCTACCTATGATAAACTACAGAACTGCTGGATTAAATTTTAAATATCTAGTCCAACTCAAAAAAAAAAAAAGAGAAATAGAAATCCATGAGCATAAGAAAAAATGAGATGTTAAAGAGAAAAAGTCAGAGCATTAAGCAGAGTGAACTCCCAGGCCCAGAAAGCTTCACTGTTAAATTACACCAAGCATTTAAGGAGGAAAAAATACCAATTGTACACATACTCATCCAGAAAATTGAAGAGGAGAGAGTATTTCCTATCTTGTCCTATTTCCTTTATTAACATTATCCTGGTAACAAAACCAGACAAAAACATTATGAAAAGAAAAGAAAAAAAAACCTACTCATCTATTCATGTATAGATGAAGTTGTCAACAAAATTTTATAAAAGCAAATCTAACAACATGTTAAAAGGACAATACAATGTGGCCAATGGGATTTGTCCCAGACATGCAAGGTTGGTTTAACATGGGAAAGTCAATCAATATAATTCACTGTTATCAAGAGTCTAAAGAAGAAAAAAACATATGATCATCTAAATAGATGCAGAAAAAATATATTTTGATTAAAAAAAAATCCATTCCTGACTTTTTTTTAACTCCCAATAAATTAGGAAGAGAAGGGATTTCCTTAACTGATAAAGGGCATCTATGAAAAAATTAATGCTAACACCATTTAATAGTGAAAGACCAAATGCTTTCCTAAGATCAGGAGCAGAACAAATATGTCCTTTCTCACCACTTTTTCATGATAATACTGAAGTTTATAACAAGTTCAATAAGGCAAGGGGAAAAAGTTAAATTGTCTCTATTCTCAGGGAACATGATCATTTATGCAGAAAATCCAAAGAGCTATAAAAAAGCCATTAAAACTAGTAATTTTTATAATGTAGAATATAAGATCAATCTAAAAATATCAGTCATTTTTCTATATAGTAGTAATGAACTATAAGAAATGAATATTTTAAAGTATCATAAATTTTAATGACACCAAAAAAGGAAATACTTAGTAATAAATCTGACAAAAGGTATGTAAAACCTCTACATTGAAAACACTAGAATATTGCCTAGAGAATTTAAAAGATGATCTGAATAAATAGATACATCATGCTCATGGGTTATAACTGAATATTGTTAAGATGTCAATTTGTCCCCAAATTGATCTATAGATTCAGTATAAGCCCAATAAACTCCAGCAGGTTTTTTGTAGAAATTGAAAAGCTAATTCTTAACTTCACATGGAAGTGTAATGGACATAACTAAAGCAAATTTTGTAAATGAAGATCAAAACTGTAGGACTTACACTAGCTGACTTTAAAATTTATTATAGAGTTTCAATAATCAAGATCATCTGGTACTGGCATCAAGATCGACAAATGAATCAATAGGACAGAATAAAGAGTCCAGAAATAAACCCATATGCATATGGTCACTTGATTTTTTTTAATTTTTATTTTGAAACTATCATGGGTTTATAGGAAGTTAAAAATATAGAGAGAGGGAGATCCTCTGAACACTTCACTCAGCCTCCCCAATGATAACAACTTGCATATTATTAGTAGTATATTGGTTTATAAATATTCAGGAAACAGACATCGGTACAATCCATAGGACTTGTTTAGTTTTACAATCACTCATTAGTGTGATTGTATATAATTCCATGCAATTTAATCACATGTGTATGTGTATCTTCATATAATCACACCATAATCTAGTGACAGGACTGTTGCATGGCCATAAGGATCCCTCTGGTCTCTCTTTATAGCCACACCCTCTATCTCCACTTCCCACTTTCTAACTACTAGAAACCACTAACATCTTCTCCATCTCTACAATTTTTCATTTCAAAAATGTTATATAAATTTAATCACATAGTGTATAATATTTTGAGATTAGCTTTTTTCACTGAACATAAAATTTCCTTAAGATCTATCCAAGTAGACCCATATTTGATCCAAACTGATCAAGATAGGAAGAACTCATTTTTTTCAAAGTTACAAAAGCAATCAATATGGGGAGTCTTTTTAACAAACGGTATTGGAATCAACTGAATAGCTTTCTGCCAAAAAAAAATTTCAAGCCATACTTCACACAACATACAAAAATTAATTCAAAATGACCGAAATATAAAATTAAACCATAAACTTCTAGACAACATAAGAGAATATATTTGTGATCTTGAGTTAGGCAAAGATTTTCCTGATATGACAGCAAAAGATTGGTCAATAGAAGAGCATGATGATAAACTGAATTCATCAAAATTAAGAACATCTGCTTTTCAGAAGACACTGCTAATGGAATTAAAGCACAAGGCAAAGACAGGGAAAAAATATCTGAAAAGCATGTATGTGTTACAAAGCATGTACACTGATATCCAGAATACATAAAGAACTCTTTAAAGAAAATATAATAGAAAACAACTCAACTTAAAAAATGGACAAGATATTTAAATAGTCATCTCACCAAAGATATAGCAATGGAAAATAAGCACATGAAAAAAATGCTTAGCATCATTAATTATTAGGGAAATGCAAATCGAAACCCCCATGATGTACCCTTACATATCTATTAGAATGTCCAAAATAAAATGACTGATCATACCAAGTGCTGGTGAGAATTTGGGAGAACTGGAACTCTCATATACTTCTTGTAAGGAAGAGGTGCTACCACTTTGGAAAACAATTAAGCAATTTCTTAAAGTATTAAACATGCCTACCATATGGATCAGAGATTCCAATCACAGGTATTTACCCAAGAGAAATGCAATTGTGATTCCATAGAAAGATTAGTACATGAATGTCCCTAGTAACTTTATTTGTAACAGCCCATTGGAAACAACATAGACGTTCATCATCAGGTGAATGGAAAAATAAATTGTGGTATATGCATATGTATTAGAGTTCTCCAGAGAAACAGAGCCAATAGAATATAGAGATTTATTACGAAGAAATGGCTCACACAGTTGTAGAGGCTGAGAAGTCCCACAGTCTACAAGCTGAAGACCCAGGAAAGCCAGTGGTGTAATTTAATCTCAGTCCAAAGGCTTGAGAACCAAAGGAGCTGATGATGTAAGTCCTAGTCTGAGGGAAAGAGATGAGATGAGATGTCCCAGCTCAAGCAGTGAGGAAAGAAAGGGTGAATACATCCTTCCTTTTTTTTTTTAATTATTCAGGCCCTCAAGAGATTGGATGATATGACCCACAGTGGGCAGAGCAACCTACTTTACTGAGTACACCAAGCCAGATGCTAATCTCATCTGGAACACCTTCACAGACACACCCAGAAATAGCATTCCACTAGATCTCCAGGCTTTCCCTTGATCCAATCAAGTTAGTACATAAAATTAGCTATCACACCATATAATGGAATACTACTCAGTAACAAAAAATAATGAGCTAGTATATACTCAAAAATGTGAACAGAAATCAAAATTATTTTGTTGAATGGAAAAAAACAGACAAAAAGGGTATGCATTGTATAATTCTATTTATATAATACTATAGAATATGCAAAGTATTCTATAGTAACAGAAAGCAGAGTAGTAATTTCCTAGGGAAGATGGGGGCTAGGAGAAAGATGAATAAGTTCTGAGGATATATAGTGAACCACATCGTGACTATAGTTACCAATACTGTATTGTATATTTGGAAATTGCTAAGAGTAGATCTTTCAAGTTCTCACCACACACACCAAAAACTGTGCTTATGTGAGTGATTGATGATTCAACTAACGTTACTGTGGTAATTGTTTCCCAGTGTGTATGTATATAAAAGCCTCATGTTGTGCACATTAAACTTACACAATGTTATACATCAATTATATCTTAATAAAGCTGGAAAAAAGTATTGAGAGAAAATGACTGTCAACTAAGAAAATATATATCCAGCTTTTTTATCATTAAAAATGAATATCAAAGGAAATGTTTCAGACCAAGATGAAGAAAAAGTTTTTGGTGAAAGAACTACTAAAGTGTGTCCTTCAATTGAAGGAAATCAGCCCAGAAGAAATGAGTGTGTTGCAAGAAACAATGGTGAGCAGAGAAATTGGCAAATGTGTCAGTTATTTTAATAAGCATTGACTGAAACAGAATAAAAAGGCAAAACAATGAGTAATACTGGATGGTTAAAAACACAATAAAATTAAAGTACTAAGTAACAAAGATGTGGAAAAGAGAGCAAAGGCCATCGGTATACTATTATACATTCTATATGCTGGTCAGGAGGACCACAAAATGTTAATTGACTTTGGTCTTTGTTAAAGTAAGCATTCATATTAAAATTTAAAGATAACTACTGAAGGAATAAGCAAGCAGAAGTAAAGTCTGTTTAACACAGAGCCAACATAGAGAAAGTGTTTGCCAAAATGGTTAAAAAAATAAATTGGTTTTCTGTTTTTTATATTTCATATAGCATATCCGTATGCTCTTAAGGTGAGCTTCATAACTACAAGGATTCTCCCTAGAAACAGAACCACCAGAACATGCAATTAGGTGCAGTGTTGGGGCTGAACCCATTAGAGGCAATGAGGCAGTAGAACACACTGCATAGGAGCACAGGATGAGGAGTTGGACATCTTGAGTATAAATTCCAGCTCTATCATTGATTAGCTGAATGATCAGAGCCAGTTACTTAATCACTGATTATGTCAGTTGCCTTATCTATAAAACTACTGAACTTTAAGTGTTGCAATCAATTACTGATATAATTCATAGGAAACATGCTTAATAAGGCATCTGACACCTAGCAAGCATTCAATAAATGGTAGTTGCTATTATCTTTGCCTCTCTGCCTTTCCCAGAACATGTTGATAACTTATAAAAGCAAGGCCTTTGTCAGGTGGTGAGAGGTAAGTGTTAGCTGTCCCAGCACTGCAGCTCCTGCAGGTCCATGGGTGCCAACTATGGCCTAGGGCTTAAAGCAATCAATCCTGGTCAACCCCAAACTTGGACCCACCCACAGTATGCCAAGAGGAGGCTGCAATCACATGAGCAGATGTGGTAAATCCTTCTCCTAGATTGCCTGATACACAGAGTCGACTGCAGGGTTAGAACTCCAGCTTCCTGACCCCCTGGAGGAGAGCCTGGTTCTCCCTCTACCACTAATACTGAGCTGGCAAGGTAGAGCTGGAGCCAAGGTTCTGGAATGTCATGTGACTATTGTACCCACACCACTGATTTTGTCAAAGGAGGGCCCAGGACTTCCCTACCCAAGCAGTTTTGAAGTGCCACCTGCCCCACCAGATCTCCTCGTGCTGCCCTGCAATGCAGTGGCCAGTGGAGGACCTGAACACTGCCACTGCTCCCTCTCGGAGTTTCCCCCAATGAACCCTGCTCCAACAGGCTTCGTGCGAGGACTTCTTTGCTGTCTGCCCTTGTTTACATGGCAAACAGCTAGTAAGACGTAAGATACAGCAACAGACATCAGACTATACGGATCCTACTCTCCTGGCTCTAACGTACCTCCCCTGACGCACAGCAGGCGTCCGCAGCCCTTGACATCTCTTCAGGAATCAGCCCTATCATCTTCTTTGTTCCACCTTAGCTTAAGAATGATTACTTTTCCCACATCTGACCTGCAGCTGCCTAGTCTATCCAACATCCATTGCTTCTGTCCCTGGCTAATTCCACGGGTGACTACATTCAACTACACTCTTATTTAGGAGTGAGCAAAGATAACTGAGATCCTCCTGTCTTGTTGGGGTTGTTGGCAAGCAGTGATTATGGTAGGTAAGTCAGTCTGGGCTGCCTAGAAGGATTCCCTCACACTGTTGACTCTGGATTCCTTACCCTGGGATCACACACAGCTGTTTAAAGAAACCACCATGGAAAGCAAGAAAGGATCTCTCAGCTTCAACCTGCCAGTCCCTAAGTACCTACTGCAGCTCGGGTGAACCAATGAGTGAGTGAGCAATAAATATGAAGGATCAGTTGAAAAAAACGAATTGGGAAATTGCTAGAAATGCAAGATTCATGGATACTTTTAAAGAGTAAGCCAATCAATCCCCCTTTTTTTTTAAACCTTGGATGGCATAGATTTGTCTTTTTAATCAAATCAAGAGGTCAAATGTATATAGCAAATTGGGACCTTTCCTAATTCAGGAAATACTAGAGATCACTGCACAGATGTGGGGTCATTCCTCTGCTTCCTACCTCCTACTCCCACTCACTCAGCAAATATGTATTAGGCGCTAGGCTATGTTATCTATATGCATAGGGTGGAAACTCTGGGATACTATTTGAATCTTTGTGTGCTTTCATGTAAGAAATAACAAATACTATGTGTATTACTGTAAGAGAAACTCAGCCTGGAAATATTGACTTCGGAGAAGGATTTAACATAAGGCAGGTCTAAGGGGGTTTCATTAGTGATGTAGCAGAAGGTGCTCAAGGTGAAGGGGGCTCAGCTTGAGGTAGTTCGGTGCCGTAGACCCCAAAGGCAGAGGCATAGCAGACCTCTGCTGCACCGTTGCCTGGAAGGTGGCCTCTTTTCCCACTCAAACCTGAGTGCAAAGAAACCTGGCGGCTAGTTATTCAACTTTAATAAACCTTTGACCTGATGCTTCAGGGGGTTCTCTTCCTTAATCTTCACGTCCAAACAAAATCTGCCTGTCAACTTTCAGGGAAACAAAAACAGAAATAAAATGTACTTAAAAAAAAAATCAACTAATTCATATCCCGAGAAAACTCTCACCTTGATTCCATTGAGGGCTCATCTATTCAATTCCCCAACCTACTCTATGCTCCTTATTAATTATCAAAAATTACTTATGCACTGGTTATTCAGATAGTCAGCTAAGTTCTTAGGGAAACAAGCAAACACATTTTTTAAAAATTTGCCAAAAATCTGCTGTTCCCTTTCCCTGGGAAGCACAGCAAGTGAGTTCTTACGGCTTCTTAGATGGATGACAGATTTCGATCTAATTAATCCAGAGCCCTGTGTATAGAAATGACTGCAAAGCAAACATGTCTATTAACAAAAAGCAGTGATTACTGGCTGGCACTGGGCCAGTATCTCTACATAAGCAATGAACTGAGGCCGACAACTGTCTCTGTGCCATATGGGTTCTGCTGTAGCAGTGAATTTGATCCAATGCAAGGTTAAGAGATGTCAAATTTAACTGGGGTTTAATTGATACTGGTAAGAGGTTCTAAATAAAGAAACAGTGTGTGCAACTATCAGAAACAGGCAACATGTCAGGCTCTACCCTCCCAGTTTGTTGGCAATGTAGTTATAGCCAGGCATTCAAATTAGTTATCAAACCCAACTTTTTCGAACAGGATTTTTTTGAAGTTGGGTTGACAGGTTTATCAGCAGGTAATTGAGGCCGAATACCCTAACATTAATCAGTCTGTGGTCACTTCTCTCTTTACCACAAAGTCGTTGCTTACACAAGCCATAACGAAAACTCAAATTCGACATGTCCAATGAACTCATTACCTTTTTGAAATCCCCTCTTCCATCTCTATCGCTTGCCCAGATGATGGTCCCTCTGATCACCAAAGTGAACGATCTTAAGGTCATCCTGATCTTCCACCTTTCTCATCTCCCACATCCAATAAGCCACTGAAGCCCATAAATTCAGCTTCATAAATGGTTCTCACATGTGTCACTTCTGTCCTACTGCCAACTGCTAAGCCCTTACCATCTCTCACCGGAGCTGTAATAGCCTCCTAGCTAGAATGCCTGCCTCTTTCCTCTCAACTGCTGGACAGACACTTACCTGCTTAAAAACCCTGTTGGTTTGTTTTCCATGTCTCCTAAGACAGAATTCAGACTTAGCTCCAGCTGCTCTGCGTCCCTCATCCTTCGCTGGCATATGCATGCATCTTAGCTCTGTTCCCTCTGCTTAGAACACCGTCACCACCATCCTAAATTTTTACTGAAAAATAAGAGGGAAAAGCTCAAATCTTACCTTTCTGAGAAGCCTTTCCCACCCTCAAGCAGAATCCATCTCCTTTTCTGTGCTCCCACAGCTCTTTGTTCATAACTTTATTATAGCACTGATCTGATGCATTAGAGCTGTGTTTATGTCTATCTATCCATCTCTATTATGAGACCCTATGATTCCTATCCATCTCAGTTATGGAAAATCATGCCATTTGTCTTGATACAGCTGAGTTCCCTGCCATGTTCGCCCTGACTCTCGGGGTAGAGTGAAGAACACACAGAAAGGCATATACAAGCCATGTGGACAGGCTTGTTGAACGCCCATTAACAACAACGGTCCCTCACATAACAGGACAGGGGGAGACAGCTCCTCTACATACAGGACAGAGATTCAAGTCCAACCAGGTGTGTCTCTCACCAAGCAGCAGTGACAACAGCTACTGTTTATGGGGTACTACATTTTGCTAAACACGTCACTACCATTGTTTCATTTATAATTCCTGACAGTCCTATAGGGTGAGCATTTTCCTGTGCTTTTTTTATTACCTGGTGTAGGACTTGGCCCACATTGGCTGAATAATAAACACTGTTAATGAATCAATAATATGCACATGGTATTATTACCCTCATTTTACTGTAAAAGAAACTGATAAAGAAAACTCTACTGAGATGTAGAGAAGTTAACTTATCCAAGTGTGAGGGCTGACTGTGTCCCTCTAAAATCCATATATTGAAGCCCTAACCTCCAATATCCTGAATTTGGAGACAGAGCTTTTAGGAAGTAATTAAGGTTAAATGAGTTCGTCAGAGCCCAATAGGGTTGGTGGCCTAATAAGAAGAGAAAGAGAGCTAGCTCTCTCTCTCCCACACACGCGTGAGGAAGGGCCATGTAAGGACGCAGCAATGCTGCAGCTGTCTGCAAGCCAGGCAGAGAGTCCTGACCAGAGCCCCCCTCCGCCATACTAGTGCCCTCACCTCAGACTTCCAGCCTCCTCAAAAGTTAGAGAATGAGTTTCCTTTGTTTAAGCCACTCAACCTATGGTTTTTTTGTCATGGCAGCCAGAACTGACTAAACACATCAACTTACTTAGGACAATGAGGAAATAGAAGAAACAAGATTTGAACCTGGTTAATAAATTCTAGAAACTTTACTCGGTTCCTTCGCAGTACTTATCAAACTGCATGCTATGCTCCTGCATTCAATCTAATGGTTTACGGTCAGCATTTTTTTTTTTTTTTAGGAAATTGAATAGGCAACTGTAGAATACAATATAATTGAACAGAATAGAAAATGCCAGAATGCATCATATGTAGAAAGGGTAAGTATGATTTTATAAAACTTTGTTCCAGGAGTGTGTGGGCAAGTGTGGAGGGGTATATGTGCCCCAGTGTAAAATGTATTTCTCACTGTGAGTTATAGTCAAATACATTTTTTAAAACACAGTGGTCTTTTGCCATATTGTCTCACAAATAGCCCATTCATCCAACCTCTAGTCAGACCTCTTCTGGTGTAAGCATACACCAGCACCATAGATGAAACCAACGTCTGTATGTTTTATACAGTGTCTTAGTCACAGCTCATTCCAGCATGACACTTAAGCTCTACACATCACAAACATGTGTGTCCTTATTCATTTTGTGCCTTGGTCTTCCTTTATAACAGAGCATGGAAGCCGGACCACAAGCTTTGTCCATCCTCACTCCGGTGCCTATGACCCCTAACTCATTGGTATCCCTGTGGCACTCGTGCAGGGCTTATATAACTGTTATACACGCACACTAAATGTATGTAAAATAAATCCAATTAATGTATCTAATCAAGTAGATCATATCCACTGGAGAGTTTTCATAGCAGGCATCGGTGACCCCCACATAAAAATATGGAGATTTCAAACAGCAAATTCAGGGCACTCAGGTGCAGAGAAATAAAACAGGTAGTAGCTCTATTTCTGGACAACATGGGTTTTCAAGGCTAGAATCACACCATCCGTGGGCTTTTTTTTTTTAATGTTGAGATAGTGTGAATATTCATAATCATCTTTCTGGCCTTGTCTTGATCTCCACACGGTAGTCAGGCACATCGGCTGTGGCGTTGAGGGGTGTGGGATGTTTACCCAAGCGAGATAGGTTGTAGTCACCTCAGGGACCATATGTGGGTATGGGCCATATGGGTAGTTGCCACCACAGAATGTTCTTTAGGGGTACGGAGTGTCAAGGCCAGGCATGCTCCAGAAGGATAGGTCTAGGGTGTGCTGTCCCTGGGTCAGCACCGTGGACTGTTCTGAAGGGCACCTGTCCGACTTCTAAGTAGCAGGAATCCCTTTGATCTGGGGTCAGGCTAGCATACTGGGCTCGTTACCTCTCCAAAGTACAGCCCACTCCAAGGGTGTCTTAAACTCAAAGTGTGTGATCGGTGTCAGAGACCATGTGACTCTTCACCAAGGAGTCCCTCCTCCAATTTCTGGAGATAAGGCCTCTTCCTCTGGGTGGATATGGGCCCCTCATATGTGGAGGTGGGGAGTAGAAGAGATAGATTCAGCTCTCCCCCCACCCTTTGATGGATCACCATCCTTTTCCAAGGTCCTGTACCTTCTATGACCCAGGTCAAAACCTAGCACAGGATGGAGATAGGGGAGAAAGTCTCTGGTCTGTCTTTTTCTAATGTAAAGCATATTTGTTGATTTCCTGGCAGTCCCGCATCTATTCCATTTTAGTTTTGTAACAGATCCCAATTTCTGACAAGTTACTTCTCCCCTCACAGCATGTTAGGTCTAGTAACTAAGAGGTTCTATCATCCCCGGCCAAGGGGGCAGGCATGTGACCCTAACTGGCCAATCAGATGCTCCTTTCCTAGAAAATGACTCATGGGGCAACCCTTTACCCTGCCAAGCCAGTAAGGTAGTTGCTTCTCTCCAGAACCTCTGTGGCAGCGTATTTCCTGCCTGTACCAAACCTGGTTCTTGATCTCATGAGCAACTTTCACATCTTTCTATAAATATCTCTTTTGTTTAAATTAGCCAGCATCAGTTTCTGTTGTTTGTAACCAAAAATGCCTTAGTTTCATGTACAAAGATTAGGCCTGGAGTGTTGGGACTAGGAGATGGACAGGGGAGGGTAGGCATTTGGCAGACAAGCAAGCGTAACAGACAGACTGTAAGTCCAAAACTCTATACTACTTATTTCTAAATCCTTGCACACCCTAACATATGCTTTATACACAGTTCGTATTCAAAATACACCTACTGCATTGAAGCATAGATAAAACATGATAAAGTGAGTATGGCCACAAGAGAGGGGTAAGTGGCAGAGAAACACTGGCCTGAGTAGTGTAAGTTTTGGAGGAAAGAAACAGCTCTCAAAAAAGTTACTGTTACCTCTTTGCCTTTCTCTCCCTCTCTCTCCCTCTCTCGCTCCACATTCCCCCCACTTTCAACAGCAAATAAAAATTTCAAAGTCTCATCTTGGCCTTCTCATTTGTTAAGGCAGAGAATACAGTGTCTGTTATATCGTGGAGTAAAGCATCGAAGCAATGTAAAATAAAACCAATGTAAAATAAAGGCTTTTCAAAGAATTCCTAAATTTTGATCCTTTCTGATATTCACCTGACTCCAGTTAATAAAAATAGCTACAGTTAATAAAACATTCTATCCACTCCTTTTCAATGCTGCCTATTATTCTTGAATGCTCAAAAGCCCCAGGCTCCCAGCCAGGTCAAAAGGTTTCACAAAACATTCACGAATTATTTCGAAGCAGTGAGGCTCCCACAGCATGTCTCCCCGGAAGCTGTAAGGCAAGAAAATCCATCCTCTCTTTCTGATCGAAAGTCAGAATGCACTGGAGGAGATATAAAGAAACCACCAAATAAAGGTTTCTTCTCATTTTGCACCTTCAACCTGTAATCCCAGGTATATCTCTCACCTAAGTAGGAGCATTCTCTCCCAGGAGAAGAATCCCAATGTACCCTCTATGACAATGTATTGTCCACTTCTTTATATAGCAACTTCAAGTTCTGTTTAAAAGAAAAACAGCTCTGTTCTTCCGTATACTAGAGGACACTAGAAGTTCTCTCTCCCCAACATTGAAAGGGAAAATTCCCCCATATTAGCTCTTTCCTCTTTTCCTCATCAATCAGGCTTTAGCAGGTCCACGTTGAGCTTGCTGAAAAGGAGCCTGTGGTCACTCCCTGTCAAACCAACCCTTTGTGTACAACCCTTGGGCTCTGCTCATTGGCATAATACCAGATCCCTGCCAGCAACACAGTATTTACAGATGAGCCATCCATGTTTGAATACTCTCTAAAACCCTGTCACTTCACATGCAGACTGTGACTCTAGAGTGAGAATCTTAAACCCCAAACTCCTATAGCTGCAAATATATATAATTCTACCCTGATTCAGTCCCAAGCTGCTGTTAAACAATTGGTCAAAGATCGGGCATTTTATTCTTTACTGACACTACCAACAGCAAAAAGCCTTTGTAACTCAAAAAGTAATATGTTCCAAGGAAGGGCTACAAAGAGGTGTAAATCATTTTGTTACCATAGAGTATTTGCACTTTTAAAGTCAATTCAAGCTTTTGAAAAACAGAATCCATTCTGTCGCAAAAATTCAGAGCACTAAATAATTAGTTAGTAAACTCCCTTTGCTTCTTGCTACATCTTCAAAAGCATGTGATTATTTTGCCAAAATCGGGGGTCCAGAATCTACTTGCTTTGTGTATTCTTCAAATTATTCTTCATTCTGTTCTAGGAAATCTTAAACATTGAAGGAGATGGTGGGGAACTTTTTGCTTTGCTTCCACTAGATAATCTTAATACATAACAATAAAAAGTCAACCGAGCCAAGTAAATATTGTAAGTACCACTTCCCAAGCTCATAACATTTCATATTCATTCATACATGAGACATCCCTTGAGCACCTACTTTCTCTCAGGCTTGGTACTAGGCAGAATACAGGAAACAGTAAAATGGATGATGGGACTTTAATTTATCATTTTGAATGTGCCACTAGCCATCTTTGCCTTGTGAAACAATTTCCTTCATTAGCATAAAGGTCTTTTTGTCGTGGAAAATGCTTTGCTGTCCTTTTTTCTGGGTGAAATTAGAACTTCTTCTGTTAGAGCCTACATTTCCACTTAGGCTTCTATCAGACTTGGGTCTTTTTTTAATTATGACATTTTATGGCAGCAAATCCTTCTCTAACAATTACAACCAAAAGTTTACTGTAACAAGAAATACTCCCAAGTCTTGCTGATGGCATCTGAAGGCAGTGTTCCGTTGACTCCTAAATGTCTTCCCACTGCCGCTGGCTAGAAGCCACACCAGCCAGAAGATCTCCAGGCCAGGTTTTGCAGTTGTGCCCTTTCCCACCATTACAATTAGCAGGGTTCTCGTCTAGGGGAGATTTTACTGTAACTCCCATCCTCTATAAGCTCTGCCTCAGGGTGACCTGAGACATCAGGGAACTAAAAACTAGCTCCCTTTTACCAAAAATAAAAGAGGGAAGTGGTTCTCAACTCTCCAAATACAGTCTCCTTCAGCAGGTAATTCGGGCGCCACAAAATCCCACCCTAAATCCGGGCTCTAACTTCCCCACCTCATCTTCCTTGACTCTGGTCAGCTGAGCAGCTCAGGTCCTTCCCAGTAGGCCCCATGCTTTCTTACTGGGATTCCTTCACTCAAAACATTCTCCCATCTAGAATACCCTTCAAAATTCTACTTATCTTCTAATACCTCGTTCAAATCCCAACCCCTCAAAAAAAGGCCATTCCTTAACTGATCCAGACCGAAGTCAGCAGTCTCACCTTTTCACGAATTATGGTAATTACACCACTTAGAGGCACTGAGCGTCTGCATGAGGACCATGGCAGCAGGAATGCACAGAGGAGAGACTCTCCATCCAAAATGGTGGCCATATAGGGCTAGATTGCTGATGTAATTACGGTTGCTTCTCACCAGAAAACTGCTTGGGATTAAGACAGAGCGCATGGAAAGAATATGAACTGTTAGGCAGAAATATAGATATGAGCAGGGTGGAGAGAGAATAAGGCCAGTAAAGCCCACTAAAAGGGACTCAAAGAGTTAACCAGATAAAACCAGAGAGCCAGAAAGGCCTACTAACAGAGTTAATGAGTTAATCAGTTGAAGTTCCAAAGGCCAGGAGTAACTTAGAATGTCTGGGTATTCCCTGGATTCAAAAAAAAATCTGAGCCAGCCCATGTCTTCATTGTATCAATTAGATCATGCCATTGTAAAATCTACTTAAGCTGCAGAAAGGCCAAGTATATTCTTTAATTTAACCTATATGCTGTTTTCTCCTCTTCTTCCAGCCCCTTAATCAAGTAACTTTGTAACCAGGACAGGAGACAGACCTCTGAAGTGTAAATAAACCTGTGTGGACAAAGAATGCTGAGGTCCAGTTCCACACAGTCACCTAAATAACCCTGTTCTTAAGCCAAAAGTTCAAAGGAATTATAAGTCACCTGTATACATGCCTTACACTAACTCCTACATAAAAGGCCCTATAAAACCCCAGACGCTACACCTTATGCGCACCTCCTCTCTGAGGTTGCCCACACTCGCTCTTCTTAGAGCGTGTCACACTGTTCTACTCCAGGTAAGTAAGGAGGGGCTGCTGACAGCTCTGAGTTGGGCTTGCAGTTCCCGTCGGCTGGGTGACTCGGATGGAAGGGCAGCTACATGATTATGCTCTTTAGTACATGCCTGAAAATCTCCTTTCTTTGCTTTTGAGAAGTCCTCAGAACATAACCTCACTCCATCCCGTGCTCTGCAGCTCCCCCAAATTTTGGGATGGTAAGAACTTAGTTCCCATACTGTGCGAATTCAAGCGGACACTGGATGCCAGTTGACAGTGGCTTTAGGATTTGGCAAAGGACATGCCTAATGCCAAGCAGTAATTTACTGAGGTTCCCTTTCCTCTCTCTTGTTTTTCCTTCCTCTCTGCTTTATTTAAGTGAGTCAGCCTTTGTCTACCTTGACTCCGGCCCACTCCTCCCTTGGAGTGTGTTCAAATAAAACTTTCACTCTCGTTTCACTATTGTATCTCTGCCCTTCAATTCTTTCTTGCAACGGGAACAAGAACTGAGGAGAATAACTTGAACCCCAACAGAACCTTTTCCAAACAATTTCTCCTAAGTATGGTATTTCGGATCTGAAGCAGGAATGACCAGTGATCTGGCCTAATGGGAAAATTCTTAAAATTTTGTATTTTCCCAAAGGAATTAGGAAATAAACATCTTCCTAGCACAGAGATCTGCTGCAGACTCTAATTACAATCATGTCTCATTCTGAAATTACTTTTTTCTTTCTCCTCTCTGCTTCTTTCATCACAGACACCCAATCTGGAATCAAAGATAACTGACATCACTTCTGAAATTTCCGTTACTTGAAGTGTAGGAAATGAAGGGTCTGTCTTTCATACCCCTTGAGCCATACATGTGCATGGCTCAGACTGTCTTGCCTCAAATAAATATGATACAATCACTGTTTTTACAATATGCTAAAGATATATTACCAAAATAAGCTTGCTTTTCCACAGAATCAGTGAGCCGACGGCATTGTATTCCATCTTTACAATGAAATGCAGATTTCTCATTGAAGGGACTCATCTTCAGTTTCAAAAGATTGAACAAAATGGTGCTTAAGAAGAATTATAGCTGGTAAAAAAGAATATAAGCTGCTAAAAACATCTAGGATGAAAATATTCTTTGAGTAGCAAAGCATTTTTGTCTGCTTATGATTTAAACAATTTTTTTTTCAGCCGAAGACCTTGTCCCAGTATCAGATCAGCAAACAAAACTCAGTAAGTGTGCTGACGCAGAGCCTTCTTTACCCAAATGATCTTATTTCTCCATCATTTCATACTGGCAAGATTGGCCCCTTCCTCAGCTTTAACATCTCACCAGGAGGATTGAAGGGGCCCTGATAAAAATTCCCCTCCCCTGGCCTGGGCTGACTTACAGCAGAATTGAAATGAGTACTGGTATGACTTTCATGTTCACATTCACTCAGCATTTCCTCTTAGACCACTGTTCACTGACAGAGACCAGTTCAAGGAGACTGTGCTTAAAATTAATTATTTATCCCTTCCTTAGAAGACATAGGAGCCAACTTCTATGCCTTTCATCCCTGTCACTTTCCCTGCGCCGTAGTTTCCTCCATCCCCCGATGTAACCCAATCTCCTTTCCCTTCACCACCCTCCAAGCCCTGCCCATGGGTCCTCTAAAACTCATGGTCTGTCAGAGGTAAAAACATCTATATGCTCAACTTCTCTGAATACATTGCCTTCTTGTTCCAACTGAAATTTCAGGTAGATCCTAAAGGCTGTGTTTTCTCTGCAGCTATCTCCAGTGGCGGTTGTTTGATGCTATTTGTTCTGAAGGAGGGGTAGGTCTCCTCATTTCTTACTGCACTTCCAGACTAATACTCCCAATTCTGCCAACTTCAGCTAGACAGCCCAATACCTCTCATTGCCATGATCTACTTTCCTCTCTGCCCACTGCTCTCATAAAATGAAAGAATTTGTCCCTTGCTCATTGTCTTTCTCTCCACTTCTACTTCTGTGATAATTTTTGACGGGTCCAGTAGCCATGTAGATCTGTCACATCCTTGATCTTTGCATCTGCCATTCCTTCAAGTTTTCAGTGTCACATATCCCTCTCTCTAAATACAAGCCATGAGCTTTTCTCTTAATTCTTCTCTTATGTCAATTCCAACATACACTTTGGCTCCCCCAAGATACCCAAATCGTTGGTCTCACTTCCTGCCTTCACAGCTTAAAGGCCATGGTCCATCTTGAAAGCCCCCCGGCATACGCGCTCCAGCTCTCCTGCTCACGTCTCCCACCATGCCCCCAGCCAACTGGAGGAAAACTGCAATCCCGATTAAGTTCCACGTCTGGCCCACTCTGTGCCTACACCCAAACCAACACTATATGCTAGAGAAATAACAAATCCCACTTTAAAATCATGACTACAAACCTCAGCCGTGTCCTCCACCTGAAGCAGGAATTCCAGCCTATTGCCCTGGCCAAGTCTCTCCTGCCATCGGAGACAAGAACTTCTCACAAAGCCTTCCTCTCTCAGAATTCCAACACATCCTTTGCATTCCTCTCTCAAGTGGTAATATCATTTCTTATTTTACTAAGAATAAAGGAACCCTCAGAAGAGAGCTTTCTCATCCTGCAGCTAAATCTTTTCTCCTATCTGCTGTGGTGCCCACAGTTTGCCTGCTTTCCTCCAACGATGATTGAATTGTCTGTCTTTTTTTAAGGGCACCACTCTCCCCTTATGCAGCAGATCCATCCCCTCTTGCCTGCTCAAGGACTTTTGCCCAACAACTACCTCCAGGCTCCTGCATATGTATTCTTGGCTGGCCAGCATATCACATGCATCAGAAAACATATTTTAATACTCTCCTTTCAAAAAAAAGACGCCCTCCTTTGACCCTGCACCTTTCTCCTTGTCTTGGTAACTCCACTCTTCATTTATTGGCTCACCTTCACAGCAAAACTACCCAAAAGAGACTCCGTGCTCTCTATACAATTTCTCATTCTGCATTCTTTTTTACACCCCTTCCATTCAGGTTAATTTCATCTCCATTTCAGTAAAGCAGCTCCTTCCAAGGTCTCTAATGACCTCTGCATTGCCAACTTTAATAGTCTATTCTTAGTCATCATCTAATTTGGCTTTCCAGCATCATTTGATAATTTTTTACTCCCTCTTGCTTGGGAGACTTTTCGCTTTTGGACTTAAAACATCATATGTTTCTGGTTTTCATCCTATCTCACTATCTGTTACTTCTTAGTCTCATTTACTGGATTCCTCACTCCTACTCAAGGCTGGGTCCTCAGACCTCTTCCATTCATATCCTTTTCAGTGCTTCCAACACCATCTATGGGTTATGGCTCCAAATTCATATCTGCATCCTCTGACTTCTCACATGAACTCCATATATCTCCAGTTTCTTGCATGACAGCTCTGCCTGGGTGTCTCCTACAGGAATCTCTGCAGATGTACTTCAGAACAACGAAAGAAGCCAGGCCAGCGGTGCTCCATAATCATGAGAAGGTGCTCAACTTCACCAGTAATCAGGTCGTGGCAAACAAAAACCCAAATGCATGTTTTCCCATCACAGTATTATTACCAATACTGCTTCCACGTATAGTCATGTGCACGACTTTGGGGCACTTGTGCACACACTTCTCTTGGGAACTGTGGGGTCAGAGGGCCTGCAGAAGTTCAACTTAAGATGAAACCAAACTTTCCTAAAGTGTTTATATATTCTCAGTTGTGTTGCAGTAAAAACAGTGTTTGTTTTTTACATCCTGGTCACACTACGTCATTTTCATTTTCATCATTCTGCTGTGTGTGCAGTGTTATACTTTCATGTTTTTAATTGGCCTTTTTTTCATTACTGTGTGGTTGAACACCTTTTGTTATTGGCCAACCAAACTAAACTACGATACTTAGAGATGCAAGCCCAAACTCAAGTGGTTAAACTATAAAGAAAACCAATGAAGGGATTAACACAAAAATAAGGGGAATGGTTACACCTTGAGGGGAATGGAAGATAAAACAGTGGAAAAGGACATGCAGAGGGCCAGGGACCTTCTGAATGCTGTCAATATTGTATTTTTTGTTTTATGCAACAGTTACACAGTATTCACTTTGTGATAAGACATTGGTTATAAAGTCTCATTTTGTATACTTATCTATACTTGTTTTATTTCACAGTAAAATTTTCTAAAAGAAGGTGAAGTAAAGAAAATGAATATTATTTGAGTACCTACTATGTGCCAATCCATATAGTAAATACTGGGGAATCAAAGATTAATGAGGACAGTGCTTTCCTTAAAGGTTACTATGAATCACACGATTAATTGGTGGCAGCATGAATTGCTCCTAGAGTCCTGAGACCATGTGAAAGAAATCAAGGAGGAGGGGGATTTGTCATGGGCCATAAGTAGGATTAGCTAAGCAAAGAAAAGGAGGAAGCAGTATGGACACTTCTTGATTTGTGACTAGAGCCACCTCCCCATCTATACACACACACTGACTTTCAGATGTTTGGTCACACACACACACACACACACACACTGTATTAGTCTACTAGGGCTGGATGGCTTGAACAACAGAAATGTACTGTCACACATGTCTGGAAGCTAGAAGTCAGATATCAGGGTATGAGCAGAGTTGCTTCTGTCTGCGGGCAGTGAGGGAAGTCTCTGCCCCACCCCTCACATGGCCATCTTCAGGTAGCTCCTCACATTGTCTTCCTTCTATCAGTGTCTCTGCGTCAAATTCTCCCTTTTTATAAAGACACCAGTCATACTGCATTAGGGCCCACCCTCATGGTCTCATTTTAACTTGATGACTTCTGTAAAGACCCTATCACCAAATAAGGTCACATTCTGAGGTGGGAGTTAGGACTTCAACATATGAATTTAGGGGAGGAGACACCAATTCAATGCATAACATTCACATATACATACACATGTCCAAAATTACACATATGTATGCTCCCATAGGCATACACAATCACATATACACACACTCACATTCTAACATTCATACACACATTCATGTATAGAGACACACACAAAAAAATTCTCCCACATACTCACACTCACACATGCACTTGTATATTCTCTAAATACACTACACACACATACACACACACTCACACACCCAGAGCACACTTTCTCACATGCTCACATGGGAGCAGGGATGCACATACAGCTTACATTCCTAGAAGAGCCACTCTTCTCTCTACTTCTCCCAGCACCCTGTCTCCTTGGAACAATGGAACCTAAGCCAAGGGAAGCACAGCCTTCACCAGGGGCGAGTTAAGCTGGAACCAAGGGAAGACCGCCCTCCCTTATTCTCTGGTGGCAAATTTGGGAAGGTGCACACCAGGCCACTACTGAAAACAGTGTCCCCCAGTCACTCACCTGTGGGAGGAGCCTGTCTGCTGAAGGGAGATGAAAGAGACCTATACAAGAGGAAGCAGGTAGGCCCCCACGACCTTACCCCCGGTTCCAGCCATCTGTGGGGGCAGGTGCACCCCAACTTGCTCACAGTTCAGTAACTCCCCTTTACTGCCCAAGTTAGTTTGTGTTGGGTTTGGGTTGTAATTTAAGGAAACCAGATGCCTTTGGAAAAGGACTTTCCAATGGAAAACTAGGAAGCCTGAATGATACCATGATGATAGAGGAAGAGTAACTGAAAGGGACTGGGTCACCACGTCTGGATTTTCTTTTCCTTTTGTTCCATTTTGTTTTGTCATCTCAGTAGTTACTGTCTTCCAGCCACACTGCCTTCTTCAATACTTCACCACCCTCTTTCCCCACTGCAAACTTTGCAATGCTCCCTTCTCCTTACACAGCTGTTTGTATGTCAATCACTCCAAAAGCATGCACTGCCCACTCTCTGAAAGCAGTTAAACCTTATGTGATCCCCTAATTCAAAATTTTCATTGTTTTCTTCATAGCACTCTATCACGATTTGGAATTATTTTATTTGTGTGCTATTTACTTGGGTTTATGTCTCTTCTCTGTTAGGCTATAAGTCCCTGAAGAAGAGAGACTGAGTGTGTATTGTTGCCCATTTTATCCCTGGAAACTAGCACCCAGTGTGACACTGGTGGTAATCCAAGAAGATCAGTGGAAGAGAAGAGAGAGACAATGAGGGAGGTGATGGATTCTCCATTCTTGCAGTAAATCCCAGTTGTGTCCCCCAAAAGCCAGGCTTTCTGGGAAGACTACAGTTGGCCCTTGAACATGGGGGTTAGCGGTGCCAACCAATACACAGTACACTGTATTCTTATAATAAACTAGAAAAGAAAAATGTTTTTTTTTAATTGTACCAAATCTCAAAAAAAATGTTCCAATATATTTATTGAAAAAACCTGCATATAAAGCTCAAACCCACAATGTTCAAGGGTCAACTGCATTTTCCATTGGCGATTTCACCTTGGATATCTGTATCTCTTGCTCACTGATGGTTGAAGGGGTTGCTTTTAACCCCTCCATGCCTCTTCTCCATGGACTCCCAGGCTGCACTTTGCTTTAAGGGAATGGTATCTGGGCCCCTAATTTTAGCACAGCCATGGGTGAGTCACTGTCACCAGTCATTACCTGGTTTTGGTTTTGGCCAGTGAGAAGACATACTGGGCATTTAAGATGTGAACAAGTTTTAACACACCCACCCCCTCCATTTTTAGACTTTCTTAACACCTAAGGCTTTTCTGAGAGCATGCCACAGGTGATGCTGAATTTTTTGGGACAGAGCAGTGAAGAGCAGTATCGTGCTCAGAACATGCACAGTAACATACAGGCAGCTTTCTGTCTGAAAAGCCCTCTTTGGGTCAGAGAGTGACCATGGTTTCTTAACATTTTAGCATCTTAGATACCAAAGTTCTCATTTACCACAAGGAATACTCTAGGGGGAAAAAAAGAGTTACCTGTGGTGTTCTTCACAAACCTGGAAACCACATTCCCTCCTCCTTCCCTTTCAGATACTCAGCCTCCGGAAAACCAAACAGACAAGTTACTGGCAATTCAGTACCGGGTAGCATTGCATGCCAGAAATCAGTATGGAATGTTACGCTCACTTTGCCTGTAACTTTTAAAGCCTTTAAATTGCCAGTTCGCTAACTACATTTCTTCAGACAATGTTGCCATTTGAGTGGTATCAATCAGACAGGATTGCCCTTTGATGTCAAAACTCTCAAATCAGCCTACGTGAATAAATTCTGATTACACCTGTATTCCAAAGAGAAAACGCATTTTTTTCGATGTTCACAAGCCGTAAGTGGGCATTTAATGAAAACATAATATTGACCTCTGAAATGCAGGTATCTGATGCTAAAATTAGTGTATTTTGCTAACAGAACCACCCCAAACCCAGCTCCTCCTTAGCCATGGCCTTAACACTCCATTGCTTTGCCTAATTCTTAATTCTAAGCAACTCTCATGACCTAGTTTGTTTTGTTGATTAAAAAATGCACCAGTTTAAACTTCACATTTCAGGTTCAATCACTGTGGGACAAACTGGCTCATAAATCTTCGCTAGGCTACTAGTAACTAGGAAGAAGTGGCTTTCTTCAGTAAACATCCCGGCTTCTCAGTAATGGGGTGCCTTCCATCACCCAGAGGTTTTTTCCTTTTAATTGAGTGTCTGTTGAAGCATGACGCTGAGATAGGAGGCCTATTCAAGAATAGAAATTGCAGCCTAAAGTGCCCATTACTTACCTGAGACAGGGCCTGAGACCAGCTGTACTTTACAGAGCCTGGACTGGACGGCCAGGCATGCAGAGAGGGCTGGGGGGTCAAGTGGTGATATCACCAAAAACAGTGGGAGCACAGGGTTAATAAAATAATGTAACCACTCTCTTTGCTTCCTCTGCAAAAAAAAAAAAAATCCCTCTCTCCATAATTTCTCCCCCAAATTCAGCTTCTCTGCACATAACAAAAGCACATCTGTTTTTTCAACCCATTTCTTTTTCTCTCTAGGATTCAGGAGTCTGCTTTCAAAGCTTCTGAGGCTCTCTGAAAGACAACTAATGTTCTTGAGTCTCCATTTTGAGCCAGCCCTTATATTCAAGAAGCCATTCGCTCAGTCCGTGTGTTAGGAACAGCTACTGGGAAGATGTTTGCTCTGTCTTAGCTCTCGCAGCCCTGGTCTCATGGGCCCCATTTTTTCCTAACCCAGAGTTCTTCTTACACATCAATATGGATAAGGTTTTACTTTGAACTGTTTATTCTTCCAAGAATGACAGGTGTCAGATTAAACTGCAAAACACCACAGCTTTGCATTCACGGCACTCACCTCCAATCAATAAATGTGCTCTGGCGCTTCTCAGCAGGAAGACGCTCCTCATCACAGCCCTCCTATGCAATGCTGGGAAGTGCCCTTCCCAGCCCCTCAGAGCTTAAAACGGTCTTGCGCATACACTTCTCATCCCTGACGGGAAGCAGTATAGTGTCTTCAAATGTGATCATTTGAATTCTAACAGAAGTATTTGAAGTTCATCTGGGTGGTCCCCTGTCCTGAGCTGAACCTTGCCACACTACAGAAATGGGGTTATCACTGATACCCAGGAAGAGCTATGGCTTCTGTCTCGGCTGGGACACACTGTGTGACCTCTCAGTGGTATCCGGTATCTGTGAGCCCTTTGCCTTCAGACAAAATGAAGCCAACATCACAAATATCTGCCCAGCAGAAGTACTTGCAGGTTGTTCTTCCCCTGTTCTCCAACGCAGCAAAACCTCTGCTTCAGTCCTTGTCCTCACTTCCCTATTGCCCTTCTCTGCCACTGAATTCCTGGAAGCCCCTGTCCTTCCTCACTCTCACTGTCCATTCTTCCCTGACAGCCTAAAACCGTCCAGGAGAAGGGGGCTGGCTGCTGAGCCGCATCTTCAGAGAATAGGAACACGCAGAGTACGGCCGCTGGGAGAAATGCGTGCCCAGGAATGAAAGGTGTTTGGGGACATCCCGACCAAGGATTATTTGTCTATATGGAGCAGACACCCACTCTAAGGAGCTCAAGTAAGAAGAAAGGTTGTTCCTAGTATTTTAAAGGAATAGCGAGGAAACTGACTTCAAGCAGTAATGCCAAGAACCAGTGCCACATGACCGCTCATCTCACTTCAGCCTGAACATCTGCCCCGTTCTCCTCTCCGGTAAACAACTTCCTCTGCCTGCTGTTTTACACCTACTCTTATCATTTTGATATTCATATGGATTGGGCTACTTGGAAGTACGAGCCTTAATTCCATTGGCCTTACAGTTTCAACATCTCAAACTATATACATAGAAAAGTGATCTGATTGGTTCAACGTGGGTCAGGTGATCACTCATGGTCCAATCAGTAAGCTCTATGTGTTCTACTGTGAGCATGGCTACTTAGGCCTAGTTCTTCAGCAGCTGCTGAGGGTGAAAGGCACCTCCAAACAGAGGAAGTAGGCAAAGTAATTGTTCCTGGGGCAGGGAAGCTCTCAGCAGCTTAGTATTCCTGAAACTTAAAAGAACAAGGGAGAGAATGGTATAAATTAAGTCTGACTTTTTGCTGGCTGATGAGTACTCCTAGACATGGCTCTATAAATTGTTGTCTATTGGTTAAATCACTTAAAAATTTTTTTTTACCTACTTTTGAAACCCAGTGAGAAAGTTGGCCTCTCTGCCTTCATATTTATTTGTCTCCTTTGCTGCCTTAACCTTTGGGCCAAAAAATAAAAATAAAAAAAGGAAAAGAGCTTCCGCTCAGCCCTGTAGCCCTGCAGGTAGGCTTGTCAATCATCAAATGGAATTCTGCTTACAGTTTGAGACTTCTGCAAATAGCTCCTTTCCGGAAGATTGCCTTCTCCAGGAGATAGCAAAATATGTACGAAAATAAGGAATGTCCTATGCAAAGCTTTGGGAAGACTGTGACCAGACCTAGGTCAGCGAGAGTCAACCAACCAAGCACACGGAGCTTCTCGGCTCTCCTTGGACCCTCGCTGGGGTCCAGATGTCTGCAGCCTTCAGTCAGTCCCTAACCAGCCCCTCCTTTCCCTAACATAAAAGAAGCTTGCAATCAACCCTGAGTTAAGATGGTGCTTTAGGACATTAGTCCACCATCTTCTCCATTTGCTGGCTTCCTGAATAAAGTCACTTTCCTTGCCCCCACCTTGTCTCTTAGCTTACTGACATGGTGTGCAGTGAGTGGCACAAGCTTTAGTTCAGTAACACTTTCAAACCTTCTTAATTTTACCAGTCTCTCCCACCACACCCCCTGCACACACAATCATTTAATATTTTCAACTGGTGTCTCACAAGGGGGAAAAGAAATATCTGATCAAGACTTTCTTCTCAAGCATTTCCCAGTGACCCCAACAAGACCTCTCTCCCTACTCAAGAGAGTTATTTTTGCCAGTATTGTCTATGCCAAATACCTCACCATTTCTGTGCAATTGTTTTCTACTTCTCTGCACCACACAGTGTCTATTTAACCCCCGAGCTAGATGGTAAGTTTTAAACATCAAAACCTGCTGTTTTTACCTTTATTCTCTTGCTTGTGTATTTCCTTGACTGTCATATTAGGCATTTAAATACTGAAGATTGATTCTTTGGGCATGTATTATGATCAGGCATTTATTATGATGGACTTCAACATTTTATTATAATTCAATAAGGAACTTCCCATGACATATATTGGCCACTACTCTTTGGTCACAGTTTGAAGAAACCAATCCAAACTAGCTTAGGCAAATGGGAATTTATTAGAAAGATATTAGAGAATATCAGTTCTAAATTATGGAAAGGGCAGAGATTTAAGGTGGGCAAAAGATGAAGAGGACACAGATACTCAGAAAGTCTGTTTTTCTATCTCCCCCTCTCCTCTTTCCCTTTTCTCCTCTCCCTGTCCCCCACCCACCACCATCTTTCTGACTTTCTCTGTCTTCATTTTCTTTCACCTTTACTCCTGATGGTTCCTGAGTAATCCTACATCTTTCACAGGTGGAGAAAACATGACTGTCTTTCTTAGTTTGAGTTTTTAAATCCTGGGAGAGGACACTAGTGGGCTCACTTTGGGTCAAGTGGCCCCCCTCGAATCAATAAAGTGTATCTGGGGGATGGGGATGAGCTGTAAATTTTATGAACATGGCTTTGCCCACATGAATGGAGAAGAAAAGCACTTTCCCAAATAAGAGCTGTTTAAGTCAGGGCAATACTAATTACTGGCAATTGATTCATCTAAAAATCTCTCTGGTTCAATGGGATAAAAGTTTATTTCTTACTCATGACACAGTTCTGGTCAGGTGAGCAGGAGAAAGAGGAAGGAGGTTGTGGTAGATACATTCGGTCACTATTACAAGAGGCATACTATTCCCTAGTGAAGAGGACAGAGGAAAGGGCATTCTTAGTCTCCCAAACAGTAGGTGTCCTTTCCTATGGCCATAATGTGTCAGTCTGTAATACAACACTTGGGAGCAATGATCCATGAAAAAAAATTGCGGACAAAAATAAACACAACCGAACATGAAATTTTGAAAAACTTCCAGGAAAACAGGAAAAATGGGGGTCTTAAGAAAATGTTTCATACATTCAAATGGATCATCCAGAGGAACGTTCTTGTTTGATGATCTTACATTCTTACCAAGTAGCAGATCTCATCCTCCTCCCCAACCCCAGAAAACTGACAAACTAGTTTTATTTGTATACCTATCCCCTTCAGAGATCTTAATCAGTGCCAGAGACTGCAATGCACAGTGCAGTAAAAGATGGAATCAAGACCTTCCCTTGTTCCAATTCCTTGATCCCAGGCTTAACTATTTTCCTCACAGGATCTTCATTTGCCACAGGGAGACTACACCTGGTTCTCTCCCTTTTCCAGCCCTGACCTTCTCATTTCAATTAAGCAGCTTCTTGGCGCAAGGCTTACCACGATCTTACCAGTCTCTTTTAGTTACCTCCAGGTCAAAGAGCCACCTTGGACTCTAACTACAAGCTCCTGTGACCCCTTTGTGTCCTGCTCCTCTTCTTCCTCCTCTCTTTTCTTCCTCCTGATGGAGACCAACTAGCTCTGCCCTTTCTGTGTTACTGGTGAGAATCCACTCCCTACCCTCTCCAGGCAGGTGCCTCTGGCTGCCTTGATCCCTTTTTCCACTTACACCATCCACTAAAAGAATTGCTGGGACAGTCCTTGGGACATGGACATGAGTAAACAGGGCAATCATGGAGGAAACTGAAAAATTCAGGACAGAAAGACGTACTACCTATGTACAATGACAGCCCCAGGGAGTTTTCAAGACTGGTAAATGGTGAATTACAAGTACTTGTAATTTAAGGGGAATCCCAAGTGTCTGGCCTTAGGGTTTCAGCCCCAGGCAAGTTCACTTTGGATTTAGTGAGATGGAGAAATAACAACAGAACATTCTTGGGGTAAAAGCGTTTATAACAACCTTTATTCTCAATGGCAGCAGGTCAAGTGCCTCGGGGCAAGTCTGCATGCAGTAAGCTGGTCTCCGCCTCCAGGCCTTTCCACCACCACAGCCCCAGAGCACTGGGTGGAGATCCTTCAATAGACTCAATAATAACTCATTGCCCACACGTGTTCAAGCGTACACCTGCAAGCATTGCACATGGGCAGTGGGCAAGCAGACCAGGGTCAGGTGAGAATCCTGGCCGCAGAACTTCCATTTTCTCTACACCAAATCAAACCTTTAAACTCACAAAGCATCCCAATCAGTCCCTCTAAGTCATACTTCATTATTAGGACTCTGGAGTCTAACCCGAAATAGGGCACAAGACGCATCAAGCATTGTTCCTCTAATAATCCTCTACATTCCCACAATGCCCTACAAACCTACCTGCTAGATATGTCATCCATTTGCCTCTCTTTGAGTGGAAACACTAAAGCAAGGTAAACGGTGGAGTGAATCACTCACCACGTGACACAGTAGCAGAGAGAGTTCAGGAGCTAAAACTCAGGATTTCACCCCTGGTGTCTACCTTAGCATACAGCCATTCTCCTGCACATGTTTTTCATAATATACCTCAGGGGTTTGAATTCTTGCTGGGGTTTTGTTTTTTAGGTGGATAGGGAGAATTCAGGTGGCGAACACTAGTAAAATGCAGGAAGTTAAAGCATTATTGGTATAACAAATAGAGAATGTTTTGTTCCAGTTGAAAGAGCTCCAATATTTCATTCCAAAGTCATCTTATGGGAAAACTGAAATGTAAGGAGTCTGACACACACTGAATAAGATTTAGTGGGCACATTTCCAGGGTATGCACAGAACCCATGTTTTGCTGATTTTACACTTCCACGTTAACCTTAAGTCTACCTGGCCAAATTCCTATAGTGCCTTATGTGAGCAAACTTTCAGAACAATATAGTCAACAGAGCACAACATTTTTCATTATATATTAGTTTTTCATTTCAGATACTTGTATTTAAAAGACATCATCCCTGATCATAGTCAACTTTCTCCTTCAAACTGAATTATGCAAAGAGTTTAAAAGGCATTTTGTTTCATATGAAAAAAGACTGGAAGAAAAATAAATGCCCAGCTATTAATAATGATTACTAAATGATGGCATATTATATGTGATTTATTTTCTACATCTCTTGTCTATTATCTCTGAAATCTCAGATTGCTTTTTTTCTTAATCAGAAATTTAAATAAAGGTAAAACCGACAGAGGAAATGCACCGTTCCAGGTTTGTCTACGTTACCTCTGGAGGGCAGGTCAAAGCCCTCGTGTGGCAGGTGGGGCGCTTCCTGAGGTTAGCATAAAGAGGCAGTATGTGACTTAGTAGTAACCTGAGCACTTGGGTTTAAATCCCAGAAGAGCTACTCCTCTCTAGTTGTTCCTCCACAGGCTGGTTGCATTATATCTTGGTGCTTCAGATTTCTCATTTCTCTTCTATAAACTGGGGCGAGTAACCAAAGTACTGTAGCTTCAGAGAGAAAGGTATTCTCAGCCCGGTACAAATCCTCTATGAAGCCGAAATAAGTAAAGGGAAAGCATAGGTTAGGAGAAAGCTTTTTTATTACTTACAGTTTGCTCAAGCTTGCTAGCTAGGCCTGGCCTCATCCGCCTCCTCCGGCCACAGCTCGCACTCAGCCCCCTTGGTGCGCTCTCTGCTTCCCTACTGCACCCTCCAGGAAGAGCTCCATGGGTGGGTCCCTGGTGACTGGTAAGATACCAGACCACTTAGGTACCAGGAATGGAAGGGAGGAGAGAATGGCCGTTCATCTCCATCCCTTGCCCTGCAGGTAGCTGCAGCGGTAAGCACCTATTGATAGGTAAATGAACTAAGGCCAGGTGGGAGATAGATTCTGGAAATTCTGCAATTTACCCCACAATCCACCCCTCCAGAATTCTTGCCTCACAATCTACATGCCCCCTCATTTTTCACAGTGGCCCCTGTGTGAGAAAACTGGAGTACTGTAACCAGAGTAATAACATACAATAACAACAGAAATAGAGGTAGCAATAAAACCGTAACAACCCTCAAGTCTGAGGATCCAGCTGGGTTCAAAGTCCTACTAAGATTAAGTTCCGAACTCAGCCATTCCACAGGAGGCCAGCAGCTGAACAGGTAGGACGCTCCATGCGCACTCAGCAGGCAGCAGCTGTGGCTAGGAGACGGGCCCAATCTGCAAGGACTGTAGAAGGGTGATAAGATAAATGCTTTAATGACACCAGCACAGGCAAATCCTGTCCATCAGGTAGGATACATGCAAGAGAGTGGTCCTGTGATAGGACAGTGGCAGGAATAGGGTCTAACATACCAGACCTTCACCCCCTGCCTGTGGGAGTTACAGATGGGTCAGTAGATAGGGCTACGGGAGGCACATGCACTGGCCACAAAGACAAAACAAAATTTCCCCGTTAAGATGCTTTTACCTCCCAGACATTTGGGGTTCACTACTATGATCTTTGGAGGACACTCTCCTGCTACTCCAGGAACACACAGGAGGCCAGCTTCCAGGCCTTTTCCCCAGGGTACCAGAAGGGCCAGCCATTGCTGCTCCATGTGTTGAAATATCCAGGGCCATGTCCACTCAACAGAGCCTCCATGGTTTAGTGTAGTTGGTGCTGGCAGCAGGATGCTGCTCTGCTGGCCATATCCTGGCTTCAATAATTCTTCTTTGGTTTGCATGTGCAATTGCATAGGAGAGGCAACAATGTGTGTTAGCAACGTGTGTTAACAGGGCTCAATGCCCCCTTCCAGGGCTTCTCATTCAAATGTCATAGCACTGTCCACAAGCGAACTGACCAGCCCAATAAACTATCTGTGGCTGACCTCAGGCCAGATTTCAACAAACCCTTGTACCTCTCTATCGTGCCTGCTCCAGTAGGGTTATACGGTACATGAAACTTCCACCTTATCCCTAATTGCCACACCCATTCATGCAATGCATGTCCAGTCAAGTGGGTGCCTTGACCACTCTCAATCACCTGCAGTCAACCATAGTCTGCAAAGAGACACTCTAGGCCCTTTTTGATCATTTCCTGATCTGCATGACATGCAGGAAAAGCAACCAACAGTCCAGTAACTGTGTCCACACAGCCATGAAATACCTACACCCCTCTGATATGGGCAGAGGCCTGATACAGTCTATCCGCCAGCTGACTAGGGTGTATCAGCCCCTTACTATTGCCCCGTATTGCTGTGGGACTTGATGTAAGTCCCTCTTAGAGCATACAAGGCACTCCTTCCGGGCTCGGCTGACTTCTTCAAAGGTCAACAGCAAGCCCCACTGACGGGCTACAGCCCACATTGTCTTTTGCCCCATGTGCAACAAAGGCTGATGTAACCATTGGGTAACATCAGAGGCAGGCTTTCCTTCTAGCCAGAGCACCCGGGCCAATGTGTCTGCTTCATCATTCCCTGGGGATGCCAAAGACAAATGGCCAGTCACATGATACGCAGTAACTGTCTTAATCTAACCAGAGGCCCATAGGTCTTGCCACAACTCTTGCCCCACAGGGCTGATGATCAACCATCCAGTTTGCATGGTACCAGGTCGGTAGCCAAAGAGTCAAGCCCCGATAGGCAGCCCAGCTGTCAGTGCAGACAACTATAGGGGAGGGCTCCTGGCTGATCACAAGCCACACTGCCTGCAACTCAGCCCATTGACTGCTCTTCCCTGCCCCATCTTCCATCCATGTTGTCTCAGTCTTAGGATGGAAATCCACAGCCCTCCATTTCAGGGGTTGCCCGCAACTGGAAACATCTGTATACCAAGCATTTCAGGTATAGGAGCTCTTCCCTCCTGATAGGGGTTCTCTGTACTAATGGCTCTAAAGCAAGTTCTTCCTGCTTTCCACTGGTGTATATCACTGGACCCAATAAACACTGGAGTTCTCCACTTAAGGTGCTAGTAGAGAGGGCACTACTCTGTTGTAAATATGCACTCTATTTGGTCAGAGTGAGCACCTATGCCATGTCACTCCATGGCCTTTGGGTCCAGTCTCACACTCACCCTGTGGTAGAATAGGTGGTTATTACCTTCATCGGAGCTGTTCCTGTGATGGGCTTTCTTCACCAGCATGGCATGGTACACAGCATCCAGTTGCTTCTCTATCAAGGTGCACCGGACCTCTGCTCCTAAATCCCAAGACACAAGAGCCATGTAGGCAGAGGGTCTGGGGGCTTCTGTCAAAACTGGATGCTCAAATCCAACAGCCAGGCCTGGGTATAGGGGCAGAGCATGGAGTGCTTCACGACCTGGGGAGGGGGCTGCTCCCCTCCCTGTGGAAACTACAGGTGTTGCGTCTTTATTTTCTTAACTGCAAATGGACAGGGTCTCAATACCAGAGGGGCTGGGGCCTCAGGTAGTGGCCTTGGTAGCAGTTCCACCCTCAGCCCCACCCCCTCATCCTCCTCTGGTTCCTCCTTCCCTAACATCTCCTCCACCATCTCTGGGGCTGAAGGCACTACTCCTTCACCTTTCCGACGGCCTCCTGCAGCTCACATTTTCTGCTGCCTCTTCCCTCACCACTAGTATGTCTCTCAGCAGGGCGATCTCAGTTCTCAATAGCTTCCATTTCTTTTTCAGAGCATCCCATAACTCATCTCCCTGTTCTTCCAATTGATGCTGAAATGCATCTCCCTCCTTGTAACCCTTTCCAATGTTGTAAGAAACACCCACCCCACAATTCCTGTCACCCTGCAGCCTCTCAGTACCCCTAAGAAGTCCCCTATTTCATGGAAGGCCAACCCCATGCCTCCGGTGTTCCCACCCTTCCCCAATTCTGGGAAGCGGCCCACTTCTCCAGGCAGCACTTTACCCCTACCACACCCCCACCAGGGAATCCCCGGGTGAATCCCCACCGCCCACAGGGAGGGGTTCCTGGGTGTCTCCCCACCACCCACAGAGGGCCCAAGGGTGTTTCCCCACCATCTGTAGGGGCGGCCAGCCCAAACATTGCACCTATGAAGAAAGATTTCGGGCTCACCAGTCCTACTGACTCACACCAGATATAGCTCCTGGCCTAGTACGAATCCCCTATGAAGCTGCTGAAATGGAAGTCAGGGAAAAAGCAGGTTGAGAAAAAGGCTTTTTATTACTCACAGTTTGCTCGAATTTGCTAGCTAGGCGCAGCCCTGTCCATCTCCTCCAGCTGCCTCTCACCCTCTGCCTCTTCGGTTTACTCTCTACCTCCCGCCAGCCCCTTCCAAGAAGAACCCCATTGGCGGGTCCTTGGTGACCTGCAGACAGCAGACCAATCATATACCAGGAACGAATTATATACCAGGAGTGAATAGCCATTCTGTGTCCACCCCTTGCCCCAGGGGCTGCAGAAGGCTGCAGCAGTAAGCAACTACTGATATGTAAATGCACTAAGGCCAGGCAGGAGATTCTGGATATTCGGTAATTTACCCCACAAATACCTACTCAAAGAGTTGAATGACTAGTAATGATCAAGTGAGGTGATATTTTTAAAAATTGAGATCAATATCTGGTATATGCTAATAACTTAATACAATCTAGGTATTGCATCAGCCAAATCCAGTCAGAAAAAAGAAAGTACTCTAGGTATTTCAATTAAAGGACATCTAATGCAGGGAATTTATCACAGAGATGATGGAAGAGGTGAGTAGCAATGGGCAAAGAGACAACTTGGAGATTAGCAACACCACCCCTAATCTGGAGGGACAAAGGGCAGAGACAGGACCACCTTGCAGAAGCTGGAACCACAGTGGGTGTGTTCAGACCCGGAACTGGAGCCGCAGAGGAGACTCAGCTGCTGCCAGAGGAGCTCCCCAGCACAGAAGGAAGGCGAGAGCTGGCCTGGCTTCTCCCTCGTCCTGCCTCCCAGGCTCCTGCCGGTGTTTCCCGTTAGCTTGCTCATGACCATGACCAGTTTCTGATTTCTTCACGTGCCCTTCAAGGCATGCATCACATAGACATTTTTATGCATATTGAGACTTCCTGTACTTCAGTTTGCATATCTGTGGAATGGAATGCTATTACCTACCATACCCTGAAGCTCAACTTTTGTGAAAGTGCCTTATAAATTGCGAAGCACTTTACAAAATGACTTGCCATCTACCTTTTGATGCCTGCTCTTCTGTGCTACCCCATACTTCCTCTTAGCAAGGACCACTTCATCATCCTGACATGTTAAAAGACATCCTGAACGTATGTCCAAAAACGTAGCACCAAACAGAGTAGCTTCTGCTAAGTTTCCATGTGATCCCAAACCAAATCAGCCCAAAAGCTTGCCGATAGAGAAAATGAAACTGTTCCCACGCTGGAGTTCTCAGCCAGGCCTGACCACACAAACGCAGTCAGGCCTGGGGTCGTCTTCTAAAATATGACAACTGGTGTATCTAAAAGCATGCTGATATCTCAAAAGCATCTTTAAACACATAGAACACAAAGTATTGAGCAAACAGAAAATCGAGGCCAATCCGACAACAGAATCACAGACAGCACCCCTTTATGGAATCTCTGCTCTCTGTCAGGCATAGCACAAAACATCATCTCATTTTATCCTCTCAGCATCCGGCACCATGAGTATTAGTATCTCCATTTTACTGACAGGGAAACTGAATTTCAGAGATCCAAAGAATCTTTCTTAAGGCATGCAGCCACTAAGCAGCAGAGCTCCAAGTGGGACCAGTAACCACAGGCTGACGTTCCTTCTGCTCACAACTCTGCATCCACAGTAGAACGTGTATGTCTTCAGAGGTCTCTGTTTTCTCTTCATCTCCTGTTTGGACACTCCAAATGTGGGCTGTGACCCTGGCAGCTCCACGCCACACCATGCGGCCTGCACCCCGAAGGAGCTTCAGGCGAGATCCCCTGTCTATAGGAAACACTTTGGCGTAATAATACACCCCTCAAATCTCTGTTGGCACGGTTTGTAACCAAGTCACAGCCCCAGTGGCTGCTCTCTGAAATCCATCGCCACAGTCACGCACAGGCCATATTCCCTGCCACCTACTCCCAGATGGGGACTCACTGTACCAGGGACACCAAGGCAGGGCCATTCCAGGAAGAGAGGGGACTCCTTTGACAGGCACCCCTGAGTCCCCAGTTGTCAAAGACTCTTCCACCCAACTTTCCTTCCTTTATTTTCTCATTTATTTGAATCAGACCTGCATCATGGCCTGACGGCTGTCCCAGCTCCCTCCCTGTGTATCCTCAGAAACATTTCCTCCAACAAATCTCTGGTTTGTTTAATCCAACCTGACACATGCTCCTCAGAGGACCCAGACTAAACAGAATCTCTTACCTTCTAGTTCCTTCTCTCACATTACACCTCCTGGTCCGGCATTCCAGGCCTCAGGGCCCCAGCACCAAACTTCAGCATTATTGCACCTGGCCAATCAACCTACCCCACCCACACCACTACATCCGGGCCCAAAACTGGGGGAGGGACTATATATTTTCCCCATTTTCAACACCTCCCATTACAAGCATCAATTCAATTTTCCTTTGCTGCTTGAATGGCCCCTCATCAGGGAAGAAAAAGCATGTTATAATCTACTGCCTCTAAGGTGTAAATATTAGCAGCTTAATGTGCTATCTCTCCAGGGAGTCTGCATTTTAAAGAGGCCAAATCCAGAGGGCACTCACTTAACCCAAAGAAATGAATAAATCTACAGATATTTCTTGAGTACCCAAGTCAGGTCGCTCCAGAGAAGCTGAATTTAAATTTAAAGAGTAAAACTCCTGGGTAGAATTTAAATAGGGCTGCCCCTTGGCTGGGAAATCTTTCTCTCATCAGAGCAACTCACCCTGCTCAACCATGCTTCGACGACAATCGTAGATAAAACCTTCTCTCTCCCACATATTGCATTCTTTTAAAAAGGGTGACCCAGACATGCTCTTGCTCATGCAGCCTGAGACCCCCCCAAACTCCAGCAGATGGAGAGAGTCTCTGCCTATTTCTCTACCTTCACCTTCAGATAGAGAGAGTCTCTGCCTATTTCTCTACCTTCACCTTCCCCAGCTTCCTTTAAGTCTCAGCCTCTTAGTGACAACAAGCAGAACTGCACTGTGGCATGTTTTATCACAGAGGGTTCTCCATCCTGGGTCTTACAAAGCATTGGCCAGACCCTTCACGGAGCTTTAGGACGAGTTGTTTTCATTTACATGGGTTTGCTCCCCTCTATATAGGAAAGCAAGCGACAGCATGTTGAGTTACTCTATTAGTGCTTTGAGGTTTTTATTTTGTTTTAATATTCGACAGCCATGGCACCTTCAAACAGCAACAATAAGAAATTATTTACTGGGTCAGGTACCTTAAAGTACTTTGAAGGTATTAACTTACTCTTTACTCTCAGCTTTTGGAAGATGAAGGAGTAACTCAGCAGTCATTCAAATGAATGTGCTCAGTGTGTGGTCTCCAAGTCAAACATATTTCATGCACTCAGATTTCTCTTTTTTCACCAAAAAGAAAAACTCACCCATACACACACATGCACACACACACAAAAGCAACAAGAAAATTAATTGTGCAATGCAGAGTTAACGAATCATCACCCTTCTGCATTTTAAACACAAACGTTCATAAATTTGTACTTACTCTAAGTCAAGGGTCTTTGCTTCCATGCCAGCTAGCACAGTCTGGTGGGCAGGGGCCCCCAACTTATTAATCGGTAGATCTGCTCCCACTTCAGTCATCAACTTCCCATACGACACTAACAAAGGCATTTACCCAGTTGGTACCTCTGTTTTCCATCCACAGAGGCAAAACCATGCCTTCAAATAAGTAACTTCAGATTTCCTGCTGGTTTCACAAGAAGTTTGGAATATTTATGAGATGTAGCTCCCAACTCTTCCTCCCCCTCAGAACAAAAATTCTCACTGTTAATCAAAGATGCTCCAAAACCACAGGGATGCCATGTCCCCTGAGGGGACTCACCCACCTATGTCGGATGGCTCAAGGACACTGGTTGAATTAAAAAAGCATCCCAACAAAGAGAGAAGGGACTAAGCCAAAAAGGACTGCATCTGGTGGCCATGTCCCTCTGAGTCAGGGCCCCAGGGCGGCTGCAGCCCGGGCTGCTCACAGGATCCTGGACAGCTTTAAGTAACTTTATTCTCTCCCTCACCCACAACCCTTATTCTGCAGGAGAGAATTACTCTGAAACACATATTTCCTCATTAAAAGAAAATTCCTTCAGAGGGCCTAGGTGGAGTTCAATGCACCGGATGTTTCTCGTGGACCTGGCATTACCTCCTCCCGAGAGTCCTCCCTGAACACACCTGTCCTTCTCTAGTTCCCCCATTGGTGCCTCTCTCTATACTCCAGTAATACCTTTCACACTGTGCTAAAAGTATCGACCTACTTGTACATCTTTCTGTAAACAATGCGTTCCTTGAGAGTAGAGGGTTGTAAGGAGGAAAACTAACCTTGGAGGCTGAGACCTCTCCAATACAAGTCAGATTAATAACAGAAAATAAACAAAAGTTTATTACATGTATACCTCATGTATAACATGCAAGACACCCAGGGGAAAATGAGCAACTCGAAGAGGTGGCTTGGAATTGAGGTTTAATTGACAAGTAATTAATTAATATGAAATAGAATTCATCTTAATAGGGAGAGGGGAGAAGAGATGTAGGCCTCCTGGAGGAGAGTAGATGGTTTTTTGGAATGATGAATGGGCCCTTAGAAGAATACTTGAGAGGTGTGATAGTTTGTGACAAAGTTTGTCTGCGTGTGGTGTAAACTTCTAATCTCTTCTCCTGTGATAAAAGTCACTCTTCGCTGATTGATGAAACTTCCAGGGAGGGGATTTACAACTACTAGGTTCCTTTTGGAGAATCTATCTTAAGGCAGATAAAAGGGGTTCAGAGAAAGCCTCTTGCATTTTCTGCTTTTCAAGAGCTTCAGCTCAAAATAATCAGTATGCCAAAATGGCATACTTTGGGGTGGCATATTTTGGGATATCATAACCTTTAGTGTTATGCTCTTTAATAAGGGCCTAACATGGTTTCTGGCACAGAATAGGTGCTCAATAAATTTCTGATGGCTAAGCGAATGACACAACAAAGGGGAACTAAGTACAGCTGTGACCTTGAGCAGCTACAAATCCATGAAGATGAATAAGACTAGAAACCAAGGATTTAAGACAAAGCACAATACAAAAAGGTACAACCAAAACTCTAAGGAATTTAAATGAAGAAACCATCACAGGAGTAAAGGGAAAAGGCAAGGCTTTAAATAGAATCTCAAACAAGGACTGACATCTGAGAAGAGGAAGGACCTCAGCCGTCCTTACAGTGGCCCGCGGTCCTCACTAACCTCATCTCCTCCTAAACCTCCCACTCACTCCCCACCAGCCACACCAGCTTCTTGCTTTTTTCTCAAAGTCATTTGCAATTCCCTACCTCAGGGCATTTGCACATGGGCTTCCCTCTGTCTGGAATGCATTCCCACAGATACTCACATGGTGAACTCCCTCACCTCCATTCCATCTTTGCTTAAATGCTATGTGCTCAGTGAGGCCTGCTCTAACCACTGCATCCGTAACTGCAACCCACCAACACCCACCAGTGTTGCCAATTGCTCTCACCCTTCTCTGTTTTGTTTTTTAATAGCACTTATCAAACATATGCCAAAACAACTTTTCAGACAAATTAATTGTAAACTTGGGTCTAAGTTATATTTCAAACTTGCCACAAGGGAAAAGGCTCCTGAGAAAGCCAATTCCAAGACTGGTTCTTGTTAGGTGTGTTTCTCACAGAGGGGAAGTGGTTAGATAATATTGTCAGACTAGGTATGATGAGGGCTGACTGATTAAAAGTCATTAGGTCTGTCACAAGACAAATGATTACCTGGACAGATAAATCCAACCACCCAAAAGGGAGTCTTTATCTTATTCAAGTCCAGTTATGTAACCAGCATGTTTGACACTCATAGATCATTCTTTTCTGTCTCTTCCTTACAATAGAATTAGTTTTAGAAACAATCGTGAAATTAATAATAATAATTCCAAAGAAGAAAAAAAAGCTGAACATCTTCTTTAATTGATCTGAATATACATAATATGCCAGTAATAAAATTTACCAGTGAACAAAGAGAAAATAAAATAAGTATTACGATACAAAAAAGAATAAAAGTAATGGGTTAATGATTTTCATCACATTTCTGTACTTTTTGGAAAAAAGAGGAAAAACATATCTATATAATGTTTATCTCAGTAATTAATAATTTGCAGTTTAATAACAAATAATAAGAATTTCCTAAAAACAAATTTCTATTTTAAAGATATTATTCAAATGTAGTAAAATGTTTCATACATGAACTAAAATTTTCACTTACCAAACAAAAATATGACACTGCATTATTCACACTCTGTCTCATTGTTTTAAACTGCAAACACAAATAAAATCTTCAAGGAGTTAGAATGACAGAACTGATACAACCTAAATATTCTAATTCATGTCTCTACAATCACTGCTAGTATTATGTCAGACCTATTATTCAAGCACAAACACACATACCAAGCTGGGGATAGGAGACACGCTCTAGTCCTGAAACAAATCATTACTATTTTAAATATATTCCTATTTAAATATATGCAAATACTATTCCTCTAATGATGCTGAATTTATTTGGCTGGGGGCGTGGTTGGGGGGGCAGAAGCAGGGGTGGGCATTTTATACACAGGACTTATCTGAATTAATTTTCATGTAGAATATAATGTTTATTACAGAACAGGTAATGCAAATGTGCTACTTGAAGCTTATAGGTATATTAAAACTCAACAGTAACCCTAATAATTATCTAGAACTTAGGCAAACCAGAAGTGTTTCCAAGGAAGAATATTCTGTCACTGACATTGTCTACGAGTACCAGTCCATGGTGACAATTACTGGCAGGCCAGCTTTTTGTCAGTTTTATCACCGTTTTATAACTTTCCAGGCAGTGCATGCCCTATTTGCTTGCCTGGGTGGATCTCCCCAGCATCTTGCCCTGATACGCCTCAGCTCTCATCTGACAGAGTATTCTAGAAGCATCTTATCAGAAATCTAAAAAGTTAGGTTGGGAATTAATTCTCTTTCTCCTATGACAGATAATTTATTTAATTATCTTGTTTATTGCTTATCTCCTCCATCAGGACAGGAATACCGTCTGTTTTTCTCATTGCTCTATTCCAAACATTTACAACAGGATCTGGCATGCAGGAGGTGCTTAACATTTATTCAACTAAATTGAAAAATCGCTACTAATTCTCAGCTATCATTAATTTATGGGTAGATTCTCATCTGTGTTGAATAAACTATCTTTCTCTCCAAAGAGCTATGCCAAAGATCCAGCAAATGGCTTCCTCGGTTTTTGGAGTAATTACAATTAAGAATTCCTGCCCCTACCACACAAGCCCCGCACCCTTTCCCAGAACCATGGGGCCGTATCAGCTGCCTCTCCAAGTTTGTTCTGAGGATACTAATTCCAGGGATAGTAATAGCTGTTCTTCAGGAAGAGGCAAAGAAAAAGACCCTGTGGTCAACTTATTTTAGGAAATTTTTGATTACATAAAATTAAGGGATTGTTTTGGTTTATATTTTTCAGTGCAACACTTTTCAGGGCCCATGTTATATTGTCATTGTGACTCTACAGTATTGTATGATATGCAGGATTTCCAAAACTTATTTGGTCATAATTAAGAGGCCTTTTGAGAAATTCTGGGCTGCAGTAAAGTGGTTTCCTGATCTCCTAACACTGTGGACTCCTAATCTGAACACAGGTATGATAAAAGGGCCTGCCTTGTGGGAAAGCTGTGAAAACTACAGAAATGAAACCACAGGCGGCACACTGAACAGAGCCTGATGAAGGATCCGCACTCAGGAAAGGCTGGCTGTTGCTCCTTCAATGTTGTATGTGTTTGGTTACCTTAATCTGAGAATTCATAGAATTTTCTCATCCCATTTTATAAAGGAGCAAACCAAGGCAGAGACAAAAAAAAAATTGGTTAAAAAACTGTAAGTCAGTTGGCAGTAAGATAACTATAATACATATTAAGGCAACAAAAAGCATAAGCAATGAAAATATTTAACGTACTACCTTAGAGACATGTTTATCACCCTAGTGTTCCCATCAAATATAACAAAATGCCAGAATAAACAGGCTTCATCCTTTCTTGAGTATCAGTTTTACTTCAAGAGATTTGGATTAAAAGTGAACTAATTTAACTAATAATTATAAATTTAAATATATATAAAATTTGAATTTAAATATATATAAATATAGATTAAGTCTTTTATAAAAACTTCCTTTATGGGGAGTTATTCTTAGTGTTCTTAAATGTTTCCATAAATATTTCAGAATAGAATATTCATAATGGAATGCAAACTCCTGTAAAAGTTAAAGTAAAACATGAACATTCAAAGAACTCTTACCTGCCTGCAGGCGGCAGCTTTGAGCAAAGTCCTGCGGACTTTAAGCCATCCTCTTCCTTCCTCCAACATTTTGATAGAACAATTTGATAGAAGCTGAGAGGCACTGCCCAGTATTGGGGTCTCTGTGTAAACGAAGCAAGGAGGAAAGAACATTTGCTAACAAATATGATTAATGATTCAAATATATTTTCAAACATATTTAATATTCTTTTCACACTCTTAGAAACCATCTGATAATGTGATTGTTTTTTAAGGAAATAAAACTCTTCATATAAAGATTTTATAGCTCTTGCACAGATTTAATAAGCAAAAGACTTGCTAGCATGAACTAGGTTCAAGCCAAACCACTGTACAATTTAATTCAACACAATATTCCTCTGTTTAATGTGCATGTAATTGCCAATTTATATAGTCACCAAGACCAAAGGTTTGCTAAATAGAATTCTGCAAACAAACGTGATATAGAAAGCTTTATCCCCAAGTTCTATACACCAAGTATGAATGAAACTAATCATTAATCAATCATGCATCTAATTCATTCCAAGGGCTTCTTTCAACTGTACAATTATATCAGTGAATACAATCAAACCCACCTGTATTAGCATTTCTCTAGATCTTATCACCATGAAGTTTTAAAAAATCTTTTTAAGCTCAAGGGAATGTTTAAAATGAAATTGATATTATCTTAAACAGTGTTAGATCATATTCCCTCCTCTTTTATAAAGATTTCCTTTATGGAGAGTTATTCATAAAAAGCACTGATCTTTCTGAAACTTTCTTCCAGTGTTCTCTTCTACTTAAACATGTTTGAATTTAGTGGATGAACAATATATAGCATTTCTTTGCAGGTGTTTCAATTAAAGACATTATACTGTAAAATTCATTCTACAACTTTCTTTTTCCCACCAAGTTGTGATTTTTGAGATACATATTGCTACATATAGATAGATCTATTCCCACTGACTGGCAGAAAATACTCAACATTCATGATAGAGGTTTTTTTCTGGGGAGCTGGGGAGAGGGATGAGACAGGAGATGACAGACAAAAACATGTACACTTTGTAATGTTTTATGTATTATATTAAATATTGAAGTGAACCTGACAAAATGGCAACAATTGTTAATTGTGTATGGTATTTACCAGGGTGGTTCCATGTGTTTTTCTTCAATTTTCAAATTTCTCAGAATGATGTAAATATATAAATATCTTAAAAATATCTTCTTACTTTCTCACTTAAGTAAACAAAGACAACTTTTTCTCTTTTTATAATGAAATCTGGGTTTACAAGATGGCAGAGTCCTTGATTCCATGGCCTCCTTCCCTCCTTTCTGTCAAGAACTGCTTTTCACAGGCCTGCTCCAGGGCAGGCACTACCCCAGGTGCTGGGGATGCAGTAGTAAAAAGATGAAGATCCATCCTTGGAGTGGGTAAACAATGAACAAAGTACTATGTCATTATCTGGCATATTACAAGGTGATCAGTACTGGGAAGAGTAATAGATACAGAGTGCAAGGGATGAAGGTATCACTGCAAAGGTAACAGTGGAGCAATTTGAAGGAAAAGAAGATGTGTGGCTATCTGAGGATTAAAACATTCCAGGCAGAAGGAAAAGCAAGTGCAAAGGCCCTGAGTTGGGAAGATGCCTGGAGTGCTCAGAAAACAGCAAGGAGGCAAGTGTGGCTGGAATGGAGTAAGCAAGGGTCATGCAACAGGAAATCATGTCAGATGCATAATATGGGGTGAGAAGTGGTGGAAGGTGGCTAGAGGGAAGACCAATTACATAGGAAAGTGTAAGGTCTGCTCTAATCTCTATGTCTGTGCTTCTCAAAATATAATCAGCAGACCAGCAGCGTCAACACTACCTGGAAGTTTGTTAGAAATGCCAATTCTTGGATGTCACCCCAAACCCACTGAATCAGAATCTCTGAAGGTATTTGAATTCTCTATATAATTCTTATTACGCTAAACTTTGAGAAACACTCTTCGGCATAAAAATGAGAATGCACCAATCTTAGCTTCAAAAATCTTGAGCTGAAAATTCAATTCTGTCCCTATGAATAGTCTTAACACTGTATGAATGGCACAATATGTCCATTCCTCAGCTTCCTCACCTGTAAAGCAGCCAAACTGATGTCTGCCCCCTTTAACCAAGAGGCTTCCTTTAAACTCTTTTTAATTCAAATTTGATGGTAAATGCTAAAGAAAGGTGGAAGACTGCAAATCTCTTGAAAAATGTGAGTTTTTATTATTATGAGCATAAGCCCCACAACCACCCATCCTCAAAGGTTTATTCTTTTCTGTGGGACAACCCCCAACCCAGTGCTGTCAAGCTAGTTAAGACTTGCGCATTGAAAGGCTTACAGTGAATTGGTCTGGTTTTGTTAAATTTGGCATGGAGCCCCTACATTTGAGACTGCAGCTGGTGTGTGCTGTTCTAATATATATGGGACCTGTCCTCACTTTGGCAGGCAAGACCCCCTCAGCCAAGCATTTCAGACTAGGATAATGGGATAACAGAGATGCTGGGGGATACTTAGCCCAGACGCCTCCATCGCTCTTTCTACCCCAAAGTATTTGTTTTGTTTTATGCAAACAACATTCGGTTGCTGTGACTTACTATAGGCACAGGGGAAGAACACTGGAGCTGGAGTCAGGAGGGAAGGTCTGAAGCCCCCAGGTTTACTAGTTACACACAAGATGACACAGAGAGTTCACATCACCATGCTAGCCTGCCTTCCCTGTCTGTCCCCCAAGTTGGTGGAAGGCTAAGCAAGATGATGTACATGACAGCTCTCTATAAAAATTAAAACAGCACATTAAAGAATAGGACGTTGTTTATTATCATACCCAGGTCCTCAGTTAGACAGTCAATAAACATTCAATAAATATGTACCGAGTCCGCAATCCCTGACTCTGGGCTAGGCTCTGGGGCACAGTAATGAGTAAGGCAAGATAAAAATCACACCCCATGTGGCACTTGTATTCTGGTATGGGAACAGAGAGAACAAAGGGCAGCGTAAGTTAAAAAGATACTCTGTCAAATGGTGGAAATGCATTACAAAAAAATAAAGAAGAAAACTGGGAGGAGCCACTATTGGGGGGAAGGGATTACAAAGTCAGAAAAGCGAATTTGACCAATGACCTGAAGGAGAGGATGGAATCCACCTCGGGTGAAGAGCATGTTAAGAACTGTTCTAAACATAGCTGGTCTTTGCTCGACTGTGATTAAGGATACTTGGAGAATTTTCCTTACTTGTTAATATTTCTACCTTTTTGTATCCCTTTTGGGGTAGTTAGTTGAGTATCATCTGTGCCCTGCATAATTCACACAAAAACAGAAACTCAAGCTCACCGAACAGCTTATTTGAGAACAGTTTGTTTATTGAGGCACCTGGGACAGTGCCTGTTTGTTAAATGATCTCCTCTTCTGTCAACCCCAGAATCCAGCACCTTTCCCTCAATGTAAGAATGGAAGCCATATACTCTATAGACTAGAGACAAACTCCGTGTCTGTGTTGTTATTGTTAATATTACTGTTTTCATTTTATCATTAACTCCCATTTGCTGAGTATCTACTATGGGCTTAATATTTTGCAGTTGAAATGAGAAGGATGATTATTATTTTACAAAAGAAATGACTACAGCACTTCCACACAGAGGAGGGACAGAATCCATGTCAGAATAGATGCATTCTTAAGGGCATTTTTAGATTCAACAAAGGTGGACTCTAGAGCCTAGTGTGAAATGTAATACATAATCAAGTAGAGAGAATGATTCTTCCGGGGGCAGATGTGGATATTAGGGATTAGGGGACCTGCAAATATGAGAATCTGAGCAAAGGTGCAAGAGACTGTGGGAGTGAATTCCAAAACATGAAGGCTGCCAGAGCTGGAGCAACAGGATGGCAAATGAGAATTCCCTGGATCCAGGATGGGCAGAGACTTTAAGAACAGTAAAAACAAATATTTCATTTTACATGTATTTTCAATTCCATGCTGCAGCTCTCCTCTATTAACCAAACCTTCAGCAAAATGCAAACCTTCAGGAGAAGAGATTACATCTGCAACAGCAGCTACGGGAACCAAGATGGCAAACGAGGTCTTAGCAGACACCAGAGTTGAAAGCATAGGACGACGAGGCAAATGTGAGCCTCCACCAGCCACAGCCCTGGAGCACCATCGAGGTGTGAGAAAGGAGCTGGTCCTGCCTCAGTCCAAAGGGCAGTAGCTCCAGGTGCAGTCAGTGGAGGAAGAGGTATTTCAGGGATGCTCAAGGCGATCCAGGAAGGTCTGTCACACACCATGGGACCATGTCAGTGTTGTTAGTCATATGCGGTAGGTGTCATTGGTTACAAATTATTCAAATTCATGCTGCCTCACTTAACCAAAGAGGGAATTTATCAAAAGGCTACAGTGCGGCTCACAGAACTGAAAGAGTAGCTAGATAAAACGTGGGTAGAGAAGGGGCAGGAGAAGGGCCGCTCTAGGGGTCGAGGCAGGAGCAGATTGATATCCTGACGGCACAGCTCGGATGAATCGACTTCAGCTGCTTGAACATGCAGGCAGCGTCCTGCTTGAGCTTGCTGTCTCACGAGGAGTGATTGGCCTGGATGGCTCACATGGCACTACCCAGCAGGAGGGGATGGGAGTGTGGGAGGAGGGGCAGAAGATATCTTGATTGCTCCGCCCAGGCTGCCCCAGGGTGGGAAAGGTAATTCCAAAATGCCATCGGGGAACTACTGGCTGAAGAAAAGGGGAATGGTGCTCAGCAGAGAAAGAGATAGAAGGGAGAAAAAAAGAAGAAGAAAGGGAGAGAGAAAAGGAAGGAAGAGAAAGAAGAGAAGAGGGAAGGGAGAAAGAGGAGAAAGGAGGTGAAGGAAGGAGGGGACAGGAGAAGAGGGGAAGAAAATACTCTCCACCACACTGTAATCATTATTCCAACTCCATATAATTTCTCTGCATTTTGCCAGAAATTATAACATAGTGATAAGCAGAGTACCAAGCTCCTGAAGTATGCATAGTTAAATGAGGTAAGGTCTGACAGACAGTAGGAACTCAATAAATGCTATCTTTTTAAGAAGTGTTGTTATTATCATTGTCTTTACCATGCAAAGTTCAATTCACAAGTGAGCAAAGCCTAAGAGGAAGAGGGGAACTTGATAAGGCAAGTGGAAGGGAGGCATTCTGTGTGTGTGTGTGTGTGTGTGTGTGTGTGCATAGAATCAAAAAGATGGTGACCTGGCTACAGGGAACAAGTAATCAGAGGACCGGAATTCTCTGCCCTTCAAAGTTCTCTGATGGATACCGTTGAACATCTTTGCCTCCATGTAAACCCTCCAGATGATCTCAGGGCCTCCAGAGCCATCAGGCTGCAGATGATGAAAACACAAACTAAATCAGGTTTAGCCCAGAATAGCTACATCATGTCACAGTCAACAGCATGGGCTTGGGAGTCAAACCCCAGCTTGAATCCCAACTCTACCTCTAAGTGACTGTGTGTCCTTGGGAAATTTCCAAATTTCTTTAAACTTCAGTTTCCTCAACTGTCAAATGGAAAAATAAAAGTAGCTTTCCTGTGGGTCACTGCGAGAATTAGATGAAATAATGCAGATGTTATGCTAGCCCTAATGACTAGTATTTTTAATAGAATATCTCTTCTTATGAAGAAGCTAGGAACAGCCAGGCAGCCCTTTGAATGGGGCATGGATAGAATGACAAACATTCAAATACCAAGCCTGGGCAACTCCAAGTCCCACGGAATTTGCTGTGCTTCCATTTGCCTGGGAATGTTCTTATTCTTTAGTTTGATTTGCCTTCAGGTGAGTTCAACACATATTTATTACCTTCTGTATGCCACAAATAAGCCTGGGCCGTGGGGATACAAAGATGACCAAGACCCACTCTTTGCCCTCAGGTAGCACCTGCTCATTCAGGGTGGCATATAAACAAAAAATTATAAAGGCGTGCTAAGTATTCAGAAAGGGCCGAGGCAAATCCAGAGTAGAGGGCAAAATATTGGGCCCAGCCAGCGAATTTGGGAAGCTGCACCATAGCAAATAACCCCTGAGCTGCCTCTTGAAGCAAGTATAAAAGTGAGTCAGGTACAAACATTGAGAAAGGATGTTCTGGGCAGGAGTGGCACAGGCTGAAGAGCCATGAAACTGCTTGCAGTCTGGGGCATCACAAGCATTTACGCATAGTGTCAAGGGCAACACACCACGTATGGAGCCAGGAAAGGTAGGACTGGATCATTCCTAAAGACACCCTTACGCCACCAAGCCCTGTGTGACGTGTTCCCACTCGTCTGCTCGCTCCCATCTTTCGGGGCTTCCCCCTCCTGTGGTGTGCTCACGCAGTGAGCTGCTTGGTGGCATTTGCACATGGCACGTTTATTCCCACCGTATGGCCTTCACCTCTGCGGTCAACTCTTCCCACAAAATTTGCACATCTGGCTCCTTCTCCTTAAGGTCCAAGCTCAAATGCCATCTCCTGAGAGAGACCTGCTCTAGCTACCCAATCTACTTTTTCTCTTATCCACTATCACTCAAGAACCTGATCCTGGTCTTTTATACTTTCTTCTTCCTATTAAAAATGACTTTTTAAATTTGTTTGCTTGTTTGATGCCTGACACCTTCATGTCACTAGAATAAAAGTTCCATGAGATGCCTTGCCTATTTCAGGTGTTACCCTGACACCTAAATCAGACTCTAGTCCATTGGAAGCATTCAATAAATATTTATTGTGCTGAAGATCGCTATCCGGAGAGGCATGACACTGGAGTGAGGGTCACAAACCCAGACACCAGGACGAAAATGCTTGGATTCAAATCCCTCTCTACCACTCACAGCTGCGTGACCTTAGGCAAGTCACTTAATCTCTCTATACCTTAGTTTCCTTTCTATAAAATGGAGATAATTGTTGCATCTAGTTCCTGGGAGTGTTTTGAGGCCCATGTAAAGCGCTCGGTACAGTGCCTGGAACATATTAAACACTCAATAAATTGTAGGCATTTATCTTGTATGGGTAGCCACTTAAGGGACTATTATCAAAATAAATAAGAAGCCATCATATTCCTCTGAGATAATTGCTAAATTCTGTTTGGAAAGACTTAAAATAATCAGACACTCAATCATCCAAGATAAACAGTGGAGCAATGGAATGAGCTACTAATGCCCAGAGTCCCCAGCATGGTAAACCTCAGGGGTGCCAAGGTAAGCTGACCGGATGCTGTCTGACCATGAAAGTGCTGTCATGATCCATAAGGTCTGAATCTGAGCAAGCATTCCAACGCACTGGTGAATACTGAGTCCAGATGAAAGGTCCCAGATGACCAACATCCCAGGTACAGCCAGCGCACAGGTGCAGATTTCATGGCCACAGCCTCATTTCCCTGCCCATCCAGGTGCCTTCTCTCTGCTACACCAGCACCAGTTTCCCAAGTCTGTCACACTGGCTCCTGTCTGAGTCTGCTCGGCATGATGACAGGGTCGCACACTGCCCAGCAATCCCTTCTGTACAGCCGAGCCAAAGGAAACCCCTAGCAGAGTAGAGGGGTGACCAAAGTCGAACCAAACCTTGATTTCCTCTGTTCTTAGGTGCCAGTTACCCACAAACCAGAGTCAATTTTGAACAGGGGAAGGAAGGGATATTTCAGGTAAATATAATCTCCAATGAATAAGCTGTCCTTCCAGGAATTGTGTTCCTACCCAGACTGCCAACTAACCAGTCTATTCTACACACAAACATATGCACACACACAATAGCAGTGTGTTTCTGATGGGCATTTCTCTGTGCGCAAGAGTATTATTGAAAAAAATAGAGATTTGGGTTGAGGTGAAACGAGAAAGGGAGTGGCATCTGCATCAACCTGCTGGTTTTCATCACTGGCATCAGCTGCGCTGCTCCAGCCTAGAGGGGAATGGCTCCCTTTCCCATCATCACACCATTTTTATTACACCAACAAATGATAAGGCAAAAACCCATCATCACAGAGCAGCCTGTGTAAAACCAGCTAACAATATGAAGTAGAAAATGAAGAAGAAAGCCTTGCACTTTCTTTTACCTGTAGGGGAAAGAATGGTGGAGCCCGCAGCAAGCCCCCATCACCATTCAGCAGTCCGTCTTACTTTAAAATATACAGCACACAGACTGAACAGGAAGATTTCTGCTATGCACGGCAATTGTTCCATTTTCTGTATTTCATAACCTGCAATTCTGAAGCCATGCTTGATACACACGCTTGTAAAGTAGTCATATCAGATAAAAGCAGAAGGATGCTAAACTATTGGAAAATAAATCAAATTCTCAGCAAGCAGTTATATCCATCATGCTGCAGCAAGCACACGTATAGTTTAAACTCTGCGCGTACAGTCTATCCATTGTAATGATTCAGGGTCAGGATCCTGCCACATGCATTTAGCGTTCACTAAGAAGTAAGCCCAGGAGTGTAGCAGGGAAGAGTGCAGAGCTGCAGCTCATGATCCTGGAAGTTGCCCTCGATGCGTTTGTTTGAGTACAGCTATTGTATCTAAGCAGCAAGGCAGAGAAGAATTAGCACAGGCATAGAACTTGACCATTTACAAGGTGCATACAGGATTATCTCACTTGATCCTTAAAAGAACCTTGGGAGACTAATGGAGAAAAGCATTCATGTGTTATAGCAGCAAAAAGACATTTCAAAACATCTGTAAAATGGTGAGAAAAAAATCCTGAAAACCCATCCATATCTACCTACTCCCCTTCAAAATCGGGACAGAGGTGTGGAAGAGATGCATTTCAGCAACGTCTTGCCCTAGATCCAACACATTCACATTCGTACAATGAACATTCCATGTCTTTGAATTTTTTCTTTTAATAAAAATAGACTATGTTATTAAAATAATTAAATAAGGCTGGTGTATTAGGCAATTGCACAAGATTCTGTGATGCCTTATTTAAGCACCAAATATGAAAATTATTCAGAGAGAGAAAAACCAAAGGTTATAAACACCATTAAATAAAAGAACTATCCATCACACCGGGCCCTATTATGGGGTCTTGAAAAATATTTCATAATATTCTAATATAAAAAGTAGATAAATTAAAAAGTCATGGGTTTTACTTGGAAAAAAAAAATCAAGCTTCAAATTCCAAATCTGAAATCCCAGTAAAACTAGGTTTGTTCACACTGCTACGTCATCACAGCCTTACCCTCATTACTGCAGACATCTCCCAGAGACCAGCATCCAATAAGCCTCCAGTTCCCTCAACACTCCACTCGCTCCGAAGATGAGTGTCTCTAGAGTCTCCATCCCCACTTAGCCCGGACTTCAAATTTGATCATCTGAATCATCCTCTCTCTTATGCCTTCATAGTACACTTGTCCTTTCCTTTTTATCATTTGATGAAATCTCAATCCTGGAGCCATGCCACAGGCCACATTTTTCACCTCTGGAGAGGATCATAAGGTTCCATAAATTGGCCCCTGCGTTAGTCTGCTCAGGCTGCTATAAGAGAGTACCACAGACTAGGGGGCTTCCACAATGGTCGATTCAGTTCCCAGTGAATTTTATTCCTTGACTGCAAACAGCTGCCTGCTCATCTGTCCTCACCTGGAGGAGAGAGAGAGCGCTGGTGTCTCCTCTTCACGTGACGGGCACTCATCCATCACGAGGGCCCCACCCTCAGGACCTCATCTAAACATAATTACCTCCCACAAGGCCCATCCACAAATACCATCACATTTGAGGTTTAGGTCTTCAGTACTGGAGTTTGGGGGAGAGCCCATAGCCACCTCGTTTCTAATTCTTGATGTGTATCCTCTACAGCGCCTTCAGTGCTCAACAATAATTATTTTACTCATTATTGTCATTTCCCCTCTCCTAAGTTTACACGTGAGGCTAAAGAATTGCTCTGCTCATAGCCGAGGTTATATAAGAATAATGCTACTAGTACACCTGCATAAAATAGCAGAAAAACAAACACTGATGTACTAAAAAGCTCACGTAATGATCCTGAAAGCCCTTCAGATGCTCCCTTAAAGTTTAAAAAATTGTCTAGTTAAAACTGCTTTTCCCAACATGTAGCAATTAATATAAAGATTAGTTTCTTTTTTCAGTCTCCACATTTTTAGTTTTGCTATTTGGTCATTGTTTTCCTCTCTACTTTTCAAGATGAATTCGCAATATTTCAGGTGTGTTATGGATGAAAGAGTTGTGTGAGAAACTAACCATATTCATAATATTTTTTTGGAAAAAGTGCTTTCTGGATTCCAAGTAAGCATTTTTTTAAAAATAAACTTCTAGGGAAGAAATCATCTGTAAGCTGGGGTCTATCCCATAGAAGACATCCCATGTAGTAGACAATATTACCAACATAACATTTAAGATTGGAGGCAATAACATTAAATTTAGACAATGTATTTTCAAGTTTGATTAAATGGGGGCAGACATACACAAGGGCCACAGGATAGCAAGTACCAATATATAATTTCTGATGCTCCATAAAAGTGGAAAATGTACTGTAATGCCATGGTTTCCAAATATGAATTGAAGACTAAGTATGTACAAGTTATTAGAAAAGTTAACCCTTGTTCAAAATAATTTAAAAAACAAAACAAAACATTTTCTAGGAACCAACACTATTTCTGTAGCATTTAGAACCAAGAAGGACAGTCAACCAAAAGGAAAGATATATGAAACCAATCATAGAGATCTAGAGGTGACCTTCCCCTGAAGAGGAGATGTGGTCTGCACAAAATTCCCCAGTTCTCAATCTGACACTATACGGCAATTCCGAGGCCTCCCAGTCTCTTGCAGTCCTGGAGCAGAACTTCTCCTGCCCGGAAGTAGTGAGATATGTCATGGACCACCTGTCACATTAAAAAATTAAAGGACACATCAGGTCCTGCTGAAAAGAATGTTCAAATAAATCTATTATTATTTTCCACACCCTACTCCTTCCAACCCCACCTTTAATTCTAAAAAAAACCTTCTTGCATATCAAAGTCATCTTCGGAGAAAGTGCCCAGTACTGATGGACAAATGATACATGATCCCTGTTCCCCATGTCTGGGCATGTCTGCCCAGCCAGGGAATGGGCACCATGAACTGAATCTTCCCAAGATCCTGAAGAATTTTTTTTTCCTGATGAATTTTTATCCCCCACTTTGAAATTATCTTTCCCCAAAACCTTACACAAAAATCAAACTAGGTCACCACTGAACTGGGAGGAAAACAAATTGAAAAGAGACGCAGGAGATACCCAAACCCTTTTAGTTGCTCCAGCATCTGAAAGCATTGCCCTGCTGGGCTAACTGCACTCCCACCTTCCAGAAGGTTTTGATCCATTATTTAAGATGGCAAAAATCACTTACCACTGCCCTTTTGAAAAAGGCACCAGAGGATGCTAATGCTAATAACATTAATAAGGTAGTTTATATAGCAACTTTGGTCCAGTTGAGTTCTAGGATGTTTCAAGTCTTTGGATTTTAGAATTTTTGGATTATTGAATTTATGCTCTTTGCAGTTTTTTTCTTTTTAATTCAAATATGAAGTATCATGCCTATACACTTAAAAATATGCCATATAAATCATGTGAAAACTTACAGTAAATATCCATACTGGAAGGGCTAATTTGTTCTCAAAGAAATTAATGCCTGAAACTTAGTAGGATTCAATAAATACATTTCAAATGAATGGTTATTTAAAATAGCATTAATTTGCTAACCATAATGTTCTATCCATACACATTATCTCATCAGCTAGGTATTGTTCTCCTTTTATGAATGAGGAAAGGGTTACTTGCCCAAGGACACAGAGCTCATAAATGGTGACACTGGACTCAGGGAGACACTGTGTGTGGCTGGGAAGTCAACACAGGGCCGGGGTCCAGGAACCTAGATTCCAGGTCTGGCCGTGCCACCACCATTCTGCAACCTTGAGTATAATTCTTAATTCTTCTAGTCCTGTGTCCTTAGATAAGGTTCTCTTCCAGTTCTGAAATCCTACGATTCTATAAATGCCACCCTGCACCTGCATTTCAGTTAAAGATCCTCTTAGACAAGTGGCTGCATGAAATTCTCCCAGATGTGGTGTAAAACCACACAGTTCTTGAAACGTACCACACTCTCGTATTAGTCATGCCTTGAGTACACTACCTCGATTTTCTAATCCAGGCAAGTGCTTAATTTGTTGTATGTAATTTGTTCCCTTTCAAGTTAATATCCCTGTATTATAAAAATCAATAAACACACACAGAAAATAATTACAAAGATATAAACCTCTTACTTTGCAAAAAATACGTGGTAATGTATGCATTTTTCTACTCAGCAACATTTGCTATGTGTTAAAACGATGCCCTATGCAATCTTAGGCAGAAGGAAATGTTTCCTGGGGAAATTTCAAACATCTACATGAAAAAAGAGAATACGTATAATCAACATAATGATCTCAAGAATGGAATCAACGGAAATAAAATCTCCTCCTTTGGTTCTTCTGGGAGAATAGCTAGTTAAAAATAAAAATCAATGCTAGCAGGGGGAGGGGGGCTTCGTTAGCCAGCACCAACTCACTGTTGCTCAGTGGGTACATTTATCTGCAGCTTTGCTACTGAAATGTTGTAGGATCAATGAAGTTGTTTGGGGCCCCTCAATTTCTCACTCTGTAGAACTACTAGGTGCCAAGCCCATGTGGACTGGTGAGGCAGGCAGCCTGGGACCACCAGCCCACATGGTGGGAGTTCGTTTGCTGGGCTCTGACCACTGCTTCCAAGGACACCTAAAGCCAGACTCCAGCAGATTCAGGCGTGATGATTCAGCATTTTACAAAGTGTGCTTGCTTCATGAGACACTCATTCAGGTCAATTAAATTTAAGAAATATTGTCTGTCCACCGCCTTTCTGAAGAGAGTCACAAGGCATATCAGCAAATTAACATCTCTAAGAAGACCTTTCTAAAGATATATGCGTAAATTGGTTTAGGTCACCATCTCCAAATTTACTTCCCCATAAAACCCTCCTCACCCTAATCTGTATTAACACACACAAAACATTCCTAAGAACACACTCTCTTCAGCCACTTCTAAGGCTACTGATTCTCTGACATGAAGATTGAGGAAGGGCGAGGGAAGAGGGACTCTGTTCATAGATCACCTACTGTGGGCCTAGCTTTGTTCTCTGGGCTTTGCATGCTTGATTTCACTTAATCCTCACAACCATCCTGGGAAATGAAATGATATCTTATTAACCCCATCTGACAGATAAGGGAACTGAAAAATATATGTAAAATGGACTGAGAAAGATGCTCACAAACAAATGAAAAGGTCAGATTCAAATATATGTTTATAAATACAGGCAAATATTCTTTATACATAGTCTAAAGAGTGTTAACTAGAAGGCTGTAGGTATTTTTTCAATTAAAAGAATATTGATTGCCAATATTTAAAACCCAGATTTTAAATTTAAGAAAAAATCAGAAGCTTTAGCAATAAGTGGTGCCACTTCTTTGGGTAGTGTTCTACTGATGCGAGGTAGTAGATGCCACTTCAGGGGAGGCCGGCCATCTCCACTTTCCTAAATGCCACCCGACTGGCTTGACTCATATATGTAAGCTGCCTGGTCCCCACAAACATTCAGGTGAGCGATATCTGGCCTAGAAGGATATATACCAAAATGCTCCTCAAAAAGTCAGTGGTGGTCCTAGCTTACAACCAATCAGAACAGCTTCTGCCCTCTCAGAGCTCGTACTTGAGCAGGAAGGACAGACAATTAAACAAGAAATATCACAGTTGTAGTGAGTAAAAGTAAGGATAGTATTAAAATGAGTAAAATGAAGGGACACCTTGGGAGCTCCCAGAGGAAGTGATTTTTTAAGCAGAGAATTAAAGATTAATAGAGATGTCCAAGAAAACAAGGGGGCAAAGTATCTTACAGGCAGACTCCATCAATAAGCATTTATTAGTCAACCTCTACAAGCTTACAATCACTTGGGAAGATAAAACAACAGGCTATCAAAAAGAGTACACACCACGCTGATAATGGTATCAGGGTTAGTAATTTAAGCTGGGTACTGAGGCAAGGAGGTGGTTTTCCATAGCAAAGTAACTCAGACTGGCAAGAAGGAGGCAAGAAAATAACGTAATGTGATAATAAGCAGACTGTCCCCACATGCCCTGCAGATTCCAGTTCCCATTTGCACAGAGTCCCTGTACACAAACTCCACACTCATAGGCAGCCCACAAGCTTAGCTTGCATAGAAGGAATGTACTAGATGAGCATGTGTAGGAGAGGTCATGGGGCCATAGGAACAGCTGGCCAGGGAGGTTTGATATGACAGTATGTGATGTATGTATCCCGCCACAGTGCTTGAAAATGGAATCTTCAGATCTTTCAGTCTTGCCAGGGCTTATCTTCCCAACCAAATACAAGGTTTGGGGCTTGTGAGTTTATGACAATTTTAAATGTTTCAAGAAATATGCCTGGATATATATATATATATATATTCTCATTTAATATAATTTAATTACAAATGGGTAATGAGATAGAAATTAGTATCCCATTTCACAGAACAGATAACCGAGGCTCAGTGGTTATACATCTTCCTGAATGTTACATAGCAATAGTAGTAACTGGAGGAGTCAGGGCCAAACTTAGGTGTTCCAACCCCAAAGCTTACCCTCCAAGTCAAGGTTCTGCAAACTGTAGGTTAAGATGCATAACTGGATCATAACATCCATTAAATGACTTGAAATAAGCATTTTAAGTGAAATAAAATAGAATAAACGATTATGCTTCACACATAGTAACTCTAAGTATTGTTTCATGATGTTTTTGTTTTTGATTTACGTGTTTACTGGGTCCCGATGTAAAATTATTTTGTACTATAGGTGATGGTTGAAAGAGCTGTAAAGCCATTGTTCTAATATCTTATAAATGTATACAAAAAAGAAAATCACATCTACTTTTACGTTTAATAACTGACCTTAAGTGGATTTATGATCGCTATGTAGAGAAGAAGGCTGGAGATAAAGATTTAGGAATTATACCAGAATAGCAAGCTATGTGTGGTAACAAACACCTGGCTTAAAATCACAGAAGCTTATTTTTCAAAGCCACTACATGTCCAGGTGTTCTGTGTCATACTCACCAGGACTCCTGGATGATAGAGACTCTGTCTCAAAAAAAAGTACTTTAGCGATCACTATGGTACCAGAGGAGAGAATGTGGAGAATAATGCATTGTCCCTAAAGTTTCCACATTGAAGTCACATGTCTCTTGTCATTATTCATTAGCAAAGCAAGCCCCGTGGTCACACCTAATTCCAAAAAGGCAGCAAATACAATCCTGCCCTATGTCTGGGAAGTAGAAGCCCCAATACTGCATGGGCAGCACTGAGGACTTGCCGTCCATGGGAATCACTGGCAAGTAGACCATAGTTGACCCCATGAAGATGAATGAGATTTATTCTATTCCCCGGGAGGACAAAAAAATGCCAAAACCCATTTTAATAATATCGTCCTCATATTCCCAAAGACCCTACTACATCACTTAAACTCACAATGTCCTCAAGCAATCTCATTATCCTCCCTACAAAGTGAGTTCCTCTAACTGTGTTCTCCCTTTTGACCCCATTTGCTCAGTGGCTGCAGTGAGTGGCCTTGGGGTCATCTTCAGCTCCCCCTTGGCCTTCGGGGGCACAGCCAGTCAGCCACAGCCGCTGCCTCCAATAAACATCTCACGAGTCTGTCCTCACCTCGGTGGGCCCACTCTCACTGTCTCTTCTCAACCAAGACTAGGTATCCTCAGGGAGGCAATGCTTCTTTTGCATAACCTCAAATGTAGCAATCTATCTGTTTAAGTTGACTGCTCTTATGTCACAAAGAGTTTCTATAACTTTTCCTTTCTGTTTCTTTTGGGATTTTGTAAATATCTTTTCTTGAAAATGCCCCCACTAGCAGAAAAACCTCGGGATGGATATGATTAAAGAAGAAAACATTTGAAAAATCCTTAAGAGAAGAAGAACAGGAAAAAGGGGCAATAAGTGTAGGCATACTTACATGGCTGCCTATCTCTCAGGATGGTGACCTTTTAAAGTTCTCTCCGCCTCTAACTTGGAGGGTTTATAGCTGTATTTTTAAAGACAGAATCTGATTCTTTGCAGAAAGTCTTCCACCAAGTTCCTGGAGTTGAAATTGTGAAACTGAATAAAATCCCCAGGAAAGAAAATGATGAAAAAGAACAGAAAAATAAAGAGTAAACTTTGGGATGTGCATAGACTGATGAGAGAGGGGTAAGAGGAAAGCAAAACCAGAAAAAGACGGGAAAGAAATGGACAGAGAGGGAAAGACAGTGAAGTGTGTGCTACAAGGACTAGCAACTGTGCTAAAGGCAGGTGCAGTCCCGGAGAAAGACCACCTCAAGAGCTTTCAATTAGGTCATTGGGTGGTTGTGCCCTTGGAGTCAACAGATGCAGCTGGCATATGAAGGGAGCAGCTGGAAGTAGGTGAACGGCCCCGTGACAGCAAAAGAGTCCACTGAACCACAAAGTGTGGCAATGAGGTCAGAGAGAAAGACAGCCCGGTGAGGCACTGAGACCAAAAGAAGATGTTGTCCAAGGTAAGGAAGACATGACCATGACTTTTTCTTACCAAGGGGAGAGAGAAAAGAATGTGAGATTGAAAGGGTAGAGAGAACGGGAATCCCTAAAGGAGAAATATTAATTTCTTCTCGTCAACCCAGCCATAACATAAATCTTGGAAGAACAGTGAGTTAAATAGTATTTTTATTCCGTTTCTCTCTTCTGCAATAGTCCTTTAAATGTTCCCATTACTTCCCATAAAGTTCTTTCATATAATACCTAAAAAAAAAATACCACTAGTCTACACTGATAAAAAAATTTGTTATATTTTTATAAGGTTCCAAACCTTGCCCTCCTCCCAAAAATTTCCACTTTTTAATGAAGATGTATTTCAAAATAAGAATATTAGCTAACATTTATTTCATTCTTATCACGTGTCAAAACTCCTGCTAATTCTTAACACAAACTTAAGAAGTAGTTGTCATTGACCATTTCGTGGATGAGAAAACTTGAGACCAGAGCAGTTAAGTAATTTGGGAGGGTTATAGTCACTCCACTATCTAGTGTTCTTATTCACTCTAGTTAATGACTAAGTTAGCAATTAATGACCATACTTATATGAAACCTAATAAAACCTTTGGAATTTTACTGGCTTCAAAATACTACCAAAATCAAGAGGAAGATAATTTCTTCTTTTGTTAGCCATTGAGATGAGAATTAAGTAGAACTTAAAGTATTTGCTTTCACCTTCCACCAGCAATGGATGAGTATTTCCCTAAAATTTCACCAACAAGGTGTATCATTTTTTGCCAATTTGACAGGTTAAAAAAAAATCATCTCCTAGTAGATTTAATTTACGTTTCTCCACTCACAAAGTCTAGGATTTTTTTAATATATTTAAGAGCCATTGTGATTTCTTTTTGTGTAATCTATGTGTATCCTTTTCCCATTTTCTGCCATACTGTCGGCCCATTTCTTATCCATTTCTTACCCATTATATATTAGCATGATTAACCCTTTAGAATATTCGTTGAAAATTTTTGCAACTTATATTATCCTTTGACTTTGATTATGGTGTTTTACACATGCAAAAGTTTTTGTTTTGTTTTTTAATGTACTTAAATTCATCATTCTTTTCTTTTAAGTTTTGCATCATTGGTAGAAAGGGTTTTTCTCTCCAAGGAATTTTCTTCACCCCCGTTTTCTTCTAACAATCTCATTACTTCTTTTTTTAACTTAAATCTTTGATCCATTTAGAATACATTTTACCAGAATGGTTGAGAAGACTTTTCTTTTTTTCAGATATCTACACAATTGTCTCAGCACTAATTTTTGGATAGTCTGCTTCTACCATGTACTATATTCTCATATATATTTAGGTCAATTTCTGTACATGTCTGATTACTTTTGGATTTTCTACTTTATTTGATTGATCTGTTCCCACTCATTTACCCACCATAGCACTTCCTCCACATAAGTTTTAAAGCATGTTTGGATGTAGGGCATTGCTTATCTCATTTCCTCATCACCACCACCACCATCGTCCATCTTTCTCAGAGTGTGGTTGACTATTCTTTGCTTTTCCTGTGAACTTTGATTCCGAATTGTCTATTTTCAAAAACCAAATTCTTATTTTTATTGGAATTAACTTCTAAAAAAACGACATCTTTATGATATTAAGAATTTCTATTAATTTGTTCAAGGTTTTCCAATACTTATTTTATGTTCCTTAGGAGGGTTTTAAAGTTCACTGTTGTTTGAATAGATCATACCAGCATGTATTTTAGGTATTTAATATAATGAGTTGCTACTATATACAGAGTATTTCTTCCTGTACAATCTTGTTTGTATATAAAAGCTTTAATTTCTTTGTATTGATTTTGTTCCAACCAATTACCGAGTCTCTCTTTGTAGTATTTTTCCAACTAATTTTCTTGGGAATTCCAGGTAAAAGATTATATTACCAAAAAATAACATTAGTTTATTCCCTTCTTTGTAGGTACCTACTTTGGCTACTACCTCTCAAATAATATTAAATAATACTAGAGATAGTGGACATCCTTAACTTTTTCTTGTCTTTAAAAGAAATGCCTTTGTCATTTGCCATTAAACTTGATTCTGGCTTTTCCACTAAGTCTAATCTATTTTATCATATCAAGGAATATTCATCTATTCTTATTTTATTGAGTACATAAATATCCATAACTACTTTTTCAGACTGTAATTTGAATCCTTTAACACTGTGGCAGACTTAAAGCATGGCCATAAATTCTTTAATACCCCTCCCCTAAAGCAGTGGGGTCTCTGCCTCCTCTCTTCAATCTGTTTATGACTACTTCAGCCAATAAAGCACAGCAGAAGTGATGCTATAGGACACCAAGACTAGTTCATAAAAAGTCATGCAGCTTTTTCCTTGTTCCTGGGAACACTCGCTGTTGAATTGCCAGTGTAAGAACTCTGACGGTCCTGAAGCCACCATGCTCTGAGGAAGCCCAGGCACCCTGGAGCTATCACACTTAATGAATGCTCTGATGAGAGTCCAACTGAACTCAGCCTTGAGCCATTCCAGCCCTTGCACTGACGTGTGAGTGAAGAACATCCCAGATGTTTCTAGACCCCAGCCATTCATATGAGGCCCAGACATTGTGCAGCAGAGATGAGACACCTCTGCTATTTTCTTACTTTCTCTCTCCCCTTCTTCCTCCTCCTTCTCCTCATCTCTCTCTCTCTCTCCCCTCTACTACCCAGTGATATATTATTATTTCTTTCTAATTGTTATCTCTGTATTGTTAAACAAGCATCCCACTTTTATTGACTATTCAGCTGTTAATGAAATAATTTTTCAGTTATTATCAGTGAAGACTCAGCAAACTTATTCTGCCTCCTACCTTCTTTGCCCCTTTCTTTTCTTCATTGCACTAGTTGTATCACTCCTAATTGTCATGCACGTCACATTCACATTCTGCCTGTGACCACAGTTGCCTTAGTCTTGGCTATACCTTTAAATATAAGCTCACTGCCACAAAAAAATTAAGTTGGACAATTACCTTAACCCATATACAAAAATTAGCTCAATATGGACTGAAGACCTAAATGTAGGAAGCTAAAACTATAAAACTGAGGAGAAAACATAGGGGGAAGCTTCATGACCTTGGATTTAGCAATGATTTCTTGTATGTGACACCACAAGCACAGGTAACAACAATTACAAAAATAGGTAAATTAAATTATGTCAAAATTAAAACTTTCTATGTATCAAAGGACACAACAGAGTAAAGACAATGCATGGAATGGTAGAAAATATTTGTACATAATATATCCAGTAAGTGGTTGATATCAAGAATATATAAAGAACTACTAAAACTCAAAACATAAAAAAAAACTTAAAAATGGAAAAGGGATTTCAATATACATTTCTCAAGAAGATATACAAATGGTAAGTTTTCAAGAAATAGATGAAAAGATACTCAACATTACTAATCATTAGGAAAATGCAAATTAAAACCACTGTGAGAGATTCAAGATGGCGGCATGAGAGGTGAGACAGGGAATTCCTCCCAAAACCACAGATACTGAGAAAATATAGTTAATACAACTAACCCTAAAACAGCAACAGGAAAAAAGGCTGGACCAGACTGCATACAGACCTCACGAAAAGAATAGACCTCACGAAACAGGGTAATGTACAAAAGCCTTGATCTAGTGGGACCTGAGCCCTTCCCCCACCCCAGCTCACCAGTGGATGGAAGAGAAATGGAGTGGAGGACGGTGTGGAAGCCTGGGACTGCTGAACACCGAGCCCTGGAGATCTGCTTTGCAAACAGAAACCTACATTGTGTGGTGCTCTGGAGGATGGGGAGCTGGGACAGGCAGAGTGCTTGAGAGACAGATTCCAGCTGTTTGTGGAGGATGGGGTCCACACACAGCTGCTCTGGGACAAGGGAAAGGCAGGCGGTCTGAGAGGCTTCCTAGCAGTGAGAGGGCTGCTGAAGGCGCGGGGTTAGCACGGAGCTTGCTGTGCAGGAGAAGCAATGGGGGACAAGGTTGTCTGGGTGCGCTCTGCCCAGCAGGTTGAGAACTTTGAGGAGCTTCAGGTGCTCCACACCCCTGGCTGGCTACCCAGCTCTGAGGCCCCCCACTGTGATATGCACCCTGCCAAGCCTTCCTCCTGGCCTGACAGCACCAGCTTGCAAACCGGCAGTCACTGCACTAGCATCAGGCCTGTCACAGGGAGGCCCCACCTACAACAGCTAGAGACACAGAGCACAGAGGCTTACACCTGTGTGCTCAGCCCACGAGCTCTCATATGGGAGACAGGCACTGCAGGCAGGATTCAGAAAACAGCTCTTTCCTCCACCCAGGCACCAGCTCCGCTCCCCTACGACCCCCAACTTCACTCTAGGGGCTGAGCAGCTCCAGAGACTAGAGCTTCTGAGCACTAGAGGGCACCACACAAAACAACCCAAGAAAAAGGACCAAATGAAACTGAACTCACCAATCGTCCTGATAGTTCAAAACAAAAAATCATAAACATGCTTATGGAGGTACAGAAAAATATTCAGGAACTCAGGAATGAATTTAAGACAGAGATTCAATCATAAAGAAATTCCATATCTGAAATGAAACATACAATGGAAGGATTTAAAAGCAGATTAGATGTAGAAGAGAAGGTAAATGGAATAGAAATTAGAGAAGAAGAATACAAAGAAGCTGAGGCACAGAGAGAAAAAAGAATCTCTGAGAATGAAAGAATATTGAGAGAACTGTGTGAACAATCCAAACAGAACAATATTTTTATAATAGGGGTACCAGAAGAAGAAGAGACAGAGAAAGGGATAGAAAGTGTCTTTGAAGAGGTAATTGCTGAAAACTTCCCCAGTCTGGGGAAGGAGATAGTCTCTCAAGCCATGGAGGTGCACAGATCTACCAACACAAGGGACCCAAGGAAGACAACATCAAGACATATAATAATTATAATGGCAAAGATCAAGGATAAAGACAGACTTTACAAGCAGTTAGAGAGAGAAAAAAGATCACATACAAAGGAAAACCCATCAGGCTATCATCAGATTTCTCAACAGAAACCTTACAGGACAGAAGGGAGTGGCATGATATATTTAATGCAATGAAACAGAAGGACCTTGGACCCAGAATACTCTACCCGGCAAGGTTATCATTTAAATTTGAAGGAGGGATTAAAGAATTTTCAGATAATCAAAAGCTGAGAGAATTTACCTCCCACAAACCACCTCTACAGTGCATTTTGGAGGGACTCCTATACATAGAAGTATTCCTAACACTAAATAGATGTCACCCAAGGGATAGACAAAGAGTACGAATATGATTCATAACATACAAAGAATGAAGGAGAAAGAAAAAGGAGAAAAAAAAGAATCTTTAGGTTCTGTTTGTGATAGCATAGGAAGTGAGTTAAATTAAACTATTAGATATTAAGGGAATTATCCTTGAACCTTTGGTAACCACAAACCTAAGCCTGCAATGACAATAAGTACATACCTATCGATAATCACCCTCAATGTAAATGGTCTGAATGCACCAATAAAAAGACATAGACTCATTGAATAGATAAAAAAGCAAGACCCACAAATATGCTGCCTATAAGAGACTCACTTCAAACCCAAAGACATACACAGACTGAAAGTAAAGGGTTGGATATTTCATGCAACTAATAGGGAGAAAAAAGCAGGAGTTGCAGTACTTGTATCAGATAAAATAGAGTTCAAAACAAAGAAAGTCACAAGAGACAAAGAAGGACATTACATAATGATAAAGGGGTCAGTCCAACAAGAGGATATAACTATTATAAACATATATGCACCCAACACAGGATCACTTACATACGTGAAACAAATACTAACAGAATTAAAGGAGGAAATAGAATGCAATACATTCATTTTGGGAGACTTCAATAGACCATTCACTCCAAACGACATATCAACCAGAAAGAAAATAAATAGACAGAGGCACTGAACAACATATTAGAACACATGGACCTAATGGACATCTACAGAACACTCCATCCAAAAGGAACAGGATACACATTCTTCTCAAGTGCACATGGAACATTTTCAAGAATAGATCATATAGTAGGCCACAAAAAGAGCCTCAGTAAATTCAAAAAGATTGAAATTATACCAACCAACTTCTCGGACCACAAAGGTATGAAACTAGAAATAAATTACTCAAAGTAAATGAAAAATCCCACAAACACCTGGAGGCTTAATAACATGCTCCTAAATAATCAATGGATCAATGACAAAATAAAACCAGAAGTCAAGCAATACATAGAGACAAATGACAACAATAATTCAACACTGCAAAATCTGTGGAATACCACGAAGGCTGTGCTAAGAGGGAAATATATTGCAATACAGGCCTACCTCAGGAAAGAACAATCCGAATCAAGAGTCAAACCCCCAATTAATGAAACTAGAAAGGGAAGAACAAATGAAGCCCAAGGTGAGTAGAAGGAGGGACATAATAAAGATTGAAACAGAAAAAAATAAAATTGAGAAGAATAAAACAATAGAATCAATGAAAGCAGAAGCTGGTTCTTTGAGAAAATAAACAAAATAGATAAACCCCTAGCCAGACTTATCAAGAAAAAAAGAGTCTACACACATAAACAGAATCAGAATAGAGAAAGGAAAAATCACTATGGACACGACAGAAATACAAAGAATTATGAGAGACTATTATGAAAAATTATATGGTAATAAACTGGATAACCTAAAAGAAATGGACAACTTTCTAGAAAAATACAACCTTCCAAGGCTGACCCAGGAAGAATCAGAAAATCTGAATAGACCAATTACCAGCAAAGAAATTGAATTGATAATCAAAATACCACCTGGACCAGATGGTTTCACTGCTGAATTTTATCAAACATTTAGTGAAGACCTAATACCCATCCTCCCTGAAGTTTTCCAAAAAGTAGAAGAAGAGAGAATACTCTCAAACTCATTCTATGAGACCAACATCACTCTAGTACCACAACCAGGCAAAGAAGCCACAAAAAAAAAAATTACAGACCAATATCCCTGATAAACATAGATGTAAAAATACTCAATGAAATATTAGCAAACCGAATTCAAAAATGCTTCAAAAATATGATTCATCATTGATCAAGTGGGATTCATCCCAGGGATGCAAGGATGGTACAACATTCAAAAATCCATCGACATCTTCCACTACATCACAAAGAGAAAGACAAAAACCACATGATCATCTCCATAGATGCTGAAAAAGCATTTGACAAAATTCAACATCCAGTCATGATAAAAACTCTCAACAAAATGGGTATAGAGGGCAAGTACCTCAACATAATAAAGGCCAAATATGACAAACCCACAGCCAACATTATGCTTAACAGCTAGAAGCTGAAATCTTTTCCTTTAAGATCAGGAACAAGGATGCCCACTCTCCCCAGTTTTTTTTTTCTACATAGGTCTAGAGGTCCTAGCCATAGCAATCAGACAACACAAAGAAATAAAAGGCATCCAGATTGGTAGGGAAGAAGTCAAACTGTCTCTGTTTGCAGATGACATGATATTATACATAAAAAACCTTAAAGAATCCAGTTCAAAACTACTAGATCTAATATCTGAATTCAGTAAAGTTGCGGGATACAAAATTAATACACAGAAATCTTTTGCATTCCTATACACTAATGATGAACTAGCAGAAAGAGAAATCAGGAAAACAATTCCATTCACAATTGCATCAAAAAAAATAAAATACCTAGGAATAAACCTAACCAAGGAAGTGAAAGACCTATACTCTGAAAACTACAAGACACTCATGAGAGGAATTAAAGTAGAAACCAATAAATGGAAACACATCCGTGCTCATGGATAGGAAGAATTAATATTGTCAAAATGGCCATCCTGCCTAAAGCAATCCACAGATTCAATGCAATATGTATCAAAATACCAACATCATTCTTCAAGGAACTAGAGCAAATAGTTCTAAAATTCATATGGAACAACAAAAGACTCCGAATAGCCAAAGCAATTCTGAGAAGGAAAAATAAAGCAGGGCGAATTACACTCCCTGACTTCAAGCTCTACTACAAATCCACAGTAATCAAGACAATTTGGTACTGTCACAAGAAGAGACCCATAGACCCATGGAACAGACAAGAGAGCCCAGATATCAACCCAAGCATATATGGTCAATTAATATATGATAAAGGAGCCATGGATATACAATGGGGAAATGACAGCCTCTTCAACAGCTGGTGTTGGCAAAACTGAACAGTTACATGTAAGAGAATGAAACTGGATTATTGTCTAACCCCATACACAAAATTAAACTCAAAATGGATCAAAGACCTGAATGTAAGTCATGAAACCATAAAACTCTTAAAAAAGAACATAGGCAAAAATCTCTTAGACATAAATATGAGCAACTTCTTCATGAACATATCCCTGGGCAAGGGAAACAAAAGCAAAAATGAATAAGTGGTACCATATCAAACTAAAAAGCCTCTGTACAGCAAAGGACACCATCAATAGAACAAAAAGACATCCTACAGTATGGGAGAATATATTCATAAATGATATATCTGAGGAGTTAACATTCAAATTATATAAAGAGCTCACCATCTCAAGAAACAAAAAGCAAATAGGCCAATTATAAAATGGGCAGAGGAGCTGAACAGACACTTCTCCAAAGAAGAAATTCAGATGGCCAACAGGCACACGAAAAGATGCTCCACATCGCTAATCATCAGATAATTGCAAATTAAAACCACAATGAGATATCACCTCACACCAGTTAGGATGGCCACCATCCAAAAGTCAAAGAACAACAAATGTTGGCGAGGATGAGGAGAAATGTGAACCCTCCTACACTGCTGGTGGGAATGTAAATTAGTTCAACCATGTGGAAAGCAGTATGGACGTTCCTCAAAAAACTCAAAACAGAAATACCATTTGACCCAGGAATTCCACTCCTAGGAATTTACCATAAGAATGCAGCAGCCCAATTTGAAAAAGACATATGCACCCCTATGTTTATCCCAGCACTATTTACAATAGCCAAGAAATGGAAGCAACCTAAGTGTCCATCAGTAGATGAATGGATAATGAAGAGGTGGTACATATACACAATGGAATATTATTCAGCCATGAAGAAAACAAATCCTACCATTTGCAACAACATGGATGGAGCTAGCGGGTATTATGCTCAGTGAAATAAGCCAGGCAGAGAAAGACAAGTATCAAATGATTTCACTTATCTGTGGAGTATAACAACAAAGCAAAAACTGAAAGAACAAAATAGCAGCAGACTCACAGAACCCAAGAATGGACTAACAGTTACTAAAATGAAAGGTACTGGGGAAGATGGGTGGGAAGGGAGGGGTAAGGGGGAAAAAGGGCTATTACAATTAGCACACATAATGTAGGGGGTGGCGGAAACAGGGAAGGCACTATAGCACAGAGAAGACAAGTAGTGATTCTATAGCATCTTACTACGCTGATGGACAGTGACTGTAATTGGGTATGTGTTGGGGACTTGATAATAGGGCGAGTCTAGTAACCATAATGTTGCTCATGTAATTATACATTAATAATTCCAAAAAAAATACACAATGAGTTACCCCGCCATACCCATTAGGATGGAAACTATCAAAAAAAAAAAAAAACAAGAAAATAAGTGTTCAGGATGATGTGGAGAAATCAGAGCATTTGTGCACTCTTGGTAAAAACATAAAATGATGAAGCCACTGAGGAAAACAATACAGCAGTTTCTCCAAAATCAAAAATAGGACTACCATATAATCAAGCAATCCCACTTCTGGGTATATACCCAGAAGATTGAAAGCCAGATCTCTAAGAGATATTTGTACACCCACATTTATAGCAGATTTATTTACAATATCCAAAAAATGGAAATAATCCACGTTCTCACTAATGGAGGAATGGATAAACAAAATATGGTACATATGTAAAATGTTATATTACTTAACCTTAGAAAGGAAGGAAATTTCCGACATATGCTATAACATCAACTAACCTTGAGGACATTATGCAAAGGGAAATAATCTAATCACAAAAAGACAAGTGCTGTATAATTCCACTAATACAAGGTATCAAAAGTAGTCAAATTCATACAGAAGGCAGAATGGAGATTTCCAGGAGATGAGTTCAAGGAGAAATGGAGGGTCGTTGTCCAATGGGTATAGAGTTTCAGTCTTACAAGATGAGAAGAGTTCAAGACTGGTTGCAGAATAGTGTGACTATACATAACACAACTGAATCACACTGAAAAAATGGTCAAGATCATAAATTTTATGTTATATGTATTTTACCACAATTAAAAATAAAATTTTAAAAAGAGATAAAACATATACATAAAAAAGGAACTCAAAGTCATAATTAAATGCAATCTAAAGCCTCTCTTTGGAGCTCAATTTGGGCAAGTTAATTTTTAAAAAACCACATTTAAGAGACAGTCATGGAAATAGGATACTTGATGATATTAAAAATTACTCTCATTTATTTTTAGGTGTGATCCTTCTACTAGGTTTTATTTTTAAATATTCTTTATATTCCTTTTATTTTAGGGCTATAGATATATCTATGGATGATATTTAGAGAAATATTTATGGATGAAAAGATATGATAGATTATTACACAGTTGGAAGATAGGGAAAAATGAATGGAGGCATAGATGAGATAAGATTGTCCTGGATAATGAGTACATGGGAGTTCATTACACTATTCTCCTTACTTTTATATTTTGAAATTTTTCATAATAAAAAAATGTCAGTTTCAGAAGAAGAAATAAGTTCACTGCTGGTTCTTTTGCTATAGATAAGCAAAATATCACTTGATTGGCAGTATTTGTCCCATAAGACGATTGTTAATGAAAGGCTCATGGCAACAGTGTTCCTTGAGATATTCCATGCACAGTTGGGTTGATTTAACAGCCTGGGCTCACACGTTCTTTCCTTGAGGATCTGATAGGTATTCAATGTTCTGGTGATAAATATTACTTTGTATATGAGTATGAAGTTGGCCTGATTTTTCCCTAAGTTCCTTCATCCTTTTATTGCCCAAAGAATTCTTCTTTCCCTTTTAGAGTTCAATAATTTCACCAGGTATTTCTTGGTGGTCTGGGTCAATTTTTCCTGGCACACACAGTATCCTTTCAGTGTGTAGAGTCACGTATTTTATTATCAGGAAATTTCCCTGAACTATATCTTTAAGTGTTTCAGTTTTCTACCATTGTTCATGTTTTTCTTCTAGAGCTTTAATTGCGTGTTATGTAGGATATCCTTTTCTCTTCCTTTATGTCCATTATTTCCATTACTCTTTTTATAGTGTCTCTTTCCCTCATGTTTCTTCCAACTGTGCCTTCATTCGGTAGTTATTTATTCCCTGCATTTCAGCGCTTGTTTCCTATTTTCCATTGTCTCCCCACGTCTCCTCTGTGTTCTTCTATTTCTGCTTTATGGTCTTCATTCATGAAGGTAATTGCATCATTGAGTATGTTTACGGAAAATTGTTCAAATAGGATTTTCATCTGCTTGTGAGTGTTCTCCATCTGCTGGCTAGTTTTGCTCCTCCTTCCCACATTTTTTCATATAGAATCCTTCTGTCAGTGCCTTTTTATTATCTTTCATCAGCAAACGAGTTACATATCCTAAACCAGCTATTTTTCAAAAAGTTATTTTATTGGGGATGGGTCGTGGAGGCCTTCCAGGCTTCATTCTTCTCTGCCTCCCCAGAATTAGACGGCTCCCTACAAATACAGCTCATCTTCGGGTTCTTTGTTCAGCTTTTTACTGCAATTCTTGGAGTCAAACCAGGAAAGGAGCGCTGCTGCATCAGTGCTGCTAACTTAAATTCCTGAACAATTCTGTTAACTTCAGCACTTCAAGTGAGCCCTTCACCTTCAGGTTGAGGATTTTTGCGGGCACCTCCTGCAATCTGCCATCCCTGAGGTCTCTCACCACCATCTGTGCTGCTTCTTTTTGTTTCCGCCTCTGCAGCTACTACCCAATTTCAGCTTCTCTTGGCAGCTCTTACAGGTGTTGCAGAGTCTGTGGTTTATATTTGTCTCCTGGTTTTTCTGAAAATGACAGACTCTTCTTTTTCCGTTTTTGATTTTTTTTTCCCCTCTCATATGATTCCTAGGATGAGAAGGGGGAAAATGCTGTCGTGCACAGCCTCGTGCATACTAGAAATCTGATAACATTATTAGGGATACACTCTTTATGTTTCCCATTTTATTGTGGTTGACTTTGGTTTTGTTTCTCTTGATTTTAATGAATTTACCCTCTATAAAAATAGTTCACTTTCTTCTTACTCAGTGTGTGTATAAAACTTGTTTAGTCCATCACAGGCTGTCTTAACAAGAGCGAACCATCTCATTCTGGGAAAGCATAAAAATAATGTAAAGGGAATGATAAGCCCAGATGCAAGAGAATCTTTCCTCTCAGTCAGCCCTGGAATGGAAGCAGGATTATTGCAAACCAACTTATGACGCCATACCAGCTGCCGGATTGGATCCTGCTCTAACTCTGCAAGGTGACAGGATGAACTTATTTTCTTTCATGTAATGAAACCAGGATATTTCATGGTCAGTAAGAGTATGGAGGCATCTGGATTCATTGACTGCAACAGACCTTAATAGTGTGTAACTCGCTGGGGGAAAATTGTGTGTATCATATTGGCATTTTGCATCTGTTACTCTGATTAGGATCATTGTAATACATTCAAATTCATTAATGATGGCTACGTCGGACCTCTAAATAATTAATGGAATCATAGGTGTCTCCCTAAGCAACACCCTGATGGCACCGTGGAGCAGGCAGTGCTGTGAGCGCTGAATAAACAGCTCTGGTGTGCAGCTGCATCTGTTTGGCCAGGCCCCTCCTCTTGCACCAGCTTTCTTAGCCAAGCCTAGAAAAGTGGGAAGAGTCGAGAATAGAAACCAAAGGAGAGAATAAAGCAGACTCTGTGCTCCATCATTTTAAATACAGATGCCAGGCCCCCACTCATGCAGGGAATCAGAACACCTGGATGGTGGATCCTGGGAATCAGCATTTTAATAGACACCCCAGTGATTATGTGCCCTAAAGACTGAGAAGCTCTGGGTAGAGACCTCTTGCCCAGAAGAAAAGTCAGCCAAACACTGTGCGGTGACCCCTAGTCCACCAGGATGTGGTCCCACTGTGCGTGACTCTTCCTCACCCTCCAGTGCCCAGTATGGTTCCAAGGCATGAAGGAAAGAACTCCTACTTCTGAATTATGAAAAATCTCATGCTTCCCCACCTGACTCTGTGGATAGCTCTGCCCAGGTCAGCATATACTCTAAGGAAGCACACTCAACCCCATGTGAAGCAAAAATGTTAATTTTCTGAGATTTTCCTAAACGCAAATTTAAAGGAATTTTAAAAAAGCCAACTTATTAGGCTACGATTAAAAATGCACACACGATTAACTGTGGAAGTACTTATTTCCCAGTATCCCGAGGACAACGATTCTTGGCAGATTTCTCAGTTTATCAGCATTTCATCAAAGAAGACCACAAAAATAAATGGCAATGGCATGTCCTGGAGCGCTGCAGAGGTCATGAAGAGATCTATAATCCACACAAACTGCAAACGTTAATAAAGATAATGCCCCAGTCAGGAACTGTGGAGTTAATGTATATTCGTAAATGTCTCAAGACAAGATGGAAAAAGGAGGAAGAGAGAGGGAAAAGAAATATAGAAAGTGAAGGTGAGGGAGGGGAGAAACGGTCAGGGAACTCTGATACACACACACATCCCAGGAATCATTCTGCTGGGGTGCCGAGAAGCCAGCCCGAGTTGACGTTTTTCTGGGTGGCACCTGGATGCCCTCCAGAAATTATCCATAGATAAGCTCAGTAGCCCCAGCCCCAGTTACCATGAGAAAATCAAACAATTAGCAGCATATCAAAGTAATCAAAGGGAACCAGAGGATTCGTGAAAACTCCAAACGTCTAAGCTACTACTCACATAGCGAAATGTCCTGGGCACACAGGGCTCACACATGGCAGGCAAGAAGCATCACTTGCAGATGAAAATGTGCACTGAAAGAAAGGCAAATTTTAACAAAATGTTTCTAGTAACCACCATTTACTGAAATTTAATACTCACAGCAGCCTTTCTAGATTACACTCATTTTACTGATGAGGAAACTAAATACGTAGTAAAGACACTCATCTAGTGAGTAGTGGAGCCAGATTATGAGCCACACGCATCTAACTCCAAATTCCATGCTTTTAACACAATCCTACTGTGGAAGGTAAAGGATGCCTTCAGTGGGATAGGCTTGAAAGTTGCCATTCTGGTAAGATACACAGAATAGTCCACATCTATAAGACTACACTCAATTGGCTAGATGTGAGATGCTGAGATCCAGGGAAACTAACCTGGGGTTAGACAAGGACAACACAGCTGACTTTCTGGATGGGCACTGAGGGCAGAAGTCAAGAATTCCTGGTTCCATCAGACTCTACCTTACATGTAGACGGTAGATATTCAATAAATAAATTATTTAATTTTGACTTTGCCTATTTGTATTCCCAGTGGGAATTCCTAATCCAGTGTCCCAGTTTAATAATATTAAACATAATATCGCCTGGCATATAGTAAGTGCCCAATAAATGCATGATGGATGAGTCAATATACATGAACTGGTGAATGAATGAATCCGTTAACAAATGAAAAAGCATCCCTGTACACACCTGTAAGAAATCATTGTGCATGGATCAACACATCAACCCCACCATCATCCATCCTTTTTTGTCAGACACTGGCCCCCAAGCTTCTGCACAAGTAAAGGGGGTATAGTCATTGTCATAGATTCCTATGTGACAGACTGTGCCCAGACAGTAATAAATAAGGCTCAGACATTCCTGGCCTGTTTCACATACCACCTGGCCATTATTTTTTAGCATTTCCTTGCACTACCCTTTTACTACAGGAATCAATCTGGACTTTTAATCATTTGATCTTTGACCTCAAGCATATGGATTCACAGCATACTTTTCAGGGCTATGGGATCTTTATCTTGGATTTTCCATAGTTTAAAGGTCAATCTTAACTAATAGGAGCTAATTAGAGATCAATAAAACCTTCCAATCTGTATCTAGGACTTATGAAAGTATTTAAAAACCTATATAGCTTTCCAACTGAGTTGAAGTTCATTTCATGGGCGTGGGGTAAATGGCAGAATTTCCATTATCTCCTGCCTAGCCTTAATTCATTGATGTACCAATAGGTGTTTATGACTTCAGAGCCTCCGTTTGATCTGGGGCAAGAGGCAGAGACAAAAATGGCCATTTTTCTCCTCTGCTGCATTCCTGGTGTGTAACTGGTCTGGTGTTTGCCAGTCACCAAGGATCCGCCCATGGAGTTCCTGCCAGAAGAGGTGAGCAGGAAAAGGGGAGCGTGAGCCATGGCAGGAGGAGACAGCCAATGCCAAGCCTGGCGAGTAACTATAAGGAACAAAAGCCTTTTTCCCCAACCCACCCTTTCCCTTGACTTATTCTGGTATCACTGGTTTCACTGGGGGCTCACTCTGGGCCGGGAACATTCTTCCCCCAGGAGCTACAATGGGCAAGTATAAGAAGGACCCATATTTAGCAAATAGATTAGTTAGTTGTTCAGCTTTCAATTGACAGATGCCTCAGTGATGGAAAAAACAAAGGACAAGAAATTATATACCTTCTAATTCCAAAAAATGTTTTCACTACTATTAGATGTGTGACCTTGGACAAATCACTAAGTCACACTAATTCTGTTTGCCCCACTGAAAAATAAATTGAACTCTGCTAGATCTATAAACACCCATGTCATTTATTATAGTCCTTCTTATTCCATAAGTTTGCATTGTTGTCAACAAGGTTGTGAATTATTTGAGGATGTGTCATAAACTTTATTCTTTTATCTTTTCCATTGCTTTCAGAACATTGTTAAACATAAAAAACTGATGAGGAGTCAACTGGATTGATATAAATCAAGGTTCCCCACATTTCCCTACCAATCATGTGAAAACCTTCCCAAGCTTATGTGAAGAGAGCGCTATAGTTATCAGATAACAATCTGATCCATTTTTTGAGAGGGGTGTGTTTTCTATTTTATTTCTCACATATGTGTGGTCCTTTATGTGTGTGTGTATTTAAAATAATCCATGCTTCTTTCACTCTTGGTTAAAAATTTTAACGGTTCTGATTTCTCCAGATGAAATTTCCATGGAAAATTTCAATTTCTGTTTGCATTAAATAGATTAAAATGCATGACAATGAACAAATGAGTCCACAGGCAGCCTCTTCCTGTAACTAATGCACTGCAAGCCAGATTCATCAATTACAGCAAAGATATAATATCCACTTTACCAAACATTCAGGTTCCTTAGACTTTATGCCTTGTTTGTTTGTTTGCCTTCCTATTCTCTTTCTACAAGTCCTATTCATAAATTGTCTTCTGCAAATTATAGCAAAGGTGTACCCCTGCTCTACTGCCACTTTGCCATCTATACTTAACTGCAGGGTAACAGCAGTAGAAGCCATAACTAGCAGGCGCCAACTCCAGCCTTCTAAATCTATAACTACAGCTTGGGAAGAATCTTGTATCAGGGTGTTACATGCTAGATTTAATGTGGATGTTGTAGTCTGAAGCAAAAAGTATTTGTACAGCTGGAATATAACATTTGCATAAGTTACAATTAAAAGGGAAAATATAATTACAAATTTTCAACTTAATTTGAATGGTTTTTAAAATGCTCATTTGGCATAGGCAACAGCTTGCAGGCAAAAAGCACACAATCTCAGAGTTGCATCCCTTTGTCTGAGTAGGAGTAGTGAACTCATTTTGAAGGGTTTGCTTTAACCCCCGAATCCCAACAGTCACCAGCACTGAGAACCTAAGGTACAAGGCACTGTTTGTTTTCCAAACAGGATTACAACATATACAGCAATTCATAAATATTTGCATCTTTTAATTGTTTTTAAAAATGAAGTGGCAAGTGGCATCAAACAGTAATGTTATTTCTCCAGGAGAATGAATGAGCAGTGGAATTTTAACTAGTTTCATTCCCTTTCAGCTCTCAGATCTGAGATCTTTGGTCACATCTCCTGTATAATGTTTTCTGCATATCACCATCTCTTTCAATGGCTCTAGTTTCTGGGATTTTTTTTCCCTCCTTAATTACATGTCTTTTTCTTGTAGCGACTTCATGCTGAAGGCATGCCATTCTTCCTAGACACAGTCTCGACTAGGTGTCTGTGCACAGAGTCCATTTGCTCATTTGTTTTAAGGATTTCTTGTCTAAGAAGCCAGAGGATCCTTTTATTATCTTCAAACATGAGAACTGAAATTTTCATAAAATATGCCACACAGTGTGTTTACCTGAAATCTTGCTTCCTCACTCAAAGTCATGATAACTGTGATTATTATGTAACATGCATTGCGTGCATCAATAGTTTTATAAAAGAGAGGAAGAAGAGAAAATTATTCCATTCAATCTTTCTCAGAAAAAAATGCACTGCAAAATCATATAAATGGGAAAAAATTGCCCTTCTTATGAATTACACAATTAACTATACCTTTCTATTTTCCTGATCCTTCTTTTCACAGCTATCTCTAAATAATGAGACACCAGAACATACTCTTGAGGAAAAAAAAATGAAATGTAAAAACTGATCCTTTGTTCTATTTGTCTTGGCATCTGAAAAGGAAATTCTACAGAAAACAGAGAAATATATAAAGCAATAACATAACCTTATTTCACCTTTTGCCTGAGAAACCACAAAGGTGCTCAGTTGACTGAGAATATTATTAAGTAGCATGGTTTTTTTTAATCACAAAAACCCTGTTTGTTTATGGAATAACAAGCACAGGACAATGAGAGGACCACCACATCACCTTCAGGAAAATGCCCTGCTACTTAGAATGACTTGCCAAAACCTACAAAGAAACTACCTCAATGATGCCCTTGTGAATAGTTATCTTTTGTGCCACAGACAGAATGACTTCATCACTCAAAACTGGGATATAAATTGAATACATATCTATGATAAACACATATACATTTTATTTATACTGAAAAAATATTCCAAGGTGGTAATAAATTTTATCCTGGAGCCTATCAGCTCCTACCAACTTCCTAGCCAACCAGTTTTCCTATTTCTTTCATCTTTGACGAATTGTGGATAACTGTATCAGACCCTAAGTTTATAGTCAAAGTCATAAGCCAGAAGCAGACCATTGCCTAGAATGAATATTATTTCCTAAGCAGTGGAGCCCTTACCATTGGTGATATGATTTTAGTTGCCACATATCCAAATATTTTCACTGTAGTCTATTTATTTAAAAAAAAACTAACATCACAGCAAATTTGCGCTATCATCAATTTTATTAATTAGAATCATTTCCTTTTACATTTTTTAAAGAAAAAATTTGAGAACAATATCCCAGATGGTATGTAGGCATAAGAATGGCATGGAGGAGGTACAGAAATGACAAACGACAATATCCTCAAAAATCCCTTCTCCACAAGGGGCTGAGTTCTAAATTTCTTTTTTTTTTTAAGGCATTTCTCAAAAAACTTTTCAAAAACAATTAAATCCCCAGGGAGGAGCAAAACAGTTTTAATCTTTACTTTTCTCCTTGATTTATGGAAAACATTTTTCAAAAACGGTAAAAGCACCGTAGCACTATGGCTTTCCTGGAACGTAGGGAGTAGATTCAGAGCTGGCACTCAGGAAGACACAGGAATTTTTCCCTGGAGGAACCTCACCACAAACCTAGACAGGAAGGAACAAAGGAGAGCTTCAGCCCAGTTGCAGTGACGGTACAGCTCACATCAGGGCAGGGCTGGACTGACACTGACCACCAAGCAAAGGACACCCACAGGCAAGACCCTGGACGGAGCTCCCAGAGGTGGGAGCAAACAAGGGGCCGGAACTGGCCAGCCGCCCTCTCCCCACACCCCTGCCACGCCTGTCTCCTGCTCTCCTTTCTCTCCCTCCCCTCCCCTTCTCTGCTGTCCTTTCCTCCTCTTCTCTCTTTCATCAACTGACCTGACTGTATCAGCACAGAAATCTATTTTTTCATTATTTAAAGTCTTTATCCCCAGCTTTTTGTTTTCTGAGTTTTAAATGTGGATGATTTTAGTGTTTTATATTTCTGGTTCTCCAAAAAGGCTAGAATTAGGCTGGAAATAGTGCTAAGTTGGTTTTCACTTGTACAGGGTTCTAGGATAGATATTTTGAATATCAATGCCCACTCCCATCCCCAACATTGAAAAAAGAGCAGTAATTAGTGCTGAAGCAAAAACACCCTTTTTCCCCTCTTGGTGAGAAGAGCAGTACACGTAATACATGAATAATTAAGGGAGTAGAAGAAGATCCACAGAGGGTTGCTTCTGAGAACCACCGTATTTTGGTGTTCTTTATAGTATCCTGAAGAATTCATGCCATTTTGAAAGGTACTCATGGGAAATCTAGAGTAATTCACTATTAAGAGAAAACAGATCATTATTAAAATGTTTCTTTCTATTCTTTTTTGCAAATAAGCTACCCCTCCTATAGCAAATGTCAGAAAGAATGGATGGTACAGGACAGGAGTTTTTGCACCCAATTCCTCCAAGCCCTGCAGGTGCTGCGGGGTGGGAGGGTGAGAAGCTGCAGGGCAAAGGGGGAAGGTGCTGTGTGGACAGCTGTCCAGGCTCCATACCCTCTTAACCACTGCAACCCCATATATGGGAATGTTTCATATATGGGAATCATTTAAGATGTCATTAAAAAAAAAGGATCCCACTGTTATTAAAACTTAGAAAATTATGGGAATAGAAAAACTCAAGCGGCTAAGTTGACTCTGGGAAAACATGGAAAAGTTTATAAGGTTGGTAAATTTTTCTTCAGACAACAGTTTCTTTTGAATTCGTCAAAAGATCATTAAGATATATCCTGTTTTTCTGTGACCTTCCCCACTCCCCAAACCTCCTAGTCCTGGGCGGGGAGAGCTGGCAGGTCGGGGGGAGGGGCGCATAGATCAGATTGATTGGGTTACTCTCCCTTTGCAGTTTTATGTAAATTTGTCAAAGAACTAAGATCTCTGTTCTGACAAGAGTCAGGTGACTCTAAATATTTCTTACAGATAAAGCTGACAAAATTCAAAAGTAGTTTGGGTAAAAAAGACTCATCAATTTCCAAAGGGTATTTGACTCCCAAAGGGAAGATGTACTTTGCCAGGTGGAGCATCGTGATATCCCAGAGGAACTTCGTGAGAAGAGAGTCATGAGAGCAAATGAAATGAAAGGTAAATAGCTGCCTAGTTAGGCATCCATGGGGCCTCCAACGTTGTCAGAGATGACCATGCTTGGCAGGAGGCTTCTTGGACTAAGGGTTAATGCTTTCATGACCGTCACAGCTGGAAGGTGGCTGTCAGGTCGCACATAAGTCCCCAGAAGAGGGTTGCCTTGGAGGAGGCCATTCAGAATGATCAGGTGGCCGGGGTCCTCTAAAGCAGTTCTAGAAAAGAACTTCTTGGAGCCATTCCAGCACATCAGAATACTCAAGACTCACCTTCTCTCCTGCTGAGGCAGGGATGGGAACAGGCATGCAGAGAGGAAACTTTGTCACAAGGAATGAGGAAAATGGAACTGACTTTGATAAAAGGCATTATAAGTATTTAGATTCACATTAGAATCATGAAGATAGAGTCGTGTCCCAATCACTATCCCACGAGGTTAGCCCACAGACTGCCCACAGACCAAGCAGACATCAAAAAGGCTTTGACCCATACATGGATACCCTCCACTCAACAAGAATATTAACTCTTTTCTGTCTAGCACTCACACCGTAAAGCTGTTTCTAGTTCTCCCACCTTCCCACTCCTGTTCTTGCCTATAAAATAATGTCCGAGTTTCTTGGCCTGCAGCAAGGTGTTTCAAGATCCAGACCATTGGTCTCCTTTCCCAGCCCTACCTCTCACCACGTCCTAGCCCATTCCGTCTTTTCTGTCACACAGTCTGTACTGGCCCCTTGGGCTTCTTACATCCTTTTTCTCAGAGTCTCTGGCAAAACCAGTCATCTTTCAGAATCCAGTTCAAATTTCACTTCCTTTCCTGAAGAGTTCATGATTCCTCCTTTGGGTTACAAACACCACTGAAGCAGCTACTTGAGTACCTTTCCCGGGGAAGACAGTGGGGAGAGCAGAGCCTAGTCGGACACATGCACACAGCTCCAGAGCAGCAGTGATGTGCGCCCAGGAATCTCTGCACTAGAGCACTGAGGGCAGTCAATGACCAGATAACAGGTGAAGGTGACAGGTGAGAGGTGAAGGGAGACTTGGGGTGCAGTGCAGTAGGAGTCTCTTGCATCTGTCCCCAGTCTAGGTCCTTACAGACTGGCCATTAAGAGCATGAATCTTAAAGCTCAGTGCCTGGATTCAAATCTCAGTTTTGTCACTTACTACTTGCCTTAAGCAAGTCAGTTAACCTCTCTCGCATCAGTGGACGTGATAATAGTGTTCCTGCCTCATGGGTCTGTCATGAGGATTACACAACTTAAATGTATATAAAGATCCCGAACAGTGCCTCTCACACAATAAGCATCATGTAAGTATCACTATTCTACTCAGGAAGGGACAGGGCAAGGAAGTAAAAAGAGAAAATGCTCTAAGGCCTTGGGGCACATGCAGCACTAATTTGGCACCATTAAGTTGAGAGAACAAAATAGAGTGTTTTTCCCAGTTCTACCATGGACCACAGGCAACACAGCTCTTTATAGTGATGGCTTCTAGTGCGACTGGAAGCAAAAATAGTCTCAGCAGAAGGCTCAGGTACTTAACAGGGGCAACAGCGCCCAGAATCAGTTCTCAGCAGAGATGGCCACAGTGTCCATGGTGATGGGAACAACGACCTGGGTAGGCCCTGCGGTCCCCAAAGCTGGTGTTCCAAGACATCCAAGGTGTCCCAGGATGCAGTGGAAGTAGCAGAGGAGCCGGTCAAAGGGAGGACAGCCGTGGACATGGTGATAGGTCAGCAGCGGCAGTGGTGATGGCCTAAAGGGCACACTCAATGGACACCGTGGGGTGAGTCATCGGCCTTCCCCACATGCCCATGGGAGATACTCCCTGGGGTCAACCAGAAATTATAGGAGGTGAGATTTGGCCAGGGTGCCTACATCTTCTAGGAGTCCAATATGATAGATCCCTGAGTTATCATTGGTGTGACCTCCTTTTTACACAAGTGGAATACTGATACATTAAAAGTACAAGCTTGGGCTCCAGCCAGGTTTGTACTCCATTCAGCTAAATATATTTCCTGAGCATTTACTCTGCACCTCAGGCTGTGCTCTGGTCCGTGGAAATACAGCAGGGAACCAGGAAAAAAAGATTCCTCCTTGTATAGTACATATCTTTCATACGGGGCACAGATAATATACAAGTAAGAAAACAATGACATCTTTCCTGTGTCAGAGCTGTGACAGCCATCCAATGCATGATACGGTGCACAGATGGGGCAGAGGGAGCTATGTAAGTACAGGAGCCAAGTGCAGTCAAAGTGAGCGCCCACAGCCAGGAGGCGGCAGCTCAGGGCAGAGCTGCAGACAGAGTATGGGACCCTAAGGTAGGAAGGCCCGGCCTGGTGGAGGAACAGAAAGGATAACAAGTCCAAAACAAGGATCAGCAAACCATGGTCTAGTGGCCAAATCCAGCCTGCTGGCTGTTTATGTGAATAAAGTTTTACTGGAACACAGCTGCACCCGTGTGTTCATCTATTATCTATAATAGCTGCTTTCATGCAGTAATAACAGAGTTGAGTAGCTGCAACAGAGACTGTATGGCCTGCAAAACCTACCACATTTACTATCTGATCCTTCACAGAGAAAGGGTGCTATTCTGTGGTCTGAAGACTAGTGAGCAAGCTAGGGAAAGGGCGGCAAGAACTGAAGCTTAGTGGCGGCAGCAAACTGCAGAACATTGTACACCCTAGCAAAGAACTTGGATTCTATTCCACACGCAATGGGAAGCCACTGCAAGGGCCTAAGGAAGGGAGACCACGATCTCATTTATGCTCTCCACTCTGGGAGCTGTGTGGAGATGGACTACAGGGGCAAAGGGGCAGCAGAGGAACCAATTAGACAGACGCTACAGAGCCCAGTGAGAGATGAGGATACCTCGGAGGAGATGGTCGCAGTGCAGATGGGGACATGTAATCAAGACGCATTATCTCAGGTCTAACAGGAGCGAGAATCTGCCTTGGCTGTGCGGCCTTAGGCAAGTTGCTCAAACTCTGTAAGTCTCAGTTTCTTGTCAGAAACCTTCATAGCATATTGTGTGGATTAATCTACAAAATATACCTGAATTACCTGTAAAAAGTAAGTGTTCAATAAATGTCGGCTATTACTGTTGCTTTTGTTACAGTTGGCTGGTGGGGCCTATGGAAAACTAGGTCAAAGCACATAAACACGTACCTCACTGTGTTAGTTACGGGGAAGCTCTTATTCATCTTTATATCCCCAAACTGTGCCTGGCACATGCTAGATGTTTAATAAATGCTTATTGATTAAACTATTAAGTTGTTTTATTTTGGAGAAAGGAGAGGTATTACTCATTCTGTCATTTTTCAGCAAACCTGTTCTCTTTTTAGGATTGATGGAGTACATCCTTATGATCCGGACCACTGTGAAGATCCAGGGGTAGTGTCTCTAAGGAAAGCTAGTACTCAGCATCCTGTCCCATGCAAAGGGAAACCCAGATGCTGCTCCCAGCAAACCTCTAACCTGATAAAATACGTCAATGATTATGACTGTGTCTGAAATCTGCAGTAAAAAGTCACCATGCACAAGAAATGCAATACCAGCTGTATCCACATATCAAAAATCTCTCCACAAAATGGACCCAGCAAGAGTCGAAAACCATTGTTCTAAAGGGTCAAATTGTTTTCAGACTTATATTTCAAACCAGTTGGACATTCTGGTCCCTTGTCCAGCCATATTGAAAGGTTCTCTACTTTGCATTACTACACTCTTTCTTTATTGATTCATTATTCTGTCTATAAAACTTAAAGGATCTCTGCAAAAGTTTGAAGTTTCCGAATTTTTTGTCAACTTCTTCGAACTTTGACACTATTACTGACCAAGGAAGACTAGAAATCGACCCTTCATAAATAAGTGAAGTTTTCTTATCATAAAATGATCAATATTACCTAAACAATTATTTCAAATGAAATTAGATATGGCATAAATATTTTCAAATGAAATATGGCATCCATAAAGTAGGTTGCTACTTCATGACATTGTTATTTACTAAAGAGGTGTTCAATACCACAGTGGTTGTACAATACAAACTTATAAAACCCTCAAAGAGCCAACTCAAATGAAAATCACTAGGCCTATTATTGTATTCACAGTAGCTACATGTGCCCTCACTACACACTTACTGCTATCTCTAAAAAATGTATTAGACTTTCTTTACAATTAAATTAAAAGTAGTTGAAAAAATGTCTCAGTGATGGTCACCAAATCATAGCAGTAGTATGTGAACCTATCATTTCAGTCAACAAACTATGAAAGCACGGGAAACTGAAAATAACAAAAACATTTAGAATAATAGGACATTAAGATAAGAATCCTTTATAATAATAAATTAAAAGGAAGATATCCTTGAAACATCAGTGAACAGCCACGAGAAGGGAGCTGTTTTTTTTTAACACGAAGACTGGCATCTCACAAATAACGTATGTTCCATATTATGTGGCAGTTGCTATAGTAACAACCTTTATTTTCTACAACAGTACACAGATGTGTACAACATACTAACTTGCTGGTTATAAATTATGGCTTTTCCCATAGTTCAGTAACTTAAGAATTCTACATTTTTGAAATCTCAGTAGTTCGGCTGTTATTAAATTCCTTTCATGAGATAATTTTCCTTGTACTTTCAAAATGAGAGTGTTCCCCAACCAGCCAAAAGAAAGGCGGGATGAAAGAAAGGAGCAATGTAAGAGTAGCCCCAGACTGAATACTGTTCTCCACAGAGTCTGGGTGCAACACTCTGAAATGAGGAGAAAGTTATTTTAATGAATTGGGTGTCATGTACAATAGCGATGAGAAATAAGTCACTAGCAAAATGATGTTATAAATAAAATTATGAATTGACTTCTTATTACAATGTACCATATTTACAGTTTTAAAATAAATGGAGATATTTCTTAGAAATGCTACAAGCATTAATATAATTTTACAAGCTACCGCAGTGTGGGGGACTGAATTAGTCTGGTTGCCTGACTTCAAATGAAGTTTTTTGAATCTCAGAAAGACCTGAGACTGGGAGACAATTTATATTACTATGTTTGATAAAGAATTAGTATCACTTTGGGACGTTACACAACAAAAAACAGATTTCTACTGATTAGGATATTTTCTTTTTATATTTGAACCTTACCAAATAATTATCAAGTGCCTTCTATGTGCAGACAGCTAACTGTCCATGCCCAGCATATATAGCTATGTATAGAAACATAAATTATAGGAAAATTGAATTCTGTAGATTTGTTTTTCCTATTCTGAAAATCTACATTATGTTTTCCATGGGGTGGATCTGAATATTTTCTTTAAAGAGACAGTTCACGTTGTAGATTTGTAAAACTTGAAGAAAGAGTCATCTCTGTAACACTTATCAAGCTAAAGTTTACTACTGGGAAATGCAATTGAAAATAAGGTTATATATTTAGCACTTATAGTTCAAAACCATCTTTCTAAACTAAGAAAAATATTTCTAATTATAAGGAAAGGTGTAAATATCCTTATATAAAAGGTAACAAAGCCCCCCTGATTTAGAAAGTCCAGAAATTACGCTGCTAATGGATTTTCCTAACAAACGCAAAACACTTGGAAATGCTATTTCAAGTGACAGTACAGCTATATTCAAATTCAAAATTGTCATATAGCAGCAATGACAGGATGAGAAACAACTGAATACCATGCAGATAAGAACAAATCATTTTGAAAAGCTTGCACCGTTAAGTGGTTGTTAAAATTTTTGCTAATGCTTTCCACACACACAGTCCTTTCTGCATCTTTCTGAGATATATTAGAAACAGGACCATGACTAATCCATTCAAATCCTTACGTTATCAGAGAGAGAGTTAAGTTATCACCTAATGGGAGCTTAGAGGCTAGAACTCAGAACCCAATAGGAAAAGAGTACTTCACTGCTAGCTGCATTTTAAAAGTATTACTTAAATTACATTTAAGTCATCAGATGATTATGAACTTTCTTCTCTTTTATATTTATATGGCATATTTATTGAATTGCACAGTATGCTTTTACAATAAAGTGCTTTTTACGTTGCCGCCTTTGTTCATCCAAAATAAAACTGACAGTTATCCATTTATAAGCTATTCCGAGAACATTTTCTCTTCTTTGAAGCTGATTGATGCACTACTTTAAATGTTCCTGCAAATATCTTTTCAATTCAAGTTTTTGCATAATGTAATAAGAAGATAAAAGAATTCTATACTTCAACAAGAGACATTACAAAGCAAGTAGAGACATTATCAAGGGCATTAACATGTTCCTAATAGCAATAAAACCTTTTAACTGTCTGATGTAAGAACATGCTCCCACCAAACCACCACATATTATGGTAATTGGCTCCAATTTCTGTATCTTACATTGTAAAGTTACAAAGACTTAGGTAGAACTGAAAAACAAATCTGGAATACTCATCTTGTTAGCATTGCCATTATAAAACGTTTGCTTTCTACCTCCAACAAGCACTGCTCTGGTCTTTTGCATCGTTCTTTCCTGTGCTATCATATTTTTGCATCCTCTCTCGGTTTTATTCCTACTGACTCTGATATAAACACATATTTTTTCCCCAAACAACCCTTCTCTAACTCCAAAACATCACAGTAACACAAATAGCATTTTCCTCAGAATGTCAGTGGAACAAATGGGTTCCCTGTGCATGCCCGTGTCACATCTCATTCACTTGATGTGTTCCCTCATCACAGGAAGATACAATGGGGAAAATATTCCATGAGGACGCTTTGATTTTTCTTTACAACACACTACTAAATTACTTGAGTACCCTTTCCATCCTGGCCGAGAGAATATAATTTCAAACTAAAGTTGAGCCCAGATCCTGTTACATTAAATAGTAAAGAAAAATACTCCTCGGCTTTATTCTTCTTAGATGGGAAGCAGGGCAGTGGGGATTGACACAAGTCGGTCCTCGGTGATTAACCTGCAGTTGCTGGTTGTGTTTCCAGGTGACATGCCCATCATGCAGGGAGCTTCTCGGAGGCTGTGGAGAGCAGCCTGTCTGCTTTGAGAAGTGCAGATCTATCAGGATCCAGAATCGGGCTCTGAAAAAGCTGTCATTTCATGTCTCTAAAACAGCCTCTGATTTAATGTACAAGATGTCAGGAAGTAAAGGACAATAAAATAAAAGCCAAAAAGGAGAACTATTTCAATTAAGAAGCATTTCTATCCCGATTCCTGAAAATCACGGGAAATAAAAACTGTCAGAATCTATCTGTGTTTAAAAGGTTGACTTTTCACTTATGTACCTGCAAAACAGACAAAAAGAAAATACAAATTTTTAACAGAGCGACTGAACCTGAAAAATTCCTTTCTCACTAGGTACATATTTGGTCATTAACTTTTCCTAATGGGTCTAGGAAAAGCATTTATATGGCAGGTGCTGGGGTTTGGAGAGAGAAGGAAAGAAAGAAATCCTCACAGAGAAAAAAAAAACAAATGTAATCTCCAATCCTACAAGAAGGAGTCTCATTCATTTCCAATAATTTAATATTTTGATCGCTAATAATTAAAAGCCTCATGTAAGACTCTAGGAATTCACCTTTCATTGTCCTGATTTTCCACTGGTGTTTGAATGTCCTTTCCAGAGAAAGATAAATATTTCAAGAACTGCCCTATCACCCCAGTAATCAAATATCTTAAAGGTGAATTGAAAAAAAAGATCTTTATGAAATTTGAGGCAACCTTTTAGCTAAGAGTGTTGTAATATTAAATAAAGACATAAGCACTGCCAAAATAATTAAAATTCTTCCAAATGTGACTTCCTATTATGAAAATATAGCTTGCATTTTTATTTGTTTTACAAATATGCTATTTAAGAAACATTGATTATAACTCCTGTCCTTACTCCTGTCCTTAGTGTTTTTATGATGTTATCATGCTTTTTATTCCACATTTTCTATTAAAAGGGATATTGGGCAGGGAAGGAAGAGATGAATTTACTTGTGGTCCCCAGCTCATTGGTGTATTTCAGAATATGCCCCTTTCAATGGTCTCTTTCTGGTTCCTTTGTTAAAAAATAAAAAGTCGAGTTTCTCTGAAGGAAATATTTTAAAGAAGCAAATTCACTCCCTCATCATCAAATCAAGAACTTTTCTTAAAGTAACTCTTCCACAAGCAATGAGAGGAACAGGCTTAAGAATTGCCTCCAATCAAAAGAAGAAAAATAACAAAATCAGCTCACTCTTGCCTTCCTTAATATACTTAAAAGAGATAAAATCCCATTGATGCCTCTAAAAATAAAAATGGAGTAAGTGCAACTTTATTGATTCTCTGCAAACCAACGAACATGTAGCTTATTGATAACACTAAACACCATCTAAGCCTTTAGTGATTTTCAACCAGAAGTCTGCCTCTGAATGAAGGTTTAAATCATCGTATTAATATATTAGGGGGGAAATTATCATGGGACACACTTGGAAATTAATTAAAAACCCAGCACTCCATTTGTTTGTGAAAGAAGATAAATATCACACATGGGAAAAGATGCCTGACAACCGCCACAGTTTTCAGATCCAAAATTAGACCCTGACAGCTATGTCTGTGTATGACTCTCCTTGGTGTATGATATGCAGAGATATAGAATATGAAGATTTCTGATAGAAGTATTTATTACTGGCACTTCTGGAACATTCCACCCGCAAACCATGCTCCACCTCAGACAGAAATGTCAGGGTTTTTTTCAAGATTTTTTTTTCCTATTCCTCTTCCCCACTTCCCATCTCTCCCTCCCTATCCACCACCCCCACTTCTCCAAAATACGCTTTTTTTTAGAAGTTCAACAGCAGCCCCTGGTGGAACTCAGCTGCTGTTTCAGCCTGCGCACAGTCGTTCAAAAAACTCCATCCATCCTGTCAATAAAAAGACAAGTATGTCCATGTGTCTATTACAACCACACCTGCATGCTGCGCTACAGGTCAGGGATCAGATTATGACCCTGGGTGTACAAATGCTATGCTTTGTGATGGTAATTCTGGCCAATTGCAGTAGCTAGAATTTTGAAAAAATATATATGTAGCAAACAATAAACATCTGTCTCAAATGTCACATTCATTTTATGCATCAAGACCAATAATTAACTGCTCGTGAATAATGCTTATCACAGAGCACATGGAGACGAAGAGGCTCTACACAGGAGCTGGCGATCACCATTTTGTTTGGCTCATGTTGTGACAGATTCGGCTTTGTCACTTAGCAAAATGAGCTATACAAAGTGACAATTCTATGCAAAGAAGGGAGTTCTCTAGGTCAGAGCTCAGAAAGCACCATAGAGTGTCACTATCTGGCCCTTAAGAAAGCCCAAAATGCTCTTCAGCGAGACCATGAGTGTTATTCCTGCTTAGCTGGCAGCCAGAGAATATCATTTGGGGGAAAGGGGGAGATGTGTGCCTCTTTGCATTAGGCAGGGTAAGTCTGTGTGCTTCACAAAGGTGCCTGATGTAAGCGCCCAAATGCAGCTCCCCTTCCTGTGGGGCTATCTTCCTAGAGGACCGTCACTCTTTTTTCTTTTTTAGCACAAAGACGTGATTGTCTTGCTAAGCCCTGTGCCTTTGGGGCTGCATCATTTTGCTTATTCACACAAGGGAGCCCTGTAGCCGGGAGGTATCCCTGGTGCTAGACAAGGAGAGGGAGAATTACACAGTGAAGAAGTTTGGTTTCCAGAGATTTTCAACTGTGCCAAGGTTGGGGGATGTGGTAGGCTTCACCTTCCATGAGGCTCACATTAGCACAAAGGAACAACTGGAAATTTACTCAAAAGATCCAAAGGTTTGCTTGAGCAAATTTGCTCACATCCTTCACTTCTGTTTTTTGACTTTTCTTCTCTTAAATAATGCAGCTGATTACAAGGAAAAGCAAACAATACTTTTAAAGTTTAAAATAGCTTTATGATAAATACTAGAATAGAATAAATGTGAATGTATATGAAACTGGCTTTTACATTGTGAAGCCATCGCACTTCATCCTAGCCTTTCACTTGCCTCTGAGGTCACTTGTTATCTCTTAACTGATTTCATATGAAACGGAATCAGTGAGCTGATGTATTGAGACCAGAGATAATCCCCTGATAGGTCACTTACTGAGTACCGACAGGCACCAAAGAAGTAACTCTTGGTCTCCAATGAGCTACAAATCAGTGGAAGAGAGAAATCTATCTGGATAATTTTAATATAATGTGAAAGTAGCTTAGAGGGTCCTGAAAGACACAGTGGGGCACTTAACTAACTTTCTGTAGGTCTGACACTTGCACAGTCTTAAAGAAAGATTAGAAATTAGCTACAGAAAAGAGACATAGAAGGCAGTATAAGAGGAGAATCACTGTGACCCAAGGGGTGAAGATATAAAACTACGTTATATCAGAAGAACTGCAGGCAGCTTGATATTACCAGGCTTAATGTACCAGATGGTGAATGACAGAGTTGAGGCTGAGACATGGGTAAGGCAAGTCACAGGGAGCCTATCTCCCCTCCTAGGTAGATTTTCCTTATATGCTATGGGGAACAATTAAATGGCTTATGTAAGGGAGTGACATAGCTGGAGAGGAATGACAACTGAAAGTCATAAGTCTGGCCAAAGGACTGTTGTGACTGTCCAAGAGAAAGAGGATGAGGATCTGAATCCTGGTGGTGGAAATGGGGTTGGAGAGGAAAAGCTAAGTTTCAGAAATATTCAAAGGTAAAAATTGAGAGCATTGGTGACTTACTGGATGTGGGCAGTAAGGCAAGAGTCTTGGATAACCCCCAGGGTTCAGGTATAGGAGACAATGTAGATTATGCTATCATCCAAGTTAGGGACTACAGAGGAGAAAAGGACACTCTAAAGAAGTATTTCTCGAAATACGTCCTCAAGGACCTTCCATTGGCCTCCAGACAGCTCCTTGTAACACCGATTAACACTGTCTGAAAATATCATTGCTGGAGAGAACCTACCAGATCATTAAATCCAATTGCTTTCAAACTGTGCTGGGGAGTCCTGGGGCTGGCCAAGCAGGCTGGGCTTCCCCCATTCAACCCAAGAGGTTTCACTTTTGCCTACTGTGTGTATTACTCAGAATTCTTACTTTGAAAAAAGAAAACTACAGTTTGAAAACCACTGACAACCTCTTCCTTTTACAGAAGGAAACTGAGGCCCACAGGGGTGAAATAACTTGACACAGCTTTGAGCTAGATCTATGACACAGGTCACTCCAGGTCAGTTCCCTATGTCCTCTATGCTGTGGTTTCCCGCATGAAGTAATTGTGCTGCTTTACAGAGTTCAGGTCACAAATCTCATCCCCAGTGCACAGTTAACAGTTTCTTCAGTTTTATTCTTTCAATAAACATTTTTTGAGCATCTTCGCATGCCAAGGCCTCTTTTACTGAGATCACATGAGCATTTCTATTTAGCTCCCCACTTGTAGTTTTTGATTCTTTGGTAGAGTCCTAACGGTGTCCCCAAATGGCATTCAACTAAGGCTAGATGCAGAATGATCTGAGAAGTAGATAGGTATACGGGGGGGTTATGTGAGTCCCAAGTAAACAGTACTATTAACAAAGGTGTGAGTTTCCTAATTCACTTGAGGATATAGCTAACACCTATTTTTAATCTAATTTTTGAAAACACATTTTTTTAATATCCATGAAACTCCAAAAGTATAATCAGATGCTATACATAATTTTTCAAAGAATTACTTTTCAGATGTTACATTAATTTTTCCATAAACATTCCAGTGCTCACTAGAAATAATGCCCCAAAACTCAAACTTAACTTTAGGAAACTTAGAACTGATATCTGAAATAACTACAGGATAGATCACTTTCAAAAAGTGAGAATTCAAGCCAATAAACTTCAAGCCAATAAACCTCCTCCCCATCAGACTAACTCAGCAGCTGCTCGTACCAATAGGGTGATCTCTGAAACAAGGAAAAGCAAATCCTTGTTCAACCTAGAGAAATAAAGAGGCACAAAAGTTAGCTGAGGGATTGTGGCAGCCTACTAATCTCTTTCTCAGTGATCAGCCCCACTTGAGAATCTTGTCCCAGGCCTCCTACAACAGTTCAGTGGCTGCATTTTGTCAAGCATGTGAGTCAGGGTGGGGAGCAGGAACAGGCTGGGGAAAGCCCTCCTTCTTAAGGACTGCATGAGATGGGATTGGCACAGACCCTTCCAGGAACATTAGATAACAACATCTCAGCTGCAGGAAGGAAACCGTTACTCTGTCGCTCCTGTTGGGGAATCCATTCTTCTCACATAATGATATTATTGAGTATAAGGGGCAAATAAGCAAACAAAAGACTTTTCAAGATAAAACGAAAGCCTAATTGACTCCACATTTCCCATTTACACCAGCCTCCTTTGTGTCATGTGGCATGTTGGTGAGTGGACACACTGAGTCTTAGAGGTAACAAGCATTTGGTTATCACTTGTCCCCATTACCCACAAACTGCATTTCTCATTTTTACAAGTAAATCCAGAGTTAAGGTTCTTTTGAGGTAATCACATTTTTGGCATTTTGGTCTAGTGTCCTCAAAAACCTCCCTTCATAGAAACAATTTCTTTCATTCACCCAACAAAAGTTAATCAGAAGCTTACTATGTACCAACCCTAGACGAGAAACAGTGAGTTCTTTTGCTCTCTTATGTGCTCACAGCTGTCACTGTGAGGTCATGATGCAGGAGCCATATTTCTTTTCCCAAATCCAATAAATGTATCTATCAGCTTTTTCATACAAAGAAGCTGAATATGGTTTTAAAATCTCTTTAAACTCAACTTCTGTGTAGTAAATAACAATATTGGTTTATTGCCTCTGTTCTCCTCTTTTGGGTGTTCTAGCTTCTTTGTTTTCACGAATTCTTCTGAAAATCTTCCCTCTGGACTGGCCTTGTCTGAACGCAGTAACATTATGATCCAAATTAATGGAATTCCACGCAGCACAGGAAGGCTCATGGGAAGCATTTAACCAAATGAAGCACCTTGATGAGCTCTTCAAATTCCTCAGAGTCCAGTGGTTGTAGATGTCCTGGAGTGGAGAACTCATGTGGCCTGGAAAATGAGGTAGATGGGGCATTGAATTTTCTGGCAGGCCCATGGAAGAATCAGATGAAATGCTATTAAAAGATTCTAAGCCTTTCATACAATGATGAAAATTAGCATAGGTCCACATACCTAGGACTGAAAGAAATTAAGCTGGGCCTAAAATTGTGTTGCTCATCTTTTGAGAAGGTAAATTGTCAAATAGAAAATGGAAAATGTGACTCACCTCTGGAAAGCAATATTTCTAGAGGTTAAGAATATGGCTCACCTAAGTATTCAATAAATATTAACTATTATTACTATTTCTTTTCTGAACATTTTAACTTACTACTTATTACTGTGATTAAAAACATTACACAATGCCTCCAAAAAGTTATGAAATTTTGCTTGAATTACCACATTAGATTTAATTTTCTTTTTGGAAATAATATACTGTAAATAAAAAAAATGTTTTTTAATCTTCTTCTTGCCTCCTCAGCTTCCCAGCCTTTTTATTAAACTTAATAGGATAAGGTCACAAGCCAAAGCAAACATCCTGTTAGCTGGCAGCATTCAAGTGACACCAGAAAAATCAACTATTAGTTTGAGAAATCAACTACAAGTAAAACAGCCTAAAGACTGCTTAAAATACATCTTAAAACAATTCACTTTTTTCAAAACTATTAGAATACTCCGGAATACCTGGGAAGTATTTTGCCAAACAATATAAATTAGTAGCTTTAACCACACATTTATTAAACACAAATTTTGCACAAAATATTGTATATGTTACTCTGAGAGAAGTTAGGATGTACCACACATATCCCTGTCCTCAAGAAACTTGCTGTCACAAAGGAAAGTCCACTTCCTCAGAAGGTTTTGACTCCACACTTCTCCCAGACTATTCTGAATAAAGATGAGAAAAAGCAAAATTTTTTTCTAACCCTCAAGAGACCTTTGATTGAATCACTATGACTTATACCATAGCTTGAAGAATACATTTTCCTTTGTGCATTGTGATATTTGAGAATAATGAATTCAAAAATTATTGGGAAAAGTAGTTCTGTAATTGACCACCTAGAGAAACTACATGAAATCCCTTCAAAATTCCCACGAGGAGCAGAAGATAAGTGGATTCAGAGAGAGCATTCTGAAGCCTTCCCAAGCTTTCTCCACTGCCATTCTAATTAATAAGATCCCCTTAAGCAATGCTAAAGCTGCTTGATTTAAACATAGGAAGCGTTTCCTTGGATTCTGTAATACTTTGGCAGAGTTGATCCTATTTCCTGAGATTAAATAGAGAAAATTCTGTCCTCAGGAGATTAAACTGTGCACAAAAAGATCATTCATTAGAATGTTCATATAGATTCAGATTGTACCAAGAGAAGCGTAAATGGTTCTTCATAAAAGGTAACACGTTACTCAGGACTACTCAGGACTATGGCTGATTCTCCTCCTGAGTTTGAACCTTTGTGGGATACGAGTTCTCCAGGAAGAATTCCCAAGGGGAAGATTCATTTTGGCAATGAACAAGTACAAGATAACTTTAAAAATTAAATCCTTTTTCCTAAATAAAAAGTATCTGTCGACATTATTTGCCTCTTGGATATTTTGCTTCTGTTCAAGAAAATAAAGCTGTACCTCCTATAACCAAATTCTTACTCCACTTTGGGCCATTTAAGTCTTAGTAATAAGAAAATCTCAGAAGCTTAGTACCAAAACCTGCTACTCAAATGTCTGATTGGTAAGAGAAGTGTGGAAGGATATGCTTCTAAAACTTTGCTATTGTCCAAGAAAACAAAGGGGAACACTTTTCAATCTTTTGCCATCCTTCTGTAAATTTACATCACCTCACTAAATTTGATAGCTAAATAGTGTTCTGACAATGCTGTTGAGACCTGTGTGTCAGATTTAGAAACGTTGTTGTGGAGGTTTACTTTGATGGTGAGATTTCAGAAGCTTATTTCCCTGCTAAACAAATGTATTATAGAGTGATGGATAACAGAGATTCAAAGGATTACAATGAGAGATCAAAGAGTTCACCTGTAATATCTATCGCATTGACAGCCGACTTTATTGAAGTTTCACAATATTAACTGCCTCTCTGTGGACTGGCTTAGCCAGCTACGTGATTATCAATTTATCACCAGTCAAAACACAGATCACTTCATGTACAGTGTCTGTGGCATAATCAGGTACTTTGAATCCGATCAAACAGAAATGATCTGACTAGGATGATTCTTGTAAGAGTGAGGAAGAAACATTAGTTGAGAACTTCTCAAGTGAAATGATGTCTAATTCATGGTTTGATAAAACATCTTTTCTGGAGCCTAGATCAAGAAAGCACGATTCCAAAAGGAAGTAAAACAAAGCTTGAGAGACAATGGGAGAATATTAGAGGCTATTCACTCTCTCTTCCTGAGCCTTGCTTCTTCTAACCACCTCTCATTCCCACTCCAGAGAGGACAAATAGGAATTGACCAGTCCCTGAAATGACCTCCATACTGGAACACTTGCACCTTGAAGCTTCTCCTAGAATTATGGGAATTGACTGAATTACATGTAGGAAATTATCTGGAATAACCATAGACCACTAGGATGTTTACATTACCTCTTTGATGCTATTATCAGTTAGGCAAGAGCTTTTAATGTTTTACATTTCCACCCTATTTATTGATATCTTCTAACAAAGTCTAATCTTTCTTCACAGACTGAGCTCTATCAGTTACTTCTCCAGTTAATATTTGTTAAATCAGAGATGAAGAGAGAATATTTTGGCATTAGGTTTTTGTTTGATCAGAGCAAGAATTCATAGCTACTCTAGTAAACACTTATTGACTACTACAGTGTGTCAGGTACTAGTCTAAGTGTTTTCATATATTAACTCTTTTCATTTTAACCACCCTGTAAAAAAAGGTACACTTATTTTCTCTGTGTTATCAGTGAGAAAATTGATGACTAGAAATATAGTCACTTGCCCAAGATTACACAACCTTCAAGCTGAGCCCAGGCAGATGATTTGAGAACCTTACAGGTTCTAAAACCCATACTTTTTTCAGTCATACTTGCTGGATTCAGTTGCCTGCTCCTCTTCTAGCTGCCTACCATTGTATAAAGTGAACCCTCTCTAGAGAAAAATAACATCATCTAGAGACTCTACAAACAATTTTTCATGAACAATATCTGGCATTCAGTTAAAAATTACTAGATATACCAAAACATCGGACCAAAATATAAGTAAATAAAAGACAATAGAAACAGATATATAATTCAAGATGACGGCGTGAGAGGTGAGACAGAGAACTCCTCCCAAAACCACAGATAGTGTGAAAATATAGTTAACACAACTAATCCTAAAACAGCAACAGGAAAGAAGGCTGCAACAAACTGCACACAGACCTCAGGAACAGAGCAGACCCCATGAAAGAGGGTAGAGAATGAAAGCCTTCACCTGGCGGGACCCGAGCCTTTCCCCCACCCCAGTTAACTGGCAGGAGGAAGAAAAATAGAGAAGGGAGAGGGTGGAAGCCTGGGACTGCTGAACACCTAGCCCTGGAGATCTGCTTTGTGAACAGAAACCTACACTGTGTGGTGCTGTGGGGGATGGGGAGCTGGGACAGACGGAGTGCTTGAGAGACAGAATCCGGCTCTTTGTGGAGGATGGGATCCATACCCAGCCGCTCTGGGATAAGGGAAAAACAGATGGTCTGACAGGTTTCCTAGGCTGCTGAAGGTGCGGGGTTTGCACGAAGCTTGCGCGGGAGAAGGGATAGGGGAACAAGGTTGTCTGGGTGCACTCTGCCCAGCAGATGGGAACTTTGGGAGCTTCAGGCACTCCACCCCCGTGGCTGGCTACTCAGCTCCGAGGACCCCCACTGTGAAACGAAGCCTGCTGAGCCTTCCTCCTGGCCTGACGGCACCGGCATGGAAACTGACAGTCACTCCTCTGGTGTCAGGCCAGCCAGGGGGGGGCCTCACCTACAACAGTTAGAGATGCCAAGCACATAGGCTTATACCTGTGTGCTCGGCCCACTGGCTGTGATACTGGAGACAGGCATGGCAGACAGGAGACAGGAAACAGATCTTTCTGCCCCCCAGGCACCAGCTTTCCTCCCCTACGACCCCCAACCTCACTCTGGGGGCTGAGTAGCTCCAGAGACTAGAGCTTCTGGGCAATAAAGTGCACCACACAGAAATATGAAACATGGAAAGAACATGGTTCAGACCAAAATCTCACAAACCCCAGAAAAGGGCCAAATGAAACTGAAAGCACCAATCTTACTGAAAGAAAGTTCAGAATAAAAATCATAAACATGCTTGTGGAGGTACAGAAAAATATTCAAGAACTCAGGAACGAATTTAAGATGGAGATTCAATCATTAAGAAATTCCATATCTGAAAAGAAACATACAATGGAGGGATTTAAAAGCAGATTAGATGTAGTAGAAGAGAGAGTAAATGGAACAGAAATTAGAGAAGAGGAATACAAAGAAGGTGAGGCACAGAGAGAAAAAAAATCACTAAGGATGAAAGAATATTGAGAGAATTGTGTGACCAATACAAATGGAACAATATTCACATAATAGAGGTACCAGAAGAAGAAGAAAGAGAAAAAGGGATAGAAAGTGTCTTTGAAGAGGTAATTACTGAAAACTTCCCCAACCTTGGGAAGGAGATAGTCTCTCAGGCCATGGAGATGCAAAGATCTCCCAACACGAGGGATCCAAGGAAGACAAAAACAAGACATACAATAATTAAAATGGCAAGGATCAAGGATAAAGACAGACTATTAAAAGCAGCCAGAGAGAGAAATAAGATCACATACAGAGGAAAGCCCATCAGGCTATCATGAGACTTCTCAGCAGAAACCTTACAGGCCAGAAGGGAGTGGCATGATGTATTTAATGCAATGAAGCAGAAGGGCCTTGAACCAAGATTACTTTATCTGACAAGATTATCATTTAAATTTGAAGGAGGGATTAAACAATTTTCAGATAAGAAAAAGCTGAGATAATTTACCTCCCACAAAACACTTCTATAGTGCATTTCTGAGGGACTCACATAGATGGAAGTATTCCTAAGACTAATCGGATGTCACCCAAGAGATAGACAAAGAGTACAGAATATGATTCATAACATACAAAGAATAGAGGAGGAAGGAAAAGGGGGAAAAAAGGAATCTTTAGGTTGTGTTTATAATAGCATACGAAGTGAGTTAAATTAGAATGTTAGATAGTAAGGGAATTACCCTTGAACTTTTGGTAACCACAAATCTAAAGCCTGCAATGGCAATAAGTACATACCTATCGATAACCACCCTAAATGTAAATGGTCTAAAGGAACCAATCAAAAGACATAGAGTCACTGAATGGATAAAAAAACAAGACCCATCTATATGCTGCCTACAAGAGACTCACTTCAAACCCAAATACACACACAGACTGAAAGTAAAGGGATGGAAAAAGATATTTCATGCAACTAATAGGGAGAAAAAGCAGGAGTTGCAGTACTTTTATCAGAAAAAATAGACTTCAAAACAAAGAAAGTCACAAGAGACAAAGAAGGACATTACATAATGATAAAGGGTTTGGTCCAACAATAAGATATAAATATTATAAACATCTATGCACCCAACACAGGATCACCTACATGTGTGAAACAAATACTAACAGAATTAAAGGGGGAAATAGAATGCAATTCATTCATTTTGGGAGACTTCAACAGACAATTCACTCCAACGACAGATCAACCAGACAAAAAATAAATAAAGAGGCAGAGGCACTGAACAAAGTACTAGAACACATGGACCTAATGGACATCTACAGAAAACAACATCCAAAAGCAACAGGATACACATTCTTCTCAAGTGCACATGGAACATTTTCAAGAGTAGATCATATACTAGTCCACAAAAAGAGCCTCAGTAAATTCAAAAAGATTAAAATTGTACCAACCAACTTCTCAGATCACAAAGGTATAAAACTAGAAATAAATTACTCAAAGAAAATGAAAAATCCCACAAACACATGGAAGCTTAATAACATGATCCTAAATAATCAATGGATCAATGACCAAATAAAAACAGAGATCAAGCAATATATGGAGACAAATGACAACAATAATTCAACACTGCAAAATCTGTGGGATGCAGCGAAGGCCGTGCTAGGAGGGAAATATACTGCAAACAGGCCTACCTCAGGAAAGAAGACCAATCCCAAATGAACAGTCTAAACTCACAATTAATGACACTAGAAAAGGAAGAACAAATGAGGCCCAAAGCCAGTAGAAGGAGGGACCTAATAAAGATTAAAGCAGAAATAAATAAAATTGAGAAGAATAAAACAATAGAAAGAATCAATGAAAGCAGAAGCTGGTTCTTCGAAAAAAATAAACAAAATAGATAAACCCCTAGCCAGACTTATCAAGAAAAAAAGAGTCTACACACATAAACAGAATCAGAAATGAGAAAGGAAAAATCACTACAGACACCACAGAAATACAAACAATTATGAGAGAATACTATAAATATTTATATGCTAACAAACTGGATAACCTAGAAGAAATGGATAAATTTCTAGAAAAATACAACCTTCCAAGCTGACCCAGGAAGAAACAGAAAATCTGAATAGACCAATTACCAGCAAAGAAATTGAATTGGTAATCAAAAAACTACCTAAGAACAAAACTCCTGGGCCAGATGGTTTCACTGCTGAATTTTATCAAACATTTAGTGAAGACCTAATACCCATCCTCCTTGAAGTTTTCCAAAAAGTAGAAGAGGAGGAAATACTCCCTAACTCATTCTATGAGACCAGCATCACTCTAATACCACAACCAGGTAAAGACACCACAAAAAAAAAAAAATTACAGACCAATATCCCTGATGAACGTAGATGCAAAAATACTCAACGAAATATTAGCAAACCAAATTCAAAAATACATCAAAAAGATCATCCATCATGATCAAGTGGGATTCATCCCAGGGATGCAAGGATGGTACAACATTCGAAAATCCATCAACATCATCCACTACATCAACAAAAAGGACAAAAACCACAGGATCATCTCCATAGATGCTGAAAAAGCATTCCACAAAATTCAACATCCATTCATGATAAAAACTCTCAACAAAATGGGTATAGAGGGCAAGTACCTCAACATAATAAAGGCCAAATATGACAAACCCACAGCCAACATTATGCTTAACAGTGAGAAGCTGAAAGCTTTTCCGTTAAGATCGGGAACAAGATAAGGATGCCCACTCTCCCCACTTTTTTTCAACATACTTCTAGAGGTCCTAGCCACGAAAATCAGACAACACAAAGAAATTAAAGGCATCCAGATTGGTAAGGAAGAAGTAAAACTGTCACTGTTTGCAAATGACATCATATTGTACATAAAACACCCTAAAAAATCCACTCCAAAACTACTAGATCTAATATATGAATTCACTAAAGTTGTGGGATACAAAATTAATATACAGAAATCTGTTGTATTTCTATATACTATTGGTAAACTAGCAGAAAGAGAAATCAGGAAAACAATTCCATTCACAATTGCATCCAAAAGAATAAAATACCTAGGAATAAACCTAACCGAGGAAGTGAAAGACCTATACCCTGAAAACTACAAGACACTCATGAGAGAAATTAAAAGAGATACCAATAAATGGAACCACATCTCATGCTCATGGATAGGAAGAATTAATATTGTCAAAATGGCCATCCTGCCTAAAGCAATCTATGGATTCAATGCAATCACTATCAAAATACCACCAGCATCCTTCAATGAACTAGAGCAAACAGTTCTAAAATTCACATGGTACCACAAAAGACCCCGAATAGCCAAAGCAATCCTGAGAAGGAAGAATAAAGTGGGGGGAATTATGATCCCTGACTTCAAGCTCTACTACAAAGCAACAATAATCAAGACAATTTGGTACTGGCACAAGAACAGACCCATAGACCAATGGGACAGACTAGAGAGCCCAGATATAAACCCAAGCATATATGGTCAATTAATATAGGATAAAGGAGCCATGGATATATAATGGGGAAATGACAGCCTCTTCAACAGCTGTTGTTGGCAAAACTGGACAGCTACATGTATGGATTGTTGTCTAACCCCATACACAAAAGTAAACTCAAAGTGTATCAAAGACCTGAATGTAAGTCATGAAACCATAAAACTTGTAGAAAAAAACATAGGCAAAAATCTCTTGGACATAAATATGAGCAATTTCTTCATGAACATATCTCCCCGGGCAAGGGAAACAAAAGCAGAAATGAACTCATGGGACTTCATCAAACTAAAAAGCTTCTGTACAGCAAAGGACACCATCAATAGAACAAAATGACATCCTACAGTATGGGAGAATATATTCATAAATGACATATCCGATAAGGGGTTGACATCTAAATTATATAAAGAGCTCACACACCTGAAAAAACAAAAAGCAAATAAGCCAACTAAAAAATGGGCAAAGGAGCTGAACAGACACTTGTCCAAAGAAGAAATTCAGATGGCCAACAGGCACATGAAAAGATGCTCCACATCGCTAATCATCAGAGAAATGCAGATTAAAACCACAATGAGATATCACCTCACACCAGTTAGGATGGCCACCATCCAAAAGACAAACAACAGCAAATGTTGGCAAGGATGTGGAGAAATGGGAACCCTTCTGCACTGCTGGTGGGAATGTAGATTAGTTCAACCATTGTGGAAAGCAGTATGGAGGTTCCTCAAAAAAACTCAAAATAGAAATACCATTTGACCCAGGAATTCCACTCCTAGGAATTTACTCTAAGAGTGAAGCAGCCTTGTTTGAAAAAGACATATGCACCCCCATGTTTATCACAGCACTATTTACAATAGTCAAGAAATGGAAGCAACCTAAGTGTCCATCAGCAGATGAATGGATAAAGAAGATGTGGTACATATACACAATGGAATACTATTCAGCCGTAAGAAGAAAACAAATCCTACCATTTGCAACAACATGGATGGAGCTAGCGGGTATTATGCTCAGTGAAATAAGCCAGGCAGAGAAAGACAAGTATCAAATGATTTCACTCATCTGTGGAGTATAAGAACAAAGAAAGAACTGAAGGAACAAAACAGCAGCAGACTCACAGAACCCAAGAATGGACTAATAGTTACCAAAGGGAAAGGAACTGGGGAAGATGGGTGGGAAGGGAGGGATAAAGGGAAAAGGAGATTTTATGATTAACACACATAATATAACGGGGGACTGGCATACAGGGAAGGCAGTAAAACAGAGAGAAGACAAGTAGTGATTCTATAGCATCTTACTACACTGATGGACAGTGACTGTAATGGGGTATGTCGTGGGGACTTGATAATAGGGGAAGTCTTGTAACTATAATATTGCTCATGTAATTGTACATTAATAATAGCAAAATAAAAAATAAATAAAATTATTAATATTCAAAACCCAGAAAAAAAGTAGATAATAGAAACAAGGGTATAGATGATCCAGATATGAAAATTATGAAATATGGATTAGTATGTTCAAAAAATAGATGAAAAAACAGACTCATCAGTAAAATGGACTCTATAAAAAAAAATCAAATGGAAATTCTAGAACTGAAAAATCCAGTAATTAAATATAAACTCAGCAGATGAGTTTAACAGTGAATTAAACATAAGTTAAAAGAGGATTAGCACTGTAAGATAATTCAATAAAAAACATTAAAAATTTTTAATTAAATAGAAATATAGAAATGATTACTAAAGTCACATGGGAGATGGCAAAATTCTAACACAAGTGCAACTCGAACTTCAGAAGTAGGTAGATCTAAGAATTTCTTTTGAGAGGAAATGGGGGCAAAAGCAATGTTTGAAGACATAATATCTGTGAATTTTCTAAAACAGATGAAAGATATCAAACTCCAAGCAGGATAAATACATTACTAGTCACATCACAGTAAAACTGCCATATAGCAAAAACAGAATAAGCCCTAAGAATAGCCAGATATAAAAGCACATCACCTTCAAAGGAGCTGCAACAATGACAGCTTAGCTCTCAGCAGAAACCATGGAAGCCAGAAGAAAATGGAAGGACACACAGAAGTGTTGAAAGAAATTAACAACTTAGTAGTCTGTACACATTGAAAATATCTTCCATAAAAAAGCATTTGTTGTCAGCATACCCATACTAAAAGAAATACTGAAAGAAGTTCTTTAGACAGGAAGAAAATGATACCAGATAGAAAGGCAGAAATGCACGAAGGAATGAAGAGCAATATAAAGGTAAATAGGAGCATAAATATAAATGACTATTGACTACAAAGCAATAGTAATATGTTCTGGAGTGTAAAATACTCATATAATTTAAATGCATGACAGGAATAACTCAAACGGCTGAAGAGGACAAATGGAATTAATGTATTCTTAAACTCTGGTACTGTCTGGGAAGTGGGAAACTACTAGTTTATTTCAAACTCCATTACCTAAAAGATGCATGGTGTAATATATCAGTAATTCCATTAAATGTAAATGGACTAAATCCTTCAATTGAAAGATAATTTATCTAACTAGATGAAAAAATAAAAATCCAACTATATGTTGCCTGAATAAGCACATCTTAAATATAAGGATTCAGAAAGACCGAAGAAGATGGAGAGATACCATGTAAACACTAATTATTATTACATGTATAAAAATTTCATGGTGATATTTAAAAATTAATCTACCAAATATGGAGATAAAAAACTACTAAAACTGACTACTTCACTAACATGTAAAAAAATTTAGGGATGCTTATAATCATGAGAAGGCTATTTTTAAAAGCAAGGGTGATTAACAACAAAGTCCTGGACAGTGGCATGGATGTGGACTAGGTAGGAATGTAAATGGGGTGATTGGGGAGCTTTTGGATCCTTAAGCTGGGTGGTAGATTCAAAGGTGTGCATTTTTCTATTATTCTTTAAATTGTGCATCGTGTATGTGATATATTATCACTCTTTTCTATGTATGCTTTATTTGACAATAAAAGCATTTTTAAAATAGTAAAAATAAGTTAATTTATCAGAATATGTCAATTTTAAATTCATAGTCTCTCAAAAAATAAAGCAAAAGAAAGATAAATCCACAATGATAGTAGGAGACTTTAACAAACATTTTTCAATTACTCATTGAACAATCAGGCTAAATGATGTATTAATAAACTTGACTTAATTGACACACATAAAATTCTCTATCTAATAAGGGAAATAAAGACATTTGCCAAAACTGACTATATGCTGAATTAGGAAACAAGTCCCTAAGTTCCCCCAAAATTCAAAATATTGAAGTATTATTGTATTCTCTGAGGCTAATTGAATTAAGCTAGAAATCAGTAACAAAATGATAACCAGGCTATCCCCCAAATATTTGGAAATCTGTCAAAGAAGAAATCAAAGTGGAAATTGGAAAATAATTTGAAATAAATGATAATGCAAACATGACAGCAAATACACGTTAAGCTGTGCTTAGTTGGAAAAGTATTGGTTACTTTGAGAAGAAGGGATGATGAGTGAGAAGCAGATAAGCAGTAGCCTTTTTGGGAGATGATAATGTTCGGTCTGGCTGGAGGAGGTGATTACATGAGAGTTGTCCCTTTGTGAATAATTTACCAATTCATTTATGATTTGGACATGTCTTTGTATGCATGTTATACTTGCTGAAAAGGTTTACCTTTAAAAAAAAAAAGAAATTTTTCCTGACTCCTCTTTTTCTGACACTTACATGCAGATCATGAAAATTTCCTGTTGGCTTTAATTCAAAATTTATCCAGAATCTGGCCATTTGTCACTACCTCCCAGCTACTAATCTTGTCTAAACCAACACCATCTATTTCTTGATTTAGTTCAGAGTTTCATGTTTGGTATTCCTGCTTCTGGCTTTCTCCCTATAGTCTATTGTCACTACAGTCGCAAAGGTGAACTATTAAAGCTGAATGACCTTTTCTTTACATGATCTGGACTGCTGTCCCCTCACTTACTGCGTCTCATGCCCCACACCTCTCACTCACTCTGCTCCAGCCTTTCTGCCTCCTTGCTCTTCAAAGAACATGCCAGGCACATTCCTGTCCCATGACAGTGACTGGCTCTTCCCTGTGCCCGGATGTTTCTTTGCGTAGATGCACACAGTTCTCCCTGACTTCCTTTGGGTCTCTGTGTAAATATCACCTTCTTCCCTTACCATTATCATTACAATTCCCTTCACCAACAACCACTTCCAATCTCTTTTCAGTTCAATTCACCAAATATTTATCCAGGGCCAATATGAGCCAAATACTTAGGTTCCCAGGACAAATCAGTATATAAAATAGACAAAGATTCCTGCCTTCATAGTACCTATGTTCCTGTGGGAGAAGATAAACAATAAGCATGGATACTTTAATTATATTGTGGGTTGGAAGAAGGTGAATGGATGGAATAAAGTAGGGACAGGTTAAGGAGTATTAGTCAGACCTTTCAGAAGGGGATTTTAATTACAGAATGGTCTGAGAAAACTTTATTGAAGGGAATGACATCTGAGCAAAGATTTGAAGGTAGAAGGGAATTAGCTATGCAGATATAGGGAAAAGAACATTTCAGACAGAACGAGTATAAGAGCCAGAGGCAGGAGTGTCCCTGGCATGTTGAGGAACAGTAAAAGAGCACATATGACTAGAGTGGCGTGTAGGGTGAGCAACTGTCCAAGTTTGCCAGGCGCTCAGGCATCTCCAGGCCTGTGTGACTTTCAGCTCAAATCAGGCATGTCTAGGGCAAATAGAGTTGGTTGGTCGGTCATCCTAGAAAGAAAAAAGTTGTTGGTGGTGAGGTCAGAGAGGTGATGGAGCCAGATCAAGAAGGTCCATGAAGACTATTTTAAGGACCCTTCCTTTTAAAATGAGGAAAAGGGGAAGCCATTCCTTTTTAAAGAAGGAATGACATGTTCTGATTTACATTTTAAAAGAGTTGTTCTGGTTGCTGGGTTGAAAATGGAGTGTAGGAGAGTGAGAGAAGAAGAAAGAACACCATCTTGGGTATATTACTGCAGTAACACGGGTGAGGGCTGATGGTGGCTTGGACCAATGACTCATCAGTAGAGATGATGACAAATGGTCAGATTCTGAAGGAAGAACAAATAAGATTTCCTAACAGATTGAATGGTGAGTGTAACGGAGGAAGGATGGTTTCCAGGGTTTTGATCTAAACAACTAGAAGAATACAATTGTTATCAGCTGAGAAAGACTGAACATAGAGCAAGTTTGAAAAGAAAAAAAAAATCAGCCCCACATTAGACATGTTATATCCCCTTTTCTGCTTTATTTTCTTCCATAGATTTTATCAACATTGACATGCTATATATTTTACTTATATATTATCTATATTCACCCACTGGAATATAATCTCCAAGAAAGCAAAGAGTCGTGTTTGTTTTGTTCACTGCTATATCACCAGCTTCTAGAATAAATTCATCCACTCTATAAGCATTTATGGAGTACTTTAAGAATACAGTAAAAAAAAAATGACATCTTATGACTACCAGAGAAAATACAGGATGGCCAGTTAAATTTGAATGGCATATAAACAATGGGCAATTCTTAGTATATGTATGTCCCATATTCAAGTATTTAACCATGGGACTGTAAAAATTAATAAACGGAAACTCCTGACTAAGGAAATTAATATAGCTCTCACAGTACCACTCCTTCTCAATTGCAGACCTAACAGGAAGAGGAGGGACCTTGCAGGAGTTTAGATACCACTTTATTTCCCCAACAGAAAGAAGAAAGTTTTCCCCCTCCTCCTCACAACAGCCCAGCCAATGAGAGACTTTCACAACTTAGCTAATGACAAGCCACTATACTTTGAACTCCCAGTTTACTCCAATGCACTTTTTATGTGTAACAGGGCCCACAACTCCACGCTTTCCTCCATAAAAGGGCAGTCCTCTCCTTTGTTCTCCAGATTTGCCTATGGCTTTCCCATGGGCTTGTCAGGAATTGCAATTCTCCACCATTCCTGAATAAACCCATTTTTTCTGGTAAATTAACTGACAATTTTATATTTAAGGTTACACTTACCTTGTAAGTATTTATACTAAAAATTAGTTGTTGTTTATCAGAAAATCAAATTTAACTGGGCATCCTGTCTTTTTATTTGCTAAATCTGGCAACTCTATATGCTTTCTGCCTGCAAGGAGCTTACAGTATAATGGGATATACAGAAAAACAAACAGTCTGTATATTATAACTCAAGAATCCAAGATAACATGGGAACATGCAGGAGGGGTACGCACATTGACTCCAAAGGGGCATTTGAGAAGCTTCCAGAAAGATATGATATTGTGATACTGTAACTCAGAGTAGAGGTATCTATTGGAAAAGGAGAAGAATATTCCAGGAAGAGGGAACAGCATGAGCCAAGTTTAGAAGACAGAGAGATTATGAGACACTAAGGAAGTCACAAGGTGACCTGGTGTCTCAGATGCACCCTAGAGAACACAGTTGTGTGAGATGGGAAGTGAGTTATATCACCAAAAAGACACTTGGCTGAGCAAGTACTCTACCAGAGACCTAGGCCATGGCCAGCAGACACAGGCACCTGTGGCCAGCAGTAAGAGCAGAGGCAGCATCCATTCCCTGTCCACCATTCAATTGTACCAGCAGCAACAGAGGATTCTGAGCCACACCCTTTGTGAAGCTTCACCATCACGATCAAAGGCCAAAAGGAGGCCACTCCATTGCAGTTCATCCTTCAGGGTAGTGTCTGTGTTCCCAGGTCCCCTGCAGGGAGAAACAGCAAGGCAGAGAAAAGACTAATTTCATAAAAACAGGTAAACACTCCAGAGGAGCTGAAGGAAAGAAATCCCATGGAAAGGACTGGAATTTATGTTAACAAAATGGGTAGAGATTGCCACCCTTTGTAATCTCATTTGAATCTACAGTCTGGCAATGTTTGAGTTCTAAGTGAGCATGCCTTCTCAAAGGGAGTGACCTTACCCCCAGGAGGGCAAAACTGGATTTTGGGGGTGAAAATCTCTTAGCTATGATAAGGGCCACAGTACATAAACAGATATACAGTATATCTATGGCTCTAAAATTACATTGGAGAATAGGGTGGGGAGGGGAGAATGAGAAGAGTTTTTAAAATGTCTGAAAAGGCTACTTAGGGAAGACAAGATTAAAACAAAATTGATAAACAGTGAACAAGAACAAAAATCTACTTGGAGGATGGACACCAGGAGGGTTTAAAAGATGGGTTCTTTCGGAAGAGTAGGGGGCAGGGATAGGAAGGAGCAGGAAAAGAAGGCATCGTGGATGGTGGAAACAGCAGATCTCCAGGCATCAAGAAAAAGGTCGACATAAAATGCAATAGAATGGTCAAATAAGGTAAAGTCTGGGAAGACTTTACGGGATTCAGCAATTAGGAGGTCGCTGATCACTTAACCTCTTTGTGCTTCTGTTTCAATGCTTGTTAAATTGAGAAATAATCTCCAACGCAACTTATAGCTCTAAAGACTCTCTTACCTAGGCTGAGTCTCTTTACACACAGAGACACACTCAGAAACACACCACACACTTAGACACACTCCAACACACACGACAGTCTCTTCCCTTAATCTGATTTTCCTTATCTCTCCACAGCTATATTTGCCTTTGGAATGTTCCATTGCTCTTTGGTAAATTATAACAATGTTTTAAAAAATCAGTTATGAGAGTCTACCGGGGCTGGACAAGCTGAGCTTCTGGACAATAAACTGGTTAATATTAGTTCCTTTAAACGTCCCTAATGCTTTGATAATAAAGTACCTTTTGTAATGTAATAAACTCTTTAGAATGTGGATGACAGCTTTTATTTCATTTTAAAAATGATTTTGAAACCCAGGTTCAGTTAAATAAGGCCAAAAAATGTGGCTGGTAAATTATCAGCAAAAAATACAAACAGTTCATAGCTTCCAGAAGCCTGGGAGGAAGGATGTAGGGGAGTAACTGAGAAGTCGATAATGTCGGCACCACTCAGTCACTGCTCTCATCTGGCCGCATAGGTCGCATGTCTGAATCTTGGGCCTGTTCCTGAAAGGAGAGCCACAGGAAGAGGTGAAGTATCAGCCTACCAAAGAGGAAGACGGCGGCACAGACAAGAGCCTCTCAAGAAGGTTGGGGGCGGGGGTAGTAGCCTTAACCATTTGGGGACCATGGATCCTATCTCAGAATCATGTCTTTAAATGTCTAAAGTAAGAAGACAAATGAAACCAATTATATTGAAATAGTTATCGTCTTTAAAATTTGTGATATTCTAATGCATGTAGCTTTTATTAGCACATTAAATAACCAGATCAAGCAGCTGTCCTCATACCGACTAGAATTTTGAAGTGGTGATAAACACCATGAGATGTTGAGGTACTTGTGATCCTGAAATGTGTTATGAAAACATCTATGATTTCTGTTACTGACAAAGTCACAGAGACTATTAGTAATACTGTGGTCTGTAATCGACATGTATAATTGAACAGAATGTTAAATTTCAGTTAGAGGTTAATGGAAGGAAAGAATTTTCTTTACTCTCCAAGTTCACAGACTCCCCTGAATTCCATCCAGAGAGCCTTTGAGGTCTATGTGCCCCTGATCCAGGACATAAAGCTAAATCAGGATTTTCTCTTACAGTAACATAGCTATAGAGCCACTTCTAAAGCTGCAGTTCCATCACTGGGGTTTCCCAAAGATGTAGCTTGCCCATTATCTGGGGCATACTGCCATCCTATGGCTCCTCCTGAGGAGTTTAGCATTCATAACATCCACAACAAAGCAGCCTTTTAGGGTATTAGACCAAACCTGCAAATTAATGCACTGGCTCATCACAATTCATTAATCAAACTCAGACTGGATTTAACAACAGATTATTAAAGACTCAAAATTATACCCACAGAAAAAAAAAAGGCAGCTCCCAGAGGGTCAAATGTAATGTGAATGGTTTTTGCATAAAACCATAAACCTGCTATTAAATTAAAAACAGGAAAAATTATGTCCACTGCTTATCTCCAGTCATTTTTTAAAGGAACGTTACACTAATTTATTTCTTTGCTGTTCATGGTTACACGGTAAAAGACAGAAAGGTTAAAATGCAGCAGTTCTTTTGATGTTTGCTTGAGCAACTTACACTAACATGTACTGACTGAGGTAAAGAAATTAATAAAATTGCTCCCATAATTCATTGCTAATGGAACCCTGTCAGCGCTTTCACCTGGCAGTCCACACACATCTCCTCAGACACCGAGACACCTCATGGTGACTGCAGTGCTCCCTCCTTCTGATGAAACGCAGCAAAGCAGAACTCGGCTGCCTTGTCCTGCAGTTTCCTGATCGCTCACCTCTGGAAACAATGATTTGAATTTTTCTTTCTTTTCAGGAAATTCAGGGAGACCCGCTGGGAATTCCCAGACACTTATAAACATTTAGAATGCTGTTGTTTGGCAGATCACCGTGCTACAACCCACTGGGCGGTGCAACGTTTTAAAGGTTAATATTTTATAGCAGCGATCATAGATAAAGAGCAGAACAATAATAAGACATATGAAGAAAACAAATTTAAAGAATTATATGATTTTGTGACGTCTTTGCTCTTTCCCTATTAGGACTGAAACACTAGTTTTTTGGGGATTTGCAGAAACAGAAGAAAAAATGATTAGTACACATGCTGAGTGAGGTAGGCAAGTGACATTTCTGGAAATACAAAATGTTTATTCAACGTAGGTATTTCTTTGATATTTATAGGGTGTTTTGGTCTTAGTATTATCTATTTTAAACTCTAAACTCCTAAAGGAAGGGACTATATCTTTGTTATAAATCTGAAGATAATTAATAACTTCTCTTTGAAGATGAGCTCCTCCTATACACTGATCATACCAAGAGGGTATAAAATGATGTACTAGGTGAGGCAAAATATACCAATGATCATATATGCATGATTCATTATTATATTTATATAGAGTAGAAAAACGTCCCAAATAGCATATTCAAAACACTTGATAAATACAGGAAGAGTCTAACATAACATGACTCAGGTTTGGATTTTGTTTATCTCGCTGTACTTACATTATAAGCAGCAAACACATAGTCCAATTTTCTCATCCCCCAGCACTCTTTCCTGCCCATTCAGGATCACAATCCATCTTAACACAGGATTGCAAACAGCCCCAATCAATTGATCAGCGATCACTTAAAATGAAATGTATTCACTTTACCCAGGCACATTATCTGGCAACTCCATATTTATTGAAATGAAAAAAAAAATGAAACTCCCTCTCCTCTTTCCAAATGAAAACATACCACGTTAGGACTGTCCTTCCAAAATCAACATAACCCATACTAATTCCCACGAAGTACTGTCATAGAGATTAACCAAAAATAGGCACCTCATAAAAATATCATGGATTTTTGCAGTGAGCCTCTAATCTCATGCAGATGTTTATTATTCTCTCATGTGGGAAAATGGATACACCGGAAGATAAAGTTACATTTACTGGAAAATACAATTGTAAAACCGATATCATAGAAACTAGGGACATTGTAGGCCACCAAGATGAACGAAAATGAAGTAGACCAGAATTTTTGAATGGGAGCTCTTTGGGTAAAAGAGTACTACTGAGATACCTTACTTCTCTAAGGCGAAGTCAGTGGGTAAATTATAATAAGAGCTACAGTGTATAAAGGCCTTGCTCCAGACCAGGCATCTGCCATGTGACTGACATGAAACACCAATCCCATCACGTAGGGAACGCATTAGCACTTTATTCAGCAGGAGATTCAGAGCTTCAGCGGCTCAGCTGAGGTCACACTAGGGAAGTGCAGAGCTAACCCGAACAGTCACATCTCCTGACTGCAGAGTACCTGTGACACAGCTAACCATTTCCATGTACGCCCTCGACGGAGCTACCTCAGACCTCACAAATAATCACTGAAAGGAAGATCTGGGTCCTTGGGATATCTCTGTACCAGTTCTCTTGAGACAGCCCACAAAATATTAGCGGCAGAATAGCCAAGTGGTTAACAGAGATTAGCTTCCCAGTTCTCTGACTTCCTCACATGGGCAATTTTCTTACCTTCTTTGTACCACAGTTTTCTCATAAGTAAACTAGGAGTGGTAATAATACCAACACCATAAGGTTGTAGTAATAAATGAGTTAATATTTGTAAGATGCTTGGTGCATGACACGTGGAGCATGCTGGATAATGCTGGATGCTATGTTTAACTCTAGGGCTGTAATGGGGTGGAGACTTGGTTGCCCACACTCAGCATCTTAGTTGATGGCTTCCAATCACCAGGTTTTATCGAGCATCTAATATACCTCAACCTAAGCAACAAAACAGCCCGAGAGTAATCCTAATCTAAGATATTAGGTGTAAATTTTTTGTCAATATGGACAACTTGAGAATTCCTGCCTAATCCCAGTGGTGTAACTCGGAGCTCCACCTTGCATAGGAACATTTGATTCATCGCAACTGAGTGACCCAGATGAGCTGATGTGCATCTATCACTCATTTCATGTTTTGCCCAAATCAATCATTTTATCTTTCTGGGCTTTATTTTTTCAACTATTAAATAATAGTGAGGAGTAGAGATGAGCAAGTGGTAATGAAAACAGGATAGGGAGGAATAGTAGCCGTGAATTTTGTCTATGAAATCACTAGAGCTTTCAAATTAATATATTCTTTCAAAATTGAAGAAAGATGGAACTAATACTTCACATTATTTCCAATGTACAAATACAGAAATTTAGGCCCAGTATCAACCAGCCAGTAATTATAATTTTGAGAGTTTTTTTTAACCCACAACTGATTATCTTCTGGTGCCAACTATTTCCACTTCAACCTGCCTTTTTAATGACAGGAAGAATTCAAACACCCTCTTTCATTACTATTATTTCTTAGATATAACTGATTTTCACACACTGTAACTATTAGATTCTTTTGGCCAACTCTACAGTAGTAATAATAAATTGATAGTATAGAAATCTCTAAATTATGAAAACAGCTTAAAACATTACCTTCCATACTGTCTCCAATATGTGATAAAACTAAAGATCCAAATATTTTATAATCATTACTAGAATTGATGCCATACTGAGTTAAAAATCATGAGTCATATAATGCCCACACCTAAATAACCTGAATTACTCCTTTGAAACATGACATTCACTGAATGGATACTGAATAAACCCTTGCATTCCCTGCCAAGGGGGAAATTTTTTTAATTACTACAAGTGGGAGGAGCCGATGAATCTGTAGATGCTGGTGGCCAACTACAAGTGGGAGGAGCTGGTGAATTCTGTAGATGCTGGTGGCCAACTACAAGTGGGAGGAGCCAGGAATTCTGTAGATGCTGGTGGCCAACTACAAGTGGGAGGAGCCAGGAATTCTGTAGATGCTGGTGGTCAACTACAAGTGGGAGGAGCTGGTGAATTCTGTAGATGCTGGTGGCCAGCACGCTCTAGATCCTTTCCTCCTGGTTGGAAAAAGCAAAAGGGTTTAATTAATCTATGGGAGAATATAATGAGAAAAAGGAATACACAGCAATCTAAGGTAAACTGAGTAAGATATAAATGCCTTCTTCTCTGAGGATTGCATCTTTTCATATCCTAAGTCATCCTCAGGTAAAAATGTCTAAGTGATATAGACTTTTCCCACAAGTCAAAAATCCATACGACCACAGGTAATCTGGGCTGCTGAGCCTTGTCCCAAGCTATATTTCATAAAAATCATTCTCTTTGGATCAATAAAATGCAAATGCTAAAATTATCTTGTTAACCACCAAAATAAAAGGAAGCTTGAGAAGAAAGTTGTCACCCTTAATTAAAATAGGTTTTTTAATTCCTTTACTCTAACTCACTAAAGTAGATATTAATACTGTAAACACTTAACTGACTAAAGGAAGATTCTACCCATACCCCAATTAGAGAGCACTTAATTTATATATGATGTAGCTCATAACTATTTAGCAGTGTGGCTGGGGCAAATCTCTTTGGCCTACTTTTTAAATGATTAAATACTCTCCATCCAACTGAATAGATGTCTTCAGAGTTGCATTTTGCATGCTAAAACATTCTTTAAACACAAAAGCCATCTCTCAAGATTTAAGAGGAAAAAAAATCTTAGTGACAGTACATTCATTATGTCTTTATTAAAGCTGGGTTTTTCCATAGGGTCATGTGCAGCTGAAAATGAGGCTAATAACAAAGCAACCTTTCCTAATACTACAAAAATTATAAAATTTTAATGTTTAATGCATCCCTTAATTACAGAAAACTCTGCAAAGAATAACATCCTTGAAATTTACCATGCAATGCTCTTAATTTATGACAAATTGCTCCTTAAAACACAAGTATTAAATCTCTATTAGATTTGTTGAGGTAATGTACAAATATGCATCACTAATGTCTTAAATTTCTAAGTAGCAATGGTGTTTGTTAGATGCAAACAAGGATTACCTTAATTAAAATATACTATCCCCAGCCTCTCAGCAGATTTAGCTCAGTCTTTATATAGGACAGGTTCATTATCTACCTCAAGTTAATAAAAGTATGATCTGCTATGGTTATTTTTTTAATTTAATGTTAATTACTATTTTGGTAATGGAAATAAAGCACTAAAGAATTATGAGGATGATCCAAAAGCAATTTTGAAAACTTAATTAAAATACCTCTTGAAAACTTCAAAAGGAATTTAGCACTTTACATGGGTTGATAACTGACGGCCTTTACAAATGCAGCATTAGATACCAATTCTATAAAAGAAAAAAAAATTATTGAATGAAACATACTTTAGAACTATAGTGCTTCCTTTGTCTGCATCTTGAACTAATGGTCCAACTAAATAGGTATAAACATAAAATTTGTTAATTCAAAATTTTAACATTAGACAAAGGTTCTTAACAGAGAAATGAAGTGAGTAACCATTACACAGTAGCTTCACAATACATAAACTTTAAATGCATTCAGAGTTTTTGCATAAAGCCATAGTGGTTTAATCCAGATAATTGCACATGTGTTCAGTTTGTCTTCTGGTCCTTCGGGACCTGAATATAAAATTACAAGGCTGGTAAGTTGTTGTATAAAATTCAGTACCAGAGTTTTATTAGGCAGCTTCCTCTCCAATCTAAATTTCAAAGGTTTATTACATATATTATTGATCTTATCTGTGAAAATATTAGTTCAGTAAGTAGCCTTTAAACATAACACAATGCATAGATTTTATTGAGATTCACTACTCATGAAAAAGATAAGAATATGAGAAGCCGGGTATTAAAAAGAGCATGCTCCAGGCAAGAAACACAGTCTTTGTGATATTCAAAATATATTTAGCAGCTCTTATATTACAGGCCTCACAATGTTATGGTTCCTAATGCAATGTGCATTTTTGTACCAGACTATTTGACTACTTCCAGTAATAAAACCCCTGAATTCATTAACAGTAATGAATTTTTCTTCTTATAGATCTATTTAATGGAAAAGGCATTTTGCCAGATACCAACCCCCTACCCTGTAAAAACAAAAACCCCCGCTGCCATTCTACTTAACATAAAGTCATGGATCTGCTTTTTGAAGCTTTGGAATTCCAACTTCAGACAGTAAAGAAATTTTACTGAAGGTGAAAAATAAACATAAGATGAAAATGATGGGGTAGCAATAAAGGTACCACTGCATTTCTGTAATTCTACATTAACCTAGAAAGGTGATTTAAATTCACAAACACAAATTTGACCTAATTGAACAAACTAAAGAAATCTGTAAAAGTAGAGAAGTACATCTTTTGGTACTGTTTTTACTCACCACTCAAGAAATTGCTCATTTATAAGTGAGTTATTTTCTAAGAGTTTATTTACATGGTTTTTGAAAATTTAAGATGACTATTACCCAAAAAGCAATAAATAGAGATTAGGTTTATCCTTTAAAAAAATCTATAAAAGCCTTAATTTAGCCCTATAGCATAGCTGAAAGACTTTGCAATGAAATATAGCAGAAAGCAAAATTGTTTCAGTACTAGTAATTAAAGAAAATGGAAAGTTAAATTGAATAAAAGATAGTTTGTTATTCTTAGATGCTCTGGGAATAATAGATTTAATTGGAAGAGAAAGCAAATGTAGATGAGACATTTATGAGAATTCTGAAGGGAACTTCTGAGCTTTTTCAACGTCTTTGGCGATTGTCACCAATTCTGTACTAGGGCTTAATTTCATGTGGATACATAACAACTTGAATTACTTGTGCACTTAAAATACATTTCAAAACAAATGCCCTTCTTGTCTCTTGCTGCAGGTCTTCTCTAACATTGACTTGATTTTTATCAACAGTGATGACAGTAATTTTTAACTAATAATCAGAGTGGAAAAAGAGTGGTGATGGAGCGAGACTTTCCTGGAAATAACCGAACATGCAGTGAAAGGAAAGGAAGAAGGCAAGAAAAAATGGGGAGATCCTGGAGAGAAGGGAGAAAAGGGCTAGTAAGGAGGCATGTGCATGTAACGAAAGGGTAACGTGAAGTCTGTTAGTTCTTGGAATTATTTTATTTGTTTGGTTTGTGTGCATATGCACATAAAAAAAGAAAGAAGGGGAGAGAGAACAGTATTATTTCCTGACACCCACCCTTCCACTGAAGTTAGTTTTTAAATCTCAACTGTTTCTCTTGAGAGTAAAACATGCCAAGCAGTGGGTGATTCATATGATCTCTTAAATACAAAATATAATGGCTTATGCTTCTACACTAATAAGCATTGAGAAGAGGCATAGTAAATAAGCCTTAGAATAATTCAGAGTGTTAGCATAAAACCACAGTGGTTTAGCTATATTACTACAAAACATTCTGTTTGTATTTTGGCCCTCTAGGACCTATGCAAATTATTGAGCTGATAATGTACTGCATAAAATTCAGAACCAGAGCTATACTAGTCAAGGGCCAAAATAAAGACCTCAGAGCCTTTAACGTGTTCTTGGGCACCGGGACTTTCGCCGAGTGTGCAGTGCTTCCCACCGAAGTCCGAACTTTTCTCAAGGGGGAGCTGTCTGTCAGCGTTAGCTTTCAGTGAAACACACTCTGGGAAAAGTCGAGTTAGGGTCATGAATAAAACCCAGATTCTACAAATACTCCTACTGTTCAAATGTGTTTTGGAGTATCTAGCCAAGGTAGTAAAACAGGATAAAGAAATGTGGCACAAATCAGAAGGCAAAGGATAGCATTATTATATGTTGCCAATGGTATTAGAAAATCTGAGAGAATCAACTAAAATCTATTAAAACTAACAAAAGAGTTTTCAGAGGAATAACAAAATATGAAAGCAATAATTTTCACTTATACTAACAACAATCAGTTGGAAAATACACTCCACTCATAATAAGAATTTAAAAGAGGAAGAAAGACATCATCCAAAAGAAAAATGGGCGAAAAACATTAACACGCAATTAAGAGAAATATGCAAATAGATAATTAACATATGAACAGATGTTCAAACTCAATAATAATCAAAAAATATAAATTAAAACAAGATACCATTTTCCCCTTAAGAGAACTGAAATGATTAAAAATGTGGATAATAACCTATCTTGACGTTAAATGTGGACGGAAAAGACACTCTCATACATGTGGTATTACTCAGAGTCCAGACAGGAAATAAACATTCAAATTGGGTAATTTGAAGAGCATTTAATAAAAAGATTATCCATAAGAGTGTAGGCAGAGTGGAGGGAACCCACAGGGGTTAGGGCGGTTCCCAAGGCTGGAAGCAGAGCAACAGAACTGGTCACCTACCAGAACTGTGTGGCCTCGGGTCTAGGAAGGCAGCTAGCCCTCAAGGAGAGCAGGAAAAGCAGGACCTAACGTAACTCTCCTCCTTCCTTCTCATCCCCTGCCAGAACGGCCCCCACCAAACCCAGCCCTACTGCAAGCCAGCAGGCAAGGGACCTGTGCTCCCAGGGCAGCCACTCTGAGCACACAACAGGGTGCAGAAGGGCAGAGCATGTCCCCAGAGGTGCCACAGAAGATATCCAGCATGGAAGTGTTTGGGGAAGGATAAATTAGTAAAGCCAAACTGGGTGGACAATTTGGCAATATATGTCACCAATTTAAATATTTACTTATACCATAATATTTTTGAAAAAAGAAAAGTTGGTGAGAAAAATATCAAACCATTAGCAGAGGTTGTCTCTGAGGAGGATTGGTAGAAAGCTCAAGGCTTTAGGGTCAGCCAGATCTGAGTTCAATCCTACTTCTAGCTACTCAGTTACTATTCTTTTGACTGGAAAAAAAAAAATGAAGGGGAAATCAAGCTAACCTGAGGAAAAGACTTGGTCAAGGCTCATACCACCCAACCATGAGGAAGCTAGGGACAAGTCTGCCTTCAGAAATACCTGGATCCAGGGACTCAAACCTCATCAGCTTCTTTCTCTTTCTCTGCTCCACCCACTGGGCTCTTCTCCCTCCCACTGGCTTCATTCTTTCAGGCCAGCCATTCCCATAAATTCAATCCATGGGCACGGGCAAAACTAAAAATATTCTTCAAGACTCATGGCCAGTGAGGGAGAAAAGTTTCCCTGAGGGTTCTGTTGAAATTATTCCAGGAAATGCCACTGACTGGACAAGCCTGGATCCCCTGGCCAACCATGAGTGAGTCAGATGGCAAGCCCAGGGCACGGTGATTGGCCCTTTATGGCACAGATGTCCACTGGCCTCCACCACAACCACATGTTTGGGACAGAAGAAGCACGATCTCCCCAAAAGAGAGATTTCCTTCTAGACAATAAAAAAGAAAATAAAGACTATGCGAATAGTGATTTTGAGAAAATTATTTAACATCTCTGAGCTTCAGTTTCCTCAATACAAATGAAGGAGGGGATGGTACCCAAATCATAAGGTTGTTTTGGGGATTAACCCACAGGGTTACTACAAAGTAACCCTATGTTCCTACTATCTTATTATTCTTCTTACCTTTGTATTTCCATATTATTATCTGTTTTAAAGGAATATACATTACTTTCAATCAAGAATAAGAAAGCTATTTCAGTTTTGAGGAAAAAAGAAGAGAAAAACATAATTGAGGAAAAGCCGTCAGATTAAGTTAACCACTTATTTTAAATGTGTATTACTTTTATATTTACCATTTAAAGTAAATATGATAAGGTACCTACTGTTAAAAATTACTGCATTATTTGTTTTACATGTTTTCAGACTGAATGTTCACAAAGACCCATTTTACTGACAAAACTGAAACTCAGAGAAGTAAACTAATTTACCCGAGGACACAGAGACAATAGTGAAGCTGCTATGTAAACTCAGGTCTGTCTAAGGAGATGTCTACAAACTATAACCTGGAGACTAAATCACGCCTGACCATTTTTCTAGGGCCCATGAGTTGAGAATGGTTTTTCCATTTTTCAGTTGTTGAAACAATGAAAACAGTACTTTATGACACATGAGAACTATATGAAATTCAAACTTTAGTGTCTGTAAATAACATCTTTGGGGAATGTGGTCGTGCCCGTTTGCTTACATCTTCTCTATAGCTGTTTTAGTGCTACAGAGGCAGAGCAGGGCAGCTGAAACAGAGATCACCTGGCCCATAAAGTCTAAAATATTTATCTGGTTCTCTACAGAAAGTTTTGCCAACCCCTGGCCTAAATCCAAAACCCATTATCATTCAAGTACATCTCACTGCCTCCCCAAACCTGTCTATAAGTTATCTTTTGGGTGCTGTCATTAGGAGCTCTCTGGTGGCCCAAGCAAAAGTATTTCGGTGCAAGAATATAGAAGAGTATGAGCACGTTCATCTTGGAGAAACAGAGAGAAATAGCGGAGATAAGAAGTGTCTGCAGCCATACTCCCCCAACCGGCCTGATCTCGGAAGCAAAGCAGGGTTGGGTCTGGTTAGCACTTGGGACGGCAGAGAGGTAAAAATACCCCAAATGATGACATCTGCTCAGGACAGAATAGGGGAAGAAACCCAGGTTATTGGTTCTCACGTGGCACATAGGGAGACTATTCACTTACATAAAATGTTAAGGTGAATTCCTGAATTCAGTGTCTCACATCATTCACAACACCTGGTGGGTCAGGAATCTTTCTTTGTAATAAAAAGTTTAGCAGTAAACCCTGCATGACATTCTTAATTTATACTATTCAAAGGCAACAAAAATAAGAAGGCTGGGAATAAAGAATGATCTACTAAAATTCTTAAATGGAAACTAAAAAACTTCATATCAGTTTGTAAATATCAGAAGGTAGTCTGTTTTTCACTATACACAAAAATATCATAGTGGACTACCAGATTCAAACCAACCCTCAGGTGTTTTCTAGTTTTTCCCTGCTTCATTACACCAGTACTACGTTTATACTGTCCTTGGAAAATACTTATCTACTGTTTTCTCAAAAATCTCTTAAGACTGGACCACAACATGTGTCCACACAATCTTTTCTCATAACCTTTCTACTTAAGCAATGTTTCTGATATAATCAAAATATCAACATTAAGAATCATTTTTAATCAGAGAGATGGAATAGTCAATCTATGACTTTCTTGTATTTCATCATGGATTTGTTGTGCAGCTTAGATAGGCATGAATCTCATCGAGGCTCTAGGTTCTTACTTATGCATCTAAGCCAATGTGGAATATTTTAAGAATAGAGCTTAGAAATTTCATGACTTCCCTTATGGTCTTGACAATACATGTCAAGTATTTATCATTAGCCTAATACTGTAACATTTAACCAAATGAGAAAGGGTGTCTCACCATGGCATCATTAGGCTCTTTTTCTCAAAGTTAAAAATATGAGTTCCCTTAAGAGAGCTAAGGAGCCATGGACTACTGAGGAGGGAGCAGGAGACTGAAGACAGAACTCACATGCTAACTGCCACTTGGTAGCCTCATGATCTGAAGCAAGTTAACTCTAAGCTTCCACTTTCTCTGTTTGGAGCATCTGTGTATACTATGTATATGAAAGCTTTTTTGTAGATCGCCAAATGCTGTAAGAAATATGAGTCTGTATTATTGTCCTCAGTAATGGTCCTTGGTATCTCAAAGGCAACGGGTTTAGAAACACACAGACAGAGCCAGACCATTTTAAGCAAGTTTCTGATGACTGCTTAGGGTTCAGTGTTCATGGCATGTATTTCATCTGCAGCATTACAAGAAAGAATTAAATAGGAAAAGGCTGATGGGTTTTGAGAAATAGAGAACATCTTGTTCTCACTAACTCACAATTTCTTTGTCTCATCAGGCTTGATAAAACGACAGTGAAGTCTTGATTGGAGATTACATATTACCTGGCAGGTTAACCTTTCTGCACTACAGGATTTGGGTTCAAAAGCTGATGACAAAACTACCACGTGTCTAAAAATTGATCTTTTCAATTCTGGGTGTAAGCAGGTTGAAACTGCTATGCCTGCTAATTAATCCCTGAATCCGTCAAGGTAATTGAAGCATAAAAGTTAGATAAGATTTATATGGCAGGCAAGGTAAAGAATTCCAGAGCATGCTTCTCCCCACCTATGCCCTCTTCCTATCTCAGTTTGACAAAAAGCAGGTTCCACAGCCACATGTCAGATCCACTGAAAGGAGTGAAGTATGCACTTAAAAGTGTAATGACTCACATAATATTGCCAAACAAATAGTTTATAGATACCTGGTCTTACAGAATGTTCTTGTTCTTCTTGTGTCTATTTTTTTGTGTAGAGAAAGGATAAGCAGATTCCATTGTTTTCCTTTCTCATTTGGTTAAATGTTACAGTTTTAGGCTGATAAGATATCTACTACTTTTATTTAGAAATTATTTTAGTTATAGACAATGGTCTGTTTGGCTTTGTTCAAAATCAGCTCCAGGATAATCCTTCTTATATTTCCATTAACTATGAAATTAAACAGAGGAGGCAATTTTTAAAAGAGAAATATTGCTTTTAGCCTGAAACCCTAAGTGTTGAGTTTCTGCCTGCAGTGGGTTTTTTCAATTAAATTATAAACCATGGGTAATAGAGATTTATAATGGGAGTGCTGAAACAATCTTAACTATAGGGAAACCATCCGACACGCTCTATGCAGTGTATGGATGAATTATTTGCATTAAATTATCTTTAGGAAATACAAACAAAACAAAGAAAAATGTAAAGCTTGTCACATTATTAGCATAAAATTAAAGTCCTTGAATGCATAATTGTTCCATACTCAAAGCATTAACGGATTTTATTCTTAGAGTTCAAAGACCTAATTAATATGCAAAATGGCCTCATTTTATAAGCAAGGTTTTTTTTTCCTTCTTAGAAAAGAGACAGTTCTTTGCTGGAGGAAAATACTATGAAGTTTAGAAAACACTAACTAATATTGATATAAAAGTCCACACATCCATATTGCCCAAAACAATAACACTAGATGCTATTAGAATATTTATATTTCTTCAGCCTACATGTGATTATAAATCGTACGTTTAACCAAATAATACCTAGCTTAGGAAGATTAAGTTTACAAAATATAAAAGAAAGCACAGTCTTTCTCTAGAAAGGCTTACCTACTTGTATAATAGTTTAACTATTAAAAAGAAAGAAAGTCCAATAGAAAGAGAAATTTAAACAGTATATAGTATATACATAAATAAATAAATAAGTAGCATATAAATAGTAGTATAAATTTAAATTTTTTGACTCCAAATCTAATTTTACAAAGCAGACCCCCTCCAATTTACATGGCCATAGTCACCAAGATCTGCAACAAGAAAAAAAATAAATTTTAAATTGCACAATTCTAATTTTTTCTTACTTTTCAAAATAAATATGGAAGTCATTTCCTGGGTAATTTCTTTAATAAATTTCTTTCTAGTGTGGACAGTACAGAACAACAGATTTTTATTCTGAATATTTATGTATTTTTAAATAATTTTATGCTCTTTATAGAGTACTAGACATGTTGCAAATCTAGCTATAACTACCACCATATTGTCCTGTTTTAGAAAATGTAGTCATTTCTTTTGACCAAGAAATAACATTTCTCCAAAAGACATATAAAATCTTAAAACACAGTGCAGCCCCAAATGTGTCTCACTCTTTTCAACAATGGCACATCAAGCCATAGGACTCAATCTCTAGCTGTAACACCAGGTTCATTTCCTGATTAAGAATAATACTTCCCTAATATGTGATATTTATATGGCCAATATTGATTAAGAATCTACTGTGTGCCAGGGAGTGTGTTGGGCTCCCCATCATTACTATTATCCCATCTGGGCATCACATTTGTATTTTGCATTTATACTCATACACATTTATATTCACCAACCATAATGTGCTACAGCTAGTTTTGAGATGGTTCCATCTAGCAGTGCATTAAATCCTTAGAATGTTCAGGGTATAAATTCGTGATTCATGCCAAGCACATTAGATGAAAAGTTGCTCTTTTCAAAAACTCTTCTAGAGTTAGTGAAGAAGGAAGATATATTTATTAATGTCTTTGTCAAATCCTTAACACATAAGCAATAGTTAATAAGGAATTGCGAATGAATGAATGGTTAGATGACAATATTAAACCATACTCCCATTCCACTCAAAATTAATTAAAATCAGAAATGTTTAAAAGTATACTTTAAAATGGAAGAAATACAGATTACCTATTTAAAACACTACTTTGAATGTGAAATGGTTCTACTTATTGTCAATAGGAGATTCTGCTATTGTCTCATTAAATAAGTATGTGTATAGATAAAAAAATGACATCTATCATATGCTTTTTTACAAAGCACATTCTAAAAATGACTTGATTATTTAAAACTTCAAAAAGGTTAAAATCAGCATTGTTAATGGCAGAAAATAATACATTCTCTGATTACTTTTTGTATTTTTAAATGAAATATAGCAAAGTTTTTCATTTATAAAGTACTTTGTTTTACCAAGTGTTTTCCTACAAGCCATCTTCTTTTAAAGGACTTTTGAGGCTTCCCTGAGAAATAACTACCCACAGATCACTACCCATGACAGCTCTACTGTATGTCTAGCTACTTAAATCACATGTATAATATAGAATTCAATTCTGGGTGCCACATTTTAAGAGGTACATTGACCAATTAGTATGTAATGAAAGGCAAATGTCCAGGTGAATAGAAGTTATAATTTTTTATGAATTATTCAAGCAACTTGGGAAATAAAGCATAAGGAAAGACATAATATCTGCTTTCAAATATTTGAAGGGCTGTCATGGAGAGAAGAGTATACTAATTTTCTGTTGCTCCAGAGGCCAGAACTAGGATAAAAAGTGAGAAGGAAGGCACATTGTGATTCAATGCAAGAAAGAACTTTTTATCTGCTTGTGTACCCAGTAAAAATAACAGCTACCTAATAAGGGTGCCACCATTACTCTGGAGGTTTTCAAGTGTAAGTTGCATGTCTGTCAGAGTTATAATTTTCAAAAATTATTGCACTGGGTTGAGAATTAAACTAAAAATGTCTAAGTTTCTCTCAAAGTCTCAGATTCTAGATAAAAGGAAATACATAAATGCAGTTGCAAAAGATTTTTACTCGTTCATTTCTCTATTAGCAAAATATTGTTAAGTGTTTTAAAAATAAATATAAGCTACTGTAATACACAGAATGGTTTCTCCCAACTAAAAAAAGCCAGTTGGCCATTTAGAATACCCAATAGGTATGAAACAAGTTTCAGGTATTTGGGTGCTATATGTTCTATTTATACACAAATAATCGCAATCATTACAAGACAGCTTTTATTTGTGAGGGAACTTGATAAATAATTTACTATGAGTATACATTTGGGGATAATTTTACAAATCAAGGAGAAAGAAGATTCTCTCCTCAAACAGGCCAGGACAGGGTGGAAAAGGTATTTCCCTAGAAACTCTCTATTGGGTAACAATTGTTCGGTTGGTCTCTTGAACTCCCTTTGCATTATAACAAGACTCTGAACTCAAGACTCCGTAATTGCCTTCAAATGTAGGCGATAGGCCTATGGCTTAGTCCTAGCTTTGCTGCCAGATGTATGAATGGCCTTGGGTAAGTAACTTACTTTAGTGTCCTACTTTTTTTTTAAAAAAGCAGTTGGATTAAACCATTTTTTAGTTCTTTCTTGTTCTAGAGTCTATGACTTCCATATATATGATACCCCATCTATTTAGTCAAGCATTGTTAACCTTCAGGAACAAACTGTGAACCTAAAACCAATATCTAAAGGCTGCAATTGTGAGGAACAATGGAAATGACAAAAAGGAAAACGAGATGAAGTTTAAGCTGTGTTGTGACTGGTCGGATAGTGACCGAGAGAAAATCCGCTCTCACTGGTGATCATTGCTACTAAAGCTAAGCCTGCTACCCAAAGTAGCATAAGTCGTTAGAAGTGGAAAGACAGGAAGAGAAGAAACAGCAAAGTTAAAAGACGGAAGAGGAAAAAAATCAATAAGCAGCCAACCTCTGCCTGGCAGAAATTTTTAAAAGCCTCAGAAATAGTGAGAGGCGAAATGGAGCAGAGGGAGCAAAAAGAAAGGATAGGAACAAACACCTGCTGGGACAGGAAAGCAGCCCAGGCCATTCAGGAGCCCGGGGGCCAGGGCTCGTCCCCTGCAGAGACGAGAGCGTCCTCGGGGCAGCACAGCAGCGTGGGGCCGTGGGTAGGGGCAGCCCCAGCGCACTGGGCTTACGCTTCGTTCAATTTCCTCTGCATATCTGATGACTGTACAACACGTTTAAAAATGTTTCCATCTCTGAAATGTTTCCAAAAGAACCTTGTTAATTAAGGAACTGACCTGTGGATCTTAGGGAACCTCATTCATCTAAAGTTAACTGAGATGATCCCCTGATACAGAAAAGGGGCTTATGCGTATATATGCGTGACTGATTATAGATATGTATAAATAACTCCATACTTGAGGGCCTAGGACAAAGCTCTAACCATCAAAAAAAATCATGTATTCTGCTCATTCCTCGATTCTCTTTCTACCTGGATTTCTTTGGAATTCACATTGGTGTGGGCTGCTGATGTAAATCGAGCAATGGACTTAATGAAAACCAGGAAGTGAGCCTAACTTCAATTCACAGATTTTTCTCTACTCTTTCCCTGTATTATTTTCTTAGGAATCTGTGTATTCAGGAGAACTGTGAGCAAAAATTTTAATGTCATTCTAGGTTTCCAGGCTATCTTTGCACCATGCATATTTCCAATAATTATTAGTAATAATTCTGGTAAGCAGAAAGATTATAATAACAAAAGTAAAAGCATTCCAAGTTGACTTGTACTTTATTAGAAACACGGGAACATATATCAAGAATGTGCTAAGGTGATATTTCCTTGCAAATAGTCAAAGGGATATTCATGTATAGGATATGATGTGGGATGACATTTAAAAATACTAACTTCTGTGTTTCTTTCCCATGAAATTTCTTGTATCCTTTTCCCAGCCTGAATAATTAGGGCATCCCACCTTTACCTGCCATCAGGAATGGCTGTTGAAGCTGGACACAAAAGAATTCAATTCTTAGACAATGTGTTTCAAAAGCTTACTTTGAATAAAGAAAATTTAGATTTCTAAGAACTCTGGGCAAAAAGTGTAAGCCATAAATAATAGAAACAGAATAACTGACAGTCACATTTTAGCTTCTGTTATTTGCAGTAAGTATCAAACTTTATATCCATCAGGACTGGATTTGATGATACATGATAGAAAACTTCAAATGTGGCTTAAAGACAGAAAGGTATATTTTTTCACATAGAAAACATTCAGGAGGTAGCTTCTATTTTCTGTTCCACTTTCACCCTCAAGCTCACTTCATAATCCAAAATTGCCATTGGAGTGTCAGCCATCATGTCCCCAGTCCAGGCAGCAAAGGCAGGAGGGGTAGAGGCGACAGCTCCCAGGGCATCATCGCCTCCAGAGAACCTTCCTGGGAGTCACACACAGCACTTCCATTTACCCAGAATTTAGTCTTCTGGACATACTACATTCAAGGAAAGCTACAAAAATAATTTTTATTCTAGATAGTGATGTATGCAGGTACAAATTACTAAGAAATTACTTAGAAAATTACTAAGAAAGAAGGCTAGAGTGGAAATTAAGTAGCACACAGTGATATCACCACTAGCTTTTCTCTCTCCAGAGTACATAATATTGTCTGCACTGGTGGCTAAAGGGGCTTTAGAAGAGAAGTTTTGAGAAAGAGAGAGGTAGTAGAGCCTGGAGATAAGCAGAACCAACCTGAAAGGGCCAGGTGGACAAAAGCAGAGGTAGTGTTCAGAGACCTTCCCACTTCTGAGGGAACCCCAGGACATTTGAGTGAGCCCCAGGGAGCAATGTGGAGACAGCAGTCCCCGCTATGCAGGTTCCATACGAGCGAGCCCTGTATCTCACCAGTACAGCAGAGATGCATCAGTCCCCCTGCCCACTGGCTCCTGGCAAGGGTCTCCCCGTAGCACCCTGGCCTGTTGGTGTGCCAGCGAGGAGGGCTCCTGGAGGCCCTGAGACGTGCCGCCGTCCCGGGAGGCCATCTCCCTTACAATGGCTCTGCATATTCAAAAGATCATTGAAACAGAAATTACGACACAAAAAAAAAACACCAAGATGGTCCTGTGATTGTAGGTTTTGTTTTGTTTTGAGCTTTTCAATGTACATTGAAATGCACACAAACCAGTATTTCCAGAATCCAGAGGAGAAGTTGAAATTTCTCTGAGAACACCCTTTGTATTCATTCCACATAACTCAATATTTACCGAGCTTCCAAGAAGCAGGATTCTCCCCTCAAAAAACTCCTGATCTAGTAGCAGGGACAATAAAAGTCCATTTAAAGCTGTTACAGAAAGTACAATATATATTAAGAAAAAAGAAGGAAGGAAAGGAAAAGGGAAGAACGGACCTCAGTTGAGTTCCTACTAGGTGTCTCACACTGTGCTAGGAGCATTGGGCATTACTCAATCCAGTGACAAGTCTGCAAGGTAAGAAAGTGGTATTATTCCCATTTTACATACGGCAAAGCTGAAACTTGCTGCAAGAATTCAGACCAGAGAATAATTATTGATCCCAGAATGAGGATCATACTGTTTACCAAGAAAAAATTTCTAGAAACAAACAAAAAAAAAATGGTAACACATAGTTGGCAGAAGTATGGACAAGAAGAAAGGACATTTCAGGAAGAAGGAAGAACCTGAGTAGAAAAATTGAGTATTTAATCAGTTTTGCTAGGACAAAACATATGTACAAGATGCGTGGAAGATAACACCAGAAAACAATGCTTTGTGTCAAATTGAGAAGGCTTTTGAAAATAGCAGAGTGAAGTTTACAACTAATCCAATAGCAAATGGGAGTGTTAAGATTTCTTGAGGAAGATTTCCCTAGTTCAAATCTGCCAACTCTTATCCACATTTCCAAAACCCAAAAGTTCTATAAATCAAAAATATGAGGGTTTCTTTTTTACATAATTTACTTAAAGACAAAAATTAATCTGATCTAAAGTCATTTGGCATTAAAGTTTAGCATGAACAATGTTAGACCATTTATATTGTTTATCTTGCTGTGAATATTCATGCATTTCACTGAAGAAATAACAGTGTTTGATTACAGGACGCTGCCCCAGTCCCCATTAGGGAGATTTTGTAATGTATAGTATGTTCTCCATATTACCTTTCTAAAACTCTAAGAATTAGAAGGAAAAATTTGTGTTCTAAAACACATCTGATGCCAAGAGTTTTATATGAGAGATTATTAACTGTAGCAATATATCAGATAGGATGGAGAACAGCCTAGTTTGAGGACTTCCAATAGTCCTGGCCAGAAAAAACAAGAACCTGACATTCAGTGTGGCCATGAGAATGGAAAAGATGGGTGAGTATAAGAACCACTGGGAACTAGGCTCAACAGCTAATTGGGTGCAAACGAGTGGGAAGAAGGTAAAGTAAAATCCAAGGTTAAACCTGGGAGCCTAGCAACAGTTTCAGTAACAATATCAACCCAAAAATGGGATTGTTAGAAGTGCCTGTTTTAATAATCCTATTGGATTTATGGTGTTGGCAGGACATCTAGGTTGTGATATCAGGCAGAGAGTTAGAAATGGGCGTTTAGAGTTTAGGAGAGAGGTCAGGACCTGAGGCGCGAACTTGAGACTCGTCTACATAGAGAGGACAATAGAGGTATGGAAATGGATGGAATTCCCAAATAATAAAGAAGTGGAAGAATGCTTGCATGGAAATTTAGAAATCAGTAGCCCTTTACAACACAGCTTTCCTAGTTGCACAAAAGGTCTATTGCTGAAGATCAGCAGAGGCTAATCATCCCTTCATGATGGTTATAGAGCATCGTCAGACATCAAAAATGCACCAGGTTGAGGTTCACACAGAAAAGAGCACGATTCCAGGCTTCCTCCTAGTAACACTTCAGGGTGTCTGTTTCCAACAGTGAACGGAGCAAACACACTTTAGAGTTCTAGAAAGATGCCCCAAAGCAGATGAGTTTCACTTTAAAAAAAAAAATCAATATATGTCATTGAGTCCATATTTTTTATGCTCCTGGGCTAGCAGAAATGTAGCTTTCTTGTGAAATCTATTACTATGGTTGGTTCTGACTCAAGGTGGGCCACTCAGGCCTAAATAAACTATAGTTTGTCACTTTGTTAGCTTGTTTGGTAAACAGCATCTTTCTTACCAATTCATATCACTACACATTTATTTCACCACACATTCACGTAAGAATTCAAAGGTTTGTAACAGTGCAAACATGGTAGAAAGAAACTGCAATGAGTTAAGCAGGTATAAACTGACAGCCACATTCTTTACCTCTAAAGCAAATCTATGAATGGAGTATTTCTTGAGAGGTGTGATGGCTCATTTTATGTGTCAACTTGGCGGACCACATTGTCCAGATATGTGGTCAAACATCATTCTGGATGTTACTGTGAGAGGGTCTTTGGGTAAGATTTGCATTTAAATCAGCAGACCCTGAGTAAAGCAGATTGCCTCCATAATGTAAGTTGACCTCATCCAATCAGTTGAAAACATGGACAGAAGCCCAATTCCAGAGCAGAACAAAATACTGACCTCCTCCAGGCAAGAGGGAATTCTGCCAACAGACTGTCTGCCTCCAGACTTCCACACACTGGCTCTTCTCACGTCTCCAGTCAAAAGCCTTCGTCAGACTTGACCTACGACATTGGCTCCCCCGAGCCTCCCACCTGCTGGCCCACTCTGCAAATTTTGGATTTGCCAGCCTCCATAATCGCTTGAGCCAGTCCTCAAAATAAATAAATATATATCCTATTGGCTTTGTTTCTATGGAGAACCCTGACTAATACAAGAGGGACAGAAGGAATAAAGCAATATACGCAGGTGATCTAAAGAAATTGAAACCTATGATCCAGATTGTTTGGAAAAAAACAACCTAGTCAAAAACCAAAAGGTGAAAGCAAACTGATTGAGTCATTAGACTAGTTGTAATGACAAACTGACCAAAAATGAGGATTCCATCTCTCAATTATTTCATTTCTTGATAATTTTCACATAGCACTGGCAGTTTTGCAACCTTTACATATTTTTGTCTGTTTCTCAGTAATATGGGATACTGCTCTTCTTTTGTAATATTTTTATTTCAAATTCATTTTCTGCTCTATGCAGTTTATAGTAGTGAAAAATTTTTTAATTTTTTCATTTATCAAAATCAGACTTCCGTGTATTAAGTGGCAAATTAAGCTATCATATGATAATTCCACAACGTTAACGTTTGCTGTATTTGTACAATTATTTAGATGTTACATTTTACTTTTTGTATGAAAATAAGTGGAAAACAGCAAATTAAAGGGTCAAAAATAATGCTAACAAGCAACAGTCTCATAATGTTAGCATAATGGAGGTGAGCTGGAGATCATTTGGCATGTGAACAAAGGTGAATGGATAGTTTGTCATACAGTCATTAATCTCTACTCGAGTGTTCAAAAATAAGAAAAAAATTGAGAATATGTAAATGTTAAAAACATATGAACAAATATTGTTTGATAGGAGAAAAGTAACCAGGAGCTTTATATTTTTAGCTTTCTGGGACTGGAATGTCCCTTAGAAAGTGTATGTCCACTGTTCAACTTTTCACATTCAACTTCCTCACGTATTTTCAGGAACATATGATTATAGGATAGGCTTCTTGAACTTTAATGTGCACACAAATCACTTGGGAATCTCCTTCAGTTGTCGGGTGTGGTTCGTTCATAGGTCTGGTGCAGCCCCTGAGATTTTGTGCTTCCAAAGATGATGCAGGTTCATGGACCTCCCCTGCAAGCAGCATGGTGCAGCAGACTTGGTGCCTGTACATACTTCATGCCCACAGGCGCATAAAAGCAGTGCAAACATTACTCAGTCTATGGCTCACCCAAATTACCATTACATAAAAAACCAGTAACTGAGATGATTCAAAAACCAGTTTATTAAACCAGTTGATTTTTAAGCCAAATTGTCTTCATCCAACTTGCTCTTGGGAAGATCATCTTATACTCTATCTTTTGCTGCCAAAACTTACATTTGCTAACTTGTTGAATTCCTTTTAATTAAGGCCCTCTTTTCCAATAGACCTCTAACAGCAGAAAAGAAGAGGCAAGGAAATACAATGACTTCCTCTAATACACCTCTCAAACACCTTCTCGGACTTCCTTAAGTCATCAGTCAACAGTACCCACCATTCACCCAGCTAGTCAGGACAAAAACCTAAACATCATCTTTAATTTTTCTCCTTCATCTTCGACATGCAACCCAACATCAAGTCTGCTCATCTCTATATCCAAAATCTATCTAATATCGGACACTTTCCTCTAATGTTGTCACAACCAGACCATCACCCTCCACCTGGACTACAACAGGCACTTGACTGGTCTTCCTTCTTCGGTTGCTCTCTGGTTGTCCATTTGGCCTGGAACAGCCAGATGATCTTATTGAAGTGTAAATCAATATCACACCTCTTTCCAGTACAATGAATTACTATTGCACTTAGCAAAAAAAGCAAACAACTTATAATGGGCTGTAAGACTCAACAGGATCTGGCTTCCATACCTGTCTCTCTCTGAGCATCTCTGTGTATGTACATTGCACATGCCACCCCATACACAAGTCTTTCCCCTGCAGGCCACTTTTGCCTCTGTTTCAAACAGCCATGCTCCTGCAGGCATCAGGTCCCTCCCACTTGCTCCTGCCGCCTGGAATCTGCTGCCTCATTTTCCTGTGGTTGGTCCCTTTAATTCAGGTATTGGTTCAAATATCCCATTATAAAAGATTTCCCTAACCACTCTGCTTAAAGTAGCCTACTCTTCTGAACCCAACTTACAATTTTTTATGTGGCTGAACGAACTTTAGGATTGGAGAAATTGCTGATAATTAGAAAGATTTAAGAATTATCTTCAATATATTTCTTAGTTACTAAAAACATTATAACTCTCTCATTTTTAAAAGTCAAGCCTACTTTTATAGGGACAGAAATATACATTAAAGTAAGTGTATTTTAACTATGAACAAATTATTATAAATGAAATGTCTGAGAACGCAGCCGCCTGATCAGGAAATAGAACATAGCCATCTCCCCCCAAAAAAGAAAAACTGTCACTTGCCTTTCAACCACAACCCCATCCTTTCTCTGTACAGGTAACTGCCATCTTAATTTTTATTATAAAAACTTATTTGCTTGTCTTAGTTTTAGCATGTGAGTATGCATCCATTAATTTAGTATCAATTTGCCTGCTTTTGAACTTTCAGAATCCTGCAGTATATACTGTTGTGTTTCATTTTTTCAATATTGCTTTTTTAAGATGCATCTGTGTTGCTCTATGTAGCTATAGGTCACTCATTCAGTTTGTTATATGTATTCCATCACATGAATATACCAGTTTATTCGTACATTCTATGCTGATACATTTTAGGTTGCTTTATTTGGACTACTAAAAATAATATTGATACAAACATTCTTGTACAGGTAACCTCACATAAATATGCACACCTTTCTGTCAGGTATATACCTAGAAACAGAAATGCTGGGTTATGGAGTAGGGAATTGTCAGTTTTTCTAGATTATGCTAAACTGTTTCTAGCTGGGTCAATTTATATTCCTGTCAAAGGTGTCTCGATGTTGCCATTGCTCCATGTTACCATTCATCTTTCAATTTTTAGCTATACTGGTGGGCGGCTAGTGATATCATTGTGGCTTTTATTTGCACTTCCCCTGATTCCTAATGATGCTTAGCACCTTTTCACAAAAAGTTGCCCATTTGGGTGGTCTCAGTTGTAAAATACCTGTTCAAGATCCTTTTGCCCATTTTTCTATTGGATTGTCTTGTTTCTTATGAACATTCTAGAAATGAGACCTGTATCAATTAAAATGTGTTCAAATACCATTTCCCATTCTGTGGTTTCCCTTTCCGTTATCTTTAATGGTATCTTTTGATGAAAAGTTCATAACTTTAAAGGAGTACAGTTTATCAATCTTTTGTTAAGATTATTGCATTTATGTCCTGTCATGACTAGGATCTGAAGGTCAAGAAAATATTCTTCTGTATTTTCTTCTAAAATATCTTTGCCCTTCACATTTTAATCTGTAATCTATCTGGAATTAGTCTTGGTATAATCTGAAGTAGAGAAAAAAAAATTTTTTATATGGGTTCTCAATTGTTCCAGGAACATGTGTTAAAAAAAAAAATTGCCCTTTCCAAGTGTAAGATCCCCATCTGACTCACTTATTGGGCTTGGCAGGAGCAGATGGGTCTTAGAGAATGACTGTAGACTATCAAGTTTAAGTAGGTCATTGATCCCAAGTATAATTGCTATTCCAGATGCAGTCTTACACTGGAGCAAATCAACACAGCCTAGAGTACTTGGTATCCAGCTCTTGATCTGGCAAATGCTTTTTTGGTACATCAATTTTCAAAGACCGCTAGAAACAATTTGTTTGTGCCTAGCAAGTACAGCCTGACACTTTCACTTCAAGGCTATATCTTACTTAAGGACAATTTAACTCTCTGGCTCTGTGTCATAATTCAGTATTCAAGGACTTCATTTTAACATTCCACCAAACAGTGTGCCAGTAGGACCTGTTGAACAAAAGCAGCAAGTACTCTAAATGCATTAGCAGTAGGAAGGAGAGAAAAACCTGTAAAAATTCAGATGTTTACCAGCATAGTGAATTTTTTTATGGGTCCAGTGTCTGTGGTATATTCCAGAATATCCCAAGGAGAAAGATAAGTTACTTCACCTGTACGCCTATCATTAAGATACAATGCATCCAGGCATCCTTGGATTCTGGAGACAATGTATTTCATTTTTTAGTGTGATTTTCTGCCCCATTTACTGATTAATTCTTGGAGTTGCCTGTTTTGAGAAAAGGCTGTAGGTCCAGGCTATAGTTCAAGCTGCCCTACTTCTTGGGCCTTATGACCAAGGGGCCCAGTGGCACTCGATGAAGTTCTGACCTGTGGTGCTATGGTATGGCACTCCTCATGAGCACAACAGAACCCTACAATTTTAGAACAAAGCCATGCTTTCTTCTGTAGATAATCATCCTTCTCTTGAAAAAGAGTTCCTAACTTGCTACTGGATCTTAAGAGATTTAATACTTGACCATGGGACACCAGCTGGCCATGTAATCTGAGCTGCCCATCATGAACCTAGTATTATTTCATCCATGAAATCATAAGGCTGGGCATATAAAAGTGATATGATAGGCTCAAGCAGGTCCTGAAGGCACCAGAAAGCTGCATGATCAAGGGGCACAGATGCTCACAGCAACCACACCACACAGCGTCTTCCTCCTCAGTCCATACCTAGATGGTGTCACAGGGAGTGACTATAATTTGTTGAGGAAGAAAAGATTTGGGTCTGGTATAAAGATGGTTCTTCACAATACACTTCAGCAATTACATTCCAATCTATGCATCTCAGAAAGGTAGAGGTTAAAAGAAATCTCAGTGGGCAGAACTTTGGGCAGTACTTCTGGTTGTCTGCTTATCCAGGGAAAGAGATATGCAGTTATAGATTTACAGTATTTCATGGGCAGTGGCTAATGGGTTGGCCAGATACTCAGGGGTTTTGAAAGAGTATGATCAGAAGACTAACAGCAAAGAGATGTAGGAAGAGGTATGTGCCTAGATCTCTATGAATGAACACAAAATATGAGGATATATGTGTCCCTTACAATGTTTATCAAAGGTCAGTCATAGCAGAGAAAGCCTTCATTGATCAAAGGTACAGGCTGACTCGTCCTATACACATCAGTCTCTCCCTGTTGTTCCTGTTTTGCTTTCATACATGCCATGCCACCTTTCACAGTTTCTAATTTCAGTTTCGAGTTTGGCTTTTATCTCCTTAAACATATTAAGCATAACTTTTTCTGGAGTGCCTGTTGTTCTATTTCTATTGTCTATTGTTTCTGTTGTTTCTCATTCGTAGTATCTTATCGCTTCATGAGTCCAATTAACTTGGATCATTTGCTAGTTATTCAATTTAAAAACTACTCATAAAGTTTGATACCATATAATTTGAAGATGCTATCTTCCTCTAAAGATTAGGAGAATAGGAGAGCATTAGAATCATGGGTTACCTTAATCCAAGCTCAAGGTTTCAGACTTTCTGGACCTACCAGAATCCTCAAAGCTTAGCTATAGTCTAGGACAACTGGTTTTACAGTTCATTCCTACAGAGTAGACCTTCAGGGGTCCCAGCTTTTAGCCCTACCTCCTCTAGTTCTATTATCTTTTTAGAAGTACCTCAACTTGAAAAGAAAGCATCAGAGTTTGATGCAAAAATATCAGTGGAAACAATTAAGATTCTCTTTCTTGAATACTAAAATTATAGAAATAGCAAAGAGACTCTTACAGCCTTTTGGCATATAATTTTAAATTTTCTTTTATCCAGAGGTTAACTTAAATTTATGTAATTCCCTAACATTGTCAAGGTAAGTTTTGCATTCTCATGTGTGTATGTGAAAGACTTAGATGTAAACATCCAAGAAAGTAGTGATAACTAATACTTTGTTTACATAATTTTAACAGATAGAAATTTAATTAAGTTGAAGAAAGTTATTACTCCTGATGCAATTTTACCTGACTCCAGCTCTTCTCTAGGACTAGAGAGTCAAATCTGAAGATGTGAATTTGGAGGAGTTATCAGACAGCATGGAGTGGGAGACGCCTGAGCAAAAGAGTCAAGCTAAAACAGAGGCCTGGCAGTTCAGTTGTGATACAATTCAGACACAACCTCCTAGTACTGCTACTGTAACACCCTTGATGATGATAGTTTTTTAATGTAATTACTTAATAAATTAAATGAAGGAGTAATAATGACCAACCCCAAATTTTCAGCCTCCTTTTAGTTTTGCAGACCAGTAGCTTGCCATATGCTGTTCCCATAGAACAACCTAACTACATTTACCAGGTGCCCTAGAAAAAAATCATTAATACCCTGGAATGAGATAAAATGAACTGAAAATCCCCTTATAAACACAACCCCATAAAATGATCAACAGGTAGGTGTATTTTAATTACAAAGGTGCCTGCAAAGGAGACAATCAGATTGAACTGCTGTGGTCAGAGACCAGCACGGTCAAGAAATACTATTCAGCATGCCACAGTGTTTCTTCGCTTCTCTCTCCCATTATCTCAGTGATGACTTTATAACATCACTGTACTTCCCAGACTGCAGTGAAAGGGATTTGCTTGGCTTTTTTCCAACACCTGGCCCCTTAGTTTAGAAGCACAAGTAGCTTTATGCACACAGATTCTGTCTTAAACATAAGCGCCTGCTTACACTTTTGTTACAGATTTTAATATAAGCTTTTATTTTGCAGCTTCTTCTCTCCTTAGGTCATAAGAAATATATCTGAAGGTTATCAGACTTTAACAAATTTCATAAGAAATAGAAAATAGTACCTCTATATAATTTCATCCATCCAGTAAGCCAAGTTCACTTTGTGTGAAATGCTTCTCCCCTTGAAAACTGGAAGGTAAAGGTTTCAAAAAAGAATTTTAACGTAAACTGACTTTCTAGTTCTTTAACTATCAAGTACCTTGCTATTCCGGGAGCCCAAAGAAAGCAACTGAAAATCAAGTTCTATAGAACTTCTTTGGTTTCTGTTTAAACTAACTAATGATTTATTCAATTCCACAAAGAAATCAGTGTTGTATTTTTCTTAATATTCAACTTAAAACATTAGACATGATAAGCTGAAAGGGGGGAAAATCATGATCAAATGCTACAAATGTGAACATGAAAACAGATCTTTTAAAAATTGATTTAATTATGAGAAAATTAGCCAGAAAATTGCACACTGCCAAACAAATCCTCTAAATAAACACAAGGGCTCATTTACCATCATCTTTTTATATTTATCTTTCAAATAACATTCCATCTATTGAACCCAACCTTTACTGGCAAAATTTAGAATACACGGGTATTTTTATTGTTTAATATTCCATAAACAGAACTGGCTTTCATTCCTGAAGTTGGGATGATGACTATCATTTTGCTTCAGAGAAAGTTTTTCATTGTTCCCTCGTGTTTCAATTAGCGCCTCCCAAAATCCAATGTAAAAAAAAAAAAAAAAAAAAAGTGAAAAAATATTTAAAACACTGCTATTTTACTCAAAGATTCCTGTCCTCCATTTCATTTTACCAGTCCAAGTACAAATTCAGAGAAAAGCCTTATAAGTCCTGCAGTTTCAAACTCCTCTTCCAGCGCATCCAACGATGAATACTCTTTGACTTCAAATGCCAGAAACCTGCATTATACAAGAAAAATTCATGAATATGCCTAGATTTGTCAGAGTGTAATTATCGATTCCATTGCTCTTCCGTCTGCAATAGTACTAAATTATACCTTTTGTGCTCTGCCTGTACTTTTGTCTCAAACAGTACACTCATCATTTTTTCTTTGCATTTCTTTCCACTTGAATCCACATCTACTTTGGAGGTTTTCTGAAGAACCAGGTACTCCTAAATGATAAACAGTAATGTTAAGTACATATCTTATTCTGAATCGCAAACTCCTACTTTTAAAAAAGCTAGAAACCTGCAGGCTTATTTCCATGCTTAAAAAGTACTGTCTTTCTGAATCAAGCAGTAAGGGAATTTACACAGTATTTTTACATGCTTGGCAGTATAAAGTACTGATGAATGCAGAAGTAAAGAAGGATGTAATCAGACTACTCAAGATTTAAATCTGGACTGGAGAGCCCACTGGATCTGATTCTGGGCTGGTTACCTAGACGCTGGGTGCCTCAGTAACCTACTCCATAAAATGGTACTCATAACAGTACCTATCTTATGGGAAGTTATGATGATTAAGTTAGCTGACACATGCAAAGTGTAAAAGGAGTGCCTGGCATATAGGGCAATGGCACACTTAGCACCAGCTGTCATCATTATTCCTGTTTCAGTGTCTGAACGAAGTTAACAGGCATACAGCACTTGCCATTCCAAATTGGATGGCATCTATAAATATGTACCTGTAATTCTCAATCCTGATATACAATCCTAAAAATATAACAGAAATATTTACATTAAATGGCATTTTAGCGACAGCCAATAAAAAGTACAATTTTCTCTATATTAGCAAAATTGTGATCATATGAATAAATTCCTGGGATCCGATCTGAGTCATAACATCTGTAAAACAGCTGTACTTAATCTAATATGCCTAAGCTGGCTTAAAGAAAAAGCTGAGCCTTTGGGAAAAATATGAGCAAGAAATTAATTTGTATTCACTTTGTCAGGCAGTATTGTCCCCAAAAGGATCAAGTTTTATAGATACACTGGAAGTCACCTTAAAACACGTGGTTCCTTGGTCAAAACCCAGTCCAGAATTTGAATGAAGTTTGAGTTATTTGTTTTGTCTATATGCCGTAAGCCAGCACTAATCTGGTTAACCAAACGCCAAACGAGTTTTGTGATAAAAGCCCATCATAAAAAAGCTAGGTCATTCCACAAATCTTTTAAGATTATAGGTTGTATAAGCTAAGTCTGTTTCAAATAAATTCAATTTGTAAGTATTCTTGACTCAACCCATCTGAAAGCGTAAAACCTCTTACGTGATTTGTAGCTCTTTTAAGATTTAAAATATAATAAGCAGCTTTCCTTGTGTGGTCCCACATAAAACAGGTTAGATACGCCTAGAATGAGAATTTGAAAAATCTGAAGATGATGATTTGGAAAGCAGCTGCTGAGACAAGTCAGGTGGAAAGCAAGAGTTAGGTAGGAGGTGACGAGCTGACAGCCCCGATGATTCTACTTCCACCAACACTGAACCCCGCTTAGGAGGACCCAGCTCCTCTTTCCAGGTATGAGTTACCAAATGAAAGGGTCAGAATGCATTTTTAACTGCCTAGAAGTCAAAAGTTTTGCAGACTACCCACAAATATACACTGTGCCATGCCTAACTAAAGGAAAAAATATAAATATGCACAAACTTGTAGTGCACATTTATAAAACTGAGGCTCAAAGCTAATTATAGAAACAAACACTTTTTTTGGCACATTTTTTATAACCTGTGCCATATAAATCATGCCATATAAATTATGTGGCATGATTTTTAGAAGATACTCTACTTCTCCTTCAAGCTTTGCAAGTCTGTAGTTGTAATCAGAAGTTAAAAACATTCTTTTAAAAAACGGAGCTCTGTTAACATGGGAATAGTGAAAGCAGAAACATCTTAATGATTAACGTGTCCCATTGTTATAAAACATACTTATAACACACCCTTTTAGCAGAAAATAGCCAAACTCATATTCAACATTAAACTTTCTGGCACCTTGAGGCTGCTTCTGTCTCCTTGTAGTAAAATCAGTATTATTTTACCCAGGAACATCAGTCTTCCTGTGAGCTTTAAATCAGAGGCCCACTTCTCCACGGTTTTGACATATTTGGCCTTTGCTCTCATGTGATCCAAATGCAAAAGGGTCACCCACAATCCATCGCCCACAGTCACGCTTGTTGCAAAAGTAGACTTTTCACTGCCGCTTCTGGTTTCTGGTTGGTTGAGGATGTGCCTGAGATTCTGGTGAACCCAGAGAATCAGTTCATGAACCATAGGTCCTGACAAAAGGTTCTCTGCTTGCTCAAGTAACTGATCTCTCACAGTCACAGCCTGGGCCCTGGTCAGGTGTTCAGAGTGAACTGAGATGCCAGGCAGGCATGAAGGGTAACTGACCGGTAAGTGGAACACCAGTTCTAACGGTACATGTGCATCCGTAAGTCCTTCAGCTTTTGTGAGAATTTTGAACACGGTGCCATCTGTTTCTGAAAGGCATCCAAAAATAATGATTAGCTGTACATAATTCAATTTGAATGGAACCCTAACAAGTTAAAATTTTGTTTCAAGGGTCAATTTATTTTTCACATGAAAACTGAGTTATTTCATGAAGAGATACATAATACTAAGAAAGCCATGGTTTACAGACTATTCCCTTCAGCCATACAGATATTTGTGAATTCATGCACACCAGCATCAGAAGTTCACTGGCATTTACACTTGCTACTATCCTATTTTTTATTCAGGTAACCAGAAGGATTTCTCATCACTAAATGTTTTTCTACCTCTGGAAACCCCTAACTGACTCATATGGACATTTTTAAAAAACAGTCTCATGTATATATACATAAAATCAGTAATTAACTAAAAAGTTATACACTAAATCCAAGGAAGGTCATTTTGTGGTAGATCCAAGTCAAAGCAAACACTGGAATCCTGTGTGGTTACAGGGTTGCAGAGAAACTAATGACTGTGCCTGACACAGTAACTGCCTGGACCGCTCTTTTCTAACTTCAGATATATTAGTATCAGTGTAACATGAAGGCAGCAAGATGAACTAAAATTGGGTGGACATCAGTTCAGCCATAGCTGGCTCCCTAAGAAGGGGGGGAAGCACACACGGGATATGAGATGAAACACTCTGCTCTCTTTCAGATTTGCTCCACTTCCCCCCTCTGATGTGTTCCACACCACTTCACCCCACTTTTCAAAAAGTTGATAAAACGTCAGGCTGATTCACTCTGCAGGGGGCAGAAGCACACAGATCAGAAGCAGAGTGGAACAGCCTGGGTGCAGATGAATCACTTTGAAGCTCCCTTGCTTCTCGCTGCCTTTACTTCTTCCTCCGCACACTGTGTTTCAGTCTCCTTCACAAGAGAGGCCGTCAGACTTTCTCATTTTCATACCTGGATTGCTGCTTAGCAGCCGCAACAGCTGAAACCTGAGTGTATCCCCATTTTAAAGAACCTAACAGAACATTAAAATGGCTTTCTGGCTGTGTGATTCCATTTATATAAAAGCCATTGCTACAGACACCGATTCACACAGGACCAAACACAGCTGTTACACAAGTTTTTTCTTTATTAGACTTCAGCATCGGCTGCAAAGCAGTCCTATTTTAAGACAACACAGTAACCGTGATGAGGATTGTATTAAAATGATATAGCCAAAATTTGTGTCATCTAAGTAAAATGCGTACTGCATAAAGAAAAAATTTTCCAAACTTAGTTCATTTCCTCTACAATCCATCACCAGTTTCTCAAAACCATTCTTTCTTCCATCCAGTTACTTACTCTTTTAAAAATTTTTAAATATTAAACAAGCTCCCTATACATCAGTTATACATTTCGCTACATGAAATGGGCATTATAAATGGACCTACTGACAACATATGACCATTAGGCTGAATAAACTCTCCAGAAATAATCTAGGGAGTCTTTCTCTCTCAAAGGCAGGCATACTTCTTAAAGATCTCCATTCATTCATCACTCAACACTCACTCACTGAGGGATCTTCCTTGACTTATATTCTACACTTAAAAATGTCTGTGTATATAGACATATGTATATATGGCACTTGTGCATATCATCTGAGCAAAGGTTACTGACAGCTTTAAGGACATTTACATAACAGCCTTAGAAGCCAGAGAGCTCCTCCCTGCAGGTCAGAGGGCAGATTTGTTTCCACACCATAACAGATCATATATTCCTTCATCAGGATTGCTAACAGCCCTCTTTTAAAACTGAGGCGTTCCTAAGCCCAGAGTTTCTCAGCTGACAAAGACCCAGTGGGTGTGCAGTATCCACATGGGCCCACATCCACACCGCCCCATGGGACTTCAGGGACAGGAGAACCAATGTGGACACAAAGTCCATGCTGCCTGCTGCGCAGTGAGTAGTGAACTGTCCAAGTCCCCTTGGGCAGACTGCCTCGTGGCTGGCTGGATCTACACAAGTATGCCCGAGCCATCTAGCGGCCGCCGCCTTGGCTGGAGCTTAGGAACCGCAGGGCTGCTTGATAATACATAGTTGGGGTTTTTTCACCATCTCACTCCCTCCTTTTCACTCTTATCTCTGAGAAAAAAAGGCCTTCCTCCCTTCCACAGCAAACCCTATCGTCTCTAAGGCACTGTTCCAATCATTATCACTTCCCTTGTGCTGCATTTTCTACCCCTCCAACTTTTGCTTCTCTTCTTCTTTCAAAATATTTATTTTCTCCTTGTAAAAAAAAAAATGCTACTGATTCCCTTAAGCTACAGAACTTTCTCTGTCCCTTCACTCTCAGTTTTCTTGAAATATAAATTCTCATCACCTGCATGCACTTTCCCAAAAACCAGTCCCTCTATAACTACTTGTACTGTGGCTTCTCCCATCACTTTCCTCTGAAGCTCCTTTCTCATTTACTACCAGTGACCAGTGACCTGCTTATTGCTGTGAAAGGAAAAATAACCCAGCAGGCCAGGGTTGCTCAAACCCTGCACACTTCCAAGAAAGGCCTGTCTTCAGGACTGGGCCTCGGCCAGCTCCTGAGAGATGAGCTCTGAACCCTTGGGACAGTCTGCTAGCTAACAGTATTTTTTGTATGCCTGAGGCCTTCCACCATATGGTAGCTGTGTGATTAAATAGTGTATGCTCACAGCGTGATTTATGGTGAACCTTCCTACTCTGTGGCCAGAACCTGCTGAGTAGCTGAGGTCAGTCATGCAGGTGGGGAATGTCCATGCGACTAACCCCTAACGAAAACTCCGGGCACTAAACCTCCAGTGAACTTCCCTCACTGACACTGCCTTTCCCAGGTTGTCATTCATTATTGCTGAGAAGTGAGCATGTCTGTGTGACTCCCCTGGAAAAGGACCCCTGGGAACTTGCACCTGATTTCTCCTGGACTTCACTCCATGAGCCTCTTCTTTTTGCTATTTTAATTTGTGTCCCGTTGCTGTACTAAACTTAACCACGAATATACAAGCTTTTCTGAGTCCCTTGAGCCCTTCAAGCAACTCATCAAGCCTGGGGGTGGTTTGGGGTCCCCTAACACAGCCTGCCCCACCTTTCCACAGCATCTGAACCTAATGAACCAATCTCCTTCTCAAAATTCTCTCTTCTCTTGCCTCCCAGACACCACACGGTCCTTGTTCTTTGCCTACATCTTGGATCATTCCTCTATTGCACTGTCTTCTTCTCCTAACCCCTAAACGCATCGGCATTCTTGAAAGCATTGCCCTATGAACAACTTTCTTGTTCCAGTTACCCAGACTTGAAATCTTAAAGTTACCTTTAACTCTTTTTTCCCCTCCCTGCTCATGCTTCATGTTCAATTGCCAAAGTCACACAAGTTCTCCAGAATTCCTCTACTTTCTATTCACTCTACCATAAGCTCCTAATGTGGGCCCTTCTCTGCTTTCTGCAATAGTGGTCTCCTCACCACCTGCCTCTCCCCAAACCAACTGATGCTATGCCACTCTCCTAGACTGACAAATTACACATTCCTTTCCAATACCTAGAGCCAGCCTACCACAACAACCTCCTTTCTCCTTACTCCTTGCTTCAACTATTCCTTGCTATGTCCTGAACAAAAGCTCTGGTTTCCCATCTCTGGCCCTTGCTCCTACTATCCTATCTGCCAAAAAAGCCCTTAACTCTACACTTGCTGCCTACTGAACTCTTTATAAAACCTCTACAGCACCTCTCTAAAGTCTGTTCTGTGATTTCCAAAGTACTTTGAACTTATGTGTGGTGTTTTCATACCCAGAATTATCATAGTGAACCAAACTATTTCCTTCATCACTGGAATATCTCTATTTTCTTTTTAGATAACAACCAAGAAGTAATTTTACAAGTTACAAGAAACTTAAATTTTACAGTTGTATAGCTCTGAGCATTAGGCACTAGCTTGCAATCATGGGTCTCACAGGTACAGAAGTCCTTGGTGCCTGTGGGAGGCTACAGAGCATCACAAAGACATCTACGTTCTACTCCCCAGAATCTGTATGTTACCTTGCATGGCAAACAGGCCTTTGCAGATGCATTATGGGAGGTGAACTGAGACTATCCAGTGGGCCCTAAAAGTATCACAAGTGTCCTTATAAGAGGAGCACAGAGGGAGATTTTACCACAAAGGAAGGCAACATACTCACTGAAGCCAAAAGCTCTGCTGCTGGTTCCGAATATGGAGAAGGGTCCATGAGCCAAGGCATGCCAGGAGGCAGCTCTAGCAGCCTGCAAAGGCAAAGACACAGGGTCTTGCCACGGCTCCCCAGAGGGAGTGCAGCCTTACCTACCGACAACTTGATTTCTCCCAGTGACACTGACTTCACACTTCTGAAATTTCATATTTCAGAAGACATACATATTGGTTTAAGCCACCCCACTTGTGGTAATTTTTAGAGCAGCCATAGGAAACCAATACAGTCTCTGTGCCCGCAAAGCAAGCTTTTCCCACAAATGAGAATCCCCTTCTGAACAAACCCCTAAACCCCGCAGTGTTCTCCAATCTCTGTCATGTGAACACCCACCTACTGCTCCCCAGCACAATGAACTACTTGGCAAACATAAGCTGTCCAGGGAGAAAATCTTGGAAGGCTACTGGGCCAGCCATTCAAATCCTGGCCAACTTTCACTTTTCACTTTCAGTAATTTTCTGGTCCTAGTCAGCAAGCAGAAAGGCAATGGGAGAAAATCCTGACTTGTGCCTTAGAAAACGGTAAGATCATTAGTTATATGTTTAGAGGAAACAACTGCTTTAATTTTTTCAAGAATTGGAAAGGATGAAACTCTCTTGCTGATGGCTCTTCTTGGTGACTCCCCACCCCTCTCCCAAACACACATGCTGGAGCTGCAAACTGAAATCACACAAAATGGTGCTACCTAGTTAAGAAAATGAAAACCTCGATAACATACCCCATTCTGTTATTTAATGTGGTAAGAAAACCACATTCTTTTAAAAACTAATTTTCTCCCTAAAACTCTAGACGTACGTATATTACTCTTCCATTTCTCATCTGCCTTAGTTTGTATATGCAATTAAACTGGTTCCTTTTCATCTCAATATTTTTCATGTAACCACACGTACTGTCAGTCTGATTTTTTGCTGTTTTTCACACACACACAAAAAAGAAAACAAAGCTGCCTCTATTTGCCTTAAGATTATTCAGAGCTTAGAAATAGAGTGATTAACAGAAAATAACTGTGCTCTAAATCTAATGTTAATCTCTGCAACTCCCTGGTCCCAAAAGACTCCTTAGTTATTAAGTTTAACTCACAAGTTCATCATTCTCAATAAACATCTATGCTCTAGAAAACTAAAACTTTCTAAGTTCCGATCCCTTCTAAAGATCCTGCCAAAAGAGGGTCTCTTCTCTGGTTGAAGTTCACATACATATTCTCCAGTTGTCGTTATGTAAGTCATTCTGCCTTATCACTGATGTATCAATTTCATAACTAAAACAGGTTGCAAACCTTATTCTTCCTTATCAGTATATGAAAGAAATTATACTCCCAACCTCACTACCAACAACAGAAATTCAACCTAGAGAAACTCAACCCTGAAAGAACTCAACCCTAAATTCCACACTAATGCTATTTTTAAGGACTTGCCCTACTTCAGAGTCACACACAAAAGAAACTCAATCAATGCTCTCCCTTGGCAGAAGACGCTGGAAAAAGTAAACAAAACTTAAGAGAATGAGTTTTTCAAGATTCATTTAGAGCCCACTAAGAAATAATTTCTATTCCATAACAACTGACTTTCCTTATATTTGCTTTATTTTTTTGCAATTTTTATGTCCTCAGAGTCAGATTACTTTCAGGAAATCACTAAGAAGCCCCCCCTCTCATACTTCATTTCACAGAATTTTCTTTCCTCTTGCTCCCTGGCAGCTCACCTCAAGCAGGCATCCACTAGTGATTGTTTTCATGATGCACAGAGCTGGATTTTTATATATGTTTAAAGTGTGGTTACAAGAAAAAAAGAAAAACAAGAAACAAAAACTAAAGAAAAGCTAAAAACGGCAATCCCAACCTTTAGAAGTGAGGTCCAAGGCTGAATTGGTTTTACAGGCGTGAACTCAGTGCTGACAATCAGCAGGGAACAGAGCTGAGCGGATTCAGAGGGGTCAGTGGGTGCCGGTCACGAATCATTTCACAAGAGGGCCCAATCCGATCTGAACACTAGTGTGCGTAGAACACAAAAGTTCACTCTGCAGCTACTGTGCAAACAAATTATCTGATAATGGGTTTCATATATTTCCCATTTTACAATTTTGACCCGTAAGATAATTTCCAGAAACGCAACTCCGTGCATAACAAGCGTTGACCATGGTTAATATAATCTCTGTGACCCTCAACTGCGTCACCAGGCAAAGGAAGATTTATAACAATACCAATCTTACCTGTCTCATAGGTGAGCACACACTCCCCTTCAGAATTATTCTGAACATAAGTTGGGTCACACCCATCTCTTTTTTCTGGGCTCTCATTATTGCTCTCTCGCTCTGGACAAATGCTAATCCTGCCCTCTGAGAACTGTTTGCCTCATGCAGCAGCCCCCGTCTCTGTTAAGGAGCATGATTCAGTGCAAGGTCTACACATTCCTCGGCCTGGTGGTTACTTAACCAGCCAGTGCATCCATTATCTTTTCTGTAAAATAAAGCTAAGGCACCCCTCATTAAGTAATACGCACTTATAGTATCAGGCACATGGTAGATGACCCCATTAAACATGGGACCTGGCCTGACTACACTATTCAAGAAGGGGTACAATGCCCAATTTTGTCCACCCACAGCCCTCCTTAGGAGACAGAAGCGTGGGAGCTTACATAATCTGTACTCATAAGAGAGAGTTATACATGATGCCTCTTACTATAAGCTTGCTACAACCATTGCAGAGACCAACATGTACCTAAGGCCTCTGAATGTCTAAGCATAACTTAGCCCAGCTAACCTGAACCCAATTATTCAGGCTCTCCAATCTCACGGCCTTAGCTGACCCCTGGGTTGGCAGCCTGTGCCTCCGTGGGCTATCTCATACTGGAAGTACAATTTCACCACAATGTTCTGATTCTAGGGCTTTAGCAGAAGCTTATTTAGGAGAGGCCAGGAAGGAACTGATGGTTTTCAGAATGTTCTGGTATCAAGCTTATATCCTGCACCCCAGCTGACAGTGACCATGAGAATGGTAGTCAACAGCTCACTTTACGTTTATTGTGGTCTGTTAAAGACCATACTTTACCCTTAATTCCCAGTTGGGAACATCAAACAACCCTATTTCAATCACTGAATTATTCTATTCTCCAATGAACCTTTCTGCAACAAAATGTCCTAAGTTGTTACACTGAGTTCTTTTATAATTCAATTACTTATTGATGCCAGAACACTGAATTAAATTAATTAGGAGGCATGGCTTGAAAGTCATGCTCAATTTAACAGCAGATAAAGGGTTCACAGTGTTCTGGACATTAAGAAGCGGCTCTCCTTTCTAAGCTTGTTTTTTGGGGTTTTCTCTGACCTGTCAGCAGTGTCTTATGCTCAGCTGTGTATTTATGACCAGACCACTACCACTCCATCCCCTTAAGGTGTGATGGGAAATCTGATTCATTTCTCCAGGCCATTCCTAGCCTGGTCAAAATAAAGGAATTAAGGAAAACCAGTGATCTCTTCAAATAGCCTGCCTCAGGCAGAACTAATTATCAATAAAGAGAGCTGTAGAGACACAAGTAAGATTATTAAAAATTTCAAATGCTATCCAGAAGAGGGGCGGCCAGGAAAACACTATAAGCGAGTAAATGCTTTCAGTGGATTTTAAACAACTGTTTCAAAAAGATCCAAGATAGGCTAGGCACTAAAAAGAAAGCCGCTCCAGTACATCTATCGGTTCAGTGTTTGAAACATAACAGGACTCAAAGAACGAGTGGAGACGGTAACACAGGAAGACCCCTGCTCTGAGGGAACGGCACGCCGCCCGGACACCATGAAACCTAAATCTTAGTCCTGCAGGGCTGTCTCCCAACACCCAGAACTTTTTGAGACTACTTTCTTAAAGGTCAACCAATGTATGGTCAGAAAGACCATTTTAATAGTAGCTGAAACCTACCAGAAGGTAAATCCCATGCCAAAAAATTTACATAATGTATCTGAAAGCTAAGTGAAAATTGAAAATTATCTGCATCACTGCACTTTTTCATAAACCTCACTTCAGGCTTTTACTTAATAGAAGCCACAGACGCGGACAGAGTAAGTTTTAACCATCATCAAAAAATAGCCAAAAGAACCTTTCTGGACTGTAAGCTCCTAAAGGAAATGGGTGGGGTCTCTGAAACCTTGTCAATGTCTGCTGACATCAATAAATGTGAGCTGAATGTTTAATGTGCCCCCAAGAGCCTCTTCGATGGGCAACCACCTTTCAGGGAACTAGAAAAGCATGAGAAAAACCATCCATTTGGACATATGACCGAGAAATGGTTCGGAGTGAGTGCTGGGAGAATTCAACACTCCATTCAACTATTTACTGACTACCTACTATGTGCCTGGCACGGTCTAGGTGCCTGGAGTTTAATGCTTTCAAAGCAGGTCCTTGTCCTCCTGCAACCTGCGACACGCACAGAGTAAAAAACTGTGGTTTGTGCTCTGAAGGACACAGATTTGGGGGGGCCTGGGTTTAAACTAGGGGTGTCTGGAGAGGCCTCTTTTTAAGGTGAGCCCTGAACAGTAAGCACAGGCTGGCCAGAGAAGGCTGGGGGAGCGCGCGGAGCGGGGCGCGGGGCCGTGGGGACGCAGCCGGCGGGCGGCGCGCGACCCGGGGACCGGCCGGCGGCCCCGAGCCCGGGCGGTACTGCAGAGCAGCCGGCTGGGCCGAGACACTCTTCACGTCTCGGGGGTCGCCTCCCTGCCCCGCCTGCGGCCGCACGACTCCAGGCCCGGCGGGTTTCACGCCATCATTCAACCCGCCGGGTCCCCAAGGGCGGAGTCCGGGGCAGGAAGCCCATCTCGGCGGCGGGGACGAAGGGCGCCTGGGCCCTCCCGCGCGGGGTCGTCACCTGAGCGGCTCAGCACTTCGCACTCGTTGGGCCCGCAGAAAATCGCGGCCAGGGCCGAGAGCTCCTCCCGCGCCGGCTCCGCCATGGCCGCCGGCCTCGCAGGCCCCGCCCCTCCCCGCCCGCCGCCCCCCCACCACCTGTCCCGAGCAGTGCGGCCGGTGGCCACTGGAGGGCGCTCCGCGGCGCCCCAGCGCGGGCCGGGCCGGGCCGGGCGGGAACCGAACGGCCCCGAAGTGCCGCCGGGAAGCTCCTGCCTACCGACCCCAGAGGGCAGGCTCCGTCGCCGGGGCGGGGTGCCTGCCGCTCAGCGCGCCCGTGGCTTCCGGACGGAGGCAGGCCTTGCAGCCAAGCCCCACACGCTGTGACTTCAGCCCAGGCTTGGAGCATTGGTCAGCCCCGCCCGGAGTCGGCCTCCGGCGGCGGGGGTGGAGGGCCGGCGGGCGGAGAGGGGCTTGGTGGATAGGAAGAAGACCCCAGGCCAGGCAGGGACCAGAAGGGCAGAGCCCGCCGGCTCGCGAGTGACCTGGGTGTGGGCATACCGCAGTCCCAGGACCGACGGCGCCCTCTGCCCTCGCGGAGCTGCCAGTGACCCAGGGGTCCCCGGGGCCCAGCAAAGGTCCGGAGCAGGAGCAACCCCCAGATGCTGGGCTTTAGTGGGTGCTGGGACGTTGGACCGGGACCTGATTCCCGGGACCTCTTTCTATTAACGGTCGCAAGACGGGCGAGTTGGGCCTGCCGGCCCGGGCATTCTAGGGATGTGACTGGGGTGGCTGGGACCCGGGGGGCAGCTCTGCGCCATCACGTTCCCCGTTTGGCTCCTCCCTTCACAGCCCTGCCGACACTGGCCGATGAAACGCCTCGCCTTCGAGGGTACAGTCAAGGGTATAAACAGAGCAAACGACAGATTTTCAGTTAGTACTTCTTCCGTGGTATTCGTGCATACAAAATGGGGTGACTCTTGAAGGTGAATAATGAAACGATCGTCCTGGAGTCCAGCGCTTAAACTTCAGGAATTTGAGCGACACCAAATAAACAAGATCACAGCCATCCTCTGTGAGCTGTCTGTCGGTCGGCGTGTTTGAGTTGTCCCTGTGTTTCTCAGATAACAGTTTAGAATGTTGCAGCTCTGAAAAGTAACTGGTCTAGTTCATGGAGGTCCCACAGTTTTTGTTTGCATCAGAAATAACATTTTTTGAGATAAATCAGAGAATTTAGATAGCTACATAGTGACCCCTGTCACTGACCTACAGAGGTCAGAACAGGCCTGATCTTAAGACTCTGAAACCATGTTACCACCCTCAACATCATTCCCACTGGTGCTAAAAAGGGATTTTAAAAAGGGAAAGACACTGGTTTCCAAGAACAGAAAGGAAATCTAACAAGATAGACACTGCAAGACAGATATTTTTCATAGGATACCATGGGTTTTCAGTGACCCCAAGTAATTAAGAGCACACAATTGGAAAAACAAAGGTTTATTTAAACTCATAATTATCTCTGTTGTGGCCAATTTGTTTCATAAACAAAAAAAGCTTCCTTTGAGTTATTTCCAAGATAGCAGCAATTCAGTAGGTTCCTAATTAGCTGCTGAAGAGTTTGATGAACAAGAGAATACATTTTTAATTTAAAACATCGGTAAGTTATTTGATTTTAGTTCGAAGTCTTATGGTACTATTAACAGTGGTAAGAAAATATTTAGTTATTTGACTTATTTACTAAAGATAATCCACAAAAAAAATCAAATAGTTCATATCTTATTTTTAATTTCCCAAATTCAATATGAGTACTATGAGTGAAATAATATGAACATTAACCCTACTGCCAGAAATATAAGGAGGCAGTTGCTGAAGCCTACTGGCAACAAGGTGTCTGTGAAACTGATGTAAGAGTACATTGATCTATTTAAAATTTTCTTGTCAATAGGTTTCTTCTTTGGTCTTCCTTTCTCTCTTGATTTCTTAACCTGCCTTTCATACTCCATTTAGCATGTTTAAATAAAAAAGAAGTCCATATGAATGCCTCTTAAACTGACACTATCCTAAGGCCTGAAATCTCATGAATAAGTTTCTGCTCTGACATTTGGAAGTAATCATCACAGAAAAAGCATAATGTCAGCTTAATATTTCTCACACTATGAAAATATCAGCTACATGTCAAAAATCTAAAGCCTACCTTAATGTAATAAATGTTCTTGTATTCACAGGCTACTGAAAATTTTAAATATTTAAATGTGGAATGAATGTCTAGACATGGGGGTGAATGTCTAGTTAGAGCACTCCTTCTCTCCACCCTCCCACCCCCAACGTTGTATGATTTGCTGTAACAGTATTACTTACACATGCAATTTTTCTAAATAGTTTCTTTCCCAAATGCATAAGGAGAAGTTTTACATCTCTCACTTCCAGTCAAAACCACTAGTCCAGGAAATAGTTTGCTTAATTTTTCTGGGAAAACACTTCTACTACCTTTATCATGAGTAAATAAATTTAAATACTCAATTCTGTGTCTGAAATTTTAAGTCAAACCCTCCTTGGGCATAGAAATGATAACACACAATTTTAAGAGTATGAGGAGAGGACAATTGTTAGTATCATATCAAAAAAGCTGAGAAGCCTAGTATTGGGATGGGTGTGATAAGGAAAATTATAAAAGTAAAAATGTTTCCAAGAACCACTAAATGTAAATAACGTTTGTTATTTTCATTTAATGCCTCTTTTGAGACATTAAGTGCCAACTTGTTAAATGAACCTGAACTCCATTTCTTTTTTTGTCTGGTTTGTTAAAGGGTCTCTCTATTTCCTCATTTCATAAAATGTTCCTGGGCACACATTCACTGTTGCTCGGTCTGGTCTACAAGCCAAGTGTTGAGATACGGAGATGAAAGCAATAGGCCCTTGCTCTCAAAGACTTCAGACTTTGGTCTAGACAAAGAAATACAATGTGGGACAATTACAGTTCTTTCACCATGCTGCGGGTACACGATTGACCGCATTGCCTTACTGATGTGAAGTTCAGTATCATGGTATAGCTGAAAGCAATGGGGTGCTGGGATAGATGACATCTCCCACGGCTTCCCAAAGGAGAAATGCCTTTGTAATGCTCAGGAACACCATAGGCTTCCAAAAGTACGTAAATTCATTGGCACTGGTTGGTCATAGTTCTTTTTATTCTGTTACAGGGTGCAAGTCACACATTTATTTTTTACTAAGATAACAAAACAAAAGCAAATAAAATCTGTGAGAATTTGATAGACTCTGTAATCATCTTGTTCTGTGGAAAGATCTGCCTCTACCACATCCAAGTCAACTATTACTCCCTCTGAAAGATTGGTTACACTCTACCTGTGAGAAGAGTGCTTGATTCTTATGCCTGAGTGATATAAAAAGAGTTCCAGCCTGCTTTGTGGGAAAATATCCTCACGGCCCAGGTCCATAAAAGTCCAATGCCTTTTCAATATTATAAAAACAAATCTTCAGTATCACTAGGGTTTTAGGGTTTGTCTATTTAAAACAATACCCAATACTTAATTTTGATTATGACTATAAATGGATCCTTTTTATTCATTATATTTTCCCACTGTGTATTACTAGTGTAGCCAGTTTTTATTATCTTTGTAGGGGGTGGGACAGTGGGACTTTTCAAAACCGCAAACACATGAAGGGGCTACAAATGAGTAAACTCTGCCATTTTGGCAAAATAGATTCTCAGTGGTTGAAAATTGAAAGAGAGAGGTATATCGAAAGAGCTACAAGTATGATTGAGAAAATCAGATGGATTTCCTCTTTTAAAAATTGGAGGGCCTTATGGGCAAAAGATGTGTTAAATCCGGAGAGAAGGAAGGAAGAAGGGGAAGGAAAGGAGGGAACAGGGGAGGGGCAAAGAGGGAAAATGGGAAGATTAATACTTGAGAAGACAATAGGAAAACAATGGTTTTTATGAAGTGAAGGAAAGCATGGGTTAGGAATTTAGCTTTATTTCTAGAAGATTGATTTGCTTTTTAATCAGTTTCAGGTCTTGATTCTATAAAATCTGAAACTTTATTCTATAAAAATATGAAATCTAAGGTTTGCTTCAAAATAATGTATGAAAGGGGAAGAAGCTAGGGTATGGATGCGGCTGAGTTGATCACAGGTTCATAATTGGTGAGGCAGCGTTGTAGGTACAGAAGGATTCACTGTGTTATTCTGTCTACTTTTGGTTATTTTATATTCTCTGTAATAAAAGTTAAATTTTTTAATGTTTTAAATAGATAATACTTCAAGATATTTGAGTCTTACATAATGCTCAATTAAGGAATAAAATGACAGAAATAAAGTGGGAAAACAGGAGGGAAGGGCAAAGAAGAAAACAACTAGATCTAAGTAGAGAGAACAGAGTTGGTTAAGAGATATTAAGAAAGACGAAAACAGGCTTTGAAATGATATGTTCAAAAAATATACAGCTTAGGATTAGTTCAAGTGAGAAGCACAGAAGCTGAAACTCCAGTGTCTTGGCTAGATACACGTGGTTTTCTCTTTGAGGGTCCAGCGGAGGGAGGCAGGCAGAGCTGTGGTGTCCCACGGTCTATGAATCCAAACTCCTTTCTCTTGCGTCTTTGCTCAGCCCCGCCTTGATCCCAACTGTCCTGCCATGCATGGACCAGGGAGGCCGCTAGATCTCCAACCGCCAAATCTACATCTGACCAGAAGACTGAGGATCTGCCTGACCCTACTGGCTGTAATTTAGTCACATGACTGCTCCCAGCTAAAAGCGGGTGTCTGGGAAATGTCATTTCTATTCCGGGAGGTCATATACTTCATATACTCAGCTAAAAGTGGAGGAAGACATGAGGTATTGTTTTTATTATTACAGATAAAGGGAAAGCACCATTAGGAGACAGCTGGCAGTCCCCACCACATCAAGTAGAGTTTTGCTTAAGAGATTAAGTTGTTACACACGTAATTCTATGGAGCTCACCGTTTCACTGTCCCTTGACCCCAAGAACTCCTTGCGCTTTGGGTCACTGTCCCATTTTGTTTTTTCCATGACATGAGCCATTATCTGAAATCACCTTACTTACTTGTTCACACGTGTCAGTGGGTGCCCCGCAGACAGCACGATCAGTCCCCCACCAGCTGCACTGAATTGGTTCAGGTGTCCAGAATCACGAGGACACACATGGACCGAGAGGGTCTGAGAGAGTTTATTGCTCACATGCGAGGCGGTCTGGGAAGAGCAGGGCAATTCAGAATAACCTGCATGGAGGCAAGGCAGAGTGGCTGTGAAGTTCATCATGGTTAGCAGGTGGAGCCAGAATTGGAGTTCTCTTCTGCACCACTGGGGTTTCCAGGGTCTGAACAAGGAACATTCTGACCCACTTGTCCAGAGACAGGATAAAAGGGGAAAAGGACAGATGGAGCTTGAGAGCTGTCAGCAATCAAACATCAAAAACAGAGTCAGACATGTTTATTTGTCTATTTCCAGGGGCCGAATCCATCTTGTTCACCTCTGTATATTCCCCATGTAAAACAGTGCCCAGGAAATTAGGAATTCAATAAGCATTTGTTGATACAAATCATTTCATTGCAATGTTTATAAACTCTTCATACAATACTTATTCAATGAAGTCATGGAGCACCTTCTATATGCTAGTGACTTTTTGAGGTCTCAGACATTACGTGACCAATTAAGTACTAACCTCCAGAAGCTCCAAATCCGGTCTCGGTGACGCACCAGCCCTTCCTGGGGAGGGATGACGACTGTCCTGCCGGGTGAACCAAGGACCCTCAGAGAAGGCCCAGGAGGCCTTGTTTGGCCATCGTGTTAGAGGTTTCCCCACACAGGGTAAGGGAAGGATGGGGAAAACTGGAGGAAAAGATGACTGGGAAGACATCTTTGCTTTCGTTCTTCAACAAGCATTTATGGAGTACCTTACTATGTGCCAAGTATTATGCCAGGTCCTAGGGAAACCGTGGTTTCGACACAGACCTGAAAGTCGTAGTGTAGTGTGGGAGACATGTCTTAATCACACATTTCATAATCAGCAGCTTGTTGAAATCATGGGAGCAGATTGCCTGCATCTCAAGAATTTCACAGTGACACTGATGTATTTCCCAACAATTGGGACAGCGAAGCCTGGTCTGCCAGTTTCTCTAACACAAAATCTGGATCAAAACAATAGTCCCTTTGTGGTAGGCTTTCTGTATTTCTCTGTTGTTTACACTTCTTTGTTTCTTTCTCTTTTTAGGGGAGAGAAAAATCAAGCCAATAAAACAGAAAAAAATTTTGCTTTGCGGACTTGGAAGACTTTCTGCCTCTCTGTCCTTGAAAATTTTTAAATCATCTAAGAATCGAAAGTCTGGACTAGAATACTTTGTCTAGTGTAGTTTCAGATAAAATCTGCTTTACTTACATGATTCTGATTACCCTCTGAACCACTGATCAGCCAGTAATTTCTTCACTGATAGTTTCATTAGTTTTAAAAGGAACATTATACTTCTGGAAGAAGCATAGCCAGGCTTCCTACTATTGGGATCATATTACCAATACTTTGTCCTTACCAAATACTTACGTCCTTTTCCTTTTTTCATAAAATACTTCCCCATGTCTTTGCCTGGTGAATTCTCATTCATACTTCAAGTCTGAATGCCACCCCTCCTTTCTGAGTCTGACTTGAAGACCCCTCCTAGATTCCCCCACCACTGATTATATTTAAACACTCTCCAAACTGTATTATAATCGCTTTGTGTCTATCACCCCCATAGAGTATGACTTTCAGGAGATGAGGGAGTGTTCCCATTCTGACCTTGGTTGCATCTCCAGCTCTTAGCACACTGACTGACCTGGAACTGAATATCTGCAGAATAAATCAAGAATGAGTGAAAGCATGGTGATAGTGTCAAAGTAAAGATTGTAGCTCATTTTTCTTATCACCTCTACTCTATAAAATAATAAATTCCCACCAGATTTGATTAACCCTTGAATATTGTTAATACATATCAACATTAAACAAGCAGATTACTAACTATGCCTTTTCTTGAATAACATTCAGAGTAATTGTGAAAATATGAAAGGGGTAAAGACACAGTGGATTACTCTAAGGAAGCCCCACAACTGCATACAGGGGGGTGAAAAGAGAGAAGCATGTTGTCACCTTTATAGCAACTTTACATGTGAGCAATAGTCACCCACAGTTGTCACTAAAGTACAAAGAAAAAAATAAGTTTTAAAGTAATCATTACAACTAATAAACAATATAAAGTTTTGACATTATTGGGCTAAGTCTGGAAGTCATGTGGTGGGTATGCAGTATTTATGTCCCCAATTGAAATGGGCCACCACATGGTACCTGATCTAGCCTGGCTAGAAATATATTTCCACCTGAATGTGTGACTAGGGTATATTTCTATTTATCATTCAGGTTAATATTAAGCCTTTCAAAATAAAAAAGTCACTTGATGACAGGGTAATTATATATATATAACAATGTAGCTGTAGTAATTAAAGACTCAAATTTTTCACTGTATAACTCATGGTCACTTAAGTTTCTTCTTTTCTTTTATTCTCTTCTTTTTCTGATACTTCAATATGTTGTTGATTTATGGCTTAAATTAAAAGGCCAGATAATAATGAAGAGGAAAGGGGGATTGATTGGAAATCAACCCAGGGAACCTTCTGTCATGATAGAAATGTTCAATTTCTTGATTGGGTTGGTGGTTACATGAGTTTATGCTGTTTAACTGTATCATTAAAACCTGCGCATTTTATGTTTCGCATCTCTCTCTTTTTTTTTAAGAGTATTGGGGTGTAAAAAATAGGTTAGTAAATTCATAATACTTGCATAAAATTCCTTTTTTTCTGAATTTGAGCTGAGCATGCCCTCAACTTGAAAATTTAAGGAAATCACTGTTTTAAAAAAATCTTTAAGCATTGCTGCTGTTTGATTTTTGTTACCACCACAAATCTTGGCAGGAAAACACTGTCTCAACTATCAAAAGATTTCAAGTATCTTCAAATGGCACCAACTTGTCTCTAGGAGTGGGATGTTAACAGAAGTGAAGAAAACCATTCTTTCATTTAGGGCAAGTTGATTTTAGCCTAAAAACTCAGCCTACCATCATCTGTTGATGTAAAAAAAATGTGACTGATACAAGTACACCTCAATTTATACAATTTAGTGCACGAGCAAGCTCATTATTTCAAGTAATTTTGTGATGACTTTTTTTTATTTTGCCAAGTGAGGGAGGGACCTGTAGTGATGTGGGCCGTCTTTACCATTTGTACATCAATTCTTCACATGCTAACATCTCTGAAATTGAGAATCTCTGTACCACTGATGACACCTTACATTAGCAATTGGTCAGGCAGCAGGCAAGCTTAACATGGCTTATACATGCATTAACTTGCTTTCCTTGATGCCTTGATTTCTGGTAAGATTATAAAAGAAGCACCGTCAAAACCTGCAGGATGGCAGACTGGATATTAGCGACTTAGAAAAATCCTAGCACTAGTGAAGCACGGTCTCACTTGTGCTCTTGATAGAACAAAGAATGATATAAGTGGAGGAACACGGACACTGATGACTCGAGTTGATATGTGATTCACAGCTGTCAGACCCAGCATGTGAGGGAATTTTAGGAATACTTTAACCAGTTAATTTGCTTAAATCTTTCTTTTTTATGTATGCACAAGAGTGATATTTGATAAGGTACATCTAACTAAGTCTCAAAAAGCTTTCCCAAGAAGTATAAAATAAAAATTTCAAGTGATAAGAAAGTGAGCCATAGTATATTGCAACATATTTTCTTTTGTAGTGGTATAAAATAATGACCCATCTTAACATTTGATAGCATCTTAGATTCTATTAAAGCTGATCTTTGCAGTTTTTATATGTTGGCTTTTCATCCAGGGGAATGATGGAAGAGCTGGTAGGAAAGACCTGTAATCAAATATCTTAAATGTATAATAATGCTATTTATTGAATAGCTACTATAGGCCAGCTGTTATGCTAAGTGCTTATATGTATCATTACTTGTAATTCTCTGCAAAAGGCCTGAGAGTTACTACTGAACTGATTTTTTTCCCATCAGAGCCCTTACACAGTAAGTCCAAGGTGAGTTCGCAATGCTGACTTTGCCCCTAGTTCTTGATCTTTGTGTAGAAACTTCTTGCCCTGCCTCCCACACCTTTGGTTCTGGGAACCATCCCCAGAAGTTCAAAGTGAAAACTTAAAGGTGGAGAGAGAGAGAGAACAAGAATGCCAGCAGTATGCTGTTCAGGTTGTTCTTGAAGACGCTTCACCCTTGACTTGGTGATTCAGCAACTCCTTCAATTGCGTGATATACCCCAGAATCTTAACATCAAACCACCCTCTTTCTTTGCTTTAGTTCATTCTATTTGGGATTTTATCACTTGCAATAAAAAGCATACCACCCTAATCATTCACTTGTTGTAATGCATAAGTTGTAATGCACTTATACATTTTACTAGTAACAATAAAATATTAATCCTAACACAGCCAGAGTTTGGGGCCTCCTGGCTCGTATCACCAAACCGTGCAAACGATGAGGCAGGCTGTTCCAGAAACGGCCAGCAGCCCTGGAGAGCCCTGATTCTCTTTAGGACTAAACTATGCCCTAATCAGCAGGCATGAGAAGCAGTGAAATACAGTGCGAAGAACACAGGACCGTTAGCCAGCTTAGTTTTCCTCTGAGCAGCTCTGTGTTTCAGCACAAGCTGCTTAACTTGCAACTCAATTTCCTCAACTGTAGAAAGATGCAAATTACAAGATGATATCTAAGAGCTTCTCTGGTTTTAAAAATCTTGGCTCCTGTACAGATTAAAGCCATTCAGATATTGCTTGGGCTACTATGTGTGGTAAATCTAGTGGCTTTTATAGCCAGTTCCACCCATATTTTCTTTGATAAATGTATTTTTTCTTAATTTAATTCAAATTCAATATTACCTAGTGATATGCTTAACAAAATTAAATTAAGGTAAGAATTTTTAAAAGACTATGAAATACTTAAGGATGAAATAAAAGAATTGATGTTATAAACCTCATCTCTAGAAAGTATCTCAGGATAGTTTTCATACTATAAGGCTTGTGACTCAGGGAAGAAAAATTGCTAAGTTCTAAAATGGTGCACTGAGCCTTTATTCTTACTCCAAAATAATGGCATACATTCTTGAAAGAGAAGTCAGATCTTTAATATTAAGTAATAAAAAGGAAGCCTAAATGTTCTTGTTTTTTCTTATGGACTATTGATTTCAAATTATAATACCAAAATAGAATATATGATTAGCATTTTCCCAAAATGATAACGTTAGAAAAACTCATTTTAATAAGTGATGTACAATTATAAAAAAATACTTGTATATTCAATCTCAGATAATTGATACAGTTTTACAAATCAGACTAAACTCTAATATTAGCCAAAATGTCGACTTGAAAAAAACAAACCATGGAATGTGTTTGGAAAATTATATTATTAAGGATTTCTTCTAAAAGCACTAAACATTTTTTCCAACAAGAGTAGAATTGATTCCATAAACTGCCTTCAATTTCTAAAGTAGTTGAGGAGATTCTCCTCAGTATTACTTTATTTACTGGCGTCATGTAAGTCTCTGGAGCAACTATTTCTTAACTCAGTATTACATGTGGCTTGGAATTTTTGATATCTTTTATGATATCTAACGTGCTGATTCTCAAGACATTTTTCAGGGACCTAATTTCCCCTCATGTGTTCATTACAAATATTTTAACAAAAGGAAATCAAGGAAAGGAACAAAACTATCTTTACTGAAAACTAATTATGTGCACTTCCTTAAGTATTCACACCAACAAATGAAGGTCCACAGAACCACTGCATGAATACAGGATGAATGTCCACCTGTCTGTGCCTACTCTGGGAAGGGCTGCCCAAACACGACCGGCTGACTCGGGCATGCCCAGCGCACCTTCTACAAGGGGAAAGTTTGCCTTTCAAAATGCATCAAGGTAAACTCCCGGCGCCCCATGCCCAGATCTCCAGGCATTAGGACATCTTCATTACTTACATGTAGTAAGGCCCAGATATGGTGCTAGTTCCAACAATACATAGATGAATGACTGTGAGCGCCGGGAGGAAGCTGCCTTCCTACGTGGCAAGCCAGCAGCTAGCAACAAATATTGGACACCAGTGCAGCTTGGGCCTGACCAGTCCAACAAACGTCAGGCATGAACACCTCTGCCGTGCCGCGAGGCTGAGGGTCAGGCCCGGTGACTAGTGCATCTTCATAGGCTACAAATATATTTTAAAATCTATTGTCGCATTTTATCCTTGAAAATTCTCTTACGTAGGCACTATTTTTTTTTAATATATTGGTGAGAAGATTGAGACTTACAGAGGCAAAGTGATTTTCAGGAGGTCACACGACCAGGAAGTGGTAGAGCCTAGATAAAATAGGGCTGCCCGGCACAACCAGTCCGTTTTATTCTGTGGTTTCTTTTATTATCAGTGCTAATCGTAAGGACACGAAACTCACTAATGTTCATTTGTTACGCTGTTCTATGTATTCAGAAATGAAAATGAAAAAAGGGATGATTCAGCACTGAGACTTCATGTTACTCAAATCACTCAATTCCAAGTAGTTCCCATTCAATGACTTTTTTCTTGGGCTATGAAAATGTTAATGACCAGCAAAAGAAATATGTGAATAAGACACTTGCAATATTATTTTTGTGAAGTTCTTCATTGCTCTCAACGTCTGCTGCTGTCAGCATATTAATCTGTATTGAAAACTACGAACCAAACAGCCAGCTTCAGGGATGAAATCTATCTGACAAGTTTAACCTTAGTAAGCAAGGCATGAAGTCACTGAGTCTTTTATAGGAGGGTTAAAAAATCCGCCTACGCTGGAGAGAAGTAACGAAGCTCTTGGGCAGAAGAATTCCAGATAGTTTATGTAGCTACTCCTCTCTCAAGGAGGTGGCACCTAGCTCCTGCCTCAAGTGCAGGGTGTGTATAGTGACTTCCATCCAGAGAGGACAGTATGGAGGCGGGGAGGTGGAGAAGCTTGACAAACACTGCCTCAACCAGGTAATCAAGGTCAACATGGATAGTGATAAATTGTGTTGATGGTGTGGACTTTTAACATGATGTGATTAAAATGGCACTCTGAGGTTTTTATCCAAAAAGCTATGACCCAGTCCGATCATGAGAAAAGCATCAGACAAATGCCAGTTGAAGAGCATTCCACAAAAAGTACCTGATTAGAACTCCTCAAAACTCTAAAGGTTATCTAAAACTAGGGAAGTCAGAAACTGTCCCAGCTAAGAGGAACCTGAGGTGACACCATGACTAAATGTTATATATCTGATGGGATCCTATAACAAGGTAGAAACGAAGGAAATCTGAGTACAGTCATCCTCTTTAGTTAATAATAATGGATGAATACTGGTTCATTAATTGTAACAAATAAGCCATGCTAAAGCGATGTTAATAACAGGGGGAAACTGGGCACAAAGTATCTGGGAAATCCCTGTGCTATCTTTGCAATTTTTGTGTAAATCTAAAATTTTCCTAAAAATAAAATTAACTTTAAAACATAATTCATCTGACATTTTGGCATCTCAGTAATTGGTCACACTACACCAGGCTCTCAGTTAACTCAAAATTCCTGAAGAAGCAGAGAGGAGAAGTGAGGCTGGAATTCCCAGGAGCCGCCCTTTCCTGTTCTGAGGACAGGGCTCTCCAGGACCACCTCCACAGTTAATCCCCTCTCACTTTGCTTTCATGGCCAAGGTTCCTGTAAGGAAAATGTAGACTTGGTCTCTATTTCACTTCTCCCTCACCCTTCAAACTACTGCAATCATGTGTCTACCCAACAGTGATTCAAAGTCCAAATCCAGTGGATCTTTCTCAGTCTTCACTTATTTAATCTGATAAAGATCAAAGGTTTTGGTCACTCACTTCTTTAAACTCCGTTTCCTTACCATAGTCTTTTCTGTCCTCCTCTTAACTCTCCTTCTCCTTTGCTAACATAGCAGGATATCTACCCTTCATTGTTTTCTATTTTTGCCTTTTCTAACTTGATAAAACTTAAGTTTCTGGTTCTAGAGAAGGGCCATTTGATTAACCCTTTAGTTATGCAAATATAGGGTGAGTAAATACCCATTATTCTGGAAAAAGCTTTGTTTGTTTGTTTTTTTGTCTTAACAAAACCTTTCTCTCCTGTTGGTGCGTAGAGAAGGTCACTGGAGAAGAGGTGACTCAGTCTTTACGGGGAACTAAACCAGGAAAATAAGACGTCAGTACAAGGACCCCAGAATTCTTGGAGGTGGAGAGGCAGGTACAGTAATTTCAGCACAGGATGGCAGAATGTCCTCCAGACCTAACCACCCTGCCATAGCTATTGCACATGTAGGAAAACCACAGAGTATCGGTGTGAGTGATTTTTCTAGGTTTTATACTTTATTGGCCCATGATTGTTCATAACAGTATTTCTGATCCTTTGCATTCCTGTGGTATCAGTTATAATATCTCTTTTATTTCTGATTTTATTTATTTGAGTCCTCTTTTTTTTCTTGGTCTCTACCTAAAGGTTTGTCAATTTTGTTTATCTTTCAAAGAACCAGTTCTTAGTTTGATTGATCTGCTTTATTGTCTTTTTGGTCTCTATTCCATTCATTTCTACTCTAATCTTTATTTCCTTCCTCCTTCTAACTTTGGGCTTTGTCTTCTTTTCCTAGTTTCTCAAGGTATAAGGTGGCTGATTTGAGACTTTTCTTGTTTCTCCAAGTAGGCAGTTACTGGTATGAACTTCCCCTCTTTGAACTGCTTTTCCTGCATGTCACAAATTTTGGTGTGCTGTATTTCCATTTCCACTTGTCTGAGGGTATTTTTCTTTCTCTTTTGATTTCTTCTTGACCCCTTGGTTGTTCAGTAGCATATTGTTTAATCTCCATACATCTGTGATTTTTACAGTTTTCTTTAAGTAATTAATTTCTCGTTTCATACTGTTTTACTTGGAAAAAATTTCTGGCTATGATTTCAATCTTCTTACCTAAGACTTGTTTTGTGGCCAAACATATGATCCATCCAGGGAAATGTTCCACATGCACTTGAGAAGAGTGTTTACTCTGTTTCTTTTGGATAGAATGTTCTGTATATATATACATGTTAGGTCCATCTGGTCTAACATGTCGTTTAAAGCCAATGTTTCCCTATTGATATTCTGTCTGGATGATCTATCCACTGATGTAAATGGCGTATGAAAGACCTCTACTTGCATTGTATTGCTCTCTACTTCTCCCTTTAGGTCTTTTAATGTTTGCTTTATATATTAGATGTTCCTATGCTGATTACATAAATATTTACAAACGTTATAATCTCTGGTTGGATCGGCCCCTTTATGGTTATGTAATGCCCATCTTTCTCTCTTATTGCAGCCTTTGTTTTAAAGTCCATTTTTTTGATACAAGTATAGCAGCTCCAGCTTTCTTTTGGTTTCTATTTGTTTGGAATATCTTTTTTCCATCATTTCACTTTCAGTCTACGCATGTCTTTATATATAAAATGAATCTTTGGAGGTAGCATATGAATGGGTCTTGTTTTTTTATCCATTCTGCCATCTTGATTGGAGAATTTAAAGGTTACATTTAAAGTAATTATTGATGAGTATGTGCTTATTGTCATTTTGTTGTTTTCTTGCTGTTTTGGCAGTTCCTCTCTGTTCCTTTCTTCTGTCTCTTGCTCTCTTCCTGTGTGGTTTGGTGACTTTCTTTAATGATATGTTTATTTCTTTTCTCTATTTACTCTGCTGTTACCATGAGGTTTACATATAATAACTTGTATCTTTAACAGCCTATTTTCAGTTGATAACAACTTACATTTGATCCCATTCTAAAGTTCACATTCTTACTTTTTCCCCCAAATTTTATGTTTTTCAATGTCATATTTTACATCTTTTTATCTTGTGTATTCCTTACCTAATTGTTGTAATTATAGTTATTTTTACTACTTTTGTCTTTTAACCTTCATTCCCATTTTATAGTGATTAATCTACCACCTTTACTTTATATTTAGCCTTCCGGTGAGATTTATTTTTTCATATATTTGCTTGTTATTAATTAGCACCCTTTCTTTTCAGCTTAAATATGTCCCCTTTTAACATTTCTTATAAAGTTGGCTTATTGGTGGTAATGAACTCCCCTAGCTTTTGTTTGTTTGGAAAACACTATCTCTCCTCCTGAATGATAACTTTGCCAGGTAGAGTATTCTTGGTTGGAAGTTTATTCTTTCAACACTTTTAATATATCATGCCACTGCTTTCCAGCCTGCAAAGTTTCTGCTGAAAAAAGTACTAATTATCTATGGGGATTCCCTTATATATAACAAGTTTTCTCTTGCTGCTTTTAATATTCCCTCCTTGTCTTTAACTTTTGGCATTTTAATTATAATATGTCTTGGGATGGGTCTCTTTGGGCTCATCTTATTTGGAAATCTCTGAACTTCCTGGATCTGGATGTCTGTTTCCTTCCACAGGACTGTGTTCCAAATGAAAGGATAAGATAAAACCTCAGAAAAAAACCTTAATGAAACAGAGATAAATAATTTACCTGATAAAGAGTTCAGAGTAATGGTCATAAAGATGTTCGCCACCCCTTGCCCTGATGGGAGCCCCACCCACTGATACACAAATAGGGTGGCAAATTCTGGGGGCAAATTTCTATTTACCCCACAGAAGGCTTACACCCCTGGTGGAGGAGCAGTGTCTGAGAGCATTTTTACCTCTTTTATTTTATTTTTTCAAACCAGAACTAGATAAATGGACAGAGAACTTGCAGCAGAGTATCTAAGAAGTACCAGGCAGTCTATTTTACTACTGAAAGATCAAGTATGCAGAAGGAGTAAGCCTGAACCAGAAAATTAGCAAAAAAGCAGTTTGTTTCAAGCCTACCTCCTTAGCTGGCTTTTCTTTCTCCTTGAGAATAATGGTTTACAAAGGTAATAAGTGGTAGGTGCTAACCAAGTAGGACAGAGAGTATCTATGATAGAGTTCAGAAGGGCTAAGAGCGCAGCGTGTTGGAGCCTCCAGGGCAGTGGTGACTGGAGCTTGGTCTACAAGGATGGATAGGATTCAGATGAAATGGGAAGGAGGGGCTTGCTGGGCAGAGGAGACACCACGCCCAAAAGAAGCAGGAAGCACAAGGCCACTATTACTCCTGGTTTTAACAAAGGAGAAAACCGAGGCTCAGACAAAATAATTTGTCTAAGGATACACAGTTCGTACATTACTATACTGGGAATTAAATAAAACTACTTGATATTGAAGGCTACTGTTTCCCCTAGAAAAAGAAAAAAAAGAAAAAATCTGGTGTCTTCTGATACTGTCCTGGGCACTGAAGTCTCTTCTCCGGTCTTAGGCCTCAGCTATCAGTCTTCAGCCAGACATCTCTCCAGCTTGCTGATGACTGTGCAGAGAGCAAAAGCTGAAAAAAAAAAAAGTAGGTAACGCCCAATCTATGGCACCACTGACACAGTTATCTATCAGACCAGCAAGGCATTAGCAATATTTTTCTTGCATCTAAGTAAAAATACTAAACACATTTATATTACTGCTTATGTGACTATGTGACCTTAAGAAGAATTACAAGAAATCACATGAACACCTGATATTTGACCTATACTTTGGTAAAAGCCAGCACTTACCAACTAATTAAGCATTGCTTTATGTTTTCTATCATCTTATTTTATCATTTCACTGTGCTTTTTTATATTATGTAATTTTATTATGTATTAAAGATTTACACTGAACAATGGGTTCTCCTGTGTCTATCCAGACAGAAGGAAGTTTTGGCTTGTTTGTTTTAAAGGAGAGAGCTAACTAGGTATCTGATCAGATGCAGCTCAGATATCAGCTCCCTCCCTCACTTAAGAAACATGAACTTATGGGTGACTGTCTTGCAAATGAGTTTCAGCCCCAGGCAAGTTTGCTATAGATTCACTGTGACCAAAGAAATTTACAGCAAAGGGTTCTCAGGGTGAAAAGGTTATACCCAACTTTATTTCTAGGTGGTAGGTCAGTCACTAAAATCCGGTTCACTCAGAGCGAGTCTGTGTTATCACTGCTGCTTCAGATGCAGCAAGCCGGTCTCTGCCTCTGGGCCCCTCAGTCTGCACAGCCGTCCTCTGGGCCTCTCTGCACAGTCGTCCCGCACAACCGTCCCCTGGGCCTCTCTGCACGGTCGTCCCGCACAGCCGTCCTCTGGGCCTCTCTGCACGGTCGTCCCGCACAGCCGTCCTCTGGGCCCCTCTGTCTGCACAGCCGTCCTCTGGGCCTCTCTGCACGGTCATCCCTCACAACCGTCCCCTGGGCCTCTCTGCACGGTCATCCCGCACAGCCGTCCTCTGGGCCCCTCTGTCTGCACAGCTGTCCCCTGGGCCTCTCTGCACAGTCATCCCGCACAGCCGTCCTCTGGGCCCCTCTGTCTGCACAGCTGTCCCCTGGGCCTCTCTGCACAGTCATCCCGCACAGCCGTCCTCTGGGCCCCTCTGTCTGCACAGCTGTCCCCTGGGCCTCTCTGCACAGTCATCCCGCACAGCCGTCCTCTGGGCCCCTCTGTCTGCACAGCCGTCCTCTGGGCCTCTCTGCACAGTCATCCCGCACAACCGTCCTCTGGGCCTCTGTCCTCGGCGCTGCCACCACTCCAGCCTCTGCTCTGCTCTCCTGCGGCCTTGTAGCCCCGCCACACCTTCGCACACAGAGCACTGGGTGGAACTCTTTATATTAACAGTGACATTTACAGCATGTAGTACAGGAATGGATACAGCCCTTCAGAGAATGAGAAGATCCAGATACTGAACTAATTCCCCAGAGGCAGAGCCTACAGTTCCTTTCAGAGTGTTGGACATAGCATTATGTCAAACCTCCCTTTGTCTTCTTCCATCTCAGAAAAGTCTACAAATGAACACCATCTTTATGCAGGTGGATTTTTTGGTGGAAATCGGAGAAGGACCAAGTTTCACCTCTGAATTCATTCCATAAACTCTGAGAAAGTCATTGAGATTTAAGAGACTATAGAATTAAGGCTATGTTTTGATCTAATTTCATGTTGATCTTGAGAGGAAGAAGTTCTCTGTTGACATCTTGGTTGTACACATAATCTGAAAAATAAGCTGAAACTTTCTGAACTACAGTGGAGAATGGAAGTGGCTGTAACTACCCGCTGAACTCTTCAAGGACGGACATGCCTTCCCAATCCTTGCTGCTCAAAGTGTGGTCCGAAATGCAACAGCATTGACATCACCCTGCAGCTTATCAGAAACACAGATTCCAGTTACTCCCAGATCAGCCCAGGATTGACTCCAGACCTACTGAATGAAAATCTGCATTTGAATAAAATCCTTGAAGCTTTGTATGCACATCAGGGACTGTGAGCTGGGTACAATACCTCACTCACTCATTGTTGAAGGAGAGGAAGGCTGGAGGGAAGGAAAGCAATCTTATGTTGAAAGTTCTTACCTTGATCATCAATAAATGAGAACTTTAAAAATGAGGAGAGGCTAAGGAAAATATTTTTCAAATTATAATTTATAAATTGTATGTAGTCTGTGATATGCTCCTCTTTTTGTTTCTTTTCTTCTCTGGTATCTCTTCTCATTGTCACAGAATTGCTCCCAACTAACTTTTTAATGTACTAGTATGGATAAAGTAGAACATGAAATCATCTTTTGTTATTATTTAACTTGATATAAAAATCCTGCCAGATTTGACCTAAAAATTAAGGGCATCAATATTATGTCTTTGTTAGCTACCCAGATAGACTGCAGCTTTTATATAGTATTTTCCTTTGTTTATGTTTTTAAGGTGGTGGTGGTGTTAATATTTTTCAGTAGAGTTGATGACTGACTTTCATTCATTTTGTTTTGATAGGAAATAAGTTGCTGACAATAAACGTATTAAGTCAATATTCAACTTGATAATTTGGGCTCCCTTAAAGCTACAAAATAAAATATAAGTACCCTCCAAAATATTTTTCAGCTTTAGGTAAAATTAAAGAAATGCTGGAGGTCACAATGACATTTGATAATGATCCTTGTGCAGAAATAATCTTGTTAATATAAGTACTTTGAGAATTCTAAGTACTGTACGGGCTCTTACCCTTCTTAGCAAAAATAAGAGAATGTTGGAAGTGCTCACACCCAGTGACCTCAAGAACGCAATAAACAAAGAGCACTAGCCTGGAGGGGTAAAGATTTATTTAAATTTCATTGCAGTTCTCAATGTTTGCTCAAGAGCAGGAGGTTCCCCAAGATATTCAACTCTTAACCACAAAATGTTCATTTCCAGGAAATCGAAAATTATATCAGGACTACACATTTTATAAATCATCTTTATTATAAGAAATTGTTTATTTCCATTGCATCTGTAGGATGTTTACTTTTTAAACCTTTTAATCTATGGATTGTTTAGTACTTAAATTTAAATTGTTCCACATTCTATAAATGAACTCACCAGTCTTGTACAAATTATCTCCCTACAATATTTAGCACGAAGGGTCACATTAGTCAGAATCTAGGCTTAGCTTTCCACCTGCAGCCTGCTCAAAATAAGAGGTGTCCCGAATAGATACAGTTCCAAGTGCACCAGAAAGCCTCATTCTTCCACAGAATCTTAATTATGTGATTGTTATTTATCATTAACTTATTAAACACTTTCCTTCCAACCTAGATAACTCACTAGATATAGTAAGTAATATATATTTAAATAATATGTTTAAACACCAGCTTGAAAATAATGTATCCTGGGAGAAAGGGGAGGGAGAGGTTAATAAATACAGCATAAAGCAAGTGTTTAAATGTTTTAGGACAAATTTTTTAATCTAGTATTCTAAAGTCAGAAAGGGTGGTTGGATCTCCTTTTGGACAGTGGATCCAGGAATGGCCCAGCAGGGGGATTTTGCTCATTATTTTCCCTCTAAAAGCTCATACTCTTTATATCAAGGTACTGTTAAAACAACCATTGGGACCATATATTCATATAGTTTTAGGTAACTTTTTTATTCATGTATAGTATGCAGAGGTTTGTACAAAATCATAGGAATTCTCACAAAGTGAACTCATCTATGTAACAAGCATGGAGATCAAGCAACAGAACGTTGTCAGACCCCAGAAGCCTCCTTCCTGCCCCTTCTCCACTGCTACCCAGCCCCTCACCCCCTTCCAAATTAACTTTTAACATCATGGATTAGTTCTGCCTGTGTTTGAACCTTATGTAAATAGAGTCATATGTGATTAATTTGTACCTGGCTTCTTCAGGTGAACAATAACATGAGCTCATATGGTCCATCCATAGTATTGTTTGCAATTGTAGTTCATACATTCTCATTGCTGTGTGGTATTTCATCGTGTGAATATATAACAATTGGTTTTCCATGCTATTGTTAATGACATTTGGATTGTTTCCAGTTTGGGGATATTTTCAATTGTGCTGTTACATATATAATTTCCAATCAAAAGTAATATAATCAGTTTGAATAAGGAAAAGTTTAGCAGTTACTTTCTTTTTCATTATTTCCCTCTAAAAAGTGGAGCTATTGATTTACACTGAGCAAAGATGAACCTTAGGGTCTAACACTCCATAATCTACAATATCTTCATAACACTTCTTTCTTTTCAGAAAGAGTGTTCTCTACACAGCCAGCTCATCAATGTACTAGTTTCTATTGCTGCTGTAACAAAATACCACAAATTTTGTGGCTTAACACAACACAGATTGGTTCTTTTAGAGTTCTGGAGGTCAAAAGTCCAGAATGGATCCTAAGGGACTGGAACCAAAAGAGGGCTGCTTTTCTTCTGGTGACACTAGGACACTGTTTCTTGCCTCTTCCCGCCTCTACGGGCCCCCCTGGTCCTCGGCTCACAGCCTCCAGTCAGTAACCCTTTCACAGCCATCCGCGTCTCTTCTCACATCTCTGACTCTCCTGCCTCTCTTTCCCTACACAGATCATCCTTGACTTACGATGGGATTACAACCCCAATACGCATCGTTAATTGAAAATGTTGTAAGTCAAAGATACATTCAATACATCTCACCTACCAAAGTTCACAGTTTAGCCTGGCCCACCATAAATGAGCTCAGAACACTTACATTAGCCTACAGTCGGGCAAAGTCATCTAATAAAAAGCCTGTTTTATACTGAAGTGTTGAATGTCTCCTGCAATCATTGGATAGTATACTGAGAGTGATAAACAGAACGTCGTGCAGGAGCAGAGCCGCGGTAAGTGTAGTGGCTGTTCGCCCTCACGTTCGCGTGGCTGGTTGGGAGCTGCAGCCACTGCCGCTGCCCAGCAGCACGAAGGCTATGGTGCTGCACGTTGCCGGCCCGGGAAAAGATAAAAATTCAAAATTCTAAGTACGGTTTCTACTGAATGTATATCACTTTCACACTATCATAAAGTCAAACAATCACAAATCAAACCACTGTAAGTTGGGGAACGCCTATAATATGATGATGCTTGTGATTACATTGGGCCCACGTAGATAAATCAGCATAATTGAGATTCTTAATTACATTTTCCAAGTCCCTACGCTATATAAGGTAACGTAGTCCCATATTCCAGGGATTGGAACATGGACATCTTTGGAGGGCCATTATTCAGTCTAGCATACCAACCCTCTGAAATTATGTCTGGCTGACATTTCCCAGTACGCCTGGCTCTTCTCACCTCAGTGAAGTAAAGCAGAAACTCAATGTCCTTTTAGTCTTTGATCTCAACTCAGATACATTCACAATGTAAGCTCCTGGAGGGTAGGGGTTGACCGGCTTCACTTTTGTTGTTTCTCAACAACCAAAATAGTCTCTAATACTCAGTATGCGCTCAGTGATTGTTGGTTCATTGAATAAATGCATGAAATATTCCCTACATCCTCACATCTCTCCTTGAGGGGCAGCCACATGACACCCGAGGACCTGGGGACGCTTGCCAGCCGCTGTGGCTTTACTCCATACCCTTAACCAAGACATGTGAGGTCTCTCTGTGTCTCTTTCCTCATCTGACGAATGAGAAGGCTGACACACATAATAGAGTTGTGTCCAGCATTAATATTTGTTTTAACTAAAGACAATGCTATGATAAACTGTAAAGTGAAAAGTTCAGAATTTAAAATACTCTAAATGGTATGATTTACACTGATCATAAAATTATGCACAATACTAACATAAAAGGTTACTAACAGGAGAAATGGCTTTGGAATATATTAGCACTCTATATACTACCCTCACAATCCTTCAGTAAATTAAGAACTGTTCTAAAATAATAGGCTTATTTTTTAAAAGTTGCTTGCTTTGAGATGAGATCACGAACTCCTTGAAGGCAGGGACCACGTTCTGCCTTATGTTTGCTTACATGAAGTCTAGGACACTGTCTCACATAGAATGTTACTCACTGAGATGCTGTTTTTCCCAGGACTGTGTCTCAGAAGCAACAAGGAATGAAGCCAGCAGACAGAGGATGGAGCAACCAGTAAAGCTTTTAATGAGAAGTGTAAAGAAAACAGATTCTCCTAATCAGAAGGGGCTCCAAGGAGGCCAGTCAGGGCGGCAGTGTCTAGGGTTTATAAGCATGGAGAAATTTACATGATTGGGAGGTTGGGGGGGTTGGGGGCGGCTTATTGCTAGGGCCAAGCTGGGTGCAAAAAAAAAAAACCTCTCTTGTTTTTCAAGCTGAATTTTCCAGATGTCCAGGTCGTGGCTTCGTATTTACACCCAAGCTTTGACCCTAGGTCCCTCCTCACTGCAACTTACCTGGGGCCTTGAACCTTACAGGGGCCTTGAACTCTATCTGCATACATCCCACTAACACCTGCCTCATGACTAATAAGTTCTGAAGTGTAAGAGAAAGTATTTTTGTGGATTTCAGGTGACTACAGAAACAGTATCTAATAGTCTTACCAGAACACTGAAATGAAACGTGTTGTATGTAAAGACCACCTGGGCTTGATGAAATCACTGCTCTCCAAGGAAGGGAGTCATGGAGTAAGTTTCCAAGTATGTAGCTTTTAAAGGGATGACCAGAATGGGGAGTGAAGGAGGCCAGAAATGTCACATGTGATTTGGACACAGATTTTTAATTACTATTTTATACTTGAAAAAAAAATCGGTGTATGAAGGATTCTCAGTGGGTATAGAGATGGATGCTGGAATGTGTATAGAGTATCTATGTCCAAAACTGGCTGGGAAGTATGATGTGATCATTTGTATCGATTTTTAAGTTTGAAAAACATTGGATTAGGTAATTGGGTTTCCCGTTAAAATCACTTTATTATGAAAACAAAGCTATTCAATAAGCATCAATAATCATGACCTTCACTGTTTCCAAATCCACTAATTATCTAGAAACAGTTTACATAATTCTAATCCTAAACAATTATCTTTATAAAACTTAGGTGATCCCCCCCAAAAAATACATAGAAAATGTTACATTAAGGAAACATTAAAAAGTTAACCATGGTTATTGTTATGTGACTAGACAATGAATCACATTTCTTTCTCCTTTATTTTAATAAGCAGGTTATATTTCTATGGTGAAAATAAAATGAATATTTCATAAGTATTTTTAAGAGTCTACATAAAAAGACTTTTTTTACTATTGACTTGTAATTTTAGCAATTAATATTACAAATCTTTATGCACATGAACATACATCATCAGAATTTTTTGAAGTGTTTAGAGAAGATTTCTTGATTCCTCTTCCACCCCTCCCTTCAAACATGTTCCTTTCTTGGTCTTCCCCCTATTAGGATATAGGACTGCCATCCTCCCATTCGTTCAAGCCCGAATCATAGACAATCATCATTTATCAGGCTTTTTCTCTTACCTTCCCACAAGTCCGTCAATAACCACTGACAGCTCTACTTCTAAAATATATCCTGAATCCATTCATTTCTCTCCATCTCTACTGTCAGCACTTTTAGTCGGAACCAGCATTTTACAAACTGTGAGTTGCAACCCATTGGTGAGTTATGAAATCAATTTAGTAGTTGACAAGCAGTATTTCTTCTTTTATAGTGAAATCAGATAGAAAATCTCAGAGCACATCACTCATAGTAAGGGTATCGTCTCATGAAATTGTTCATGCATATGTGTTTATGTACTGAGCCACCACATAAAATATGTTTCCTCTTGCAGATGGTGGTAAAAAATATTTGAAAGCCTTCATTTAAACCCCCCATCACTTCTCACCTGGAGTGCTTGAAACCTAGGATGCTTCTTCTAAGCATGCTGATACCCCAGACACCTTGCCACGGCCTAGAGATTCAACATGATTCTGCACTTGCTTACCTTTTGTAAATGATACCATCTCCTCAAAGTGGTCTTTCTAACATGTCCTCCAATTCCCACTGCCTTTTATTTCTTAGCATTTATTACTACCTGAAATTACCTTGCAGTCTTTTTTACAGACTTGTTTACTGCCATTCTCCAATGGCTCGAATATAAATTCTAAGAAAGGAGGGCCTTCATTATCTGCCTTGTTCACTGATGTATCTCCAGAGCCTAAAACAGAGCCTGGCACATGGTAATTGCTGACTAGATGTTTTCTGATTGAGTGACTTACTATATATGTGAAACTAGACTAGATCTGGAATCAAAAAGGAAAGACACACCTTACAGAGTCATTTAATTTACTATATGCTTTTCTGTTCCTTATCTCTATTCCCTTCCAGTTCCCTGTGGGCAAGGACCCTGCAGTTTATTCAGTGTTTATACCCTCAGACTTGCATGGTTCCTGGTACCTAGAGGATAAATGTTTTTTAAGTGAATGACTCAGATCATGAATTTGTGATGGCTCCAATTACACAGAGTTGAATGATTTTCCAGCAGGTCTCTGGAGTCTGAGCTAAGCAAAGGAAAGGTAAACATTTGGTTAGATCTCAGATAAGGATGTTTAATTAGTTGAAGCTAATGACTGGAGAGTCATGAAAGGGATAGACAATGAAGTATAGACTTCTTCCTTCTGGCTTTATTTACATTTTTAATAAACAGCTTAGGTGCCTCTTATTAAAAAGTTTTCATTTTAGTCACGTTTAAATTTTTAAAAAATCATTTTTTTTACTCCATTCTTTAGAATATAAGTCCTTATTAGCATTGACTTTTGCTCATTACAATAATAAGGAATTTACCCTTAGAGCAATAAGGATTTACTTCTTACATTATTTTCCTTCATGATATAATGTCTTAGGAAGTACACCTACTGATTGTAAAACTCTGGAGTGGGTCTTTACTACAGATAACTCCATCAGCATTCAGCTAAAGACCAAAGGAGTTGCAGGAAACAATTAAGGGTACCACCCAACTAAGTCTCCGACAATAAACATTGTCAGACTAATTCCCCATCTCCATTCATCCCAGCCTTGACTCTGCATACCCATCAAATTATCCCAGCAGCCCATGTTTAGGGTCAGTAAGAACACAGGAATCTTACGGAAAGCCTGATTACCCAGTACTGAGTCAACCAAGCTAACTGACCCATTAGTGATAGACTGGTTTCTCAAGATTATTAGACGATTCAGGTATTTTGTGTTGGTGACAGAGGAATAAATAACTTATTATTTACATTTACATTTTCATTAGTCATCTGTTTTCCTTTCTGGCGATAGTTTATTGTGAGAAACAAAGAAAACGGTTCCATATTTGGATCAAATGTTTACATCTTCCAAAGGTTAACATTAGGAAGAGCATTAAAAAAAAATCAACTTGGCTGCAAGTATAGTGGGAAAGTACATCATTAAAACTTTATCTCTTCCCCCTAAGAATGTTCAAGCACTCAGAAAATATTATACTCAGCCCTTTTGGCTAGGTTCATTGATTGCAAGTGATACCGTCTCATCTTGCAAGCAAGTGAGGAAGATGGAGTCATAAACAAGAGGTCTTACTCTCAAGGGCACACAGTCACAATCAAAGTTAGAATTTAAGACACCTCCAAAAGCTTACACAACTGAAACCAATATTCTAGAATTGCTGTCAGACAAGAATTATGCTCATAGCCTGCCATACCCTGGGCTATCACCTAGCCTTGATTCTAATTACCATTATCAGAGAATGATGGCGTTTGAAAGAAAAAGGACCATCAATTCATCCAGTTCAACTCCTCACTTTTCAGATGAAAAAAGAAACACCAGGAAGGTGAAAGCACTTGCCTGAGATGGTCACGAGTCAGTTGTAGAGCCAGAATTGGAATCCAGTTTCCCAACTCCCAGTGAAAAGAGTCTCTCCACCATGTTACTCAAAAATATCAACATCTATGCTGAAGCCTGAAGAGGCCTGAGCTCCTGCTTCTTGCCCAGGCCGTGGGGGTGGGTGAACTAATTTCGCTGACCGTTAGGCTGAGAGAAAACCTTAAGAGCTCAGCTACAATCATAGAAGCTCACCCAGGACAGAAAGTGCTGAGATCCGGGCTCAGGCAAGAATGAACTTGTCCATCCTGGTTGTTCCAGAAGCTCACTTGGCCACTTGGCCAGTACTTAATACATATTAAAATGATCTAACTTCTTCCTCAGAACTCTAGCTAAATGTGTTTATTTTGTTTTTAGTGGGGAAAAAAGAACCAATTCTATTAATCTGTGCATTGAGGGTGCGTAGGTGACAGATCTGTGAGAGGGAAGGGCCTCCGGGCTAGACAGACAGTGAGTGCGGGGGCTTGCAGCCGGATGAGCAGGGACAGACAGTGGGCACCCACCTGGTGGAGCTTGAATAGTTAGGGTAGGGCAATATCATTGGGGATCTTAAATTTGGCTTAAGGAGTTTAGACTTGAAAATAGAGTATTAGAAATTCTGACACCAATTGAAGATGTGTTTTAAAATGAGTCGCTTAGTAGCATGTGATGGATGCGCAGGAGAGAGGCCGACTAGGAGATTGCTTGCGGGCCAGGAGGGAACGCTTTAGAGTGCCTCTCCTTTGACTTCTTAAAAATTCATAAACAGAACCTGGAGGCCTAAGGTAGTCCCTGCAGCCTCCCCGCTCCTGCGGCAGCACGCCATGGCTTCTGCTCCACCCTTTGAACTTCTGTCCCTCCTCTCATCATCCAAAGCCCACCTCCCCCAGGGAGTGAATCCCCTGCAAGGTGCCGGCACCACCATCTGCGGCAGCCTCCAGTTCCTGGGCCAGCCACCAGACTCCATAGAAGAGCCTTATTTCAGGGGCCTCTAGCCCTTTCCCAAGCCCTTGGACTTGACAGGGCTGTGCTGACATGGGGAGCGCTGCAGCTAGAGAACAGAGTGGGGAGACCAACAGGGCTGTGAAGGACCGTCCAGAACCTGGAATGCACAGATATGAGGGGTCAAGGCAGGACAGCGGGTCAGGAATGAAAACAGCAAGAGAAATCACAGCAATGAAGCACTTTGAGAGAATTTTTGTTCCCCCAGGATGAATTCTTCACATTGGCATGATATTAAAAGTCACCCACGGGGGCTCCACTCCACTCTCCTAACTACTGTTCCTTGTCTTTCACCATTTATAGAACATGCCTTGGACTCTGGGCTCCCCTCCTTGTTCTCATCCGCAGCACCCCCGTCAGAGCCACCACCAGCCTGCTCTCCCCCCTCCTGTGAGTCCACGGCTCCCCACCTTGTGACGCCACACCCAGCGGCATCCGTCTCCCCTCACTTCCACAGCCTTGTTCATGAGTTACATTCAGTTTCTCTATCAGATGTGGCCTTTTATTTTTCTGCCTTATCTCAGGCCGCGCGTCAGGCCTCACCACTTTGCTCTCTTGTGTGTACACACACACACACACACATACAACATACATATGTATATAGAGACATGTACATAATGAATAATGTATCTTTTGTATTTTAATATAGAAAACACATTCTTATACAACGTATAAGAATTTATGAATAATGAATATATTCTTGATGAATTCATGTCACCCAAAATGCAACGCACAGGCATACTTTGTTTTATTGCACTCTTTATTGAGCTCCACAGATACTGCATTTTTTACAAATTGAAGGTTTGCAGCAACCCTGCATCTGGCTAGTCTATCTGCACCATTGTTGCAATGGCTCTTCATGTTTCTGTTGCATTTTGGCAATTCTGCCAATGTTTCAAACTTTTACATTATTATTATATTTGTTATGGTGATCTGTACTCAGTGATCTTTGATGTTACCATTGTAATTGTTTTGGGGCACCATGAACCACACCCATTTAAGACAGCAAACTTAATCAATAAATGTTACTTGTGCTCTGACTGCTCCAGTGACAACAGGCTGCTCACCTCTCTCCCTCTCCTAAGGCCTCCCTGTTCCCTGAGACACAAAAATACTGAAATTAGACCAACTAATAACCCTTCAATGGCCTCTAGTTTTCAAGTGAAGAGAAGAGTCACTTCAAATCAAAAGTTATAAATGATTCAGCTTAGTGAGAAAGGCATGTTAAAAGCCAAGATAGGTCAAAAACTAGACCTCTTGAACGAAACAACCAAGTTGTGCATTCAAGGGCAAAGTTCTTGAAGGAAATTAGAAGTGCTACTCCAGAGAACACACAAATGATAGGAAAGCAAAACAAACAGCCTTACTGCTGATATGGAGAAAGATTTAGCGGTCTGGATAGAAGATCGAGCCAGCCACATTTCCCTGAGCCAAAGCCTAACGCAGAGCACAGCTCTAAATGCCTTCAATTCTATAGGCTGAGAGAGATGAGGAAGCTGCAGAAGACAAGCTGGAAATTAGCAGAGGTTGGTTCATGAGGTTTAAGGAAAGAAGCCATCTCCATATCATGAAAGTGCAGGTGAAGCAGCAGGTGCTGATGGAGAAGGTGCAGCAAGTTATCCAGAAGATGTAGGGAAGGCAGTGACTGAAGCGGGCTACACAAACACATTTCCAATGTAGATGAAACGGTCTTCTGTTGGAAGAACATGCCATCTAGGACTTTCATAGCTAGAAAGAAGTCAGTGACTTCTTTAAAGGACAGGCTGACTCTCGTTAGAGGCAGTTGGTGACTTTAAGTTGAAGCCAATGCTCATTTACCATTCTGGAAATCCTAGGGCCCTTAAGATTTATGCTAAATCTGCCTGTGCTCTATAAATGGAACAGCAAAGCCTAGATGACAGCACATTTGTTTATACGGTTTACTGAATTTCAACCCCAGACTTATAGCTTGGGAAAAGGATTCCTTTCAAAATATTACTGCCCACTGACAATGTACTTGGTCACCAAGAGCTCTGATGGAGATGGACAAGATTAATATCACTTTCATGCCTGCTAACACAACATCCATTCTGCAGCCCATGTATTAGGGGGTAATGTCAAATCACACCTTGTTATTTCAGAAATACATTTCATAAGACTGTAGTTGCCATAGAAAGTGTTTCCTCTGATGGATCTGGGTAAATTGAAACCTTCTGGAAAGATCACCATTCTAGATGCCATTATGAACATTTATGATTCATGTGAAGAGGTCAGAATATCAACAACAGGAGTTTGAAAGAAGCTGATTCCAAGCCTCATGGATGGCTCTGAGGGATCCAAGCCTTCAATGGAGGAAGTCACTGCAGATGTGGTGAAAACAGCAAGAAGGACTAGCCTTAGAAGTGGAGCTTGGAGATGGGACTGACCTGCTGCCATCTCAGGATAAAGCTCTCACCATTAAGGAGTTGTCTTAGGGATGAGCAAAGAAAGTGGTTTCTTGAGATGGAATCTACTCCTGGTGCAGAAGCTATGAAGATTGTTGAAATGACAACAAAGGATTTAGGAACAACATAAACTTAGTTGATAAAACAGTGGCAGATTTTGAGAAACTTGACTCCAGTTTTGAAAAGTAGTGACTCTGCGGCATCTTACTGCACTGACGGACAGTGACTTCAAAGGGGTGTGGGGGGGACTTGATAATATGGGTGAATGTAGTCACCACATTGTTTTTCATGTGAAACCTTCATGAGAGTATATATCAATGATACCTTAATTTTAAAAAAAAGTTCTCTGGGTAAAATGCTATCGAACGTCATGACATACTACAGAGAAATCATTAGTGAAAGGCATGTGGCAAACCTCACTGTTGTCTTATTTTAAGAAACTGCCCCAGCCACCCCAGCCTTCAGCAGCCAGCACCCTGGGCAGCCACCAGCCGTCAACATCCAGGAAAAACCCTCTGCCAGCAAACAGATTATGACTCACTTTCAAAAGCTGAGATAACGGTTAATATTTTTAAACAGTATTTTTAAAGTATGTGAATTGTTTCTTGAGACATAATGCCTTGCACACTTAACAGACTACAGTATAACATAAACATCATTTTATATGCACTGAGAGACCAAAAACTGCATTTGACTCATTTTATTGCTGTATTTGCTTTATTGTAGTGGTCTGAAACCATGCAGTATGTCTGAGGTATGCCTGTATAAGTATGTAGCATTTTACTTCACTTTTCCTATTATCTGAAGTCTTCTCTCTTTGCTTTTCCGTGTGACTCATTCCAAATTTCTTTCTATCCTTAAACTTTACCCTCAACCAAAACACAGCCCATCATCTCTATGACCTTTCATTTCTCCCTACAAGTTCCCATCTTTAAAAGCTCTGCTCAGGTAATTCTTGGGTGGTTTTAATCAATGATCTGGTAAAATGACAAGACTGTATGTAGCAGTAGGATTTACCTGGAGGTTGGTGAAAAGAGGAAGGCGCTATTTAGCCAGAGTCAGGGGGATCTCGGAGGCCAGTGCCGTAAACAATGGGCTACTACTCCTGCAGATGGGGTGCACACATGCCTTAGATGACAGCCCAGCCTGAGGCGGGCAACCAGGAACACCTATCAGATGAGCAGTTACTAGAATGGGGGAAAGTTGCAAATTTGCTAAACTGCTTATTTTGTGCATGTTTAAGGACCACCAAAAGGGAGGGAAAGCATATGCTTACATTGCTAAAGACTAGGGAATAGGAGATAAAGGGTGCCCATTTTTTAGAAAGCCTGGGGTGTGGGAGACAGCACAGACTTGCTTCAAGGCGTTCTAAATCCTTGTAATTTTACCTGTGGCCTATCTCCACTGACAGCTGTGACTGCTATTTTAATTTTGAAATTCAGCTGCTCCTTTGCCAGTTTTGACCCAACATTTTAGGCATGTTCAGAAGCATGACTCATGACCCTCTCTGAAGGCCAAATACTTCAGTATTCAATTAGCTCTCTGCTTCCTGATCTGCTGGATGTTCTCAGACCAAGATGCAAAACTGAGACCATTTGAGAAAGGAGGAATTCCAGCCAAGACATTTGGCAAAAAACACTGAAGACCACATGAGAGGCCTAAAGGACAAAGGGAAGGAGATTAAAAACATAACTGCCAAAGTTTTACTTAATCTAAAAGAGCCTATTGATTAGATAATGCCATTCCTTTCAATAACAAGCATGACTAAAATGTTTGCAACGCCTTCTGGTTTGCTTCAAGGCTGGGACCTCGGGGAGAAGGGAAGGCAACAGGGTAAACAAGCTGTACAAGCATCTGGAAGAATAAATATTAGCTTTAGGATTCAGGTGCTAGGAGAGATGATTTAATTTCAGGAAAGTAATTCTTATCATCAGGCTATTCATTAGTTTCTATTAAAGTATACGTCTTGCAGACTCAAACTTTTGCACTAAATAATTGTGATTTTATTAAATTTTTTTCACAAAATACAAAGCTTTGCACCACATTAGTATTCTAGCACAAGAAAATCCCAAATTTTTCATTGGTGGAGAGGCATGATTTATATATAGAATGTTGATGTAATGCATTGTCTTAAAAGTAATATTAAATAAAATTGTCATGACAAAGTAATGCCAATCTCGTATAACATGCAGATTATTGCTTAGAACTTGCATATACTTTTAAATGGCACATACACAAATAAAGGATACTAACATCTCAAAATTTCAAGGGAATTACCTAAAGATATTAATTCCTCCAGATAAAGCATAACCAGATAAAATAAAGAATATTAATTTGCTATTTTAATTGCTGATAAATCTGAGTAACAATGATTGTAAATTAACAAGTCTCACATTTTGTAAATCAAAATTCTTCAGCCTAAGGAAATAAATTAGAATGTGGTCTCAAAATGTTAAAAGTATTTTGAAAGACTTCCAAAATCTTGTGACAATTAAATAGTAATGTTATATATTCTAGGGGAAAATTGTGTATATCACTTTAGCTATCACATTTACTGCAGTTTTCAAGTAAGTTTTTCAAATTAAACCTAATGTATTATTATTATAAATTCTAATAATTTGCAAAACTCACAAATCATGCTAGTTACAGGTTAGTATGAGAATATTATCTATGTAAAAATTCCTTAATAAGGAAGTAGATGTAATCATACTAGAAGCAAACTAAGCAAGAAACAGAAAAATACATACCATATTTTATTGTTATATTTTTAGGGTTCATTAACCAAGAAGTAGCAAATACCTTAATGCATACTTAAGTACAGAAAGAATATGTAACAACATACAGAAAAAAGTATACAAATGATGATTAACAAGTTTTCAGCCAGAGGAATTATATCTTTGAGATTAGAAATATTTCTCATTGTTTTTGGTCTTAAATATAGGGCCTGTATCAAAAACTGTACTGCTCAGAGGCAATCAGTGTAAACATTTCAATGCAAACAAACCCACCTTTAGCAGCTGCCTTCCCTTCTTCACTGCTATCCAAAATGTCTAATAAAGGTATGACTTACTATCAAAGCTAGTCTGGGCTACAAAGGGGTAGGGCTCAAGTCCTTGGGTGTTGTACTTTGGAAAAACACCCTGAGTAATCCATTTGCTGATAAGCTTGTTTTCAAGAGAAACATGACCATCACTAAATTTGCTCCATTAAAGAACAGATTCAATCATGCTCCACAGACTAGCAGCCCCTCTAACAACACAGCTACCTCAGTCCCTCCTCCTCCTGTCATAGGCTCTAAGGAAGAACATTTAGATAATTTACATGCCTACAATGAATCCCCAGCTGACATATGTTATAAAGCTGTTACTGATAAAACCAGTTTAAGAAAAAAGAAACTACAGATGTTTCTCAATAAAACCATAGCATTACGAGCCTTGCCTTGCATTTTAAAAGTATTATTAAATGCTACATGGCTTCCCATAGCCTCTTACTAAATTATGTTTTGTCCGATTGCTACTTGAACTTTTTTTTTTCCAATGAAAGAACATACTTGCAAACCTTAAATTTGCCACAGTAGACTGGGAAGTCTGTGGGTATGGGGTGACCTCACAAGTAGATATAGAAAGGTGATGGCACAAGCAAGGGAGGTGCTAAGGAAGTCTTTGGTGGCATTAGGAGGATGAGATGGAAAGGCTGGAAGGATTCAGAGAGAAAACTTCTGGATTGAGGGAGAAGCATCATGGCTGTCAAGGGAAAAATCAATCTCGGTGTCTGCTCCAACTCCACGTCCTACTGGCTTTTCATTATTCTCACAAATATTGCATGTGTTTTGTGTCAGAACTCACTTCCAGTAGCTTTAGCATGTCTGTCATCAAACCAGGTGTGGTTAAGGCTGGGAAGGTCTGTGTGTGCTGGGATTTCTGACAGGAGGGGTCTCACTGTTGCGCTGTTCGCACCTGTGGAGAAACACTGCACCACATTTCTGATAAAATTACATAAGTTTGCTTCCTATGAAATCCAAAACACATAAATATATAGTTTCAATGAAGTATAATTGATGATGTTAACAAATACATGGACTTCTCAATTTCATACAACAGAGTGAACCACTTAAAGCCAATTCAAATGTATATTTACATATTTGGGGTTAAAAGTACCTAGGAACTGAAATTTGTTCAAACATTCAATAGTATCTTTTGGAACATGTTTATTTCCCTTAAAAATGAATCAGAACAAACATAAATATTACAGTGTACTTTCCCCTATGTATCTCCATGAGAAGAATGTTTCTAAATGCACAACAAATGGTGTATCAGACCGTAATCTGGCTCTTCACACGAGCGAAGAACCATTCTCCAAATGCCCGGTGCACCTTGGAGAAAGTATACACTTAAAAACCAATACTTCAGCAAAACTTTGACTTGAGTCACATAGATTAAAATTTAGAAAAAAATTCGATTCAAACACCTATGCTAGAAACAGGCAGTTTTAAAAACTAGACCTTCACAACAGTACTGGATCGCCCATAGGATATCAGTCACCCTTAGGAATGGTAAAAACATTATTTCTCTTAACATAGGGATAGTCCATGAAATAACAAAGTTACAATTGGAATAAAAACTGCACTTCAATTTACCATAAGGAATCAAGACAGTTCAAGTAGGAGTTAACTGCTTTGCACTCATATACAACTCCATTTTGAGTTTTAAGTAAATGCAAACAATACTCATTAAAAAGATTTTAGACACAAGAAGGAAACTCTATAAACCCAAGCTTATAATTTTTAAATTCTACTGAGTAAAATAAAATATCTAATGCAGATTCTATAATCTTGCATGCTATTTAGTTGATTTTCATTCACTTTCAAAATTTTGTAAGAATGTTTATTTTCTAGACTACTATACATTCAAAGAACATATTTATAGTTATAGGTTGTCACTAACCTTTTTCTACAAAAATAGAGTTGCTTAAAAATTTATATCATTATTTTTATTTTCTATAAATATTTTAACAGAGGTGTTAAATATCAGAATGCCTAACAGAATCATTTAAATTGATCCATGTAGTCAAAACACTTACTACGTAAAATACCTAGCAAAAGTTTGTCATTTAATAAATGAAAAATTCATCATTTAACAAATGATGTTCTGTCTTTACTTGAATCTTAGATAGGCGGACACAATCTCAGAACAGCAAGTATAGCTCTCAAAAGTTCTGACTTAAAGTACCATGGCAGTCTAGTGTCTTTTCCATTTCATGTCTGTTATATGAGGAAATACATAGAATCTACTTTTGGATGTTGAATTAGGTATCATGCAGCCAGCATATAATAAGAATTGTTGACTAAGGTAATAAACTTTAGTCAAAATACTGATATTTTAAATACACATATTTAGTGAGTGGCTACACTAACAAAAGGAGCTGTCAATGAAAGTAAAAATGAAGTTATAAGCATGAAATAGCAACTATAAAAACTGAAAATGCTATATGGAAACTCACTAATGTTACAGCTTTATATTATCGTCATTTTGATGGTGAGTTTAAAATCTGTGTTCAGAAACTATAGAAATATCCAAAGAGTTAAAAATACTTGTTTCAAGTTTTGTTTCTTTTTAAAGGAATGGATTTCCAAAATAGTTTTCTAATACAAATGTCTTCCTTTTAAAAAGCCAATTTTCTTGCAAAAGAGCAAGAAAAGAAGAAGATAAAACCATTGATTCGTACCCCTCTAAACACCCAATACACATTTAAGTGCCCATGATGTGGAAGGCACTAAATTTTGTTTAACAAATTCTCAATGTAATATTAGAAGCTTTAAAAACAAATACCTATATTTTACATTAATTCTTTCAAAAATGAGTGTACCTTATATAAGCCAATCAATCTCATTTTGTCATTTAGTTATTGAGACTTGAATTACCTTCTTTAAATGTTCTAAAATTTATCAGGTTCTGTCTGCACTGGATGGCCAAATCAAATCAAATTAAATCAAAAGTCTTGCCACATCCAGCTAGTGTCCCTTCATGATCATAACATGAACAATGAAAGAGCCAAACATTCTCCTTCAAACTGAGAAACCAAATGGACTAGATCTTTTGGTTTGGGTTCAATTAAACTGAAGTATTCACCACTGGTTAAGTTTAATATCTTTTTTTCTCAGGTAAGAACAATCATTAACGTTCTTGAGAAAAATAAATAAATGCAGTAACAGCTAACTAAATAATTCCATATTTGGGTTGCAGAAACCAATGCAAAAGCAAGCATAAACTCACACACACAAAAACAAACAAAAAACCAGCCACTAGTCATTTATCGTCACATTTAAGACAAGAAAATTGATAATCAGAATACTTGGATTAAATGACCTATTTTTTTTCCTGTCCTTTAGGAAAGATAGAAATTCAAAGCACTCGATTCTGACTAAGCAAGCATGGCAGTAAACTGCGAGTATGATGTGAATACTGACTTTTTTTGGAGTTTTGGTCTCATCAAGAAGAAGCCTACCTTGGGAGAAGGATAAATACCAATTGCACAGGACTTTGGTACTGGTGATGTTGGTATGTGAAGCCAGGGGAGGTTTTATATATAGAAATAATATTCTTTTTCACAGAAAATGTGAAAGGGAAGCAGATAAAGACAGCTGTGCTGCAAGATTTTTTCCTAATTATTCCTCTACTAGCCTAAATAGTCATCTATAACATGCATTTTTAGGAGAAATTAATCTCTTAAGGAGCTCTGCAAGATGTATCTTAAGCCTTACTATAAAATAAAAAGCAGTCATTTGATAAAATGTTAAAAATAGAAATAAAGTGATGTCTGAAGAACCTATAAATGCAGCAAGAATTTTTCATAACTGAACTAATTAAATATTCCCAAAGGAAGCAAAATACTTCATCAGTAATAGATGATTGCATATCTAAATGAAAGATAAACCTAACAGCCTATGAAAAAGATCACTTCAACAATTTGGAAATTAAACCCTACACAGGTATTGACAGCCACTGGAAGAACTGAGTGCAGTGTGACAAAATGTGGACTGCGATGTACAGATTTAAAAGCAGTGCCCATTCTTTCAGCAAAAACTGATGACATAAAACCAAGTATACCAAAGTAGTATAGTCATCTTTTCACAGAGAAAAATGCCAGTGCAGATTAACAGATTTCTGAAAAGATTCACACTATATTTATAATTTTTCATTTAAACCTTTGAGATTTTTATCCATGCTTATAATGCAGAGGAAATTAGAAAAGAAATCCTGGGATAAAAACTAAGTTTTAGTTCTTCTTTTCTAGAAGTAAAAAAGAAAAACAGAAACAAAACAAAACAAAAAACACACCCAAACCCTGAATAGCCAGTATAATTAATAAAGAAGCACAAGAACATGCCAAAAATCCATCCTATCAGTAGACATAATGCAGGTAGTATGCTCATCAATAGCCCACTTTCAGTCAAGTTTTCCATTCTGAAGACTATTTCTGACTTTCTCTTGTCTGATCCGAGAGATGACTCTGATGCACCCTTTTGTGATTTTGATCATCCACATGACATTCATCACATCTAAAACAGAACAAGTAGAGATCCAGGAACATTGGATTAAAAATCCAAGCCTAATGTAAGCTTCTGTTCCTAATATGGAATAAAGGTACCAATAGAAAGGAGGTATTGAGGCAATTCGTACGATGAAGAACACCACGGTCATGAGTATTCCATTGATGACATTAGCCTTGGAAAACTTAGGATACTTCAGAGCCTCCAAGAACCACCTGGAAAAAAATTAAAGAGACATCACACTTATTTTGCCTCTCTGAGGATTAACCATTTTCATTTTAATTTTTGGTTTTTAAGATTCGGTGAACATCCCTAAGAGTTATATGGAGAGGCAAAGGGCCTAGAATAGCCCACACAATACTGAAAAAGAATGAAGTTGGCAGATTCACACTACCCACTTCCAAAACTTACTATAAATCTATAGGAATCAAGACCGCATGGCACTGGTGAAAGAAAAGACAAATGGATCAACAGTGTCAGCCCAGAAGCAGTCCCACACATATACACTCGACTGATTTTTGACAACAGGGTAAAGGTAATTCAATGGAAAAAGAACAGTCTTTTCAAAAGAACTGGAACAACTGCTATCTAAATGCAGAAAAATGAATCTAGTCAGAGACCTCATACCTCATACAAAAAGTAACCAAAATGGACCACAGACTTGAATGTAAAATACAAAACTATGAAACTTCTGGGAGAAAACACAGGTAAAAAACTGCACAATTTTGGGTTTGGTGATAGTATTTAGATATAACACCAAAAGCATGATCCATAGAAAATATTGGTAAGTTGGACTTCACTAGAATTAAAAATTTGTGAAAGGTACTGTTAAAAGAGAATGAAATGACACCCATACACTGGGAGAAAATATTTATAAAATACATATATGATAAAGTACTTGTATCCAAAATTTGTAAAGAACCTTAAAACACAATAGGGAAATGACACAATCAAAACATGGGCAAAAGATCTTAAACAACTCATCAGAGAAGATATACAGCAAAAAAATAAACATATGAAAAGATGTTCAACATCCTATGTCATTAGAAAACTGTAAATTAAAACAATGAGACATAACTACACATCTATTAGAATGATTAAAATCCAAAAATATGATAATACCAACTGCTGGAAAAGATATTGAACAACAGGAACACTCATTCATTGCTGGTGGGAATACAAACTGGTAAAGCCACTTTGGAAGACAGTATGGCAATTATAATGCTAAACATACCAGAGCATACGATCCAGCACTCCTAGGTATTTTTCAAAATTATTTGAAAAGTATGCCTACACAAAACCTGCATGCAAATGTTTAAAATAGCTTTATTCATAATTGCCAAAAACTTGAAGTAACTGAGATGTTATTCAATAGGTGAATGGATAAGCAAATTATGATAGATACATACAGTGGAATACTATTCAGCAATAAACAATAACCATTCATGCAAAAACATGGATGAATCTTAAATGCATGTTGCTAAATCAAATAAGCTGGTCTGAAAATGCTTCCCTTTAATGACACTCTGGAGAAAATAAAACTATAAAGACAGAAAAGAGATCAGTGGTTACCAGAGGTTCAGGGAGAGAGAGGGAGAAGGTGGAGTAAGTGAAGGGAAGGGGATATTTCAGGGTGGTGAAACTATTCTGTATGATGCCATAGTGGTGGATGCACGACGTTATACATTTGTCAAAACCCACAGAATAACATGAAGAATGTATGCAAATTTTAAAACATCATTTAGGAGGGTAGGAGATGCAGGACCAAATGTAGACTGTGACAAAAGAATCTAACTGCATTACGAATAAAGGACATAACCTTACTGAGGGAGCAGGGGGTAAAAACAGGTCCTGATCTGAGTAACTTTGAAAATGAATGGAGACTCTAAGACTACAGACAAAAGTAACTATACAGTGGTGCTCTCCTTGGTAAAGCTGTGACTCCTGAGAAACATGTTAACAATTATACATGTATATTGGCATTTAACAAACAAGTAAATTAGTTTGGTGGTGAAGTGAGGATGAGGTTTCTCATTGTTGGAGAGGAAAGTTACAGACAAGTGAGTGGAGGAAGCTAGACTGACCCACATGATGCTGAATTAGAGTGAAAACATTAGTATGAATTCATGTTCAGCTTACACAGAGGTGAATGTATACAGAAATAATTATAAGTATGTGTGTATACACAGGTTACATTAACAAGTTGTCAGTCAGGAGGGCACAGAAACAATGATGCCCCAGTAGCAGTGAGCACACCGGGGCCCAGAGTTTGGTTTCTAATACCATTCTGCAATAAAAAGAACCAGACCTCCATGAGAAATAGCTGATTCTAAGGCTGGGATAGAGAATATACGATATGAATCTAGAAAACATTTTAGTGCCAGAAAATAAGGAAGTGCTTTTAAAAATCCTTACTGAATAAGATGTGTTACAGGAGCACAGGAACCGACTGAAACAGTTCGCAATGGCTAAAGCTAGAACAGTTTGAATAACAAAATAAATAATGTAGCATTGATGAAAACCCCAAGTGTAAAATAAATATCCACAAGTCCATAGTAATTTAAGTGAATGTATAAATCAGTGATTGGGGGAGGAAAGATAATAATTATCTTGTGCAGAGTAACTATAAATAATTTATGTACATACTGCACCCTCAAAGAGGTGAAGCATAACTCCCCAGTCCTGGGTGGAGTGGGGGCCTCTGTACAGTGACTACCTTCCAAAGAGCTCAGTACAGAAGGCAGGTGGGTGAAAAGAATAACTTTAAAATTGAGAAATTTGGAAAATCCTACCTCAGCCAGGCAAACAAGGAAAACATCAACAGTCATGGTGACCTGATAGAATGTGATGAGAATGGCACTTTACTTCTTGGGTCATAACCCAAGTTTAATCATGAGAAAAACATAAGACAAACCGAAATGGAGAAACATTCTACAAAACCCCTGACCAGTGCTCATCAAAACTGACAAGACCATCAAAAACAACGAAGGCCTGAGAAACTATCACAACCAGAAGACTAAGGAGATATGACAATTAAATGTCATGAGGTATCCTGGATGTGATCCTGGGGCAGAAAAAGGACCTTAGGCAAAAACTTAAGAAAATCTGAATTCATTTCTTTGACTATCTGGTGGCCCTGGGATTGCTCAGAAATGCTGTATCTCAAATAACCCACCCCTTTCCGGCCACAACTTCCAGCATCCAGTATCTCACCTTACCCAATTCCACCTAAACCTCTTCTTTGACCCCCCAACTCTTAATCCCTCACTATCAGCCTTTAGGCTTTGCTTCACTTCCTTTCCTGCCCACCTGAACTCAGAGGACTTCAGAACGCATACCCGCACCCTCGGTTCTCTTCCCACCTCATCTGTCGCAGCCACCATGCCCCTCATCAAGCCAGCTGCCCTCCAGCAGGGTGGTATACAGTGAAGGTGGTTGCTATGCTCTGCAATCAGACTGCCTGTCAGAGGCTACCTGCTTCTGCCACTCAGCACCTGTGTGGTCTCCCTTTCTCTGTTATTGACCTCCACGTCTCAGTTTTATCTCTACAAAAATGGGGACAGTGATGGTACCTCCCTTATACTATGAAGCTGCTATGACACACAGTAAGAACTCCCCCATTCTCAGAGCTCAATGTTAAGGTATTATTACTCAGCAATACTGATATTAAGATAAATGGCATAAATATAATTTAAAGAGATCTGAACTTCAGTGGACTTCTCAAATTTTCTTGGCATTCCTTTTACTTAAGTCCACATTCTCCATATAATTGCTGCCAAACCTCTGTCTCACTACTCAAATCACTTCCCTTCCTCATTCACTCTTACTTCTAAGTCCTATCAGAGGACTGAGATATTACATACAGACCATCAATCAGGAATTCCTCAAACTCTGACCCTGTCTCAAAACTTGTCTTCAGCCATCTTTACCTTTATACTCAGAAGAAGATTCTCTTGCCCTCTCCAAAGCTTCTTCACCCATGCTCTGGCTCTTACCCCACTTTCTGGGACTTATTATTATCCATTATTGCCCATTTCCCTTGTTCCATCTAGTTCCCTATCTACAGATTTTTTTTCTTCTCTCTTACAACATACTCACTTAAATCTCAAAATCTCTCCTCTGCTTGTCTTCCCTATCAAACTTTTTGAGAGGGAAGTCAGCAGTATATTCAGAGATCCTCTTGCTGTACTTCGGAACCCAGTACAGTAAGACTGCAAAGAGATCAGTCACCAGCGGCTTCCCCATAACCAAGAGAGTGGATTCCTCTTAGCCTCCATCCTAGGTGGCCACAAGCCTAGGCTATGACACTGCCAGACGTCATACTTCCGTTTCTCCTACCCTGATTTCCATGATACCATTTTGTTTTGATTCCCCAACTACACTTTCTCAGTCTCTACTTCCTCTGCCTGTCCCTTAAAATAGTTGGGCCTCCCAGGCACCATTTCCTTCTCCATTCACTACCAAGGCTATTTCATCTACTCTCAGGAGCTCAACACCCTGACACAAATCTCTGGCTTCAAGTCCTCTTTTAAGCAACACGTGTGGTTCCACATTTCTAAGTTATTACTGAGCACCCTCATCTGGCAAATGACAGATTCTCAAATATGCCTAAAACTCAACAGGCCTAAAACCAAAACCCGACTCCTGGATTAACCTCCCCTTCTCCCCCATTACCACCACCACAGAAAACTCCCTATTTCTCTTCCCATCCTCTCAATCTTTTTTTAACAGATGAAAAGAAACATTTACATTCATTTTTATGAATAAACTCCATTTTAATATAAAAATCAAGGAATTTGCAAAGCAAGCTTTCACATGTAACACTGAGCCATAGAAAATTGGTTTGCGTAATTTAAATTATCGTATTTAAGGTAGCTACATAAAACTACAAAGAGCCCAGAGGGCATTTCTTCAGGACAGTTTGTGTGTTGGTGTGTCACAAGCATCTACATGTTTGCTTTTTTTGTTGTGCAAATTCAGGTTTTTCTGTGGAAAACTTTTTTTTTTTTGGTGTGGCCTATAGATTTTATTTTAAATTGAAGTATAAATGACAGATTCTTATGTACACAGTGGTTCCACATTTGCATAATTGCAAACATATCACAATAAATCTAGTTACCATCTGTCACCATACAAAGTTGATACAATATTATTGACTGCAACCCCCATGCTGTACATTACATCCCCATGACAGATTTGTTTACAACTAGAAGTTTGCACCTACCAACCTTAATGAGTGGAATCCCCCAGTTAGGAACCTGGAGTTGTTACAGACTATTTCTACAGTCTATAACCAAGCGCTGTCCATTTTATCTCCTAAGATTCTTTCTAATCCTTCACTGATTCATTTCATTCCATTGCTGCCATTACAATTTTTGGTCCTCAGTGTCTTTTACCTAAAGGTCTGCAAAAACCCAGCTGGTCTCTCTTGACTCTACCTTTCTAGTCTTTTCTCTTCAATGCCACAAATCCTACATTATATTTATTACTTCCCATTCTCCAAGCACTTCCCAAATTTTTGGTTGTCTGGAAAGGTGATCATCTACAAATCTAGATTTAAAGAACTTTCCCTTTGGCTTTACAGTGTAATCACCATATTTATCTTCTACCAGTTTTTCCATGTGATTAGTTATTCATTCAAGGTGAAACAATGTTCTTTATCTTCCTCTCTCGTGTTAGAAGGACCACCTATTTTGTTGGATTCAACCTCTTCTTATCTGATTAGAACAGTCATTCCGAGAAATGCAGGCTAACAATTTGTGACTTTATATACAGAAACTGAGCAGGAAGAAGGCAGGAGGATGAAGGACAAAACACTTTTTTACCCACCATCCTCAGTCATTACTAAACAGGTATAAAAGAAGAGAGTGAATTATCTGTGTGTGCTATCCTCCCCCACCCCCACAGAGAAGAGCCTGTGTTTGGTCACCTAGCACGTCCTCCTCTCCCTGCCCTTCTAAGGCAACTTGTGCCTTTCAGCTTAAGTTTCCTGGGAGATAATTGTGCAGTGTGGTACTAACTGCAAATAATGTAAAAACAAGGTATTATTTGGTGTATTTCACATTTGGAAAGGATGAGAGCATTACTTGTAGATACAGAAAGAAAAAAGTGAGAAAAAAGGTTTGGAACAAAGAATCAGTAGCTACATGGTACTGGTTCAGTGAGTTTTAAGAGTTCAGAGTTGAGTGAGCCTCTGGGAAAGCTGCAGGGTCCAGGAGATATTGTGAGTTCAAGAGGAATGAAGAGAATTTTAAGAAGTGTTGCTGTGAGTAACAAACTGGATCTTTGTTGACATCCTTGGAAGAACGCCAGCAAGGATTTGGTTGCTGTACTGTTTCTGGGACTGTACACAGAGACTGGTCTGTGAGCTGACCTTAGTTTAGTTATATCTTGGTTGCAAATGTAATTCTCTCAGGCATGTAAACATTTGTACTTAATAAATATTAACTGGAAATTTAGGAGTTCAGGAACTTAATTTTAGAAAAGTTGTCCTCCACGCCCATGTTACTTTGAGTCCCCTTCTACTTCTAAATTATTCCTTCGATATATCTACTTTTCCTTCTCTTATTCAATTCCAGACATTCAACTTTATCTTTTAAATACCATCTTCTCTCATGGCTTCAAATGTCACCGCTCCCTGAGCATTCCAAAATTCTCTGCCTCTCACAACACTTCCACTCGGATGCTCTGCTTGTCCTCTCAGCCAACATCTCCCAAACAAAATCACCTTTCCGCCTGGTCTTCCTAATTCCCCCTCACTTTTAATGGCCCCATTCTTCCAGATCCAAGGTAAAAGTTATCTTAAACTTGTCCTTTTTCTCTATCTCACATTTCTTATCCATCACCAATTTTACCTTCTCGTCCCTCAAAATCTCAATTTTGTTATTTTCTCTTTATCCCCATAATTTAATTTGGACTCCTATTTATTTTCTGGTCTAATGAAATTACACTATTCATTCACACAGCTAAGAGTGGTATGCTAACCTCCTAACTCAACCTTTTGCCTCTAGTCTTACAATCTATCCTACAAATACCAAAAACTATAATTATTAAATAGTAAATTCAGAATGTCTTTCTCTACCATAATACATTCTCACTGTCCACTGAGTCAAATTCAGTCAGCTTTCCCTGGCACTCTACACCTTATATGCCTATCCACCCTCCTCCTAAGACATACTCTTTGACCCTACAAATCTATGCAGTTTCTCTTTCACACAGATTGTTTATTCCACTTTTCAAAAACATGTTCATTTCTTTCTCCTTGAATGAGAGCCTCTCCTCCCCACCAACTTCTAAAAAAATCTTAAAGCATTTTAAGAATATGTCCCACTTTGTGAAGACTTGCATGACAAATATCAATCAATACTAGGTCTCAAAATGTGATCCATGGACCCCTGAAACTTTTCAGGGGGTTAAGGGAAAACTATTTTTATAATAATATTAAAATATGATCCACCTTTCTCATCGTGCTGACTTCAACACCGATGGTGCAAAGCCCTGGTGGATAAAACTGTTGGCATCTTAGTGCAAATCATGGCAATGGCACAAAATGTACTTGTAATTACTGTGTTCTTTACCACCACACACTTGCAGTTAAAAACAATAAAAAAGGGGGGGAGGAACCAGTTTCTTTTAAGAATGTTATTAGCAAAACAGTAAGAATGATTAATTTTATTAAAGCCTGACCTTTGAGTACATGTCCTTTTTTAAAATTGACATGTAGTTGACATACAATATTACACTAACTTCAGGTGTTAACACAGTGATTCAACATTCATATACCTTATAAAGCAGTCTCTATAATAAATCTAGCTGCCATATTTCACCATACAAAGTTGTTACATATTATTAATTATATTCCCTATGCTGTATATTGTATTCCCGTGTCTCATTCATTTTGTAAGTGGAGGTTGGTACTTTTTAATGCCCATTCCATCACCCCCAGCCCTCTCCCATAATATTCTGTAATAAAATGGGACACGCACATAAAGCATTTCTACAAGGTGCAATGGTTGTTGGGAGGAAAAACCCTTGGACGACGATCTGAACTGTGAGCTAAACTACCTGCTTTTTCCACAGAACACCATTTTTACTTGAAAGAACGCTGACAAACTACAGTTATTCAGACGTGGGTATCTGGTATGTACTTTCTCAGAAATGAACAAAGTAAGCTGGTCACATCAAAGGAAAGAAACTCCACAGTGGTTGTTGCCAGTAACAAAATTTGAACTTCTAAATGGGAATCAGAATTTTGGAAAATTTGTTTCTGCCACTGGGAGTTGACTAGCCTGCCAATATTTAAGAACTTTTCTAAAAGAGATGAGCAGTGATATTAACCAATGTGGATGTTTTAGTATTATCTAATAATGCACCAATGTTTGGAAGACCTACAGAACTCAGAGAACCAATATTTCCAAATGACCAAGGCATGATGATACAAACTTCTGCATGGGTAAAAGATTCAAGGCACAAGAGAAACCAATGGATTTGAATGTTAAGAGTATACAGAAAGTTCACTGACATAGTTTCAGGTTCCCCATTTAACTAACCTTTAAGAAACTACTTACTGGTATATTTTAGTGTAGTATTAAAAAGGAATATGCACAATTATTTGAAAAGGCTACTAAAATTACCCCTCCATTTTCCTATTACATTATTAACTCTGAGATGCAGGGATTTTTTCATATGCTTCAACCAAAACTACATTTCACAGACCGAAAACAAAAGTGGACTTGAGAATTCAGCTGAATACTATCATGCCAGGCAATGAAAAGATATGCAAAAATGTACAATAATGACACCGTTCCCACTAATTTTTTTTCACTTTTTGGCACTGTAGCTATTTTTCACACAAAAAAATTATGTTAACAGGAAATATTGTTTATATTAAATGAATTAATAAATATTTTAAATGTCTCAGTTTTAATTTCCAATCTGGTAAATACCAACAGATATTCCCACAGGAAACAAAAGCTCATTCAGATCCTTAATCATTTTTGAGATCAACAAGGATGGTAACAGCTGTTTTATACTACTAATATGGTGCTTTTATTATTGCCCTTTTTGACACAGTGTCTCATTTTGCTAGCTCATTATTTTATACTTTTAAGTCCCATTTTCCCAAACATAGACATGACGCCAGACACAATACCTGCAACTCCCTTACAACGGGGCCTCGGACACGCAGGCACTGAGAAGGTGTCCAGTGAATACTGACTGAACAAAGAGCATGGGTGCAAAGCTTTGTAAAGAATTTAATTTTAAGAACAAGTCATAAATATGTCCTCATAACAGTTAAGGGCATTTAGGAAAGAAATCCGTTACCATCAAGTCACTTTTTATGAAAAGAAACCTGATACATGAGTAGAACTTAACAGCAGAAATTTAATTGAAGCCCAGGTGTCTAAGCTTTATTTCCGTCTTCTTTTATTCTGTACCCCACCACATGCATCCTATGTGCCTCTTTAAATTATACAAAGCCATAAAATAGAAAGAACATAAAAATACCACAAACTCTAACAGTGTTCATGTAGCAGGGCTCAACTTTGTCATGATCTCCCAGCTGCTCCATTATGCCACCTCTGGTTCATATTCTAATGAACAATTAGAACGAATACTCCTCATTTTCTTAATCTACAAATGACTCAAAGCTTTTGGGAAACGGTATAGCATAACTTTTTACTATAATATTAAAAGAGTTAAACTATCTCTAATTTTACAGTTTGCCAAAAAGAGTTTCAAACAAAAACAAATTGAAGTTCTTTTAAATGTCAAAGTTAATTTTCTCCTGCTTCAAAACTGCAGAATCTGAATTACATGCAAGAGGCAGACATTGCTAATGCTTAACTGATCACCTCCTAGGAGTCATTCATTTAGAAAGCAATTAAATGGCTATGATGTGCCAGACAATGTACGGATGCTAGACCATGCAAAGTTTAACAAAATTTGGCCCTTGACCTCATGACATGCAGAGATGAATAAGAAACAAACAAAAAAAAGAGACAGAACTTTACAACAAAAATTATTAATCATCAATGGTATAACTTTAAGTTGCTATTATGGAAGCACAGGCAAGGGACCCCACTATACGGAAGGAGATGGGGTTAGGGATGGAAATAAATCTGAGGCTTGAAGGATGAGTAAGAAGCCAGCAGGCCTTTCCAGCAGGTGGACAAGTTGGAATGAGAGGAGATTTCTGAAAGAAAATGTGGCAGAAAGAGATAAGACAGCTCTCTCTACCTGGACAGCTTTCGGTGTCACATTAAAAAGCTCATTTTTATCCTTTGAGCAGCAGGAACCACTGACGGGATTCAAGCAGGGGCGCCACATATTCATTTTGGTGTTTTAAGCCAGTCACCGTGGAAGACAATAATATCTTAGAGAGATAAAAGCGAAGCAGGACTGGAAGCCGGCAGACAAGTCGAGAGCAGGGACCTGCAAGCTTCTCGCATGAAGTGCCAGAGAGCAGACATAAGGTGACAGGCTTCGGAGGCCATGAAGTCTTTGTCACAAGTGCAAAGGAAGTGCTGGTAGACGAGTGGGCGGGGCTGCACTCCAACAACGTCCACTGACAAAAACAGCGGCGGGTTTGGTCCTCGGGCTTAGCTTGCGGATCCCTGGTCTCGGAAAGCACTGTCCAAAAGAACCTTCTGCAGTAATGAACAGGTTCCCACGGGGCTGCGAAATCCTTGAAATGTTACCAGTTAGACTGAAGAACTAAATTTATTTTAATTTAATTGTAATGAAATTCAGTGTTAATAGTCACGGGTAGCGTATGGCTACTGTACTGAGCAGTACAGGGTTGGAGGCTGGTACAAGCTGAGGCAAGAGACAATGAACTGGGGCGTGGGCAGGAGAGGTGGGGAGGAAGTGGCCAAGGCAAGAAATATTTAGGATGTGATATAATGGGACCTGGTGATGGACCAAATATAGGTGAGGGAGAAAGTCAAAGATGATTCCCACGTCAGCCAGGGGTGAGCCAGAGAATGGCCAGCCCACACACTGAACAAGAGACTCTAAGAGAATACAGAGGGAACTTTGTTGCATCCCATTTTAAACATGTTGAATTTGATGTGCCATCTGGGAGGAAAACTCTTGACTCTAATACAAATAGGTGATATTAGATATACTTTTTTTTAGAGAAGGCAACTGTAGTACACAGATGTTAAATAACTTACCCAAGGTCAGAGCCAGTAAATGCCAAGGTTGAACAGCTTGTCACATACAGTCCATTATAGTCCATTAAGCCAAAATGAGTAAATAGGTCATGAATAGCTGAACCCTTGAAAGCAGCCCGCACCCAGGGAGAAGGACAGAGAAGCTCGGTAGGCCCAGAAGACCTTGGGGAACACCAGCATATAAGGAACTGTCTCTTACTAAGAATGAGAAAAGATGGTCAAAGAAACATGAAAACCAGGTGAGTGAGGTGTCACGAAAGCAAAGGGGTCAGGCAGCAGAAGAAGGCAGTGACCAACAGCATCACATCCACAGAGAGATACATCAGAGGCGAAGAGAGTTCACTGGATTGTTGCAACTGGAAGTCACTGGTGCCTCTAATCAAAGAGTTCCAGCAAAATGACAGAGGTGGAAGCCTAATTTTAATGGGTTTAAGAGCAAAAAAATATGAGAAGTAGAGAAACCAAAATAAACTATGCCCTTCCAGTGTTTACTGGCTTTGAACATATTGAATATATGCTACATTAGCACTCACTGAATATATGCAGAATGACCAGCGCTATGCCAGGTGCTTTGCATACATAATCTCATTGCAACTTCACAACAAGCTGTGAGTTCTACGGATATCATTATCCCCGTTTTATAGCTAAGAAAATCGAGGTTCAGCAAGATGAAGTCTCCCACCAATACACAATGGTAAGTGGGACAGCTGTGATTTGAATGCAGTCTTTTGACTTCAAAGAACGTGCTCTTTGTTCTATACCTTCATATTATCAGCATCTTTGAGGACTGCAGAAGAATGTTTTTTTTTCATTTTAAATGGCTAAGCCCAAGAAACTGATTGTCTTCTTGAAGAAACAAGATTACCACATAAGAAAAAGAAACATGGGCAAACAAAATAAGACAATATGGAAGTACTTGGGAAAGAAAAGGTTAGGCAGCCCTATCTGCAATCCATTCTCTCCTGTTTTGGAGAGGAAGGACCCAACACTTGGCAAGAAAAACAAGAGACTGAGCTAATTGCTTGGTAAACATACTAATGACAGACCTCCTGATAAATGGACTATTTGTTAGCAGAACAGTCTTCATCCATGTAAAACTTTTAGGACATACGTGGTCTAGAATTGCTATGGTAAATGAACCTAGAATGTATAGATTTCTGGGGTCTGAGTCCCCTGGGGAATGTTACATAAGCTATGTAACTATCTGGGTATTAAATGGAGATATTTCATAACCAAGACAGTCCTTCTACACCAGTGATCTGAACTACACATATCACTTACAGACCTCAGAGGCAACCTTATTGCAAGGTGCACCCAACGCAAAAAGGACCTGGGGAATCATGCTGATGGTCCCGAACATATCCTTGCTTTGCCAGCACCTCATGATCACCTGTATCCTTGAGGTTATTAGTAGGCTTAAAACAGGGTTTGCTGTCTAACTCATGAGTCCAATGTCACACTCCCAATTCTCAGGGTTATTCCTGTACCACATCACAAAAGGCTATTTGTAATCATGGGAGCCTTCCCCTGGGTTTGGAATTTTGACCTAAACCTTGAAAGGTAGGCAAATCTTTCAAAATGGAGGGGAAACGGAGGATATGAATAAAGGAAGAAACACGAGAACCACCCACAGGTGTGGGAGGCAGTAAGGGTATAAAACTGCTTCTACCAAGTGGTAAAAAACAAGGCTAGAGATGGAACACAGTACAGGGGAACCTCACAAGTCAGAGAAGGGTCTAAACAGGCTGCAGTTTTAGTTAAGAAAGCAAGGTACTGAAAGTAGGACCTAAGAAGCATTACACTGGCCGTGCTGTGAGGAAAGGACTGAGGAGGAGAGAGTGTGTCTGAAACGGGGAAGTCAGTGAGAGGGCTACTACAGTAATCAAACATGGGACGCTGGTGGCCCTAAGCCAGACCCAGGGATATAGAATGAAGGAACAGCTAAACGTGACACAGAAACACTGCCAGCAGACTGCCTTCAATAACAATAACAATAACAATAACAATGAAAATGATAATAATATATCCATTGTCAAAAAAAAGGGCAACTACCTCCCTCAGGAAGTGTTGCCTGATTTCCTTGCTCCCTCATCCGCTAAGAGTAGGCTATCCCTCACACCTTGCTTTTAAAGAACAGAGTAAGAAAAAGGAAAAACTTCACAGTGAAGAAACCCGGCAAACACCATTTAAACCACACACTGAAGTTCACAACCCCAGGGATGTCACGCAGACAATCAGGTACCTCCTGCTACAATGTGGTAAGAAGGCCACTTCATCTCTGTGGGATTCCTTCCAAAAACCCATAACCTCTTTCTAGTCTTTGAAAAAAAGACAAACCCAGACAGGGGGACATTTTGCAAAGAAACTGGACACTACTCTTATCACTGTCAAGGTCATGAAAAACAAGGAAAGACTAAGAAACTGTTACAGAGCAGAGGAGACCAGGGAAACACATCAACTAAGTGTAATGTGCCACCCTACACTGAATCTTAGAGCAAAAGGAAAACACTAGAAGAAAAGCTGATGAAATCAAAAAAGCCTGGAGTTTACTTACTAATAATGTGTCAGTGCTGGTTTTTCAGTTTTGACAAATGTTCCATGGTAATAGTAGGGGCAACTACATGAAGGGTATGTGAGAGTTTCTATATGTTCAACTTTTCTATAAATCTATAATAAAAAGATTATTTTTTTAAATGGGAGATTAAGATAATGTGGATATCAGAACTTGGGAACAGGAAGAACTTGGTGTCAGTGAAATGAACTGGATCCAGGATGAACCCAGTATAATAAAGCCTTGTCATACTGCAAAGTGAGCTGGGTTCAAAAGCCAGGACCACTTTCCAGCTAAGGAACCCTGAATAAGTTTCTCTAAACTTTCTAAGGCTAGGCTTACTCAAATCTGTACAATGGTGATAATAATTCATAGCACATATTCTCATTTTTATATAGTAGCTTTAGGATCATAGAAAAAAATTCCTCAAATTAAAAATAAGCCGCACAAGTTTAAAATAATTAATGGTATCAATAACCTACCGTTGATTCACAAAAGGGCTGGAGAGTTCTGAAAGCAGGCGAAAATTTCCAATGTATCCTAGCACTCCATCCTTCTGTAGATGATAAAACATAAACACAATGTGTCAGGGATAACATTCATGTCAAAATTTCTAAATATTAAAGAAACATTCAACAGTTTCTCAGAACAATATCAAAACAGATAGTTTGCTAAACTGATTTTCTTCATGAGAATTTAGAAATGCCTTTAGAATTCTACAATATTTTTAAAAGTATATTGCACACTTATGTATATAACGTTCACTAAAAAAAACATTTCAAGCAATTGTCTCACATTGAACCAACGAATTCTGCAAGCAGCCACTAGTAAGAGCATTCTCAAATTACTGTAGAAATAATGATCAAAGTGGTGTGAATTTTAGCAGTGAAGGAATTTTATAGCAATTAAATACCTAATAGGAACTTATTTTTATGTCCAGATAGATGCACCTTAAAAATATCAGAAGTCTACTTATCCTAAATTACAATAAGCCTGCCAGCAGATGAATATTTGCCGAATATAACAACAGATGTTAAATCTTATTTATCATATTTGACCTGAAAAACACATTTATCGATCAGAAGATCCTATAGCTAAAAATCACTTTTGGAACTTTTCTGAATTCAGAAACGTAATGCCTAATGCATTCTACCAATTTAATAACAGAAAAAGTATAGCAGAATTAATTAGTATTAGAAAAAAAAACATAAGTATACATTCCAAAAATTTATAAATATAATTCAAAAACTGTTACTATGTAAATGGAGTCATTCCAGCATTTCCAATTAAATTAGAATTATGATTACACACCAAAGGCAGTAGACCTGCCTGCTTCCCAAACATTAGATACACATGGAACTTCAGAAACTTTTTCTACCATTTTTACCATGCTGCCTTCCAAATGGAACAATAGAAAGCAAAATTTTTTTTAATGAATGCATTTATTTGAAGATTTTCAGTACTTCTCCATGAAAATTAGTTTAGGGATTAAAAATTCAGACCTGGATTATAAGAATTAGCTTTTCCAAAACTAATCTAAAACTTTTTGTAATCTCAAACTCACTGTCCTTAGTGAGACTGGCATGTGTGATGAGGAGGAAGGGAAGGAGGATAGCCACAGAAACAAAGATGGTGCGCAAGTGGGACATGGTGCACAGGCGGGTGGTCATCTTTTTAGACGCAGCCAAACCCAAAAACACAGTCCCGAAACCCAGAACATTGTATGAGAATAATTACGCATGTGTTACTACTTTACATAGAAATATAAAGACTAGACATAGAGTTGAAATTATATATTATTCTGTTATTAAAGTAATTATGTAAAAGTAATTATATATTACTTTTCTGCTACAATAAATGCTTTTAAGTAAAACAATATGACTCATTAATAGTGGAATTAGTAATTCAGTAGACTAACTAAATAAAATGTGTGAAAAATGTAATACTTTGATGTTTTCTTTCTGCACTTTAACTTTGTTGGGTATTTAAATATAGTAGGCTATATTACTGCATGTTTTTAAGAACCATAAATGTAAGAATTTATAACAGAAAAATGTAAATACAATATTAATTAAACCATTACCTATATTTAACAAAAAGTAGTATCTTTCAATCCATGGTACAGTAGGGTATTTTTATTCCTTGTTTCCTTTTCCAGTAATATTCTGAACTGCCTGCAGCCTTTATGATATCTTTTTTTTTCCAGGGGTGAAACAACTAGAGTCAAATGTAATATTCACTTTGAGTTGTAGCTCTGCTCTTAGAAACCCACACTACTGGTATTAGTCCAATATGATGATCTTAAGCTAAATATTTTCTTAACAACAGTGTTTGATCATAAAATACTGAAGATTTTACTTATTAGCAATAGCAGGCTTTTAGAGTTATAATAATTTGGCATCCAGCTCTCTAAAAAAATGAAGACACTTGTGTCTACAGGCTTGTTTTGGCAGACCAGCTGCTTGTAAAGTCCTTTGCATGCATGAATTCATCATACAGGCCTATCCATTTAAAAATATCTGTCATCTTTAAACACACCAAAGCATATTAGATGGATTCCAAAAAGTTAAAGTTTTAGTAAGGACAGTCCTATTTAATGAGGCTACTCTTTTCCTGTAACATTTCTGAGTTCTGAAGCAGCCTGCTTTCCAAAAAATGAACCATTTTTCAATGAGCATTTGTCAGCCTGCACAGAACATTGAACAACTCTGGTATAGATAGTTCAGCCTTTTCTAGCTCCTTAGGGCCTCTTCAACGATCATCCGTTTTCGAAAAATAGTACATAAATATGTTTTACTTTAATAGTTTTCTGCATTCCCATCCTCAATGTATTTCCAAATTAAATATTCTCCTTGCATCACCCTTTGAACATGATTTGACAGCAGGCCAACATTTGCTGGCAACAATCATAACTATCTTGTAGGGACATGTCTACAGTGACTGTCTCCTTCCATTCCACAAAATAAAAAATCTATTATTAAGTGCTTCAGCAGGTTTTGAGGAAACTAAAGGTGAGAAAGAACTTTTACTATGAAAGCCTGAATATCACTGGCCAGCAAATTACGTTCCTTTTTTAGCAGTGTTGTATACAAGGTGTGGCAGACATTTACTAGGTAATAGCTTTTCATTTTCTTTGCTAAGAAGTTTAGAGTCTGAATGGAATTTTCCAAAGCACATTTGCACTGTCTGCCAGGTATACAGATAGATAAGAAAAATCTCATCTGTATCTGAACAGCATATCAACAATTCTTGTTTTATGGGGTTTCTTTATAATCCTCATAGAAATAAAAATTTCAATTTAAAACTCCATTTTTCAAATCCAAGCACCTAAGAGCTAGGGGAACATCTTGTTGTTACTGTGATTTGATGCATTGCTCGACATACTGTAGAAAGTACGATCACAGCAAGATCCGACAGAATCACTCTATACTTTAAGAAACCAACAGATGTTATCAAAATGTCCCCCTTTTTTCATCTATAGGATATTTTAGACGAAACCTCTGAATCAGAGAATGTCATCAATACAACCAATAAAAATGTAATCGAGGATCAATTGGAGCAATCCGAAGGAACACTACGATGTGGTGTGTCCAAACTACATCAATGCCCGCGATTTTCAACTGAGCATTAGTATCTTTCTGGAAGATGAAAAAAGTACAAATTGATTTATATGTACTTGCCTTCTCATTGAAGACTTGGGAGATTTGGTCTCTCTAGGGGCTTTTACATCCCTTGCTCTACCAGGCCAGTATGAGCTTGCGAGGGCTGCCATAACCAAGTACCACACACTGGGAGCCTTAAACAACAGAAATGTATTGTCCTGAAGTTCTGGAGGCTAGAAGTGTGAGATTAAGGTGTGCACAGGCCCGTTCTCTGCCTGAGGTTTCTAGGGAAGGAGCTGGTCCGCACCCCTCTGCGAACTTCCTGGGAGTCTTTGGCTTCAGGCAACCCAACTCCAGTCTTCACACGGTGTTTTCTCTGTGTTCCCGTCTATGTCCAAATGTCCCCTTTTTATAAGGGTACCAGTCATACTGGCTTAAGGAGCCATCCTACTCAAGTATGACCTCATTTTCGCTGATGTAATTACATGTGTAATGACCCTGTTTCCAAATAAAGTTACTTTCCGGAGCACTAGGGCTTAGGACTTCAACATATGAATGGGGAAGGCAGGAGAGGACATAATTTATTTTGTAACAATGCCCAATCCCCAATTCTTTTCTGCATGTTGTGCAGGATGTTCTGTTTCGGTTACCTAACTCCTTAACTCATATGTCTTTCCATCCATTTATAATAACATATTACATTAATAATGTATAATGTATCTTCTTCATTGGTGATGTTTGGGGGCATTCTGGTGTTGGTATCGTAACTGTTCTCATTATCTGAACTTCCAACAGGCGAAGTCAAAGATGACTGTTAATGCCCATGATTACAACACACTGAAGTAGCACCACTCAGAGGAGTGTGACGTGGACGGTCCACCACCGTGAACTGCAAGTCATGGCCGCCACGATCTGTTTGCCTCACGGGGAGGGGGTTTCTCAGGCTGTGGGCTTTTCAGTGATGCAATGGAAGACCAGGACAGACGTGGGCAGGCCAATCCCATCTTTGTTTTATTATGAATTTTACTATAATGAATTCCAAATGGCAGATGAACTTTTTCATATTAATACATACTTGAAATCACATTCCCAGCTATGAGACAGAAGAATGAATAAAGAGTGTATGTCTGACCTCTCTAACTCATCCAGCATAATGCACTTTAAAGATAATAGACAACAAATTGCCTTTCGTATTCCAAGTTCTTGGGTATTTTGTGGGCTTATTTTTTAGTTTTGGTGATTTGTTTAAAGTTTCGGTGGGTTTTTCCAACAGAAGTGATTGGAATGTTTGAGTTAAGAAGAGGTCAAAGGAACAAGTGATTGTGTTCAACTGTAGACCATCCAAGTAAAATTCAAAAGCAGAAATGTTGTGCTTTTTAGTCTTAGCATAGTTTAATTCAGTGAATAGGGCAAGGGAGAAGAGCTTTGAAAACAGCACACTACTAGACCAGGACTCTTAGAAGGACAAAAGAGGCAAGTAAAGAAGTTCTTTTAGTGACATTCTTGCTTGAACCAGACATAAAAATCTGGCAATACTGTTATTAGTATAATCCCTTATTAAAATGGTCATGTGCGAGTAAACATTCAGTCTTGTATCTTAAAGCTATATTCGTTTGTTTACAACTTTGACTTTCTCCCCTCAGTTAAAGGCAGCCCTTCTTCCAATCTATTTTTTGCAACAAGTTTCTTCTTTTGGTTAACTGTTCTAAGTCTATGGCCTTCTAGGTAACTCTCTCTGGTGTTTAGAATATATGACTGACTATACTGCTGTAAAATATTATGAGTTAATGTGTTCCTAAGGTTAGCCAAATCCTTGTGAATTACTTACTGTATCTTTCAAATAATAAACAGTTTCTCCAAAGATAAGACCTGTTACTGAAATTTGTGTTATTTTTATTTAATTTGCATTTTATGTGACCTCGAATATATTAAAGCAGACAACCCAAAGTCAGGTGAAATACTGAAATAATAAAGTAGCAATAGCATGTCTTAATTAAACTTTTAAGAAAGTATTCTAAGAATTTCTCTCTAGTTAATTTTACAAACACAAAATATTTTTATGAAATGTACTATGACTTTCTTGAGAGTTTAAATGGCTATTTCTTCCAACTTCTTTCAAATTGGTATAAAATCAAAAGTAACTATTAATCAAAGTATCAAATTAATATTAAATAAATTGAATGACTTTATATCCTTTAACTATTAAAAGTTACTAGTAAAAAATAGTAAATTTGATATGTTGTTTTCATCTAAATTTGGCCAAACTGCAGTATCTCCACAGCTTGAGGAAATTTTCTCTTGAGTTTTGAAAAAAATGGGGCATAACATCCTGGCCTTTCTCCTAATTTCTCTCATCTCTTCCCAAAGATAATGGTTCGTTTTCTTGTTTCTAGCCAGAGGTTCTCAGCGTGGCCCCAGATTAGCATCACCATCACCCAGGAACTTGCTAGATATGCATATTTTTGGATCCCATCCAGAACCAAAAACCTTGGGGGTGGGACCAGCCACCTAGTTTTAACAGGTCCTCTATCTGTTTTTGACATAGGAAACCACAGTCCTAACTGAGGTGACTAGGGATCTAAGTCCTAAGGAGGCTAGCTCTATACTTTTCTGAAATTGTAATCAGTGAAGATTTACAGATGCCCCCATCAGGTCCCACAGCATTATCAATGTAGACATTCCTCCAGAAAAGTTCTTCCTGACCCCTTCTCTTAACCCCTACCTGGGTCAAGTGATTGACAGATCTCTCCACTGGTCTGTAAGAATATTTGACCGCCTGTAAATACCTATATTCCCTGTGTCACGTTTACTGTTCTATCCATAAAGCCTAGCTAGCACAGTGCCTGGCCGTGCTGAACCTTGCCTGCTCACCCGTGTGAAGCAAGCAGAATCACCCCCCAAATCAAAATCCTAAGAGTGCCAGAGGCCTATTTCTGAGTAGGAGAGAACACTCTGATGAGAATATTAATATTCCACTTTAAAAGATAAAGGAGAAAATTATCTAGATTTTAATTCTGCAAAGACATCAACAGAACAGAATAAGAGGTTATCATAAACTTTTTATGAGAAAAAATGTCTGACCTTTAGTCTCCAAAGCATGACGCATTTCAGATGAATGAAGCAAGACAAGAAAAATTGGGACAGCAAGTAAAAGAGACATGGGAATATCACCTCATACTAGTCAGGCTGGCTATTATCAAAAAGAAGAAACAGGTGTTGGAGAGAATATAAAATAAAGAGAGCCCTCATGTATTGTTGGTGGGAATGTAAACTGGTGTAGCCACCATGCAAAACAGTATGAAAGCTCCTCAAAAAATTAAAACTAGAACTATCATACAATCCAACAATTCCATTTCTGGGTATTTATCCAGAGAAAATAAAAATACCAATTTGAAGTGAAATATGCACCCCTATGCTCATTGCAGCATTATTTATAATAGCCAAGATATGGAAGCCACCTAAACATCCATTGATAGATGAATGGATAAAGATGATGTGTGTGTGTGTGTGTGTGTGTGTGTGTGTGTGTAATGGAACATTACTCAGCCATAAAAAAGAATGAAATCTTGCCACTTGTAACAACATGAATGGACCTAGAGGGTATTATGCTAAATGAAATAAATCAAAGACAAATACCTCCTGATTTCACTTATTATGTGGAATCTGAAAAACAAAACAAACAAAAACAGAAACAGACTCATATATACAGAGAATAGACTGGTGGCTACCAGACGGGAGAGAGGTTGGGGGGAATGAAATAGGTAAAGGGGATTAAGAAGTACAAACTTCCAGTAATAAAATAAATAAGTCATGTATAATGTACAACCTAGGGAACACAGTCAATACCACTGCAATAACTTCTGATGGTGACAGACAGTAACCACACCTATCATGGGGATCATTTTGTAATGTATAAAAATATCAAATCGCTATGATGTATACCTGAAGCTACTAGAAGACTGTATATCAATTATACTTCAACTAAAAAAAAAAGCATGGAGTTTAAGACCAATAACAGCTACAGTTCAGAAGGAAAACAGCTAGAAGCAGATTATCAATAAGCACACCAGCAAACCAGGGAGCCTTTTGTGAGCTGCATGACCTTATGGCTATTACTGAACTTCTCTGACCCCATTTCCAGATCTCTATGTAAATACTTTTTAATAACGCTGCTGTTAAAGGAGAGTATGGCTGCCACTGCCGCTATTATCATTTTCACCCTTTTATGAAACAATAGAATGACAGACTTAAAAATGAAATGAATGAAGTGTTTAACAATGCCATCTGATATTACCACTATGTCCCAGTATTGATGGTAGAATTTCCATAAATATTTAGTGACTACTATAAATCTTTTAAAATCTGATTCTATTTAGACAATACATTATGATCATCAAGCAATTAAGTTAATTTAATTAATTTAATTTGGGGACGGGAGGCAGGGAGAGTTAATCAATGACAATGGACCTGTGGTATAGAGGCCAGGATGTGCCCGTAGCTCTCCTGGGTAACCCTGGACAAAGCTGACCTGATCTTCAGTTTCTCCATTTGGGCAATGGGCATAATACCATATTTATGACAGCACTGATGAAAGACTAAGATGAGATGCACACCAATGGCAATCAGGAAAAATACCAAACAGAAAAGACACTCACTCAAAAATTGAAAAAAAAAATTTTTTTTTAGTTAAAAGTGGAAATGAACTAGGCAATTTTCTTACTGTAATTTTAAAAAAAGATTAAAGAAGCTTAAGAGCAAGTCCTAAAAGGGCTTATTCCTTCCTGCCTGGGTGGAAGTCTTTACTTCTATTAAAACCATTAACTACACAAGACACAGGGCTCCAGCCTGAAATAATGATGAGGAATAGATGATAAGAAAGACAGATCATGATCATAATTAGTAAGGACTGAATGTAGGTTTGCTATTGTTATTTACTATAAAAGATAAATTATGTCAGCAAATGACTCCTCAAAAAGTAATGTTATTTACCTCCCAATTGTTGCAGAAAAAATCTAGTTTGAAAAGGAAAATAAATATTTCTAAGCGTAATTGGACTGCTTTATTGACCTAGTACATTATACCAACTTTGTGCGTCACTTTGCACAATCATACTTCACCCAGCCCAAACTTAACTCTGTTCACCACTTTATGTTTATTACCATTCACAGTGTGGTAGGGTTGAAATGGTCTCTGAAGACTGCCCAGGTCTATTACCCACAGATTTTTAAAATCCCATCTGCCAAAACTCTTCTGATTTGCCCCTCAGCCTGCACGACTCCATGGTGAGGGGGGAGCATCTCCCAAGGAAGCCTACTCCACCTTGGGATCGCTATGCAAAAACATTCCAGAACTATATCATACCCTGCCCTCTGACTTCCGCCTGCCAATTCTAGTTCTGATCCTGGCAATCCAAATTCCCTATTTCATATGATAAATATTTCTTTCAAATATTTAAAGACAGTACATGTCTATCTTCTTTCCAGGTACCATTTCAAACTGGCTCAGAAAATTCTGGTCTACCCCCTTCAGAGTTCCTGATCCTTATTAACTGCCAGTATGCACAAAACAAAAACAAACAGATCAAACAACAAAAATCAACCAGTATCTTGATGAAAAGAACCATTTACACATAATAATCCCCACACATTAACCAGTTAAACCACATACTCACATACATCTTTTTGAGGATGCAGGGTAACCTTTCTGAAGAGAATTTTAGTAGAACATGTCAATATTCTTACAAATATACATACCACTTGCCCAGAAATAATGATGTGGGGGCACAAAAATGAAGATAGAAGGATATTCACTTGTTATGTAAATTAGTGAAACCTAAACACATTAACAATAGAGAATTGGTTAAACATTATTATGTATCTATATGCCACCAACAGAGATAATGATATAACCAGATGGCTGGAGAATAAAAACATTTTCAGAACAAAAGACTCAGCAAGTTTACCCCCTTCACACTCTTCCTTAGGATACTACTTGGGGTTATGCTGCAGCACGATGAGTAAGTAAACCAAGAAAGACAGACATGGGATCCAGGAAACAGTGGCCCCAAACCAAGAGAGTCATGGCGGGAAGCCCAGGCCACTGGGCAGCAGACCTAGAGAGCAATCCGTTCAGACAGGAGCACAGAATGGAGGGCTCCAAGAGCAGGTATCTGGGAACAAATGACTAGAGAGATGTGATGCTATCCTTGAAAATACGGAACTCAAATATATGGTAAAGGCAAATGCTGCAAGATAAAAAGGAAGGCAATTAGAAACTGCAAGTAAAATTAGCCAATAAGTCCTGGTCGTGCAGTAAACTATTTCAATATAATCATAATGAACTCTGTGTAGGAGCCACTGGATATAGAGGAGATCTTAATATGATCACAGAATAAAAGGTAAATATTTTTAAATCTTGGAAAAAAGGCAAGTACAGTACAAGTGACAGAAGCTGAGAAGCAAAGTGGGAGCCAGAGAAATGGAGAAAGGACGGGAACACTGACACCTTCACCGGGAAAAGTCCTACGGGGTGGGCGGCCCAGAGCCAGAAACAGAGTTCGGAAAGGAACTGAGACATAAAGTAACGAAAATTACTTTGACTATATGGGACAACGGAAAGGAAGAGAAATAGAAGTGTGAAAGTTAAATTCTTATCCATCATAGCAAGGAGATCATGTCATCTGACATTCACAAATCGAGATGCGGTTGACAGCCTCCAAAGAGGGCCACCCTCAGTTCTTTCCCTTCCTGTATGTGTACAATGCTCCACAGATCAAGAGGTGGGGTCTCCTTTCCCCCGCCTTTTGTCTGGACTGCCTTTAGCAACCCCGCTGACCAACAGGATGCAGGGGAGAGAAGTTCTGGGTCTCCTGCGGCCGGGTTACATGATGCCTCACGTGTTCCTCCTGAGCCTCGGGGACACTCAGTCTTGGGAGGCTCCCTTTTGGAACATAACCGCCAGGAGCCCAGGCCACACGGCCAAGGGAGGGCATTCTGAGTGACAACCCCACCGAGGTCACAGCAGACAGCCTGCATCAACTGCCAGCCACCTGAATGAGCCCTTTCACCCCATTTGAGTCTTTAGGGGGACTCCATTACTCTCTAATAAGTTCCTTGCTTTCTGACGCAAGATCCAGTGTTATTTTGTTGTGGACTTCAGTACATAAAATAAATTGTACGTTTTAGTTTTGATCCCACTTTTATAATATATATTCATACACAGAATGCTATTTTTGACTTACTGCATAGGCATATAGGAAAAGAGTAAAATAGGATACATTCCTCAATGTAAATGGTAATTAAATAAATATAAGTAGTTACCTGTGGGTAGTGGGATTGGAGTACTAGTTTTTCTTATTTGTTTGCCAATATTTTCTAATCCTCAAATAAAAATGAATGACCTAATTTATTTTTTCAAATAGTCTCTGCTAGTACATTATTCATAATAGCTTTTTAATTGCAATGTTACAGTAGGGGACCTTGAACACTGTTTTCCAAAGTATACTTTTGTGTCGTTCATTCTATCTGCGTGAAGGTCTCCTCTGCCTCTTTTAGAGATCATCCCTCCTCTGGACTCTGACCTTGACCCTGACTGCACTACCCTCAGAAGACAATCCTTATTCCCAACGGCACATGGGCCCCTTTCTCCTGGAACAGCCATGTGTCACCACAAACCTCACAACCTCTACAGCATCTTCCCGCCCAAACCGCTTTCCCATCTCCTTCCATGGTATCACATTCCTTTCCTGCCCTGGGCCACCTGGCTCTCTTCCTTCCCTTCATTCTCCACATCAGTCACCATGCTCTACTGACTACAAAACGGCTTTTAGATTTGCCTCTTCCTCCTTAACACAACCACCACCATAACCACCTCATAAGTTATCACCTATGTCACTCCAGCAACCTCCTGAAGGATAGTTTCCCTCAGACAGGTATTTTTTTCTACATATCATCAGCTTTCTCTTCCTAATAGGCCAATTGTATCAAGTACTTTTCTAGCTAGAGATCCTACAACAATTCCGTGAAAAGTTCAAAGTGCAAGCCTGGCAAGTCGGAATGCTCACTTCATCCAGCAGCCCCACCTTACTCACCAGCGGACACCCACCACCCAGCCCGCAGAGCCCACGCACGGTCAGTCCCAGTCCGCACGAACCCCACCGAGAGCTGACTTCTTGAGAGCTGATCTCTTCTCAAAGACTTTGCGCATGTTTTCTGACCTGCTTTTTTCTGCCAATCTAAACATGCTATTTTTTGAAGACTGAGTTTAAGCCCTCTTTCTCAAAAGCTCTTAGAAAATTCAAAGGAGTATAATACATATAGAGGAAAATTTATGCATGATGTGTACTAACTGCAAAAATATACATCCAGTATTATCAATAGTTATCTCTAGAGAATCAGACCGAGAAAACATTGTACTAAGCCCTATATTTCTATGAACTCAGAATTTGTTTTATGAATATCCATGCTCAGACAATGCAACTGATGGAAATTAACTCTCATCTTTCTGTGCCCTGAACTGCTGTAGCATTATTGATTTATCACTGGGTGATACACTTTGAATTTTCTAATACTTTCCTATCATTAAATCTGAGCTACCTAATTGAAGTCTACAGGTTCTGTCATTCCTTACCCCCGAATCCTCACCTCCTTTGTTCAAAACCACATAGGGGTATAGAACTATGCGTCAGTAGTCTTGCTTCTATATTTTCTGATCCTGTGCACCCATGTCTCACCTCCTGTTTAACCCAATACACTTGTGACAGCATCGTGTACGGCAGGTACTCCCACAGGCACAGGTAGCCATTAGGTGACTGCAGGCTTTGTGTAATTCTTTATTACCTTACCTCCCTCTCTCCTACTCAGGAGAACATACTGAAATGTGAGATAGATGCTAAGAAAACAATAGGTTTAAGTCCGCTCTAATATTTTTAAATAAATAAATTACAAATGTTGATACTCTGTTAGTAAATTATGGCAAAACTCCCAACTCCCTTCTGATCACTACGTTTCCAGTTCTGTCATCTACCTTTAAGGACCCTTGCATAGAGTAAAATCACACTTGCCATGGCCTCTGCATGACTGCAAGGGAAAACAGAGCAGGATTTGTCTGATCCTTTCCAGAGTTTACCAGAAAATTCTCCAGTGATTAACGAAAATCTGGATTTTCTTACCATGGGAAATTTAATTTTCTAACAGCTGAGAGTGGCTAGGGTTGGGGGTTGAGAAGGTGAAGGAGGAAAATAACTAAATATGCGCCTAGTACTGTTATCATGGTGTTAAATATTGAGCACCATCAAAGGCTTGGGGTAGGCTAGACATTCCTTCCCACAGCTGGTGGTGTAGATAAATTCTGGATGCCCCAAATTGGAACCTTGCATAAAAATGTGACTGGGTTCCACAGGAGCAATAATGAGGTACCTTTTTATAGGTTATTTACACTGACTCAGAGCTTACTACATCTCCATGGGAAATCCTTTCAGAGAACCATCAACCTAAAAATGAGATTTGGGAACAAAATCCACCATGCATTTTAATAACTATTTGCTTAACTTTAATCATGCAAGGTTTTAATTATTTATTTATAAGGCAGGGTTGAAGATCTGAGCTTACACACAAGATTGGATTGCCACATCAAACTAATGTGAAACAGTGATCTTACCTATGATAAGCTTTGCTAAATGTTACAAGGAAGAGACCATCGAATAATTCAGAGGAAGCAGAGAGAGGTCCCTCCTGGGCTGAATTAGTGGTTTTGGCCCAAAACATATGAGGACTCTACTGAGTATGGTTCATGAAGTTCCTCACACAGCAGTGAGGGTTTAACTGATAAACACACCACTTTATACCCCCAGAAAGTTGTACAGCCTATATGACATTCTCTAAGAAGCAAGACCCCAAATATCCTAGGTTCTTTATTATAGATAATCCTTAGCCAGGGACATCCTAAGGCATTTCAGAGTTAAGGTCTCTTCCTCCTAACAAATGCTGGTACTCTGTTCACTCAAAAGTCCTGTTAAGATTAGAATAGCATCCCTTGTCTTCTTATTTCTCCTCTATTTCTCCCAAGGAAGCAAACGGATTGACAAGCCAGCTGCCTTCACCCCTTCTTCCCAGGGTTACTTAAGAACCTGGTGACATAACTTAGCTTATTCTTACTCGTCCATTGCCTAGCTCTCCAGTATTAGAACTAAATCCAATTAAGAAGACCGAGAATTTCAAATTCAACAGAAAATCTCAGAACTAAAATAAAACTTTAAAGATTATTCAGTGCAAACTCCTACCCAAAGTCTCCACTTATTTTATCTATTCTTATATCTATCTCATTGAAGATATCTTATGGTAGAAGAACCACTTTAAAAGGTCATTGTTACAATCTTCTTTGTATTGAGGATATCTAGTCTGTAAAACAGAAGTCTCCCCTACCTCTCTTTCACCATCTTCATTGGTCCCAGTTCCAACATGTGAATTATTCCAGAATACATCTACTCTCCTCCACTTAATCATCCTTCCACATTTCTAAGGACATTGCAAAGCCATCATGTGCTACAACTTCTCTTTTCTAGGATGACCTCTCTGGGTCCTTCAATTGTTTGTCATAGGGCAACAGCTAGCTATCTAATCTGATCTGCCCTCTGTTATCTGTCAGCCCCTTTCCCACCCACCATGTCCACCCAGCACATGCAAATTTGGGGACTCCAGATGATGATGATCTTGGGTTTGGGCTCCCAACTGAGCCTAAATTTGGAAACAGTTGTCTTTTTTAGCAGACGTGACATGCTATTCGTACATCTAAAGTTGTGGTCATCTATCCCTTCCAGGTCATTACCTCCTCCCCCACCCTTATACACTGGCAAACCTAAATGCAAAACCTAACATTTATCACTATTAAGTTCCATCTACTTGTTTCAGCCTATTATTCTAGTCTGAGACTTTTTAAAAGTGCAATACATTACCCAACATATGATTAGCTACCCTTCCTAACCTTTTTTGGTCATTTGATAAGCTTGCTTTTTTTAAAAAAAACTTTTTCATTGTGATAAAATATATATAACATAAAATTTATGCTTTTAACCACTTCTAAGTGTTTAAGTCTCCAGAACATTTTCAAATCCCCAAAACTGAAACTCTTACCCATTAAACAGTAACTTCCTGACATGGCTTCCACCCAGCCCCAGGGACTGCTATCATGTTTTCTGTGTCTATGAATTTGACTCTCATGCATACCTCTTATAAGGAGGATCATATGATACGATTGCTTTAAAAAAAAACTCATTAAAAACAAAATATTGACTAGGGTACGCATGGCAATCCTGTTGGCTGATATTTATTTTATCACCACAGACAAGCCCAATATATCAAATTTTCTTTCCTGGGGTTAAAAGGAAATAGGTACCAAAATCAAGCTGGCTTAGAGAAATAAGGGGAGACAGCTCTGCTAAAATAATCCACAGAAAGGCATGAAGCAGTAACCACAGAGCAAGGAGGAGCTACCTGAACTTTTCCTAAACCAAAACTAAGGAAGGCCTAGAGGAGCTTTGTTATGTTCATGGAATATGGGGAATGGTCACATCAGATATTCCACATCAAAAAGTAAATATTAAAACAAATTCCAAAACCAAAAACAACGTATCCATGTATGTGTCTATACACACACACACACGCACACACACGCGCACACAACACATACATTTTTTAAATGACCAGTTAACATTTTTACCATGACTAATCCCTCCACTAGTAGTTATAAGGTGTTTAATGGTGGCTGTATAAAGATTTGTGTGAGCTATAGAAATACTAAGAAAATAATTTCTAAGACTTACTTCTGCAGTATATTGCTCATTACTGTATAAGAAAATAGATATTTTAATTCAGTAGGAAAAACTATTATTTAACAAGTTATTCTAGTGTTTAAACACTTCTCTTTGATTTAAATATTTAATATGTTTATTGTATGTAAATTTAGTGGGAAATAGAAATCACACCAACCTTACTACTGAATCTTGGTTTAGTAAGCTACATTAGGTGGCTATTTTTATACTCACCCAGTCAACAGAAGTATTAATTTTTAAAATTTTGTTATCTTTTGAAATATTGGTATAAAAGCTATGACAGTTACCTAAAATTTTTCTTTAAGGCTATCCTAATGGGAGAAAAAGAGGAAACACATTATTTATGGGGACTTGAGAATGGGCAGCACTTTAAAACATTTTTAAACATTTTAAGTTTTTCAACACTGTTAATGACCAGCTGCTAGTGAATCACGGCATTTGTTTCATGGCACTGTTGTGGAAATTTTTCTTTAAACATAAAACCAGTATTTTTCTAATTCTTGTCTCCTGATGTAAATTACAAGTTTACTGTATCTGACGTAACAGATCTTATATTTTTCAATACCACTCCATGCATACTTGCTTGCAAATGTTTTTAAAATGTAGATACTCAGGTAAAACATTAAACAAGAAACAGAAATTCTCACCCTCAAGGCATCACACTGCACCTAATCCCCTTAAATAAATGCACCAAGAGCCATCTGAAACCAAATTTTCTTCCTAAATTGCAGCCTGAGAGTTTAATTAGATTCCAGGGCAGTGTACTGAGCAGAAGAGTTGGAGAAAGTAGGCACACTGTGGTGATTTTCTTTTCAAGTTTAAAAGTTTTCCAAATGCACAGTAACTCATTGTCTAGAGGTGTGGTTTGAGTGGGGAGAGGAGGTGATTCACAAGAAACACAGAGGAAAACTATGACTACCAAAGTCAGAAAGAGTACAAGAGATGGTGGTTTATCCTTAAATATAGGACATTAAAGCATAAATGTATTCGCTTAGGATAAGAGATTAGCCTCTCACAGTTTCCCTGATATGCAGAATCCTGCCCAACGGGTGAAAGCTAAGTATCAGGAAAAATGCTGTAGGATTTTTACCTTTCTATACAGACAGAAAAGAGGATTCCTCAAGCTCTAAATTACTCCACCAGAGAATTTTTAATGTATCAGAGATACAAAAATAGTGATCAAGATATTATATAACCTTTATATAACCTGAAAATACTCTAAGTTCAAAAGAATCTTACTTTCCCACTATTTAGTACGGATACACTTAAAACTTACTTGCCTCTATTCTTCACATTAAATTTTACTTAGTTCCAACTAGAAAATCTTCTAAGAAAAACAGCTTAGTACAAATGGATTAAATAGTTACATATTAAGGCAAAATGCTTTTCAAATAGCAGTTCTCATTATGTGGTAAGAATTTCATGAACGTTTATATAAAATAATAATAGCACTAGTTGTTATTTTGTTACCTTAACTTAAAATGCGTGGAAAATTTTTTTCTTATATTTAAACAGTAAATGTAAAATCTGTAAATGACATAGAATCTCTGTATCTCCAAACATTTATTATTTCATTTAATTTTTTCTATTTATGTTTTCCTATGAATAGATTCACTTTAATTAGATTAAGTTTATTTTATACCATTCACTTATTTCATACAATAGAATGCAGGAAGACATAAAAAAGCAACCATCTCTAGAAAAAAATGCATTTTCTTATCAACTTTACTAAATAAGGCAACAATTAATTTCTTTTTTAAAAAACCCAGGATGTATTTATTGATTTTTTTATAAAGGCATATAAGTCCAAAGAGAAAATGGTTTCCTCCCGCATAACTTGCCAATCCATTCATAGCCTGTGATTTCAATAGCCAAGAGAACAGCAGTTCATAATATTCACATTTACAACTGCATGTAAGTGACTTGTTATCCTTTACCAGCTTACACTGTTTTCATACTACAATGACTATTTGTGATTCATGTTCTGAAAAAACACTTCCAAACTGCAGCATGATATTAAATTCAAATGGGTACCCAACACACATTCTTCCTGAGTTAACCAGTATTATGTTAGTCAGTTTCCATGTTCTTTTAGTAAAATGTTTAGGAAACAAAGTGCTTGCATACCAAATAGGTAAGATCTATAACAGGTAGAAGTCTGTATTTTATAATTATCTGTAATTTATTAAAATCCAAAAAAAATGAAGAAATAAACAGTAGGAAATGCCACTAAAAGTAGCCTATTGCTTCAGAAAAATAAAGTGATTTATGGATACTTTTGAGGATACATAAGCACTTACTTGTAACATTAAAACCAGTTTTTAAAATACCTATCAATTATTTAAATTTATGACTTCATAACGGGTGGTACAGAGAGATGCTTTGATATATCTAATTCTTGAGGAAATAATGCCAAACTGATCACTTATTCACCACCTATCTTTATGTGGGTCAGTATAAAGAAAAATAGAAGGATATTAATATACATTTGCATGAATTTTTTTAAAAACCATCCGAATAGTCACAAATGTCTAATAATATAAAGGTTTTAGTAATACCAAATAAGAAAAAAAAAGCTAGTGATTACAGTTTTAAAACACAAAAAATATGGAATGTTATACCATATCTATTATATAAAATATATACTGTCTAATTTACATATATCTGTTATTTCCAAATATCTATCTTGGGCTTGCTGGTACATCTAGGCTGAAAAATAATTGATTGTGGAGAAATCTAACAAACATGCAAGGGATATAAAATTGCCAGTTTATAAATACATAATACAGAAAATCATTTTAGATATAAAATTTAACATGCATTACTGCTTGAGATTTGCCGTGTCCTCTATTAACTCAGTCTTAGAATTCTGATGCAGTCTCTGAGCAAGACTTCCCTACCACTCCAGCTTTCTTAAACGTAATTATGCATATACATGGAAATAAACATGCAATTAAGCAGAAGAGAAGTATTTTCCTAGTTATCCAGGAGTCTATACCTAGCTCTGGCTGTTAAACCATACATGCATCTAGAAAGACGGACAAAAACCAATAGTTCGTAATTCTAAAGGTTTTAAGTGAAAATTCAAGAAACAAGGTCATCTGCCTTCTCTAAGTTTATGAATCCAAAAAGACACACTAATACAGACAAAATAAATAATTACTTCTGTTAATAAACAAAATCACATATCACAGGAATTATCCCTTACTGTATTTGGAGTTGGTCTCTATAAATTAAAACTTGCATGTTTAGATTTATGTTCACCCTTAAGTCATTATTCCCAATCTTGTCTGCTTCTTAGGCTTATTGCAAATCCTGGCACTCACCAGTAAAAAGAAGTATGCATACAGCGCTGTACAATGGTGGATTATAAAGTATTTGTCCCCAATCACTTTCCAGTACAAAATGAGAACCAACAAATCTGTAAAAAGGAAAAATAAGTAAGCTATTACACAGGAAAAAAGCTGCATTGTTTTTCAAATGTACTTAACACTTTCTCCTGACCTCATCACAGCCCACTCTAAGCTCACAGCACTTTGTTCATACCTTCCTAATCCAAATGCTTGATTTGGACTTGACTGTAAAATATCTGCTTCTGGATAATTGTCTACCCCACTCTATTGTGACTCCTCCAGAATGAGGACCAGTGTGGGCATCCAGCCCAGTGCTTGGTATACAGGTGTGTAATTTATCTGTTGAAAGTATATAAATAAATGACTTGCTTCCAAGGTTAAATAGAATGCAAATATTATTGAATAAAAATAATTTTAAAATAAGCTTAAATTACTGATTTTCATTACTACAATAATTCAAATAGATAAGATGGTCACAGAAAAGGTTCAAAATGACCAACTCATTTACAGTACAAATTCAACAAAAAATAAAAATCAATATTAACTCAAAATAGCAAAAAAACACCAAGAACTATGACTACTAAAACGATACACAAAAAAGAGCTCAAGGCGTCAATTTTTCTTTACAAGATCTTAATCTAAACACCATGATTCAGAAAATAGTTTCCTTTAACAAAATAGAAACTTCTCAAAATGTTACCACAACTATTTTCTTTACCAAATGGTTAAACATGACAGACATGGAAACAACTGGCTATCATGGGTGGAAACCAGTGGGGGATTCAGGTTTTGTGGGGTCAGAACGTATATAATATGAGGGCCTTCTTTTGTAAAAGAATTAAAATTACTGATATAAAACTAGATGTGAATATTTATAAGGAGAAAAGAAATTATGAGATTACAAATTTTAAAGAGAAAACAAACACCACAAATGCAGAAATGAAGAAAATATAATGTATTAGTAAATAACTGCCTCTCTTGTTTTCTTCCTCACATATTTCCCTTTCACGTTTTGGCTGTAAACTCTTTGTTCACCAATTTATATGGTAATGACCTTGTAATATTTTCGATAGGAAGAATTCACTTTTCATTCAGCTTAGTTTAGAAAAGATTGTTTCAGTGCGTAACTCTTACTTTTAACTGTCTTAGATTGTTATCCTATTTGGAAAAATATTTATCAAGTTTCTTTCATACAAGATTTCCTGGGTATCTTGAATATTCAAGATATTCTCTGGATTGACAATACTCATGGAGCATTATGAGGTGTATTATAAATGTTATCCTTGTCAATGACAGCATTTTGTGCCAAAGGACCAAATCTACTTAAAGTGTGCTCTTATGATTTACTCTTCTTTTAACTGGGCCATCAAATAATCCAATAGCCTATTCATTATTTCTATTCAAAATTTATCTCTTCCTCTTAATGAATCACTCTGTTTTGGTATAATCTAATTTTTTCTTACAACTCACTTTTTGATGATAGAAAATTTTCTATGGAGTCCATCACTTTGGACTTTATGTCTCTGTCACTTTTGTTTCACAGTCCAGTATTTTCAATTGAATTTTCTTTCAGCTATTTATTAAATTTGAGAATCATAAACAGGGTTCTCTACATAAATGTCCAAATCAGGGATCTGTTCTTCCTCTGTTATTTCATTGGCAATCCAAAATGTCTTCTCAAAAGAACGGCATCTTCTCAACTTAACTTCCCTTTTGTCTCACTGTATAAAAGGCTACTCCAACCATCCAACATGATGGGAACTAGGACAGAGGGAAATGTAGAGTAGAAAGAATCCTTGATCTTAACTGATTGTGGCTAAAATAGTTTACCTTTGCAAATGTTACCAAAACAATACAAAACCATGACTATGGGAACACATTTCAAGGGCCCTTGCAAGTGAGGGACCGAGACCTGAATTTCATTATCTGCCCCGTGATTCCACCTGAGAGACTCTTTAGGCCAAAAATGGACCATTGCTAGTTAAAAATGTCCCAGACCAACTGAGGCCCCCTCTGCAGCTCTATCTTCAGTAAGAACCACAGAGCCAAAAGGAAAAAGGTTTCATGTGCCACCATAATTTTTCCCTCTGTACAGGCCCTAAAAGCTACTTCTCAAATAAATAAATCAAAATCTTTCTCTGCATAATTCTACGAGTACTTGAAAAAGGGACAGTGAATAACATATCACATACCAGAAATGATGTAACCTGAAGAAATAGCAATATTCACTTTCACAAGCGATGGATCACCCCTGCAAATAATTTAAAAAAAAAACAAGTTTTCCTTTTGTAGCATACAGGTTATAGATCACAGCTACATTTTTTTTTCTACTGAGAAATAAATATAAATAAAATGCTTTCTATAGATTCTCAAATGGTAAATTGTCACTTGCACAAGGTACCATTTTAGCTATGATAATACTTCTAACAGCACAAATAATGATTTCCTATATTTATTAGCCAAAAGTTTTATGAAAATAATTTTGCCAAAAGATAAACTTTTATAAGTATGTTCTCATATGATTTTTTTGTGAAAGGATTCAAATGGAATTCCAGATGCTAATTTTTTTCAATTCCCTATTCTGAATCAGAGATTCAAATACCTCAAGAAATCATCTAGCCTGCCCCTGATTTTGAGGCAATGCACTATTATCAATATCCCTTTACTCAGGACCAGAGGGGTTTGCCTTTTATCATGCAATTAGGAAATGGTTGGACTAGAACAGTTTAGTCCTGCTCTTTTAACCCCATATGTATCAAGATCCTATACCTTTGTGCTAATAATGCTCTCTGCTCCAAAAAACAAATTATCAGTCCTTTATCTGATTTATAATGTGACTACTGATGAAATGAACACAAAATAAAATTGATAATAGCTCAACTACAAATGGAAAAATGCAGCAGAAGTTACATCTTCTTTACAAATTTTGATCTGCAAATATGACCCAGAAATATTCAGCCTGGAATAAATTATGGAATAAATTATTTCACAAATAAAATGTGAAAATATCAAAATTATAATAGGTAAAAATTTGACAGGGTTAAACTTGATTAATGAATCAAATCTTTATTATAAAATTGACTCTCCGAAAAAACTGGTTCTGTTGACAACAAGATTACTAAAATAAAAATTTTTTTTAATCTAGAAATTATTCAGGTAGATTACATAAAAACCTGGTCAAGGAAGTAAATTCACTAAATTGATTCACTTTGACAAATATCTTTCCAATGAAAATGTATCAATACTTGCATAATTCTCATAGGCAATTATAATTCCATATTTTTTAATAAAAACCAGTATCCTTGCAGTCAAACAAATGACCAGAATACATGGTTAAATTGCCCCACATCCTCCAGAGCCCATGGCTACCACATCCCTATGCAGTGCTTTCTCAAAATGTACCTCATCTCTCAGACTCAGCTGCACTAAGCTTCCTCCTATAATGCCAGGAAATAGAGTTGGTGAAATTTCTGCCATTGGAACGACATTTCAAATTTTCAAAAAGAACTATCCTACAAATTATCCTATTATTGCTGAACATAGTTATTATCAGTGCTTCAAATCTCATGTGGTACTAAGTTCCTCTTGGACATCTACAATTCTCATTTTCTTATCTTAGATATCAACTGACAGGTTAAACATAAACTTGAAGACTGAGTCTTAAGTAGATATTATCCCAGTTTATTCTATCTCAATAACAATTCATTTTTTCTCAGAACAGTGGTTACAATAACTTGATCTACTCACTAACAGAGTATAAATGTTTACATCATCATCACATTCTCCTTGTTTTTGGACAACTGGGATACTAAGGCAAAATGGCCCTCATTATTTGTATTCAAATCTAATATAAATCATTTTATTAAAACCTTGCTGAAAAAAATAAACACAAGAATTTTAAGAAACCACATACCATCAATAAAGTAAATAGATATTCTTACTAGTAATTAATACCAAAACATAAATCAAAGTAACCATATTGGAAAGAAACAGCTTACCAAAGTGGATCAGCTTTGCTGGCCTCATCAAAGAAGAAAATGTACAGGCCCAAAACCCCAACCACCAGAGAATGACATGTAGATACTACCCTGAAATGAAACAGAATAACACACAAAGATTTTAACTTCTTTACAATAAACTTTTAACTCTGGCAAGACATTTAACATTCTGGAGAAATTAAATCCAGAAGCTTAAATATAGGAATGGAGTACATCTGAAAGTAAACTACAAAATTGTCATTGGGAAATCCAAGGACCACAACTTTAATTTGGAATTAATAACAAGAAGGATGCCCAGGTCTACAATTTCCTGCTAGAAAATTGTTGAATCATTTATTGGTTAAAAAGTTCTCAGGCAGAGGCGAATCTGATGATGCAGCTGACAGTTCTGTGCAGACAGCTGGCAACTGGTAAGCAACCATTAACCAGGGTAACCACTACCTGACCCTGCTCCAAGCTCCATCCACAACCACATCCCTGCAGGAACAGTTTGCAGCTCCAGTTAGCGAGGAATGACTTCCCACTCTGGCCTTAACCAATTCCAAACCCTTGAATCCAAACTCAAATGGATCATGAAATGAATATTTATTACCTCAGAGATTTCAGTTTCAAATGCACATTTACATGCATTATTGCACTTGGTTCTTGGAACAACTCTGTGAGGAAGCCAGGGCAGCTATTATTAGTCTGCCTTTATCAATATTATGAAACGCTTCTAAAAAGACAAATTAAGGACCATGAATTTATACAAAAACATCCATTTTTAAAAGAAATGCCCAAGTGAAAGATGTTCCCAAGATCGAATTATATTTTATAGAAGAAATAGTTTAGATGAAAAACATCAATTTCTATGAACGTATCTTTCTAATAATTTAATGACTCAATACCCAAACTCTATGATACACTGCATCAAGAACTGTAAATGGCATACCGTATGTTTATTCACACAATGAAAAAGTTTACAAGTAATCAAGTTTCTTTTCTCTTCATAAGAATAAGGATGAAAGGACTAGCCAAGTTTTCTCTTTAGAAATTAATGGTATGCAATGAAGTTCCCTCTAAAATATGACCCCACATCTTTAAAAATAAGTGAAATATGTCAACCAGTGTAAAGCTTGATATTAGAAAATTTTATTGTAACTTGAAAAATCAATATACTTGATTTAATAGATGACACAGTCCTAAAAAATGTATCATGTTACATCAAATCATATTTTAAGTGCTCAAAGATTCTCACTAATTTAAAGGCATTGACAAAAAATCCTTTGTAACACCAAAGAATCATTTTGTAGTCTGAATAACTAACCCAATGTATATGGTTTACAAGTCTAGAATTTTCATAACTGTATTCCATTTGGAAATTGAATAAAACTGTAAGTTCCTTGATGTCAAAAAAAACACCCCATCTGAATAATCATACCACCAGCTTTCGGCTGCCATTCAAAAATTCCATGAAAAGAAAAAGCATAACCTTAAACTAAGCTGTTTTAGTGTTTAGTAACCTTACATCAAAAAGTTTCCTCTTCTTGGAAAAAAATCAAAATTTTTGTTCCTGATACTCAAGCCTCAAATTCCCTTCTCTGTTGAAATGTGGTATGGTAAGTGTGAAGAATTACAACCCTCAGCTGATGGAAATGGCATATAATTCATGAGAGAAAAGTTAAATCTTACTCAGATCAAAGAGCTCCCACTGTAATACAGAAGAAGCAAATATCCTATGCTTACATATTCTACATTAAAGGTCTCTATGTTCAGACACTTCTGTTGGTAAAGGTTTCATTTAAAAATGATATTTTAAAGAAAAATGTAGATTCCTTAGTGTCTAAAAAGAAATACCAAGATGCTACTCAAGATAAAATATTTCATTTTTGTTCAAGGAGGGTTAAAAGGAAGTGTCTGCGCTTATAAAAGACAGTGCTCTTTTTTAAGAAAATTATCATTTTAGCCCAGCAATTCAAAGTTACTCATTTCATCATTTGCATGTAGTCTGAGTATTACCAGTAGAAATTACATAGCCCCAACAGACAAAAGAGTTAAATTTTGGAGAAGTAGATTTAAAAATTAGGGGCATTTCAACACAGTAGGACTTCCCATATCAGAGGAAGGCAAGTGGATATAAGATTTTATAAGATATAAATAATATGTACAAGTTTGTGTGCTTTCAGAAAAAGTAACAAGTACAGCCTATTTCTCTCATAAAATTAATTAAACTTATTTCTCAGGTGTGAATTTTCTGATGAGATTTTTGTTCATCCTGTCCTCTTCCTAGTAGATGGCTTAGACTTCTCATTGTTTAGAAAATCTTCAGGATTAGTAGGAAGAACTGTGTGGGTTGTGTTGATCTCTATTTAAAGACTGGAAGCTGGATTTCAAGACATGTATGTGTACTTAAAAAACAGCCAAATTTTTTTCCTTCTTTGCACATTCCACCTTACAATGTAAGTCCCATGTAAAACAAGCTGGAGTGGGAAACAGGAGTAAATATGACAGAAAGAGAGCTACCATCACATGAATAGGAAAATGAATCTCAGAGAATCCCAGACTCCTTTTTCAAAGGGGAACTCAGATTCCCAAATGGCAATTCCATGCATTGTAAAATGACAGGGGTAAGACTGAAAAATGCAAAGTATTTTTCAACTTTGTTTCACTTTCATCTTTGCTGCAATCTCTCTGTACCTTCCCTATCTCTGTGGTTTGCAGCTCTCCAAGATTCAAATGCCTTTACCTACCCTAACCATGGCGAAAAGGCAATGAAGGCAGTTCAAAATTTAGTCATAGAAAATGCATGTCCCCTATCCCTTCCTTCTCTTTCCCACTATACTATCTTTGTGTTAGAGTTTAAAAAAATAGTGATTAGTATCTTTTGTATCCCATATTTGCAAATATCTTTGTGCTATTCTTAAGACAAAAGAGTCATCCCTCTTACGTTCTCAAAAAAAATGGAGAAATAATTCTCATTCATTGCGTGAAAAGAGCCGTAGCATGTATGAACCAAACAAATCAATATAAGGTGCAAAAGAAAACATCTAAAGTCTATTCACAGTGACAGTTATAAAAGTGGATGCCTGAAGAACAATTTGGCTCAAAGATAGACTAGGATTTCAGGTCAAATATGACCATTGTCAAATAAATACTTAGACTTTGGAAGAAGTTCTTTAATTCTAAAAGGAAATCTCAGTGAAAAACAATGATAGCAATTTAAGAAACCTAAATTCATTTTTAGTTAGCATTAACTTCAATTAAATAAAGATAACAAAAACTATTCCCATGGTGACTCCAGTCCCGAGGTATACAAACACACAGCGATGTTTGGGCACCTGACGTGCTCTCAAACAAGTGAAGCATCAGAGTCATTTTGAAACCCTCTGAGAGGTTAATGAGTTGCACACACAAAAAAATGTGCAAAGCAACTAATTATAACTCCTGCAAATTTCTATATCTTTTCGTGTATTATTTGTATTCCATTTACGTTTTTGTTTAAAAAATAATCTTTAGGGCAATTTTTACTTTAGAATTGTATAAAAAAGAACAGATTCTGGAGGGCTCCGAGTTACTGAAAAGTTCACTGAAAGAGAGATACAGATGTGCCAACGATACACCATGTTATTGGGTGTACAGCATTTCACTGCCCTCAGTCTAGCTAAGCCAGCTAATACTATATAAACAGGCTACTCACAGCCCCGACTAACTTTTACTTCTGCTATCATTTCCAAAGAACATGTGGTTGGTGTCATAAATGTTCCAGAGAAGAATGCAAAACAGTATTCTTCTATCATCAGCTGGAGGCTACTTAACCTTCCCCTACTTCGCCAGAAAGTTAAAATTTTCCTAACACCTTTCACTATAAGAATTTTTATAATTTTCTTGTATGAGATCTACTTGTCTTTCCTTTTATTCCTAAGGTCAAATGAAAAAATCTGACCTTAAATTTTTATTAGGTTCCAAATGAGAGAATTTTTGGAAGTATTTTAAATAATTTTATTTCATAAAACTACTTTCTTGAAAATCAGTTACATTTTCATGTTTTACCTTGAGTTCCACTCAATCTTCTTTTCGAAGCTGAGACTACTGTAACCTGGAGAGACTTTTGCTGAAAACCAATAACTTATAGAGTAGAAAAGAAGCTGAAAGGTGAAAAAGCTGGTAAAAATAGTACTGATGACCACTTTGGTGTTGGTATCCATATTTCTTCAACCTGTTAAAAGAAATAATGGCTATCAATTGCTTTACATTGCTCATGATAAAACTTAAATTTTTTAATTTTGTAAGAGTATGTGGTTGTCTTTTTAGTAATTTATTTTAATTTAGCACAAATATAAGAATACAAAGAAACTATAAGAATTTTAAGACTTCACCAGCTGTCATATATCTTAGATGTATATTTAAAATAAAAGAGAGAAAAATCCATTATCTTAAAGATTTCACTCTTAGAAACTTGAGAAGACAAATTTAACATCATGCTATTCAAAATTACCTAAGTTTTAGAGTTTAACATTAAGAGGGAATTTCAAGTACTATAAACCGAAGGTATTCTTTTAGTAATACTATGTTTAATTAAACTTAGCGCAAATCACTTGATTTCTCTATTGCTCATCTATAAAATGAGAGAGTTGGTTAGATAATTTCTAAGAAACAAGCCAAAAATCATAACAGACCATTACCTGCAATAGCAACAACAAAAAAATTTCATAACAACTAATTGTATATAGTGAGACAAACATTTAAAACAAAAATTTAATCTAGGAATAATCCCATTTTAGAAAAGAACCATACCACTGTTACTGCTTAAATTAGTACTTAACTTAAAAAAAAATTCTTCAATCACACCTACCTTTGGACCAAAAATCCTCCATGGCTTTTTATCTCTAAAATAAAAGATTTTTATTTAAAAAAAGCTCCAAGTTTTAAGGATAAAGTTAGGAGAAAGAATAGTAATATGCATATATACACAAAGTGTGTTTTCTATCTCATTGAGCTGAATTTTATTTGGCTCCTAAAAATCTTAGGAACATTCAGACAAAAAAAGACTCTAAAGCATTTGCTCACATCCAGCAAATACAGTATTTCTATGGCTCCATCTTTGATAGAGCTGACCTTCAAATAAAAAGGAAATGAATCAATACATATTTCCAGCTGCCTAATGATAAGAAATAAAGTCACCTACTGAAGCCAATTCACTAGAGAAAAACCAAGCCATTGACTGAGCTGGCAATAACCCCACTTCATTCTCTTCCAACCAGGATATCATAAGAAGAATCAGTCTCCCACAGGGCCCCTTCTGACAGAATTCTTGTGTCTGTAATGAGTTTTTCTCATTCTTTCTTTCTGGTATGTGTGCTCAGTAAAAATATTGATATCACAATTGCTCTCCATGAAGTTCCGTTAACTTTATTGCTCATTTACTTTTTTTTTTTAATTCAACACGTGCTTCTTGGGTATTAAAATTTTTAATTTGCAGTCTTTTAGCCTAGGTTTAATACTAACCAAATAATATATTTAAGCAAATTTTGTACATAAATTCAACATTATAATTTCTTAAGTGAGATGTAAAGGGAAAATGTTTTTCTAAGATTAGAACAAATGGGGATCTGGAGGTCTGGTGGGCAGATAAATGAAGAAAATGAAACTAGTATCAGAAAAGAGTAGAGAGTCTAATGTTAAATGTGAGGATGGTTTGCCCTGAAGGGTTTTATATGTTCCCTGCTAGTTCTAGAAGGTGGTTGAGCATACATAGGCTGCTTATTTACTTTTGTTAAAATTCAGTGTGCATAATAAACATTTCTTTCATGAATGTTTGATAAAAGTTATGTAATAAAACATTGTAAGTATCACATGATATCCATTTTATGAATTGTTAATTTACCAATACATTAAAAAAGACACTCAATTCATCATTAAGAAATTCCTCATTCCTAAGAAAAGCTAGTTTTTATTAAGTCTTTGTTATGCTGGCTATTTTATATTTTTTTACAGACTTAACTTTCAGTTAACTGGGGTCTTAGGGGTATATGTTGAAGGCCTGCCTTTGCAAAAATGTTTCATTTAGAATTAAAGAGCTCCATACAGTGAAGGTGTGGTTTCCATTAAAGACTCAACAGACAGAAGCTAATTAAACTGTTCTATTTGCAGCTTTGCTTCTTATTAGGCAGCTGCTTGCTTCATCAGTCATCCCAAATCAAGAACTAATCTATAAGGTTTTTTGTTTTCTGTTTTTTGTTTTTACAAATTTCCCCAGAAACTAAGGCTTTTGTTAGGAAGCAACTGCCCCTGTATTTATTCACTGAGTCAAGCAAGAAAACGGTAAAAAAGGATAAAACCAAATAATGCTTATTAATGGTTTAGATGAAGGGCTTTTGAGACTTTGGTAATTTATTAAGCAGAGGAATACACAGTAAAAGTATAAAAGTATCAGACCAAGTTCATGCACTGCTCCATGTGGTTAGTAACTGGCAGAAGGTCGGGATACTGTCCTAAAACGAAGCAGCCCTAACAGGAGTGGGAAATATTTCTGTGGCAATTTACAAGGGGAGTGTCCAGACATGAACTTCGCAATATAATCTGCTCATCTTGATTCACAAGAATTGTGGACACTAAAACTTTCAAGAGGCTCAATGAATACAATGTTTGTACTTTCTCCCCCAAGACTGTTTTCATAAAGTTTAATTCGAGCTGGTTTCTTAGTAGAGACAAACATGAAAACAGGACTGACTCACACCTTTCAGCCATCAGGTTAAGAGAGCCCTTCCCAGCCGCGGGGCTCCCAGAGGCAGAGCCACCAGAAGCAGCACAGCCAGGCTGATTCAGTCTTCACTTCAGCCAGCAGGACACCCAACATCTGTCATGTGTCCATCACGTGCCAGGCACTGTGCTGGGACTCGAGTACCAAAGGGGGGACATGCTTAGAGGCTAGTAGGGAAGGAAAGAAACTAATCACCACCACATAAAGTGGTAAGTTCAGGGTACCAAGCAGCATGCCCCGCTTTCTGGGGAATAAATACCCAGCAGAAGGGACACATAAGTAGTGAGAAGAGATCCAAGATATTCAAGGTGAGCCACGAGGACATCTTCTCTTCTATTATAATCCCAAAAAGACACCTTGAGGCTGAAGCTCAAAGGACTCAGTGCCATCACTAAGTCTAGAACTTCCCAACCTGGGAACACAACTACTATCCTTATTTCTCAGGTTCATCATTCTCTTATAATACAAGGGATTCCTCAGGGAGTATGTCAGAATCACCAACGCCACTTCCACACACACAACCTTGCTACTTCATGTTCTGATATAAATTCTAGGTGAGAACTACCGCAGCAGTGATTAGCAGTAAAAACCCTTAAAAAGAGGAGGAAAAGGTCTTGAGTAGTTGTCTTTAAGGGCACCAAGGAAGGGGTAAGATGAAAGAGCACACGCCCTACTTGTGCTTAACATTCTTTTCCCATCCCTAGTAAGCTAATTTTCCTATTTCCCACACTGACTCCAAACTTTCACTGCTCTCAAAATTCCAGTTTTCCCTCTCTTAAACTAGATAAGGTTTCTTCCCATGACACCGAAAAATGGAGGCTATGAGGCATGACCTCCATCAACCCATGGCAATGTTCACACCTCCTGGTGCCCTGACCCAGAACCTCCTCTCTGCGCACTGTAGGCTTTGCCTGGGTGTATGCCTCGGACCTTCAATGTGGCTGGTGTTATGTCAACCAAACTGCACCATCCCCCAGCACACCGACCCTGGATGGTCAGCCACCCTCTGCGTGGCTCCATATGGGCATCCTGAAGGCTCTACATGACCCAAGGTGAACTTAACCCCAAGCCAGTCCTTTCCCATCTCAGCAAATAACACTATCACTCCCCAACACAACACTTCCCCATCTCCCAGTTGAGAACAGCTCAAGTCAACCTGGTCTCCTTCCTATCCCTGAAGCTCACAACCAGCTGACGGCCAAACCCTGGTGGACTGAAGAATACCAGAGGAAGGACAACATGATCCCAGGGAAGTTCTGGGAGCTACACATGACAGCCTTATGAAGAATGCAAAGAAATGTGGCTAGATAACAAAATAAGGTAAATCCAAAGTTAACTGAAAAACTAAAAGCAACAGGTAGATTAATGACCTGAAGTAGACTTGAGACATCTCCTGCTACCCCGTGAGGTTTTCTCTTTTGGGTCTGTTTCAGTAATATTTTTACAAATATTTATGTTTACTCAATCTGCATGGAACATAGAGCTGGGAAAGATAGCTAATATAATGGGTTAGCAGAAGCAGGCTTCAAAATTATCTTCATAAGCTGAAACAACAAGTCTCAGAAAGATAAAATACAATAGAAATAAAATTTTTAAAAGGCAAAACCCAATACAGGTCTTAGCACACTAGCAGACACACACACAGGAAACTTTAGCATTGAAATTACACAAAGCAATGAGAGATAAAAATGTAATGAAGATACTAATAAAAAGCAAACTTCCGGCTCATTTATAATTGGATATTGTAGAAGTATACCTTTGGATCAAGACATATTTCAGTCCCACCTTAATATGAATCAATCACACACTGAAGTACCTTCAGAGTAGTGTAACTAAGAAGGTGATTTTTAGAAACCATATCATATTGTGAAGAGCTGAAGGGCTGAATAATGTCAGCTTGGGAAAAAGATTACTTAGAGAGGATTCTTCGAACATCTAAAGAACTGTCATGTGGAAAAGTAAAAGAGGGAACTTATTCTGCATTACTCGAAATGGCACAAATGGGCAAAAATTACAGGGAGGGAAGAGTTCGGCTGATCTAAGGAAGAATCTTCTATCAATTTACAAGTGTCTAGGCATCCATCACTGAAGTGGTAAAAGAGCCGCTGGCAGGGTTGGTGGGAGGAGAAGGCTGGCGTTAGTCTAACCTTCAGAGTACCCTCCCAGTAAGGTTCAGGGAGTCCAGGGCTGAATTTAATTCTGGTATCTAAAAAGACAATTTTATGCTCAATATACATTAGCTTCTTAACATTTATGTTTTAAAAAAATCACTTGTTTATTTATGTTTAAAGGTATGTTTAAAAATGTACGTTTAAAATATCAAAATTACACATGTAAGAAAATATTAAGTACATTAGCAGTGGAGAGTACACAGGCTCAATTGCAGCCCTGAGTTTGAATAGCAGTCCCACCCCTGACTAGCTGTGTGACCTGGGATAAACCACTTAACTTGCCTTATCTGAAACTCAGTTTCCTCATGTGTAAAATGGACACAAGAGCACTACTAACCTGCCAGGTTGTCATGGGGAATAAACCACATGTTTGTTGGGCTTAGACCAGGACTTCGCATACGGTGCACACTCAGTAGGTTTTTGCTTCCACCGTCATCCATCTCCAACAGCACTCAGGACGTGCAATTTCTACATCTGTCATCAGTCTGGCCAAGGCAAACAAGACCCTCTTCTGGCCTCGGGGCCCCTGGCCCCTAATTCATCCCTGTGTATGTCGGTCAACACCTGAAATGTAGGCAGCCCCCACTTCCGAAGACTATCCTCTACCACGTGACTATCTCTGTCATGCTCCAAAGTTCCTTCCCCAGGTTCCCGACCCAGCCCTTCCAAGCTCTTCCACTAGGCCCCCCGGAACTGCTGCTCCGCACCCAGAAAGCAATGCTCTCTCCTGGCCTCTCCTCTGCATGCTCTGCAGGCTCTCCTCTCAGGTAGTAGCTGCCTGGTCTATCAGACATCAGAGTCAGGACGTGGCCCTATATCCTCCTCACCCCTCGTGGTCCCCTCACCTTACTCCTCCATTCCCCCTCCCCCTATAGACACCCTGGGTGTTTGGTCCCACGGTTCAGTTACACCACCCTCTCCCTGTCTCACTGGTATATTCCAAGCTCCTGAACATTTCCTACAATTCAAAGACTCTGGTCCTGATTCACTGATGTCCTCAAGCCCTGTCATCTTCCTGAGTGACTTCCTATGTGGAAGGCCCTAGTTTCCTTAACAACTCAGGCCTTTTACCTTTGTCTGGCATGGCACCTTTTCATGCCATCTCAAACACCCGTGGACCTCTATTCTCCCTTCCTGATCATTTTCCTGCCTTTAAAATAACATTTCAAGTATTCCCCTTGCTGACCTTTCCTACAAGTGTGCTCAGTAACCCAGCATTCTCAAGCCCACTGACCTCTCAGCTTTTTCCCAATCCATTGGCCCCATCTTCTTTTTTGCTGTCCTCTTTAATTGGCTTAGATCCTGAAGCCCACCATTTCATTGACACTCTTACCAGCACCCTACATTCTCTTCCCACTGCCAAGGGCTGGCACAACGCAAGCCGGATATACCCAACTATTTACTCAGCAATGAACCCTAAACAATCAGAGTACTGTTGGAAAAAGTCATGTACCAGAAGAGACTGAGGTAGGTGAGGGTGAATCGCACAGCGATCAAACAGCCCCCAACAGTGCCCTGCACTCCTACCACATTGCCCTGGCCAACCATCCTTTTCACACTCCAGTTAATTTCCAAATTGTCCCAAACCATTTCAGCGCTCCAACCATCCACCCCCCATGCAGCAGATTAACTCCCATCCTACTTCACAATAAAATAGAAGCCAACATATGAAAACTCTCAATGTCACACAATCAACCGTACAAACCACCTGCATCTCACCATCTGTCTTCGCTTTGCGGACAACCTCCCTAACTTGAGCACTTTGGATCCATACTTTCTGGCTTTCTTGGAATCTTTTGCTCCTTGTTATCCTTTACTCTCTCAACTGGATCTTGCTAGTGGCTTTTAAACAGGCTCAAATTCCCAGTAAAAACAAAAATCAACAGATCCACCACCTCTTCTTCAATCCTAGATTTCTTCTCCAATATAGTTTTCTCTCTCTTGTCCTCTCTTCCTCTCTCTCTGTACCCCTCCCTCCCCACACCTTTAAGGACACAGTCTAGAAAAGTTTGTCCATACTGTCATCGAAAGTTCTCATCTCTCTCACTCTTAGGCCCACTCCATTCTTGCCCCCACCCTCATCACTACCCAGAAATAGCTATTGCTAAGGTCAGTGATGACTTCTTGTCTGGCCTTCACATTCCCTGACCTCTCTGCAACACTGAGCACATGAAACACTTTCTTCCCTGTGCTTCCATAACACTACACTTCTTCTCTGCCCAGTCACTAAATAATAGAACTCCATAAGGCTCAGGCCCAGACTCTTTTCTCTCCACTGGTTTCCCATGTGATTTCACCTAAACCTGTGGCTTTGGTTACCATTTATACACAGAGAAATCTCAAGTTTTAATATCCATCCCAGATCTCTCCTCTGAGCTCCTGAGCATATAGCCAACTACCTACTTGTCAGTACCACATGGCATTTTAAAGGTATCTCCAACCAAGCTCATGACCTGACCCCTAAACTTGGTCCTCCACTAGGCTCTCCATCTTAGTGAATGCCATCACTGTACATCCAGCTTTGACAGCCAGAAACCTAGGAGTCGCTCCAGGTAACTTGCTTTATGCACTTCCCTTCCACACCACAGTATCCAATCCACCACCGAGTCCTATGGACTTCACTTCTTCAACAGCTTTCAAAACATACACTTTTCTCAAGCTCCTATCATCACTTTTCTGGATGGTCCCCAAACTGGTCTCCTTAGTGTGGAGAACAAACTGGAGGACTCCAGGGGAATCTTCTCTAAAAGCCATCTCTGACCATGTCACCTCCTCACCTGCCTCCAGTTGAAATCATCATTGGTTCCCCAGTGCTCTTCTGAAGACCCCACTTTCTCCAGCCTCACCTGGCACTTGCCCTTACTCGCTGCACTCCAGCTAATGTGGCCTTCTTCCTGTTCCTGAAAGATGCCACGTTCCCTCCCTCTACAAGGCCTCTGCAGAACCTATTCCCCTCCCACCACTGCCCTCCACTCCTGAGTTCACTCTCAGGCTTCTTCAGTCCTCAAGTCAGTCCTCACTGTCTCAGGGAAGCGTTCTCTGAGCTCTGTCCACAGGTCAATCTGCTCTCCTGGGCTCATGCCCCTCTCCTTTACAGCCACAATTTAAACGAATGTCTCCTTCTCCCAGTGGAAATGTGAGCCCCAGCAGGGTGGGAAACTTGAACTTTTTTCTCCTTGCCATTGTGTCCCACACTTGACACAGCCTGCTATACAGCATGGATTGTCAGTAAATGTCTATTAAATAAAATAATGATAACAACAGATAATCATATTCTTATGTGTGCTTCCATTCTGCTAGTATCCTTTGACTTACAGGCCTCTCATTTTACCAGTATAATCAGAATATTGAAAAAAAGAATTTTTAAGTTAATTAACTCCAGTCTTACTGCATGAAAACATGCTGACTTCAAAAGGACTCTCACCTTAAATGTCCCAAAGCAGAGTGCCAGCATTATAAATGATGTAGTGTTAGTATGCATCTTCGTCCACTTGGACTGCTATAACAAAATACCACAGACTAGGTGGCTTATAAACATGAGGAATTTATTGTCCACAGTTCTAGAGGCTGAAAGTCTGAGGTCAGGGTACCAGCCCAGTTGGGTGCGGGCCATCCTCCTTCACATGGCAGAAGGGGCTAGAGTGTTCTCTGTAGGGCCTTCGAATCTAAGAAGTAGCCTTTAAATGCATTGCCAAGATGACGCTCGCCAGATGAGCATGGGGTGGTGCCCAGGCATTTTGGCGGGCTATGACATTAGTCTACCTGTGTTCCGAATATCTCCCTATTGGTGGCGTGGGTCTTCCGCGAACGTGATCAGCTCGTGAACACCGTTTGCTTGCATTATGTGCCTTCCTGCGTTAAGAACTTGTGACTGCTTGACCTTTATGCTGATTGGCCCATGAGTGTTATATATGCTCTGCTGTTTCTGCAATAAACGAGTTCCTGCTTTGACTGAGCTCCCTGTCACCTCTGTTTGTCTCTGGTTTAGGCCTAGGGGCCGGAGGTTGGTGATCGGGCGGACAGCCGGCACTCACCCTTCCCGGTCCTGCCTTGCCGGGGTGTGTCTCCCCCTTCCCGTTCTCTCCGCAGGTTCGGAGGGGGCTCGGGGAAGGCTAAAAACCCCAACAGTTCTCGGGGTCTCTTTTACAGGAGCACTAATTCCATTCATGAGGGCTCCACTTTCATGGCCTAATCACCTCTCAAAGGCCCCACCTCTGGGGTTAGGATTCAACATATAAATTATGTGGGGACACAAACATTCAGGACATAGAAGTATACTTGGTTGGTCTATCCCAAACTCCTTACAACAGTGTGTTCAAAGGTTTCATGTGTATTTGTAACTGTAATCTGCACTGTATTTTCATACTTTTATCAACTACAATAGTGTTGATTGATTTATCTGCTGTGTCAGTAGCCCTAACACATAAATGTGTTAAAAGTCTCCATATGCAAACTGTAAACTCTTTGCAAATGAGCACAAAACTGCAGAAGATGAGATATTTACCAAACCAAACAAAAACCCTATCAAATAAAGGCATATTTGCCTCCTGCTTATTTTGATTTTTGCTTCAATTTTCATACGGGTGATGCACTCTTGACTAACTGAAGAAGGTTTTTTTTTTAATTGTTTTAATTCTGCACTGAAAGCTATATGAAAAAAGTTAGGAAAATTACATGCAGAAAATATTCCTCCTCTTCTGGGCATCAAGTTCAAGAACGATTAGCACCTAGTGCGAAAGTCTCTATGAAGTCAGCTGCATTAAAGTCAACCTGAGTTCTATAAATTCTCCAGCATTCATGGCACTGCTTCTTAAATTGAAGCAAATAGGAAGAAAATTAAGACTAAACCAAGAAAGGCTAAGGAACCCTATATTACTATGATTTTGTTACACTCCATTTCATAGCTATGTGATGTTACTTAAGATTTAATGAAAGAATTGTTCATGACTACAGAAAAAATTTCTCTATGATTCTTCACTGTCAGTTGAGATTCTAAACTTTGAATAAGGGCATCCTTTATATTTTTTCCATCGCATCAACCCTTTCTCTTCCAAGAGCATACAACAGAGCACAAGTTAAACAGAAAGTGTTCGATTCTGCCTATTACAGACCCTGGCAATTGCCACCTCCCTGAAACAGTTTTTTTTGGATTATAGAGTGTTCTAATAACAAAAAATTAAATATTTAAGGTTAAATATTCATATATTTCTAACTGGCCTTTATTTCTCCCACAATTCTATGTAATAATTTCACTCACAGGATATTAGAGCAAGAAGGAAGCTAAACTCTGGTCCCCAAACTGGCTTCGTAAGAGTCACCCACCCCAACCAGACACATCCACCCTCAGCAGCTGTGAGCTGGCCCCATCTTGCTATCACAACTCTGAGAACTATTTTGACAGTTAATTCCTATTGCTATAGATCTCTTTAATCCAAGATTTCCCTTTTATCTCTGATAATCCTATCCATCTCTTTACATCATGTTAAATGCTTTCTAGGAATCCTTCTCTGATCCATCTAATTCAGTGTCTTTCAAATTTTCATATCCCAGAGCTTCCCCACCCCCCTCCCACATGCAAACAATTCTTCCTAAGTACGTATCCTGCTTATTCCTACCAGGCCAGAAGATTAGTCTTCCTTTCTATAGTTGTTTTCTGGGAGAGAAATAGGTTCTTGATGTATACTTTCCATAGCCCAGAGTGCCTACCAAGAGATTCTGATGGCGGAGAGGACTATCCCATCTCCTCAGCCCCTCCCTGAGTTTTCCTGCTCTTTCAAGAAACAATTGCTCCCCTTGGTTTTGCAAAGCATTTGATCAGTTCTCCCTTCTATTGTAGGCATCTTTAATTAGGATTTTAACAAAACATTTATTTTTATTTTCCTAGCCTACGTTTGTCTCATTTTTTACATGTTCTAGCGATTAACCTAAAAATAAGTAAGATCTAATATAGTTCATCTCTGTCATGTCAACTGCTTTATTTTTTGTATTATGTACAATTTTTTATTTCATTTTACAGTGACTCCCTGACTTGGGGTTTATTTTTATAATGCCTAACAAGAAGTGTGGCTGTAAGGAAGCTGACAATGGAAAAAGCCCCTTTCCCCAGATCTCCCCACTGCTCTGCTGGTTCCCAACTCCCAGCCCACTGAGTTATTCTCCCCTTAGGAAATTCAGGAGTTCATTTTCTAGGGTCTTAAGGTGAGAGTACAGACAGCACATTTTATTTACTTGATAAATGTAAATGCTTCCTAGCAGCTCACTCCACTTAAAACTTTTATAAAGAAGTCTTCATTTTTTAAACCTGTGAGTTCCAATGACAGCCACTAGATTTTGGATAAACCAGAATGCCCCAAACCAGGAGATAATAGTCATTGGAAGGTCACACATACAGTACCGGACACAAATAAAAAGTAAGGGGATGGAAACCTACACAATTTGAGGGTCCATCTTTAAGGAAATCAGCAGTATTTCCAATGTAAAACTCTGAGCCTTAGAAGGGGTCTGTGTGAGTGAGAGGCCCCGAAACTGAAGCAGGGACCAGTTGGCATGGACTCACCTGGGGCACTCAGGAAGAGGAATAAGGAAGGCACTGCAGGCAACCTCTCCCCAGCTTGTGCTTTCCTTATTTCCATATCCCTGCTCTTCCCTTGCCAGGGAGAGGGGACAGGTCACAGAAGGAGCCTCCTGGCTTTCTGCCAACACTGTGAAATTGAGGAAAAGCTGGACAGTGGAGAAGCCAGTCTATTCCTGATTTTAGGAGAGAAATTTCTCCTTCAGATTTTCATCAACAAAATACTGCATTCGTACTGACCAGCATTCTCAACACCACTCCCAATCTCCTGCAGTCATACCTAGTGACCTTGCTTTATGAAGCCGTTTCACATCACGCTCCTCAGTGCCAGCCAGCAGTGTCATGGCCTGGCACAGCCCAGGGAAAGGCCATTAGGGTGAGTTGTAAGTTCATGGGTTTCAACCAGAAATAGCTTTAAGGGGACCTAAAGGGATACATGATTAATGAATACAGCAATTGGATATTATTCCTGGATAATTTTTTCTACAACGTAGTGCAGAATATACAATTTTAGTGGAATTTCTGTGACTAGAACCCATTTATCCATGAACACTAAGCTTGCAACTGACAAAGCAAGAAGTGAGGATGTTTTAGATGGCATTAGTTAACGTATTAGAACTATAATAATGGTTTTTAAAAAAAAAGAACAAAATTCTGCCCTTAGTCCATGCAGGAAGGATGGTACTTACAAAATAGCGTAAGGTTACCTGTGTACCTTTCCTTCAGGCTTTGTTGTGTTTACCTGTTGGTGAGGGTGTTAGGTGTTAAGAATCAGATGTTAATTTTTACTAAAAGGAAATTAAAGGTAAGTGGACAGGTTCTGCCCTTGCTTAACTCCAGGGCACAGATGCTGGAATTAGCTCAAGGATGCCGGGTGCTGCCTCACTTCTTTCTCCAAGACGCCTTCTGGGCAATCCCAAAGACTATGAATGGTGGTTCCAGTTTGAGTGTAGATCTGAAATAAATGCCTAAAGAAGTCTTGATAATTGAACCCTTCACAAAAAGTAATGAAAATACTTTTCCAATTCTCTGTGAGGCAAGCAGCCAACTTCCTAACAAGTTTGATAAGCAAATGGAGTTTTGAAGCATCACATTCCATCCACTTCAGCACAAACTTCTCAAAGCTAGAAGGGGAGATGTGCTCTTCTTTCCCACCTACTCTGCCCTATGAGTCCCTTTGTTCTCTATCCAGCTGATGAAAGAGGATGTGGCCTAAATCCATCAGCCAATTTGTTCTAGATCCATTTGTCTTCTTTGGTTAACCCACAGAGAAAAATCTACTGCTTTAAGACACTGCTTTCAAATCCAGGTTTACTCCTTCCAAAGTTCCTCTTCCCTCAAAATCAAGTGTTTTGCCTTGAAGCAGAGAGAACGGGTATGAAGTCCCCGTTGAGCACCTGCCCATAAGCCACTTTTCATTAATGTGAGTCCTACACCCAAGAGATTCCCAGTGAGCTCCCACACTCCCTTCTGTCCCCACAGACAAGGGTCCAGATACCTCCTAACCAACTGTATGCTCCCCCCTTCGCCTCCTCATTCCCAATGCACTGCCAACTGTTTTCCATCCATTAGACAAATGGTTTCCAAATAGCAGACTGTGATCCATTAATAGGTTATGAGTTTTTCAGAACAGAGAACAGAAACAGAAATAGAGTAGAAATCGAAACAGAAAACAGAATGCAATACACAACAGGGGTACCTATTGCATCATGAAACTTGTTTCAGATACACCTATACTTAGGTCCTGGGTCTCAATGTAGAAATGCATTTGGTACTTACTCTGCTGTAATCCAAAAGTGTTTGAAACACTGTTTTAGACAAGCCTTTGTCCACCCAGTTAGACACCCCCCCCCTGCTAGTCTTCCCATTGCTCAGTGACTCCTTTCCTTATGCTGGCTCAAGCTCTGAACAGACTTCCAGCTGTGTTCTTCATTGTCTGTTTTCACAAGCCTTGGCCTTTTACAATGATTCACAAGTTCCTTCTCAAGTAGCCATAGGATTGCCTTCTCCTTGAACAGACCAAAGTCCTAAAAACAAAAAAATAAAAAAAATCCTTTGCTATTTCTGCCTCTTTTCAGGTCTGGGATCTGCTTGCAGCACATCCAACTGTCTCACCATGAGTAACAAACCTCAGAACAGTAGGTCTCCATTTCTTTGTGTGCTATCTTTCATCTCCAACAAGAAAAAAAACACTACCAAATTCACTCTTGACTCTTGAAATACCCTAGATTTTCTTACAAAATTAACCTTACTTTCCTGAGGTGATGCATTCTCTGGTGTAAAATATCCAGTGCCTGATACAGATGCCAGGTGAAAACAGCGCAGCCCTAATGTTGCATTAAAGTCTGTTTCCCATCCTTGAGAACAGATGGTTATCCCACCTCCTTATTACTATCTTCTTCCTCTCACAAGGCAAATGGAAAGAGGAGAACACAGTAGGGTGACTGTAGGCGCATGGTGGCATCCTTTCTTTTCCCAAGGATGAGGGCACAAGTTATCCAGCACAACTCCTCCCCTAGTCCTGCCCTCCCTTGTCCAATCGCCCACAATTCTCACCCAATTCATTCATTATCTTCCTCTAGAGAAAAACTAGTTTTCTGTATCTTCCTGTGGACTGTTCAGTTTACTTTTCTCAGCCCAACTGCATATCCCATTTTTTAACCCTCTAAGAGATACTGAAGTTAAATGAATCCTTAATCTGTAGGATATGGGACATTAATCTGAGAAAAGTATGCCAGGAAAGACCGAGGTCTCAGGGTTTCTTATGAAGTAAACTGCTCGGTTTCCGGCCATACATAGAAGGCCTGCTTTGAGGGAGGAACATAAATGATGGGTGGGCCTCCAGAGCACCAAGGGAGGGCGAATGGGTCTGAGAACCGTAGGACAGTTCTAGGCTCTGAAGGGCAAAACACACTCTCAAAGGGAAAGGGAGAGAAGGGCGGGTCACACCGAGGGCGCATTCCAGGATGTGCCTGGAAGTTCCACCACGCTCATTCTCAGCCTGCCCACTGCCTCGCTGGGAGGCCAGGGCTTCTCCCCTCTCTCTCTGGTCCTCCGGTTACTGGGAGGGTCCTCCATTCCCTCTCAAGTCACCACTTCCCCCACCCCACTCCTTGCTGGTAATATCAGTCTAGCACTGAGTTAGATTGCTGATAGCTCCCAGCACCCAAGTCCTCTGTTTACCCTGGTAATCAAATGAACCTCTCTCCAATGGAGATTTCAGGAAATGAAGGAAAAGGTAGGTTAATTCTTGCATCCACATTAGAGGGTCTATTCAGAAGACCCAGCTTCTTTGGAATTTACTATAAAGTTTTAGGCCCTTGAACACTGCCATCCGAACACACCCCCAAGTTTACAGCTTTAGTTGCAAAGAGTCATTATTCTCTCCAACAAGGTAAGGAAGCCTTAGAATTAAAAGGATAAGAACAGAAAGCTTGTAGTGTAGATAATTATGGTGACCTGAGAAGCTGGCCCACAGGGCATCCAGCTTCAGACAGGTAAAGCTCATGCAAGGTCACACAGTAAGGATTTGAACTCTGAAGAGTTAACATGGTAAAGGAGTTGCAGGAGTAGGAAGAAAAGAAGTCAAAATACAAGCTTCTCTGGATCCTCTGATGGCACAGGGCAGGGGAGGCGGCAAATAAATAAAAGCCCATGGCCCCTCAAGCTATTCTTTCCAACTTCCTAGTGTGGGAAGAATTCACTTTTCTAATTTAGTTTCACCCATACAATTGAAGGAGAAAATAAAACAAGAGGGTAAAAATTTTCTACCTCATATACAGCACACTTAAAAAGGAAGTGGGATTCTCCAACACATTATTTTAACTGGCTACACAAAGTGAAGCTACATTCCGACCTATACTGCTTGCTTACACAGCAGTATCTCACTTAAAACACACACCCAATAAAAGACCCATTTTTCTCAACTCCATTTATGACCGAGTAAAGATTTTACTAAAATGACAGTTTTTTTTTCTTACTTCACACATCAACTTCTAATATCCGCACATATTCTTCCTTCCTGTCCCCAGGCTGGCCTCAGATTCATTTAAACAGTGTCAAAGAAAAATTTTATAGTTTCATATAAAAGTGCATGCCACATTAACACTCAGATGTGTCCAACTAACACTGGTCAGCAACAATGACGCTTTCATGGACTTAAACAACTTCACAGAGGTTTTCGTACCGTCTCGGGGCTGTAGGAAAATGCTAACATTACAGATCCCATATCATGGCTGGGTAAACCGAGGCTTAGTTTAAGAAACTTGCCCGGAGTTAAAAAGAGAAATCTAATTTCTCCCTCTGACTCCGCGCCCAGTCCCTCTCCCACTAGGCTCTTCGGCGCTCGGTGGCTAAAAATGGGACCCACTTGATAACTGCAAGGGTAGAGGCAGATCTTGTTTTATTTAGTAGGGGGAGGTGGGAGACGGGGAGCCTCGGCCCCTCGACGCGCTGGACTGTGTCCCGGCGGCCGCCGCCAAGAAGGCTTTCCGAGGATGCCGAGGCGCCCACCCGCTGAGCTCAGAGCCTGGGCGCCGCCAGCCCCCCAGGCGCCCGACACCCGCAGCCCGAGAACCGCGAGCGGAGCGCGCGGTGTGGGCGGCGCGGGGGCCCCGGGACGCCGTCTGCGCCCGGGCGGTGGCGGGCGCGCGCGGGCCGGGGAGGCTGCCCGCCGCACACACCTGCCGGAGCCCTCCGCCGCGCTAGGCCGGGCGCGGGAAGCCGCGGGGCAGCAAAGCGAGCCCGCCCTCCTCCCCGAGCCCCCTCCGAACGGCGTCACCTGTTCGGGGCCCTGGGGCGACTCACGCGCGGGCGGCGGCTGCACCGGGCCGGGAGAGAGCGGCGGGGGGCGAGCGGCGCCTGGGCGTCCGGCCCGGCCCGAGAGCTGGCACCGGCCAGAGGCGCCCCGCGAGATGCTCGGCGGAAGCCCGGGGAGCCGCGGGCTCCGGGCCGCTCGGAGGAGCAGTCGCCGAGGCTACAGCGACCGCCTGGCCGCCGCGCCCACCCGGACTGCGGGCTCGGGTTACCGCAGAGCGGCTCCTTAAAGGGGCCGCGGCCGCTCGGGCTCCCGCTCCGGCTCGCGGCGCCTCCGACCCTCGGCCAAAGTGGGCGGGGCCCCGAGGCCCGCTGTGGGGCCGACCTTCGGGGGCCAGAACTTGGGTCCCGGAAAGGGCTCAGAAACGGGAACATCCGAGGCGGGTTGCGGTGGGATGCTGGCAAAACACACCTCGCCAGAGACAGAGCGTGCGGTTCCCCGGCTTTCCAAAGCAAGTAGCAAAACTAGCAAGTAAGAAGAACGGCCTAAGTACGCTTCCGCAACGGTCAGTACCTGGGCTCTCCACGTAACCAAAATTCTTTCACACTGTGACTTTACATTCTGCCTTAAATGCCCCAATTCTGCATGGCTGAAGCGCATAGTTTGAACATCAGAAAGGAGATGAAAGACCACTTGCTGATTTTTCCTGCCACGTCTGACTCGGTCGAAGTGTTCAGACCTGACCTTGTTTGGGCTGCAGGTGCATTCCAGAATGCGTAGAGGGCGCGTGCAGAAGACGCACGCTCTCTCCGGAATCCCTGAAAAACACCTCGAAAGTGCACTAAAGTCCGCCCACACCAGGAGCCCCTCTGCTGTCAAGTTGGGGACGTAGGATTTGAATTTTTGGTGCTGACTGAAGAATTCCAAGTTACCCAGTGCATAAAGTTTGCTGTTCAATAGCAGCCATTCTGACCTGCTAAATACACCTTCAGAAACTTCCAAGTGTTCTGGATCAACATAATTTGGAATAAAAGAAAATAATGAAAAGGTACATTTACGCTATTATAATTTGCAAAACGCAATCACAATTCCTTGTTTGGAAAGAGGTGAGTTCTAAAGTCATTAACTAGTTATCACCACCATTAATAACAATGAGCAGTTATTTCTAAGAAATGTCTATCAATAGCACTAACATATTTTACCTAGTATAAACATGCACACACACACACACACACACTAACTAACTGAATCTCACTGAGGCTCAATTTCTTGAACCCCCTGTAAAATGTGGTTAATCTCGGTTATCTCTGAAGACCCCAGTCTTGGCAAATGGACCTCAGACGAACTTAGAGAGATAAAACCTATTCCACTTACAAGGACAGAAAGCTGCCCTGCAGTCAAGGAATATCCTGCAGGCCCCCAAGTGCATGTTCCCCTTTTTCTCCCCAACACTCTTAGGGCATACCAGGGCACCAATGCCCTTTGACCATAATGTGTCCCACCATAGTTGCTTCACAATGTGCATAGTCCTTGACGACCTTTGTTTACCCCATACCTGCCTCATGCACTCACATAGCTATTATCATAACTCACCATGGGTGGGATGGTTTATGTGCACATCTGTGGATTCAGCCATGCAAGTTCAGATTGTATATATTATCTCTCAGGGCTCTGCATCTAGACCAACTCCTCCAGACTCTCTTTTATACTTGCCTCCAGTGGCTGACAGTTACTCTGTTTTTTTTTCCTGATAAATGTGCCATCGTTATCTTTGATATGCATATTCTCTAACACCCACAGCAGTAGCCAAGGCCAAGTCAACCCACAGAAATTGACCCTGTGTCCCACTAAATTTCTTCATATTAGCCTGTTACAGGTGCATCATCAAACCCATAGGATTTTTGTGAGATTTTTCGGAGTATGTAAGTGAATACATCAAAGGCAAGGCCTGAGATATGAAAGAATTCAGTAAATACTAGCTGAACTATGAAACTGGTAAACTAATCAAAATTCAAATGACCTTAGGAGGTAGAAGAATATATCAGCTGCTTCTTTTTCGTCAACTTAATTTATTTAAACGTTTATATTTCATTATTCACATTTAAATCTTGAATTATTCTTAACCTTGTTTTCCCAATATTCCCTTTCCAAGGATAGTTCTCCCAAACTGTGTATTGACCATCTGGTTTTTCTACATTTTAAATGTGAGGTAGCAAAGCTGAATTGCACTTTTTACTTTTTTTCATTAACACTGTTCAAACAAACAGTTCATGGAAGTGAAATTATTCATCCTTGCTTAAAAAGAAAACACAAAAATTCTTTTGAGGCAAATTTTCCTGATAAATTTGTTTCCAAAAATTTCTGAACTTCTAAACAGAGCCAACTGTTTGGAAAACTGAGACCAAAAGCTGCTTCTTTCTCAAATAAGATTATTAAAGCAAAAAATATTTTTGGAAAACTGTCTCAGTGTTCCACTTTGCCCCATTACTGAAGATGTAAACAAAATTATACCAAACATTTTGATTAGAAAGGTTGATCTGGTAAAAAATGGATAACTCCAGGCACTATTCTTTCCTTTATTGGTAGTTTTACTGTCTCAAGAATTTTTTTGTAAGATTTTTTGAGTATTTAAAAGTACTTTAATTTTTTTTTCAGAATTTTTCGAGAAGAAACTGTTTCAGGATATTAACAGTGGTTATCTCTGGGTGGATGAGATTCTATGTCTTCGGTGTTCTTTTGGCTTAATCTTATGTGACTTTTTTCCTATAATAAATATGTATTGCTTTTGTTTGCATTTTCATTTTTAATGAAAGTAGTATATATAAATGAAAATTCAAATGATTCTTAAAGACATAACAAAAAACACCCGTGAGTTCCATCAGTCCCCTGACCAACTTCTCACCTAGCTTTTTCCCATGCTCCACCTAACCCTGGTAGGTGTTCGCACTTCCTAAGTAATAAATTTTTACCAGTGTTTCCTAATTTTCAGTTTTAGACATTGTGTATTTACTTCTTGCCATGGAATTTGAGGATTTAGCTCTTTACACATACCATTAATATAGACACATCACAACTTTCATTCATATCAATAATTATGTTTCATGTCATCCTGAAAATGTAAATATAGTGAATGCATTGCTGAATCGTTAAGTTGCCATGATAATGCTTCCTGGAGTTAATAATGGCCTTGTTTTTTCTCTTATTTTTTTAATATAGCTAACCAGAATTTTATCCAAATGCTTCACATATCTATTGAATGCCCATCAATGATATCTTCCAATGCACAAACACGATCAGTAGTTTACTCTCTTATTTTCCTGAAGCACAGACTCTGGTAACTTAAAGTGGATGCATAGAAGGTAAATTTTTAGAGTACTTACATGTTTGAAAATGTCTTTATTTCTAATCTCACCCTTAACTGATAATCTGAATAAGTTGAAGATCATTTTCCCTCAGCATTTTTGAAGCATCATTCCACTGTTTTTTACTTCCACTTTTGTCATTGAAGTGTCTAGTGCCATTTAGTTACATTCCTCTGTATCTGATCTGTTTCTCTTTCTAGAATCATCCCATTATCACTAGTAGTTTGAAAGGTCACAGTGATGTCTTAGGTCTTTTTTCATGGATGATGTTGGGCCCTCAGATGTTCTTTCAATCTTATCTTCAATTTTTTAAATTATTATTTCTTTGCTAATTTCTTCCCTCCCATTTTCATTGCTCTGTCTTTGTGAACTCTTGTTAGTAGAATGGTAGAGCTTCTATGTTATTCTCTAGATTTACTGTCCTTGTATCCTATTGATCATCGATGCAGCTTTCTTTTCTATTGCCTAAGACAGAAGTTCTCCGTTACAAGCGGAAGGATTGATTCTCCCCACCCCAGCCATTTGGCACTGTCTGGTAATATTTTTGGTTGTCACCACAGGGAAAAGGGGCATGCATGGGCAGCCAGTGAGCAGAGGCCATGGAGGCTGCTATCCATCTCACAATGCACAGGACAGCCTCCCACGACAATTGCCAGCCCCAGCTCTCAGTCCTGCCAAGACTGAAAAATCTGGGACCAGGAGAAATACTTAACTCTATCTTCCAAACTTCTATTAAAGTTTCTATTTCTAACATATTTTTCTTTCCCATTCTCTGATGAACCTTTTATTCTGGGAACTCTTCATCAAAAGATAAAACACCTATCTTCAGAAAAGAAACTTCATGCGTCATAGAGGGATTGTGGTGGTGGTGTGGTCGGTTACAGTGCGTGAGTGCAGGCTAGCTGCATGAGATGGGGAAGGGACCCAGTGGTTCAAGAGTTTTATAAACAACTTTAGGTCACTCCCGCTTCTTCAGGCTTATGCCTCACCACTGCCTTCATGCTACACTGCACCTCCAAGTGACAAGTCTCCTCCATGCATTTGAATGAGTCCGTCTTCCCCCTTGCCAAGTCAGTTCTTTCTATGCCATCCAACTTCTGGCTTCCAAAATTTATTGAAACCTCTCATCTACTGTAGACTTTTCTCCTGTTCTCTTTTCCCTTGTGGCTTTTATCTTGTAAACCCCTTTCTACACTATCACTTCAGTGCTACTTTATAAAGAATAAGTGATAAAAAAAATTTTTAATAGCAGAAGAGGATTCAGAAGAGAGGAAGGGGAAAAACATGGATCTATTTTTCTTAAATTTCTAATTAAATTTTTAATTGTATCAAAATTAAAAAAAAATTTGCAAATCAGTTGTGATTAATGTTATCAACCACTAGTTTATACGTTTATGTGGTCAGAAAATGGAACTTTCTGACCAGGATTCCCACCTGCCCTTAACAGCATCCACTGTGTATATAATAGAATGTTTGCACATTTATGAGCTGTTTACCAGCAGCAGAGCCGCTGGTCAGTCACAGGGCTGCCATTCCAGGGTGGGGGTGCAGAGGAAGCACGTATTCTCTCCTCCCCTCTGATCCTGGTACATAATTGGTTAGGAGCCCAGCAGGCACAGGGTTCCACTGGTACAGGGATAGAGAGCAGACGGGGTGCAGAGTGCAACCAGGAGAGAGCGAGCTTGGGAGCCATGCTCGAGGGGGTCCCAAGCAGTGCCAGAGTAGAGCCGCTGGGGTTCAGAGGAGGGAGAGACTGAGCCGTGAGAGTAAACCCTGTCCTTCCCAACCTCTCGCCCTTGTCATCCTTCAGTCTCATCGAGCTCATAGGGCACCTGCCTGGGCAGTGAGCCTCCTCCCAGAGCTGTGTTTTGGCATAGTCAGCAAGATCCAGGGACATCTTGGGTGCAATGCTTCAGCGGGCTGCTCCTATGGATGGTGGGGAAACACCAGGGGATTCTCCAGCGGGGATTTGGGCTGGGGTGATTTGCCTTTTAAAGGATTGGGCCTTCCCCAGAACTGGGGAGGGGTGGGGACGCCTGAGGCAGTGGAGTTGGCCCTGGGTGAAAGGGGGACTCCTTAGAGGAACTGAGTGCCCACGTGACGGCAGGACTTGTGGGTTGGTGCTTTTCACAGCATTCCAAAGGGTTACCGAGGAGGCATGCGCTTCCGAGGGAAGTGGCGGAATGGGAATGTGAGCTGTAGGATGCCGTGAGGAAGGAAAGTCATTAAAAACTGAGCTGGCACTGCTGAGAGACACACTACTTGCACAGAAAGGGGCAGAAGAATATTGGCTGTGAGATGCCACAGGTGAGGTGAAGGAAGGGGTGGGGCCTGAACCAGGGAAATGGTAGAGGAGGAGCTGGGGGGAGGAGCCAGGAAGGATGCGGGGGCGGGGCCAAGGGCGGAGCCGCTGCCCGTGCTGCTGTACTGGAGTCCCTGGATACAGCGGCCCCTCCCTTACTGAAAGCCCACCTAGTTGTAGTTAAGAAAATAAAGACACAGCAACCCAGGCTCCTTCAGGAAAGGTGCAGCCCCTCCCCAGGTTGTGGAGCACTCCATGCTCAGCCCCTGTACCCAGGCTGAGCTGGTGGATTTGAGCTCCCAGTTTCAGCAAAAGCCCTTGCAGCCTCTGTCCACGTGGCTTTTGCATCTTCGGGATTCCAGAGTAGATGGCATTGTTTTATCTGGGTCAGAAATGGGGAAGCTGGCTTCCTGGATGACTCACCCCTCTCTCTGGCAGAGATTACAAAATGCTTCTCAGACCCCAGGGAACCACACTCTTCTGGACTGGGTGACTGCAGCCCTCCAGGCCCTATGGCCTAATCAGGATGGTTTGCCATCTTTCCCAACTAGATGGCAGGCATGTGCTGAGCTCCAAAAGATGTTATTCTTGCACCTCACTTAGGGCAACCCATAAATGAAGCTACTCATACTATCACAGATCTGGGAGAGGCTGAGACAATGGGAACATGGAAGGAAATATGGTGTGCTACTGAGAGAAAAGGTTTAAAGAGCCCTGTGAAGGTCTTGAGGACCCAGACGTGAGTTGATTTGACAAAGGCAGGGGCCGTAAAAGAGAAGCTAGATGGACGGTCCAATAAGCTCTTGCTAGAGCTGTGGCAACGGTTAAAGCTGGAGCAGTGATCCAACCACAGAAGTCCAAGACATAGACGCCAGAGGCAAAGCCCCGACTTGTGGGCATCCTGGGGGAGAGTACTCCAACTCCTCCTGGACCACCACCCCCACAGGAAGATGATTGGGTGTTGTGGTTTGACTGAGGAGGGGGTCAAGTACCCCACCTTGGAGGACGTGGTGGAGACTGGAGGCCACATGTTGAATTAGCAACTCCCCAATGAATGTACAACGTGGCCTGGTGCTGGTGGACATAGAAGCTGACTACTCTCTGGTTTATGGCAGCCCTGATCTCTTTCGTGAGACCCCTGCTGTGATGATAGATGGCTATGGGGATAAGGCAATTAGAGTGAAGAAAGCCCAAATTGGGAATAGGGCATTTACACCCAAAGGAGTATACTGTGTATATTTCTCCCATCCTTGAATATATTTGGGGGGTTTACATCCTGCAGGGCCTATGGTTACAGACCACTGCAGTTGAGTTCAGACTGAGGATATGTGTGGTAAAGGCAGTTCTGAGGGGACATGCTAAGTACCCACCTGTAGCTTTGCCTGTGCCTCAGTGGGTGAAAAATACTAAGCAGTATAAATTGTCTGGGGGAGCTGGAGAAGGTGGGCATCATAAAGCCCACTCATAGTCCTTTTAATTCCACAGTGTGGCCAGTGAAAACGCTGGACAGCTCCTGGCACATGACCATGGATTACAGAGAACTGAATAAAGTCACATCCCCTCTGCATGCTGCTGTCCTTTCTATAGCAGCCCTTATGGACACTCTCAGTCATGAACTAGGGACATATCATTATTTTATGGACCTTGCTAATGCTTTCTTTTCTATTGACATAGCACAGGAAAGTCAGGAACAGTTTGCCTCCACATGGGAAGGATGGCAGTGGACGTTCAATGTCCTCCCACAGGGATACCTCCACAGTCCCACCATTTATCATGGACTTGTAGCCCAGGACTTGACAGCATGGGAGAAACATTTAATGGTGTGACTGTATCAGTATATTGCTGATATTATGCTTATGTCTGATTCTCTTGCAGATCTAGAAGGTGCAGCACCTAGACTGCTGCAACATCTACAGGAGAAAGGATGGACTGTGAACAGCACCAAGATTCAGGGACCTGGTTAGCTAGCCAACTTCTTGGGGGTTGTCTGGTCAGGGAAGACTTAAGTTATCCCAGAAGCAGTCATAGATAAAGCCCAGGTTTTCCCTACCCCTACAAATGTGGCAGCATTACAAGAGTTTTTGGGTCTTTTGGGCTACTGGAGAGTATTTATCCCTCACTTGGCACAATTTCAGAGGCCTTATACTGTTTGGTATGAAAGGGCGTCAGGTAGGACTGGGATGAGACATGTGCATATGCCTTTGCCACTGCTAAGTGGGCAGTCAAGACCATGCAGGTCTTGAGTGTGATGGACCAATCAAAACCCTGTGACAAGCTAGATGTTCATGTAACTGAAGATGGTTAGGAGTGGGGCCTCTGGCAGTGGATTGAATAGACCCACCAACCTATTGGATTCTGGTCACAACTCTGGGAAGAAGTAGAGGTCTGGTACACCTTGATAGAGAAGCAATTGGCTGCTGTGTACCACACCTTTCTGGCTACAGAGCCCATCACAGGAACAGCCCTGACAAAGGTAATAACCACCTGTCCCATCACGGGGTTGATGCGAGACTGGACCCAAAGGCCATGGAGTGGTGTAGCACAGATGCTGACACTGGCAAAATGGGGCACACATTTACAGCAGCATAGTACTCTTCATCTAGCCTCTTGAGTTAAGAATACCAATGCTTATTGGGGCCAATGACATATACCACTGAAAAGCAGGAAAAATTTGCTTTGAAGCCATTAGTAACAGAGAGCCCTTATCAGGAGGGAAGGGCCCCTATACTTGAAGAAGCATGGTACACAGACAGCTCCAGCCAGTTGGCAGCCCCCAAAGTGGAGGGCTGTGGCTTTCCATTCTAAGACTGAGACAATATGGATGGAGGATAGGGAGGGGAAAAGCAGTCAATGGACAGAGCTGTGGGCAGTATGGCTCGTAATCACCCAAGAGCTCCCCCAGTAGTTATCTGCAGTGACCACTGGGATGTCTATTAGGGTGTAACTTTGTGGCTACCAACATGCCAACTGGATGGTTGGTCATTGGCCCCTTTGGGAGCAAGAGTTGTGGCAAGATCTGTGGGCCTCTGGTCAGACCAAAACAGTTATAGTATATCATGTGACAGGCCATTTGCCTTTGGCATCCCCAGGGAATGATGAAGCAGACAAATTGGCCCAGGTGCATTGGCTGGAAGGAAATCCTGCCTCTGATGTGGCTCAATGGTTACATCAACGTTTGTTGCATGTGGGGAAATAGACAATGTGGGCTGTAGCCCGTTGGTGGGACTTGACTTTGACCTTTGAAGAATTCAGCAGAGTCTAGCAAGAGTGCCTTGTGTCCTCTAAGGGGGACTTACACCGAGTCCCACAGCAACGCAGGACAATAGTTAAGGAGCTGATACCCCTCGTCAGGTGGCAGATAGACTATATTGGGCCTCTGCCCATATCAGAAGGGTATCGATATGCCATAACATATGTGGATACAGCTACTGCATTGTTGGTTGCTTTTCCTTCATATTGTGCAGATCAGTAAATGACCAAAAGGGGCCTAGAGCATCTCTTTGCAGCCTATGGCTGGCTGCCAGTGATTGAGAGCAATCAAACCACCCACTTTACTGGACATGCACTACAAGAATGGGTGCAGCAATTAGGGATAAGGTGGAAGTTTCATGTACCATATAACCTTACCAGGGCAGGCATGATAGAGAGGTACAATGGTTTATCAAAATCTGGCCTGAAGTCGGACACCAGTAGTCTATAGTGCTGGTCGGTCTGCTTACGGACAGTGCTGTGATGTTTGAATGAGAAGCCCCAGAAGGAAGCATTGAGCCCTGTGGATATGCTAATGCACATTGCTGCCTCTCCTATACAACTACACATACAAACCAAGGGAAAGGTTGAAGCCTGGATTTGGCCACCAGAATAACATCTTGCTACTAGCACCAACTGCACTGAACTTTAGAGACTCTATTGAATGGACGTGGCCTTGGACTTTTTAACACAGGGACAAGAAATGCCTGGCCCTTCTGGCACCTTGGGGACAAGACCTGGAAGCTGGTCTCCTGTGTGTTCCTAGAATAACCATAGAGTGACCCCCAAAAGATAATGGTAGTGTACCCAAAATGGCCGGAAGGTAAGAGCATCTTACCAGGGAGTTTTGCTTTATCATTATGGCCACTGCATGCAACTCCAGTATCCCTACATATCGACCCATCAGTAACTCCCACAGGAAGAGAGGTGAAGGTCTGGTATGCTAGACAGGACAGGACACCATTCTGCCACTGTCCTACCACAGGAACACTCTCTTGCATGCATCCTACCTGATGGACAAGATCTGTCTATGATGGTATCATTAAAACATGTGTCTTATCGCCCTTAAGGTTATTCCCTCCTATAGTCTTTGTGGGTTGGGCATGTCCCCTAGCAACAGGTGCTGCTTGCTGAGCATGCCCAGAGATCCCTGCTGGTTCAACTGCTGGCCTCCCATGGAACATACAAGCTATGGACTCCATCTGAGTAGGATGGATCCTAAGTCTTGAGGATTGTCATGGTTTTGTTGTTATGTTGTTAATCTGGCTACAGTGCTCTAGCCTTCTTGCACAGGGGCCATTGCAGAAGATTGGGGGTGCATGATTGTGAGGTGAGAATCCTGGAGAGGTGGATTGTGGGGAAAATGGAACTTTCTTACCAGGATTCCCACCTTGCCTTAATAGCACCCACTGTGTATATAATAAAAGCATGTTTGCGTATTTATGGGATGTTCACTGGTGGCAGAGCCAGTGGTCAGTCACAGGATTGCCAGTCCAGGGTGGGGGTGCAGAGGAAGCACCCATTCTCTCTTCCCCTCTGTTCTTGGTATGTAGTCGGTCAGGCACCACCAGTCACTGGGGACCCACCCACAGAGTCCCTCCGGGTGTGGCAGCATGGCAGAGCCCAAGTGGGAAGACAGAGTGGAGCAGCTTAAGTTGAGAGCAAGGGGAGACTGCACCATTAGAATAAACCCTTTCCTTTCCTTCCCAGCTTCTCCCCCTTGTCATCCTTAAGTCTTTTTCAAATTCATAAGGAACTTGCCCTGGGCAGGAAACCTCCTCCCAGTTCAGTTTGATGAATATCCTTCCAGATACTTTTCCATACATACTTGCATACACTTTCGGACTTTTTAAACAACAAGAAGGGTTAAAACAGTACATATTACTTTTTAACTCCTATACTGTTCCATGCAATGGTTGCACCACAATATATTCAGCCAAACTTTTACTGTTGGGACATTTATGGAGCTTATTGTTAGACCAAAGTTTCAGTTTCCCAGATAGAGAAAAATAGTGGGGTCTGACTAGAAATTAATTCTAAAATTTAAAGTCAGTTTCAAATGTAATGGGGAAACACTGAAGACTACTGCTTCAGGAAAAGAGGAGGACAAGGGGATGCCCATTTCTCCACTGCTAATACAGTGGTACTGGAAGTACCATTCAAGGGAACTAGTGAAAAGAGAAAATAAGAAATAACTATTGGGAAAACAGATTACAAAGTTGTCATTATTTGTAGGTTATGTGATTATATACCTGGAAAACCCAAGAAAATCAACCAAAAATATATAAATAATAGAAAATTAAGCATGGGAGCTGAAAGGGTTCTTTAGCTACCCGACTCACTCGCTCACAAGGAAAGACACGAGAACTCCGTCAGTGCAGTTTTATTCCCTGTAAGACAGACAGAGTGGCTGTCTCGAAAGAGAGAGCAGCGGCGGCAGCAAGGGGGGAGCTGCTTATATAGGAATTTAGGGCGTTGGTGAGCAGGATGGTGGCCTTGTGACTTCTGAGAAACAGAAACTGATGCAGATGATAGGGAACTTAGAAACTGCTGTGGGGGACTTAGAAACCGCTGTAGACGATAAGGGATTTTGCTACACTCGGGTGTACCTGCTGTTCAAGGCTGTGTGTTAAAGGGAACCTAACAGGAGCAGGATATAAAATTAACTTATGGAAAACTCTGAGATATACATATGGATATATATGTATGCAAATGCAAATATGTGTCTATATATACACACACATATATTTATATACACACAAACAATACCCTCTTACAAAATAAAAAACAAAGAAAAGACTCCACTTATAATTTCAGCAAAATAAATATAAATTGCCTAGGAATAAACTTAACAAGGAATACGCAGAACTCATATGAGGTAACTTTAAAGCTTTCCTACAGGACCCAGAAATACACATGAACAAATGAAAATAAAATCTTCTTAGATATGAAAAGTCAATGAATATCAATGCTCCCTCAATTTAAAAATTTTTTATTTTTAATTGAAGTATAGTTGACATACAATATATTACTTTCAGGTGTATAACAGTGATTTGACATTAATAATACATATAAAATGTTCATCATGATAACTGTAGTTACCATCTGTCACCACACAAATTTATACATTATTAACTAAATTCCCTATGCTGTACTTTTCATCCCCATGACTTATTTATTTTATAACTAGAAGTTTGTACCTCTTAATCTCTTTCACCTGTTTTGCCCATCCCTCCAAACCATTCCCTCTGACAAGCCACCAGTTTGTTCTCTGTATTTGTGAGTCTGTTTCTCAGTGGGATGGGAGGTGTGGGTGGCTGTTTATTGTTTATTTGTTCATTTGTTTAGGTTTTTAGGGTTCAACATACAGGTAAAATCATATGATGTTTGTCCTCCTCTGGCTTATTTCACTGAGCATAATACTCTTGAGTTCCATCCATATTGTTGCAAATGGCTAGATTTTGTTCTTTTTATGGCTGAATAATATTCCATTCTGTATATATATGCCTCTTCTTTTTCCATTCATCTATTGATGGACACTTAAGTTGCCTCCACATCTTAGCTATTATAAATAATGCTGCACTAATCATAGGGGTGCATATATCTTTCTGAATTAGTGCTTTTGTTTTCTTTAGGTAAATACCCAGAAATGGAATTACTGGATTGTATGATATTTCTATTTTTAATTTTTTGAGAAGACTCCATACTGTTTTCCATAGTGGATGAGCTACTTTACATTGCCAGCAATGCAGAAAGGTTCTCTTTTCTCCACATCCTTTGCAACGCTTATTTCTTCTTTTTATACTAGCCATTCTGACTGCTGTGAGGTGCTCTCTTATTGCGGTTTTGATTTGCATTTCCCTGATAACAAGTGATACTGAGCATCTTTTCCTGTGCCTGTTGGGCTTCTGTATGTCTTCCTTAGTAAAATGTCTATTCAGGTCCTCTGCCCAGTTTTGATCAGATTATTTGTCTTTTTGGTGTTGAGCTGTATGAGTTCCTTATATATTTTGGATATTAACCCCTTTTCAGATATATCATTTGACCCTTGAACAACACAGTCTTGAACTGCACAACCTCATATTTATGTGTGGGTTTTTTTCAATAAATACAGTATAGTACTATAAATGCACTTTCTCTTCCTTCTGATTTTAATATTAATAAAATTTTTTATTTTCTCTAACATACTTCATTGTAAGAATACAGTACATAGTATATGTAACATACAAAAAGTGTTAATTGGCCATTTATGTTATTGGTAAGTGTTCTAGTCAACAGTAGGCTATTAGTAGTTAAACTTTGGGGAGGTCAAAAGTTAAAAATGGATTTTTGACTGTGTGGGAGGTCAGTACCTCCAACCTCTGCATTGTTCAAGGGTCATATATTTTCCCATTCAGTGGGTTGCCTTTCCATTTTGTTGATGGTTTTCTTCACCAGGTAAAAGCTTTTTAGTTTGATGCAGTCCCACTTGTTTATTTTTGCTTTTGTTTCCCTTGCCTGGGGAGACATATCAAAAAAATTTGCTAAGTCCAAGAGTTTACTGTCTGTTTTCTTTTAGGAGTTTTATGGCTTCAGGTCTTACATTTAGGTCTTTAATCCATGTGAGTTTGTTTCTATGTATAGTGTAAGAAAGTAGTCCAGTTACATTCTTTTGCATATAAATGTCCAGATTTCCCAACACCACTTATTGAAAAGACTTTATTTTCCCCATTGCATATTCTTACCTCCTTTGCTGTAGATTAATTAACCATACAAGTATGGGTTATTGCTGGGCTCTCTATTCTGTTCCATTGATCTATGTAATTATTAATTTAAAAGTACCATCCACTTTGATTACTATAGCTTTGTAGTATAGTTTGAAATCAGGAATTGTGATGCCTCCAGCTTTGCTTTTTCTCAAGATTGCCTTGGCTGTTTGGGGTCTATTGTGGTTCCATACAAATTTTAGGATTATTTGTTCTAGTCTGTGAAAAATGACATTAGTATTTTGATAAAGATTTCTTTCAGTCTGTAGATTGCTTTGCATATTTTAACATGTATGGACAATTTAACAATATTAATTCTTCCAATCCATGAACATGGTATATATTTCCATTTATTTGTGTCATTTTCAATTTCTTTCATCAATGTCTTATAGTTTTCAGAGAACAGGTCTTTCACCCTCTTTGTTAAATTTACTCCTAGGTATTTTATTCCTTTTGATGCAATTGTTAATGACATTACTTTCTTAATTTCTGTTTCTGCTAGCTCATTATTAGTGTGTAGAAACACAGTCAATTTACATGTATTAATTTTGTATTCTCCAACTTTACTGAATTCATTTATGCTATAGTTTTTTGGTGGAGTCTTTAGTGATTTCTTTATATAGTACCATGTCAACTTCAAACAGTGATGATTTTACTTCTTACTTACCAATTTGAATGTGTTTTATTTCTCTGATTATTGTTGCTTGAACTTCCAGTATTACCTTTAATAAAAGTGAGAGTGGATATCCTTGTCTATTTCCCCATCTGTTCTGACTGGTTCTTTTATATTTTCTACCTCTTTATATCACTAGCTGTGGAAGACCTGCTCTGCTAGACTTCAGGTCATTTTCAAAGTGAGTTGTAATATATGTAGTTTGCTGCCTCAATGTGCCCATGGGAGGAGGTGAAATAACAACCTCTTGTTCCATCACCATCCTCTGGTCCCTACCCCTAAATTTTAACTTTTTAATTTATTACAATCTCAATGAAAATACCAAGAGGCTATTTTCTGGAATAGGACAAGCTGATTCAAAAGTTCATATGGAAAAATTAACAACCAGCAGAATCTTTTGAAAAGGTAGAATAGCGCTCTATGTATTAAAAAATACTACAGAGAGGGGGGAAAAGATGGCAGGCAGCATGAGAAGTGAGGCAGAAACCTCTTCCCAAAATCACATAAAACAAGAAAATACAGCAAATACAACTAATCCTGAAAAAGCAACTTGAAGACTGAAGAACAGATTTCCTACATCTAGGGAAAAAGAGAAGACCTCACAGAAAAGGGTAAAGTAGGAAAACTGTGATCCAGCAAGACCCAAGCCCTTCCCCCACCCCAGCCCACAGGTAGGAGGAAAGAAATGGGGCAGAAAGGGAGTAGAAGCCCAGGACTGCTGAACACCAAGCCCTGGAGATTTGCTGTGGGAGCATGAACACACATTACATGAAGCTCTGGAGATTAGTGGGGTTGGAAAGCAAAGACAGGTGGAATACTTTGAAAGATTGAGATTCCAGCCACTTGTGGAGAGCAGGTATGCACAGCCAGCCACCGTGGAACAAAAGAAAGGTGGGCAGTTTGAAGGACATCCAGCAGCAAGAAGGGTACTACTACAGGGGCAAAGATTACACAGAGCTCACTGCTCAGGAGAAAGGGCAGATGGATAAAACATTCCCAGCATGCTCAGCCATGCAGGTTGGGAACTCTGAGGAGCTTCAGATACTCCATCCCCTTGGCTGGCAACGCAGCCCAAAGGACCCTACTGAGTTCCACAGCCAGGCACTCCTTCCTCCCAACAAGTGATGGTCCCACCCACCTACCAACCCCACCATTGCACCAGGCCAGCCAGAGGGTGGCCCCCCTCATTGCAGATATAGGAGCATAGCACAGAGGATCCTCCCTGCATGCACATACCACTGGATTTGACAATGGAAGCAGGTGTTACAGCTGGGAAGGCAGGAAACCCTCCCAGTGAGCTGTTTATTCTCTGCAGGCACTGGTTCTGTTTGATTGCAACCCCCACAATTTCTGCAAGTGCAAAGCAGCTCCAGAGAGTAGAGCTTCTGGGCACCAGAGGGCTCTGCCTACACAAAGTTATTATTCCATAGGAAACACAAAAAAAATGAAGTGGCAAAAAAATTTGGTCCAAACAAAACTACAAGAAAAAATGCCAGAAAGAGGGCTTAGTCAAACTGAAATCACCAATCTTCTTAATAAAGATTTCAAAATAAAAGTAATAAACATGCTCACAGAGCTACAGAAAAATGTTCAAGATCTCAGGGAGGACTTCAACAAAGAGATAGAAATCTTGAAAAATACAGTATCTGAAATGAAACATATAATGGAGGGATTTAAAAGTATATTAGATGAGGTACAGGAGATGGTAAATGAAATAGAAATTAGAGAACAGGAAAACAAAGAAGCTGAGGCTCTCAGAGAGAAAAGGGATCTCCAGGAATGAAAGAATAATAAGAGAACTGTGTGACCAATTCAAACAGAACAATATTTGCATTATAGGGGTACCAGAAGAAGAAGAGGAAAAATGGATAGAAAGTCTCTTTGAGGAAATAATTGCTGAAAATTTCCCAATATGGGGAAGGAAATAGTCTTTCAGATCATGGAAGTGCAGTGATCTCCCAACACAAGGAACCCTAGGAAGACAATACCAAGATGTATAATAATTAAACTGGCAAAGATCAAGGACAAGGACAGAGTATTGAAAGCAGCCAGAGAGAGAAAAAGATCACTTATAAAGGGAACCCCATCAGGGTATAATAGACTTCTCAGCAGAAACCTTGCAGGCCAGAAGGGAGTGGTGTGATATATTTAATACAATGAAACAGAAGGGCCTCCAACCAAGAATATTTTACCTGGCAAGATTATCATTTAAATTTGAAGCAGGGATTAAAAATTTCCAGATAAGCAAAAGTTGAAGGAATTGACCTCCCACAAACTATTTCTCCAGTGTATCATAAAGGGACTTCTTTAGATGGAAATGCTCCTAAGGCTAAATAGCTGTTACCAGAGAAAATAAAACCACAGTAAAGGAAGTAGGCCAAATAATTATTAAGCAAATACAAAATTAAATCCACTACTCACAAAGTTAATTATGGGATACACAAAGAGTACAGAATATGACATCTAACAGATAAAGAATGGTGGAGGAAGAAGAATAGGGGAGGGGAAAAAAAGAACCTGTATATTGTATCTGAAATAGCATAAAAAGTGAGTTAAGAAAGACTGTTAGATACTAAGGAAACTACCCTTGAACCTTTGGTAACCACGAATCTAAAGCTTACAATGGCAGAAAGTACATATCTACTGATAATCACCCGAAATGTAAATGGACTGAATGCACCAATCAAAAGAAACAGAGTTACAGAATGGATAAAAAAAACAAGACCCATCTATATGCTGCCTACAAGAGACTCATTTCAAACCCAAAGACATACACAGACTAAGGGATGGAAAAAGATTTTTTGCAAATAATAGGGAGAAAAAAGCAGGAGTAGCAGTGCTTATATCAGACAAAATAAATTACAAAACAAAGAAAGTAACAAGAGACAAAAAGGACATTACATAATGATAAAGGGGTTAGTCAAAGAAAAGGATATAACCATTATAAATATCTATGCACCCAACACAGGAACACCTACATATGTGAAACAAATACTAACAGATTTGAAGCGGGAAACAATGCAACACACTCGTCTTAGGAGATTTCAACACACCACTCACATCAAAAGACAGATTAACCAGACAGAAAATAAGTAAGGAGACAGAGGCATTGAATAATGCATTAGAACAGATGGACCTAATAAACATCTATAGAACACTCCACTGTAATGCAGCAGGATACCCATCTTTCTCAGGTGCACATGGAACATTTTCCAGAATAGATCATATACTAGGTCACAAAAAGAGCCTCAATAAATTTAAAAAGATAGAAATTGTGCCAACCAGCTTCTCAGACCACAAAGGTATGAAACTAGAAATAAATGATGCAAAGAAAACAAAAAACCCCACAAACACATGGAGGCTTAACAATTTCTTCCAAATAATCAGTGGATCAATGACCAAATAAAAACAGAGATCAAGCAATATATGGAAACAAGTGAAAACAGCAACTTAACAGCCCAAAACCTGTGGAATACAGTGAAGGCAGTTCTGAAAGGAAAGTATACAGCATTACAGGCTTACCTCAAGGAACAAGAACAATCCCAAATGAACAGTCTAAACTCACAATTAATGAAACTAGAAAAAGAAGAACAAATGAGGCCCAAAGTCAGTAGAAGAAGGGACATAATAAAGATTAGAGCAGAAATAGATGAAATTGAGAAGAATAAAACAATAGAAAGAATCGATGAAATCAGCAGTTGGTGTTTGGAGAAAATAAACAAAATAGATAAGCCGCTAGTTAGACTTATAAAGAACAAAAGAGAGTGTACATGCACAGACTCAGAAATAAAAGAGGAAAAATCTCAATGGATATCATGGAAATACAAAGAATTATTAGAGAAATTAGAGAATACTATGAAAAATTTTATGCCAACAAATTGGATAACTTAGAATAAATGAACAACATTTTAGAAAACTACAACCTTCCAAGACTGACCCAGGAAGAAACAGAAAATCTGAACAGACAAATTACCAGCAATGAAATAAATTGGAAATAAAAAACTACCTAAGAACAAAATCTCTTAACCAGATGGCTTCACTGCTGAATTTTATCAATCATTTAAAAAAGAGTTAATACCCATCCTTCTTAAAGGATTCCAAAAAGTAGAAGAGGACGGAATACTTCCAAACTCATTCTATGAGGTGAGCATCAGTCTAATACCAAAACCAGACAAAGACACCACAAAAAGAGAAAATTATAGGCCAATATCCCTGATGAACATAGATGTAAAAATCTCAGCAAAATAATAGCAAACTAAATTAAAAAATATATCAGAAAGATTGTCCATCATGACTAAGTGGGACATAGTCCAGGGATACAAGAATGGTACATATTCATAAATCAACCAATGTGATATACCACATTAACAAAAAGAAGGTTAAAACCATATGATCATCTCAATAGATGCTAAAAAAAGCATTTGACAAGATTCAGCATCCATTCATGATAAAAACTCTCAACAAAATGGGTATAGAGGGCAAGTACATTAACATAATAAAGGCCATATATGACAAACTCACAGCCAACATCATACTTAACAGCAAAAAGCTGTAGCTTTTCCTCTAATATTGAGAACAAAACAAGGATGCCCACTCTCCCCACTTTCATTCAACACAGTACTGAAAGTCCTAGCCATGGTAATCAGACAACACAAAGAAATAAAAAGCATCTAAATTGATAATGAAGAAGGTAAATTGTCACTGTTTGCAGATAACATGATATTGTACATAGAAAACCCTAAAGAATCCACCAAAAAAACTACTGGAATAACTGAGTTCAGCAAAGTTGCAGGATACAAAATTAATACACAGATATCTGTTGTATACCTATATACTAACAATGAACTAGCAGAAAGACAAATCAGGAGAACAACTCTGTTTAAAATTACATCAAAAAGAATAAAATACCTAGGAATAAACCTAACCAAGGAGGTGAAAGACCTATATTCTGAAAAGTACAAGACACACATGAAAGAAATTAAAGAAGACATCAATAAATGGAAATCTATTCCGTGCTCATGGATAGGAAGAATTAATATTGTCAAAATGGCCATCCTGCCTAAAACAATTTACAGAATCAATGCAATTCCCATCAAAATACCAACAGCATTCTTCAATGAACTAGAATGAATAGTTCTAAAACTCATATGGAACCACAAAAGCCCTGAACAGCCAAAGCAATCCTGAGAAGGAAGAATAAAGCTGGGAGGATTACGCTCCCTAACTTCAAGCTCTACTACAAAGCCACAGTAATTTAAAAAATTTGGTGCTGGCATAAGAACAGATCCTTGGATCAGTGGAACAGAAGAGAGAGCCCAGATATAAACCCATACTTACATGGCCAATTAATACATGATAAAGGAGCCATGAATATACAATGGGGAAATGACAGCCTCTTCAACAACTGGTGTTGGCAAAACTGGACAGCTTCATGTAAGGGATTGAAACTGAATTATTGTCTAACTCCATACACAAAAGTAAACTCAAAATGGATCAAAGACCTGAATTTAAGTCATGAAACCATAAAAGTCTTAGAAGAAAAACATAAGCAAAAATCTCTTGAATATAAAGATGAGTAACTTTTTCCTGAACAGATCTCCTCAGGCAAGGGAAACAAAATAAAAAATGAGTGAGCGGGACTACATCAAACTAAAAAGCTTCTGTACAGCAAAGGACACCATCAGCAGAACGAAAAAGCTTCCTACAATATGGGAGAATATTTTCACAAATGACTCATCTGATAAGGAGTTAACATCCAAAATATATAAAGAACTCACACACCTCAACACCCAAAAAACAAATAACCTGATTAAAAGATGGACAGAGAATCTTAACAGACACTTCTCCAAAGAAGAAATATGGATGGTCAACAAGCACGTGAAAAGATGCTAATCATCAGGGGAGTGCAAATTAAAACCACAATGAGATATCACCTCACAGCAGTTAGGATGGCCAATATCCAACAGACAAGAAACAACAAATGCTGGCCAGGATGCAGAGAACAGGGAACCCTCCTACACTGTTCATGGGAATGTAAATTAGTTCGAAAATATGGAGGTTCCTCTAAGAACTAAAAATAGAAATACCATTTGACCCAGTAATTCCACTCCTAGGAATTTACTTGAAGAAAACAAGATCCCTGATTCAAAAAGACATATGCACCCCTGTGTTTATCACTGCACTATTTACAATAGTCAAGATATGGAGCAGCCTAAGTGTCCATCATTAGATGAATGCATAAATAAGATGTACTTATTCACAATGGAATATTACTCAGCCATAAAAAGAAAACAAATCCTACCATTTGCGACAACATGGATTGATCTAGAAGTTATTATGCTCAGTGAAATAAAGCAGGCAGGCAAAGACAAATACCAAATAATTTCACTCACTTGTAGAGTATAAAAACAAAGCAAAATCGAAGGAACAAAATAGCACCAGACCCACAGACTCCAGAAGGGACTAGCGGTTACCAATGGGAAGGAGTTGGGGAGGATGGGTTGGGAGGGAGGGAGTAGGGGATTAAGGGGCACTATGTTTAGCAGTCATGATACAGGTAGGCTTTGGGGAAGGCAGTACAGCACAGAGAAGGCAAGTAATGACTATAGCATCTTACTACGCTGATGGACAGTGACTGCAATGGGGGTTGAGGACTTGACAATATGGGTGAATGTTGAAAGTGCAATGTTGTTCATGTGAAACCTTCGTAAGATTGTGTATCAATGATACTTTAACAAAAAAAAATACTACAGCATCTCAATAATGAAACACTTGGGATTGCCATAGGACAATTAATGGGTAATATCTGGAAAAAACAAAGTTAAATCTGTATCCCATGTTGTGTACTAGGATAAAGTCTATATGTGTCAAATATCAATTAAAATATGAACATATAAATGTACTGCAAGAAATATGGGTGAATTCTCTTCTTACCTTGGAATGGGAAGGCCTTTCTAATTATGACTTAGAATCTAGAAGCCATAAAATATTAATAAGTCCAATTAAAAAATTAAAACTACTACAAAGCAGAAAATAACAATAATATAAGAAAAGCTGAAACAAATTATAAACTGGGGGTAAAAAATATGGTATTCAAATCACAGATAAAGGGCTAACCTCCTTGCTACATGAGAAATCTCTGGAAATTAAGAAGAAAAAGACCATCCACTCAAGAGATAGGGAACACTAACAGACAAGTGACAGAAAAATAAATATAAAAATAACCCTAACACCTTATAAATGGCCCTCATTCATAGAAGATATGCAAATTAAAACTAACCAGCCTCATTCTATAAACACATTGTTATTCTATTTTCCCTCTGCTTTCTGACTGGAGCATTTACCTCTTATTACATTCTCTTCTGATTAGCTGTACCTACTATCATTTTGAAAAAAAGTGGGAAATGCATAAAGCTATGTCTTTATTTTTTTAAGTTCTAGATCCCAAACAACTTGTTACCAAGGCAGACATATATGAAAGGCAGATATATTTGAAAAACAAGGCACACAGTCATGAAAGAAATTGAAAATGACACAGTATTTTCTGAATTTAGAAGTAAATGAAATCATATATTCATCCAAAGTCCTGTTGAGTTCTGGACAAGTGCCTAGTTACCTAGTTATCAAAGCCAACCACCAAAAGTAGAGGCAACATCATGGTCCATCGGAGTACAAAGCACAGTCAAGTGTCTCACAACTGTGTTCTGGGATATTGATCACTGAACACATCTGGATTTTAAGTTGCTTGGAGACAAAAGTTTCTGTCTTACGCACTTTTGCAACTACACTGCACTCTGCAAGGTGGATGCTCTGCATGGATTCTCCCCACTTGTATCTTCTCCACTCTCCTGTTTGTCAAGGAGTTTTTTTGTGTGTTTTGGGGGGTTTTTTTTTGTCTAGCCATTGTACTTTTATTCACATCGTGTATTTTGGCATTTTCCAGAGAACAAGGAAGAGACGGGGTGGGAGAAAGACTGAGGCAGGAGGGCGACGGGGATCCCCATTCCCTCACACTCCTCCTTGTCCGACCACACGCAAGGAGCAAACACAAAGGGGGACTGGAGGCACGGGTGCCCCTCCTCCAAGGAGGCTGCACGGAGCTATGCCCACACGCACAGGGAAGAGTCTTAACTGATAATCTACATTTACAGAGAAAAAGAGCAAAAGAATGATGTTTCCCCTCATTTTTTATCCTGAGTAATTACTTGAAATTAATAAAAGGGAATAAAGTAATTTAAAGAACTGCTTTGCCTTTCCTTTTAGAGCTCCTATAGAGGGACTACCCTCTGGTTTGCACTGGAAGTCCAATACCAAATGACATTTTAAAAACTATCAGGATTTGGCTTTTAACACAGTTTTATGCACACTGTATTCTACTAGTACTAGAGAAAAGTAATCCCTCTATGGTATCAATGTAAAGGTAAAAGGAACTCAGTTTCAATTCACTTTCTATTAATCCAAATTATTCTTTCAACAAAGAATGCACATTGTAAGAGCATCATGGGAAATTTTTTAAACAATTGCATAAATTCTGATTTCTAGCCATACAAGAAATTCCTGGAAAATGAGTAACTATAACCAAGAGCTAAAAACACCAATTGTTTAGATTCAACATTTGTTTTGTTGATTTGGGAGGAGGAGGGGATAATCAAACAAATAGAACTAAAGCTCAGAATCAGATGTCTCCTAAATAATTTAGATGTGTTTTTTTTTTCTGGAGATGTGCGGCCTTTTTTGGTTTGTAATAACCATTACAACAACAAAAACCAATTACTCTTTGAATCTGGAAATATGAAAATACAAAGAGTTAATTCACTGACATCCGTGTTCCCACTTTATCACCCTGAACCTAGAATTCAGCCCTTCCACTAGTTTCCATAAAAATGATCTCCAAGAACTTCCTAATTTTTCCCCAACTTTACATAAGATTAAGCATTTTCTGAGGAATCAAAAGGCCTCCCACCAGCTCTATGTCCCTTTCCCTCTTCCTCCCTACATGGGAATTAAATGAACACCTTCTGTTGCTAAAACTCCTTGGATTTTCACTGCTTACCTGAAGTAGTCCTTACAAACAAATACATCACTGTAGGGAAGCCCCCACCCCACACTTTCCCTACTGTTCTATGAGGACAGCTGTCTGACGCTGCTTCACCCCAAATATGTCTGGCCTCGTATGGAGCCAGATATGTTTGGCCTTGAGAAACCTGAAAACGCAGCATGTTGTATCCATGGGAAAGGAGCTAGATAAGAGCCTTGAAAGTCAGACACCTGGCCACAAAGGCCACACACATGCGTGTTTTCAACACTTATGTAACCATGAATTAGAAGTATAGCAGTATAAGACGTACAGCTTTAGGCAAAATAATGTAGCCTCTTTTGAGCACCTTCCATGACGACTCCCGCTGCCTTCTTTGCTCTTTGCATAGCCTCAAAACCTCAAAGGCAACTCCCGGACCCCAACAATCACTATCTCTAAAATAAGTCCTGAGAAAACCATTCTTCAACTCGATCTACCTCCTTTGCTCTCATTTCTCAGTGAGCTCTTGCATTCTCCAAGCCCTTAACTTTTCATGTCCAAGTTTATATGATTCTTTGACCTAATAACATATAGGCTTTCCTGCTTCAGTTCTGAGCTCTAACATTTCCACTTAACCTTTTGCTTGGTTCATTTCCACTCACTCTGGGTAATGGCCTCACCCAGTTTGGACCCCATCTCAGCTTTGGTTTAACTCTGTCCCCTGTTCTCCCAATCCACCAAGATGTATCTGATATCAATTCCACTTACACAACAGCAGTACAAAACTCCCTTTCTTGAGACCCAGATCTATATTGCCAATATCCCACTATGTGTTCTCAGGTTCCTTAAATGCAGTAAAATACAAATCATTACTCTCTCCCTCCTCCTCCCCATACTCTTCTTTCTCACTTTCCTCAGGTTATTATCAAATCATCATGCCTTTAATCACCAAACTCAGAAACCTCAAATTTCCTAGACAACAATCCCTCTTGGAAAGCCTGTTGAATCCAAGTAGACAACAAATTCTACTCCCTAAAGATCCTTCATATATCTACTTCCTCTACCCTTCTTCCACTTGCCAACTTTAGGGCCATATACCCTTTCTAACTTCCGATGCCTCTGGCATCTTCCCTCTGCGAGCCTTCACATACAAGTTACCAGGATAATAATTTTCTTCCCATCTTCTCCCAGTGCTTGGTACCACGTTTCACACATAGTATCCTCTCAATAAATATTCATTAATTATAGAAATGACTTCCAATCCTTGTGATCTCACATCTTTCCTTTCTTTGTAATTCATAGGTAGCCTCTCTCTCTCTCCAACCTCATACTTCTTAAGAATTCTTCTAACTTGATTTTATCTTCTTACCCTTTCACCTCCAAGCAGAGCTTTCTATTACTCTTTATTGCCTGTCAAATAAATCCATGATATTCTAGCTCAAACCTACCTTTCTAGTCTTGTCATTCATACTCCCCTCTCACATGCTTCACTCAATTGTTGGAATAGGTCACTGAGAAGATGTGACTACCAGTTAACCCTTGTCCTGGATCCCAGCAATCAGGGCCTCCTCACCCCCTTCCCTATCCTTGGAATGCTTACCTTCCCCAAAAGACATGGCCTTGAGATTATAATGAGGTGTTGAGACCACCTGGACTGGATGTGACTGAACCCAATGAAGCCTCTCTATAAACTTTTAAGATTCAGTAAGTGAATGCAAAGATCTACTCATCTCATGCCAGCCTAAGACAAGCCTCATATGTAAACGCCCTTCCTTAGTTAACCCGCCACCTGCCATTCTGGAGCAGCCTGTGTCTCTCTTCAGTCTCTCCCTGCCCTCCGGGTAGGGGGAACCGCTTCAGATTATACCTGGGAGGCTCCCATGGAGTTTGTGAACCAACATTAATCTAGCCAAATCCAACAAAACTCATTTCCCAAAAAATACCGTGCATTTTCCTCCCTCCTGGCTTTGTTCATGCTGCTCCCAAAATATAGAAAGTCTTTTATTTGCATCTTTCCCTGTCAAAAGCTTTCCTGGTTTTAAGGCCCAGATAAAATGCTTCTGTCTTCACAAAACTTACATGTTTCTTCAGACAAAATTTCTCTCCTTCTTTGAAACTTAGTTTGTAACTTGGTTTGTACAAGTATTTTATTTCCCCAACTAAAAGAGTAGTATCATAGAGTTCTTCAAAGCAGTGATTTTCAGATCACTTGCAACAGAATAACTGAAATCTTGTTAAAAACAAAAATACTACCGATCAAAATTTCCTGAGGTAGTACTAAGAATTGTGATCTAAAACTGAGCTCCCTGGCAAAGTGCACAGGGACGTCAGAGACTTTCGAGTGGCACAAACGGGCCTTGAAGGCAGTCAGAGTGGGAGTGGCACTCCAGTCATATCTCTGTTAAAAGGTAATTTTCAGAAAGAGCTATAATCATGACTCTGATATGTATAGAAAAGTGGAAAAAAAGTTAAAGATTTTATTTAACTCATTCAATGAGGGAACCAGGCAGATGTTGTAATCTGTTCAAAAGAGAATTTGAGAAAGACACATTTACACAGAGCTGTGAAATGACTTAAAGATGATGAAAAGCTATAATCAGATAGTCCAGGAAGATGGTCACATAGTTCAAAGACAATGAAAGGCAAGGGTCGCATGACCTGGAAGATGTCCTCTAGTCAGTGCAGTTTTCTACTGAATCACGAAATTTTTTTCTACACCTCTTACTAGCTGTGTGCTTTTGAGTTTGGTATTTAACTTCTCTGAGTCTCAGTCACTTCATCTGTAAAATGGTAAAAAGATTTCATAATTTCAAAAAAGTTTAATGGATATTATACCTACCTAACAGGGCAAGTGCCAAGAGCTAAGGACAGGGTTGAACACAGGATGCTCATTAAACATTATACAGTCCTAAGAGTATTAGTAGCAGTTTTACTACCAACCATAAGTTCTTTGAGACACATTCTTATTTATTAATGAATGTATTCATTCCGTCAGTCAACCAGTGCATGTAAAATACCTGTTTGTGCTAGACTTGTGTGCACAATAACATACCCCCGTCCTCAAAAGTCCAGAGTAGCAGAGAAGATGAGAACTTAAATAATTACATGGGATATAATAAGTGAAAATAGGGATAAATGAGCACAACTGACAAGATGGCTAACCATGTGTAGAATGTAGAATGTATAGAGTGCTCACAGAAAAGCATGATAAAGGTCAGTTTGAACTGAACTTTGAGTGGTGAGTAGGAAATCACTAAGGAAGAATAGTATGCTAACAATTACTGTGCTAGATCATTATGTATGTTAATCTTATTTAACTCACTCAAGAGACATATAATAGCTCACTCTAGTTGAGTACTTACTATATGTCAGGTGCTATTTTAAATAATCACCATTATCCTATTTTATGGAGGAAAAAAACCTGAGGCTTAGAGAAATAAAGCATCTTTCCCAAGATGATACAGCCAGTGAATGACAAAGCCACAATTCATCCCGGGTAACCTTCTTCCAAAGTATAGGAAGTATCATTTCGATTTACTAATAAGCAAATCAAAGCCCAGAGAGAATATGGGATCTCTCAGGAAAGACTAATTAGAAGCTGGGTCCCTAGTTTTGAAAGCCCCTGCAGATGGCGAGGAAGAGCATTCCAGAGAGAAGGAGAACATGAAAAAGCCTGGAAGCATGGAGGAGTTTGGCCTGTCCCCAGGAACCAGCAGTGTTTGTAACTCAGTATGAATTTGTGGAAACAGCAATTGAAAATGAGGCCACTAAAGAAGGCAGGGATTGTGAAAAATAAATTATGCCACTCTAAAGATGGCTGACTCTGCTCAGGAGGAGATAAGAAAACAACGAAGGATTTTAAACAAGGGAATGAAGAGGTGAAAATTTTTTTAGACACTGGAGGCAGGTCAAACAGTTCTAAGGCAGCAAAGCTGGAATTACTGAGATCAGGAGTTGTGAAGTCTGACAAACTGCCCTTATCATGATCTAAGGAAAGACAGCCTCTTTGAGCTGACTCTCCTCATCTGTTAAATGAACATAGCGTAATTATGAGGCTTAAATGAAAGAACCCAGGTAAACACCTGCTACTGTAACTCAGATCTAGCAGGCATTCAATAAGGGATGGTATAGTATTAACAGTTGTTCGTTGCTATTTTTGCTGTGATACAAATACATGGAGACCTATTTTAGGTTTTTTTATGGAAGAACATGTTAAATACACTTGGGTTGCTCTTTTACCTAGGTTGTTTAGAGAGAAAAAAATGCTGCTTGATTCGTTCAGACATAGATCAACTTGTATCAAAACAGCAAAGTCCCAGAAGCACAAGGAGAAGCAGATTTCAGGAAAGGCATGAGGTTGGGATTTGGTTTATTAAACATTTCTTATGCTCCCCCTCTGTCTAACACTGTTTTAAGTGGTACATACATAAAAATAGTTAAGACACAATCTCCTTTCACAAGGAGTCAGAGGTCTACAATATAGTTCTCTTGGTTGACTTTCTTTATTCTAGATCCATGGCCTCCTCTTACTCATAACCTCACACTCAACTGTTAGGTCTGATATTTACATTACTCTTATGGAAGTGATCTTGGTTTCCCTACTTCACTACTGTCCCCCACCTTTGGACTACTTGCTTTTCTGGCTATTCCAGCTAGATGAATCAGATTACACTTCCTCTGATCCAAACCTAATCCTCAGTACCCTACCCTGGTTCCAAGACAACTTGCTACTATAGTGAAGTTAAACCAGTTCTCTCAACAACTGGTACTGGAATTCTCAGAGAAAAACACCTTGATGAGTAATTATTATTTGACAGCATGTTTGAGAACTTGAGTTAGCAAGAGATAGGATAATAAAAGAGGCACTGTTTTACATTAGAAATTCACTTAAGGATACAGAAGGAGTTGGGGAGAAAAGAGAAAGAGAGAAAAGAGACAAAGGCAGAGTAACTTCATAGTATACCTAAAATGCTTTTTTTAATGTATAATATTCTAAGTTATTTTCATTTCTTCAACTCCCCTCATGTCTTCCAAATCTTCAGTAAGCCTTCCGATACCCTTAAGCCCCCACACCTCCCCTCAACACACACACACAGTGTGAGTGGAGGTGATGGTGGGGAAAGTGAGGAAATCATGGGGTCAGGTTCCATTGTTAGATCGAAAGGAGAATGGAGAGAGCACACCCAGACCATCGAGGCAGTCCATAAACTGAACCCATCCGTAAGAGGAGGCTGGAAATAATTCTAAGTCATAGCTGTCTGGAAAATTGGCAGCACACTTCAGGATGTACTTTATTTAAGAGCTGTGCAATAGGGGCTTGAACTACTATTACACAATGAAACAAAAGAGATCATCTCAACTGGTATCTGGGTTGTGATTCCTTCAAGTCATTGATGACTGGCACAAATTCCATAGATCTGCCTTTCTAATATTCCAATGGTCTTCCCCAAAGCTGGCCACCATTACCCAGGTTACTACAACAGTCTCCATGGAATCAGCAAACGTTTTCTTAAAGGGCAAGATGGTAAATATTTCCAGCTTCGTGTGAACAAATGGTCAGCTATTCAACTCTGCATTTAAGGCCTAGAAGGAATATGTCTATATTATATACATGTAGACAATATGTCAATAAATGGGTTTGGTTGTGGTCCGATAAAGTCTAATGTGCAAAAGCAGGTAGTGGATTTTCTGCCCTGCTCCTTCTGTTCTCCATACCCTAATCAGGGTACTCAGATCTAAATGTCACTCCTCTGCTTACACACTTGAATGGTTTCCCATTGCCCTTAGTATCAATAAAATATACAAACTCCTTAACAGAGTAAACAAATTTCATCCTATCAGCCTCCTCTCTAGACAGCTCTGGCTTCAAACTCAATTTTTCAGTGCTATTGAACTTCTCCAAGTTCCTATCTCTTCCTTGCTTGCATATGCTGTTCTTTTGACTTGGAATAGTTCTTTCTCCTGCCATCCATATTCACCATGACCTCTCCCTGCAATCCCTTACTCAGTTGATGTAATCTATATTTCTAGATGAGTAATCTATATTTCAGGTTTTACATTAAATGTAACTTCCTCCGGCAAATTTTACCTAATCCCTAAATTCTCACGAAGGGTTGAGATTGTTGGTTTAATTGTCTGAAACTCCTATTAGTCTGAAGATCTATGAGGACAGAAACTGGTCTGCCAGTCCTCAGATTGTATTCCAAGGTATTCGATAAACAATTGGTGAATAAATGGATTGTTGACTAATGAAGAAGGAAAGGACAATAATCTGTGTAAAACGGGAGTGGACCCTCAAAGGCTAATTGGTGGAGAATAAACTGAGATTTGTTTGAACTCTTCCATCTAATCCAGTATCTGCTCCCAGCATATTTTCTGCTTTGCTCTCTGGCTTGCAGAAAGGTTTAGGAAACATACACTTTATCTTCCAGACTTTCTGATGCAGCAACCAATGTCCTGAATGGTTTCACTTCTGCCTTGATTTCCAAACTTAAATCTGTTCACCCTTTCTTCGGCTCGTAATCTCATGCTTCATATCCTGTTTACAGTCTTCTTGTATACAATGTTCTTTTTATATTTGACAATTCTCCTCTCAAAGTAATCTTGGCTTGCCTTCTGACCACTACATTTCATGTATTATGCATTTAGCATATTCTATATGCCTGGCTTATAGGACTTACTCTATAACCCAGGCCTACAGGACTTGATCATTTAGTCCTCATTCAAGGTCACAATGTTATGAGAGATTTTCTTTTATTATTCCTACTTTATAGCTGATGAAAGTAAGACCTCTTAGGTTAACAAAATTGTAAAAGAAACAGAACCAATGGCAGAGCTGAGACATAAGGAATGAAAATCTGACTCCAGAGCTTGAGTTTCTAGCCTCATACTTATCATTTCCCTAGGCCCATGCCTGTGTTTTACCTCTCTGAATACTATCCTGCACAGCCTCAGAAGTCCTCTGCATCACTCTTGGGAGTTTCATACTGAATCTCATGGACAGGGTGGCTGAATCCAAGGCAATCATGATAACAGTCACTGTCCTAAATGTTGTTCATGTGTTACTTCATTTGACCTTCAAAGACCCTAATAAGATAAAGTTAGCTCTATTTTATAAGATAGAGGAGGCACAAAGAGGTAAAATAATTTGTCCAAGTTTATATAATTAGTAATGGGAGAATTTAGAATTTAAATCTAGGCAGTCTGACTCAACAACCCACACTCCTGGGTAAGAAGAACACATTGGGAGGTAGAAAGCGTAAAGAGCTCAGTGGATGAGGTGAAAAGTATGGGTGGGACTGAATGACTCAGTCTTTAATCCTCTAGGATAGAAGATCAAAACTAAGGGTGTCTTTAGTTATTTATTGCTGCCTAAACAAACCATCAAAAACCTGCCTGGCTTAAAACAACAATCATTTATTAGGTAACAATTCTGTGGGTCAGCAGTCTGAGCTGGACTTAGCTGGGAAGTCCTGTTGGTTTTGCCTGAGCTCACTCACATGGAAACAGTCAGCCGGGGCAGCTCGGCAGGGCCTGGATGGTCTGAGATGAGTCCCTGGACATGCAAAGCCAGCCTCATGGGTATGTGACTTGGGTTTTGTTCACCGTTCTGCTACTGCTGTCCTGAAATTCTTAATAATTATGGAACAAGGGGCCTTACCAGGCCTGGCAAATTATGCTGCTGGTCATGCTAGTGATTGCTGCTGAATGTCAGTTGGGCATCTTTCTGCACGTGGTCTCTCATCCTTAAAGAGGCTAGCCCAGGTTTCTTTGCATGCTGACAGAGCTTTCCAAGAGAATGAGAAAAAGCCTGCAAGACCTCTTGAGGCTCAAATCCCACATTATCACTTCAGCTGCATTTTATCGATCAAAACAAGTCACAAGGAGGTGGAGATCTAGAGTATACTTGATGGGAAGAACAGTCACAATGTGAGGGGTCATAGACATGCACATGAAGGACACAGAAAGTTGTCCAGGGCAAGCCACATTCTTTTAAGAGAATAAAGCAAAAGTTGTACTTATCACTTCTACTTGTATTTCACTGGTAAGAATGTACCCACAAATTCATACCTAGCTGCAAAAGAGGGTAAAAATGTAGTCTCCAGCCAAGTGAACATGTGACCAAAAAGAAGAGAATGGATTTTATGACAATTATCAGTCCACCACAGAAAGTAAGAAGGAAAGATACCCAAGGCTAAGAATCTTGAGTTGTACAAAGATCAAAATGGGGTAAATAAGGATTTTGTTTCTTAGAGGGAAAGACAGTGACAGTCAGAAAGAAAAAAAAAAAAGGCAAAATCTAGCTGGTGGGTACCCAAGTTTCCATTTTATTGTTTCCAGTACTTTTCTGAATATTTTTTTATTTTTTTTAATGTGTTTTTTTCATTTTAAGGGAAGTAGGTAGAGAAAGAAAGAGTTGGTAAAGACGGTCTTTATCCGATAAAGAAGACTCTCAGGATAGAACCATAGTGATATGAGGAGAATCAGAAAAAGATGGAGTAACGAAAATCAGTGGGAGAAAAAAATTTTAATTATCCAAGAGAAGAACAATTAGAAAAAGAAATGTTCTTTGGACTTGAAAATCTAGAGGTTATTGGTGAATAATTATGGCAGAAGTTAGATTTCAGTAAATTAAGGAGTGAAAAGAGACAGGAAAAAAAACGAGACAACAAGCATGGACTAGTTTTTTTAAAAAAACACTGATGTTTTAGGAAAGAAGAGATAAGACGGTAACTAGTTATGACTCTTTCCACTTGCATGAGGATTAAGACTAGAACCAGCCCTATGGGGCTGACTGGGGCATCAGGTCCTGGACTCTAGGGTGGTCCACAGTTCTGACTGCCCAGCACATATATAATGTGCATCTTGACTGGGTGGAAGAACAGAGCACTCTGCATGTTAGGCTGTTATAAATGAGGATTTGGCAGAATCCGGAACTATTCTCAGATGTGGTGGTTGAATCCTATAGTAATGGAGTCCTGGGTGTGAAAATGAAGGACTCAAAACATCTCAGCTACATCTGGAGTTTAGGCAAAACCCTCCCCTTTGTAATATCAGTGAGGCAGCAGCAATAAGTCATTAAATATAAATGGAGAGGAGGGATATGAACCAGCAGTAGTAAAACATAAACTTCAGGAACTTCTGTTTGACAGACTAGGTTAGAAATATGACCTTCTTCCATCCCAGGCCCCCATAAAGAGACCCAGAATCAACAAATTCTACTTAAAATTGGTGCTATTTCTTCAGAGTGGCAGAGAAAGTAACTCTCTCTTGTTTTGACACAGTAAGGCCAAAATTCATTTAAGAAAATAAATATCTCACAGAGAAAGAATTGTGTTGTCTCTGAAGAAAATAAATGCTGCTTATTGCAATGTGGGCTTACGTTCCAGGTGACACAGCTGCATGTCTGAATGGGAAGACTGAATGACTACTGGAAGATTCACCCTCAACCTTGCTCAGGAGACTTGAGCCTATGACCCTCTAGAGTCCCAGATGACTGAGTACAAAATAAAGAGATGAATGCTCATCAGAGGAAGTCTGACGCATTGTGATTTTGGAAGATGAAACCAAAGGATGAACCCTCTGATGGGAAGTGTTGAGTATTTCTGAGGGATCAGAACAAGGCCACCAAACTGAGGGGTTTGGAAGAAAAAAATGCAAGAGGCTAGGGAGACGGCATCCGAGGAGTGAAGGGGATGTTCTCCTCATGAGGCCAAAGTCTGGAAAGGCACTCCCCTGGGTAGTTTCTCAGGCCCTTTCAGAAAGGTCATTGGAGAGCTATATGGTTGTGGCTGACAGGGAAGTTTGGCTTAATAGGGTAAAACTAATAAGCCCCATTTGTTTGGAAGCTTTATCAGAGAAAGGATCTGTCTCTGTTTGCAGAAGCAAGTCTGGGCAGCAGCAAGTCAACCAAGCTCTCAGACACTCAGACACTCTTTGGGCCAGCATGTTATGGAGACATCCAGTAAGCACAGGACGGTGTCATTCTAGGGCCTGTGTCAGTCAATCCCTGACTTCTGTAGCACTGGGCGGGCCTGCATCCTCCACAGGCCGAGAGGAACCTCCGTCTGCTTGGAGTCCAAGGAGAATAGGCAGCCTGGCTACAAGTTCAGGGTGACCACCTCTCAGTATCTGAAATAAAATCTTGCCCTATGCTTGCCAGAAGGGTTCAGTTCCATGAAATCATTCAATTGCATAAAAATAGACTGAGAGTGGGAAAATACTTCTGACAAAGGGATAAAAGGTATGGCTACAGACTGGAGTGCCATTTTAATGTGGCTGGGCTGTGCCAGACTGGTAGTTTAAAAAAATTATGCTGAGCCAGACTGACTGAAGGAGGGTTTTATTGATTATGCTCTTATTTTTTAATAGGAGAGACGTGAACTTTATAGGCTAAGGGTAAAGACACAGTGAGGTTCAGTGTGGAAAGACAAGGCAAAACTGATGGAGGAAACTGACCATGAAAGGTTTTATTTAGTTTACAGCATCTTTTCAGAAAATGGCAACTTAGAGATTTTTTTTAAATTTCTAAGTTAAGACACAGCTTTTCCATAGTTCCCTAGATAAATATTCATCAAGTATTACAAAGTGTTAAGACTTTCTTGAGTTCATGTAAGTTGTGTTTTAAATTACTCCAAAACATATATAACCAGCAATGATTCCACCTGCAAACTGATGTGGAGAAAAGAATCTTGAGTTTGGAAAATAGCTAAGTCATCTGAGATTTCCATCAAAAAAAAAGTTTGTCAGTAAATTAACAAGCCTGTTTGTAACAAGTTGAGAAGGGATTCACAAGGAACAGGGCACGTAATGTTGATGAAAGATGAGCAGGGTATTAAATAAATCATGGAGACACAGAAAAGAAACCAGGTTAAAAAGCACAGCACGAGCTATATATATCCACTGTTGTAAAGTGTACTCATATATTATTTACACAAAACTTCCAAGAGAAAATAACACTAACCTTTAAGCAGCACATCTGTAAATTTCATTCTTCAGATTCCCTTCTTCTTAATGTAACATGCTTTCTGCCTTAAGTACCTTCCCTGAGTGACATCACTATATTCCTGAGGTCACTAGATAGCCCCAGTTCATCCACAGGGGGTCAAATCCAAGTATTAGCAGCCTTGATTAAATCAGTTTAAAAAAAGTCTTTAAAAAAAAAAAGTAATTTCAAAGACATCAAACATCTAGGAAGGAATCCAGTGAAAACGGCAAGATTTATACAAAGATTATTTAACATTACTGAAAGAAATTAAAGGATACCTAAAAATAATGGAGGGGCATACCATGCGAGTTTAAAGACTCAACGTTGTGAACATACCAAGTCACTCCATATCAATCTATAGACCCAAGACAATCACAATCAAAATGCCAGAAGGATTTTTTTTGTTGAAATTGACAATCTGATTATAAGATTTATACAGAAAAGCAAAGGGCCGGAATAGCCAAGATGATCTTTAAAGAGAAGAACAAAATTGTAGGGTTTATAACGCTGGGCATCAAGTTTTATTATAAACCTTCAGGAATAAAGACAATGTGTTATCAGTGCAAGAATAGCTAGAGGAGCAGTCAAACAGATTACAGAGTATAGAAAGAGACCTCATCTATATGGACATTTGCACTGTTGACAAAATGGCCCTGCAGACCAATGAATAATAGAGTCTTACATCATACCATAGATAAAAATCAATCTGGGTTAGATTATAGATCTAAATGCAAAAACTAAGACAATGTTTTTAGAAGACAATATAGGACAACTTTTTGACTTTGAATTTCTTAAGTAGGATCCAAAGAACACCAAATATAAAAGAAAGATTGATAATTTGACTACATTAAAACTAAAAATCATATCACTTGAAAAAGCATAAAAATCACCAAATACCTAGGAATAAACCTAACAAAAAGTATATGTCAAAAGATGCTAGTAATACAAAATTCAAGCTACACTTGGAAGAAGATATCTGCAGTACATACAAATGACAAATTATGCATCAAGAATTTATAAAGAATGCCTACAAAGAAATTTTTTAACATGGACAATTCGATAGATAAATATAGTGGGCAAAATGTCAGAATGGACACATCAACACAATGGATATTCAAATTGCCAATAAATATGAAAACATGCTCAAAATTGTTAGTCAAGAAGGCAGTTCAAATTAAAACCAATATTTGTATAACATACTCTCACACACCCACGAGAATAGTGAAATTTAAAAAGACTGATAATATCCTGCACTGGGTATTACAAGAAAATCTGGAGCAACCATAACTTCCATATCCTGCTGGTGTGATTGGCACAAGAATAGACAAATTTATCCTGCTGGAGGCCATGTAACTGGTATAAACATTTTGAAAAATTGTTTGACAGTATGTACTCAAACTGAACAGAGGTAAAACCTGAGACCCAGCTATTCCACTCCTAGATACATACAAAACAAATGGATACTTACATGTACCAAAGCTGCATGCAAGAAAATCCTTTACAGCATTATCTGTAAGAGCCCAAACTGAAAACAACCTAAATGTCTATCATGTAATGGATAAATAAATATGATATAGTCCTCTAGCAGGATACTACACAGAAATAAAAATAAAACGTCATATGCTGCAGATGACAATACATATTAACTCACAAAGACAATGTGAAATGAATGACATAAAAGGCAAAAGAATTACTCTGATCATATAAACTTCAGAAAGAGGCAAAACAAATCTATGATATTAAAAATCAGGGTAGATGACCTTTGGTTAGGTAGTAATTAGGACAGGACATGAGGCGCCTTCTGGGGATGCTGGTAATGTTCAATTTTTTAATCTTGGTGATGGTAACATGCATGTTGATTTTGTGATCATTTTTCAAGATGTATATTTATGATTTGTATGTTTTTATCTGTATGTATGCTATATGTCAATAATAGTTTATTTAAAACATTGATAAAGGCTGTAACTAAGGTAGATGAGACATGTATGATGTGTTTTGAGGAAAAAGAGGGGAGTGACCTAAAAGTAGGTGTTACGAGTTGAACTGATTTCCACAAAAAGACTTGTTGGAGTCCTAACTCCCAGGATTTCAGAATGTGATTGTATTTGTAAATAAGGTTGTTGGAAGTATAATTAGTTAATTAAAATGAGGTCATACCATAGTAGGGTGCATCCATATGGCTGATGCCCTGAATAAGAGGAGGGAAATTTGGACACACAAGGAGAACACCTCAACAACAGAAGCAGAGGCTGGAGTGAGGTAGCTACAAGCCAAGGAACATGAAGGATCGATGGCCACCACCTAAAGCTAGGAAGAGACAGGAAAGGACCCATCCCTAAGGTTTCAGAGGGCACCTGGCCCTGCCCACAACTTGATTTTGGTCTTTCAGACTCAAGAACTGTCACTCAACAAATTTCTTTTGTTTTAAGCCACAGGGTGTGGTACGTTGTTATGGCAGCTGTGGAAATGAACACAGCATGAATGAGTGTTGTGTGTTGACAGAGGCAGTGTCCACCTAAACAATAAAATGGCCAGTTATTTCGTTTGCAACATGAGTTTATTGAGGAATTACAGTGCAGGTTAAGCAAACTATGGGAAAGCCATAGGCAGTCCAAAGAGACAAAGAGAAGGTCAGCTTTTATTAGGTTTCTGGAGGAAACTGGGGAGGGCTATGTGACAAACAAAAGCTCCTTGGAGAAGAGGAGTTGAGGTTGTGGAGGTTTCTCATGCACTGGGTGGCAGTTAGCATGTTGCTGCTGGCACAGGGGAAGATCTTCCCTCTCTGAAAAGCAGGAGGTAAGATTCCTAGTGAAAAGTGTCCTCCTTCATCAAGATAAGACTCCATCTCCCTCCTGCTGATCATGTGGGAGCAGTGAGTGGTAGGTATAGGGAGCTCTCCCTTCAGGGCTTTCTGGCCCCACTTTATATGAGGTTTCCTTTATTTCTCCTCTCAGAGGTAACTGAAGTTCTGGAAGGCATGAATCCCGAAAGTTACATTCTATGTGACACTGCAGTTACTGGACCCAAGTCTTCAAAACTATTGCTCTTGCCCCTAAACAATGGACCAGACTAAAAATTAGTTCTGGCATTTGAAGCCCTTTGGTGACAAGCAAAGCAGAGGGTAGATAAAAGATACTTGGGGGAAAAAAAAGTGCAGATCTCCATCATTTGGATTAGCCATTTCCATGTTCTTCCCTTTACCCAAGATTTTATACAGCAAAGAAATTTGGAATCGTTTTCTCAGCAGATTATGTTACCGAGTCCAAACTCGTGCCACTCGTCACATGGCACATGCCCTTGAGAGACAAGTGCAAGGAAAGTGACTTTATTCAGAAAGCCAGCAGACCAAGAAATTGGCAGACTATTGTTCTAAAGTGCCCTTTTCACTTGGCTGATTTCAAGCTTCGTTTATATCAGGGATGGGGGAGCAGAAGGGAGTTGAGGTCAAGAGGCAACAATTGACCTCAGCCATCTGGATGTCAGCGAGGGTCTGAGGTGGATTGTGAAACTCCTTGTTCTTGGTTAGTTGTCTCCAGTGATTTTGTTGACATGGCTATGATATCCCTATAAGTCCTTGACAACCCAGTCTTCATTTTTGTACATACTTCCTTATCTCCTCAGGGAGGTGATTTATCAGAAAACAGGCTGGTTTTACCAATCTTATGTCCAGAGCAAAATTCCTTTTTATGATTAACAAGTCCCTGTAGGACTGCAGGGCTGAGAAAAAGCTTCTTGATGCAAAGATTAAGGCAAAAAGGTGACAGATACAATATGAGGGCAGGGATGTCAAGCCTTTTTACTCTGCTGCAATTTAGATCTGATAAATAAAATACAATCCCTTTCATTCTGTTTCTGATTATTTGGTGACCTAGGTATCTGGATAAACTTCTTCACTAAAAAATTTCCACCCCCATCCTTCATCCCCTGCCCCCTTTCCTTGGCTCCAGGGGACTTTAATTTGGGATAAAATTAAACCAAAATAAATAAATAAACTCAAACATTGGTGCTGAGCAAAGATCATCATTGCTGAGACAATCATTGACAAGAATTTAGAACTGAAACCAGCCCTTAGGCTGAATTCTTGTCACCTTGGTAGTATTACATACCTCAAAATGAGAATTTAAATTAAACCAACGTATTAGTAGAATCCCAGAAGCCAGGCAGAAGCAGATGAAATTCTCACACATAGACATTTACCCCAGGCCTCAAAAATTCTAACTAGAAACCATTCAACAGTCCATCTTCCTCTTGTCTTGTGAATAATACGACTCTCAACTTCAGCTTTATAGTACCATTTCAGAACACGCCATGCTCTTCCATTTGTCGCTAATTGCTAGGCAACTCCTTTCTTCTTCTAGTCCTATCTATCACCTGACACTGGTGAGCTCCAATTTCTACTTCAAGTCATAATTGAGCTCTGAAGCTGCTTTGAGTGCTTTAGAGTAAGCCAACATCCTCTCTGTGTTCCTACTTTACCTTAGCAGGTATTTTGTATTTATAACTCAAACTGCCTCAGACCCCAACAGTCCATTGTAATGAATGACAACATATCAACATTAAGAGTTCGAATGTCATACATTAATGTCACGAGTGTCATGCAAAGTCTCCCTTAGTTATTTCTAGAAACTTATGGGTGTGCCTCATATGTTTAAATGAATGATCCCACACTCTGATATTGCTGTGGAGTACATCTAAATGAGTGTTAAAAAGAAACAACAGGCCCAAAATGCAATCACTTTTGCTAAGCTGCACCAAGACCCAGTATCTAATCTAACTGCAGTTTCAACCTTTCCATGCAATAGAATTTTAAACCAATCAGTCTGGAATTTCCAGGTCAGCACTAGTGTGGTAATCTGCCTGACATGATACTCTGCCCTCCGTTAGGGGAAGGTAACCTTACCTGAAATAATCCACTCTTTTAACTTCCTTGTCCCACCTTCTTTCTGCCTATAAAAACCTTCCATTTTGTACAACTCCTCAGAGCTCCCTTTAGTTGTTAAAAGGGATGCTGCCTAGTTCATGAGTAGTTGAATAAAGCCAATTAGATCTTCATATTTACTCAACTAAATTTTGTTTTTTAACAGAAGTCATATCATCAGCTTTCTGTAAAAGTATGTTTCCAGCACAGAATCCTAATCCCAGGGCTCCAAAGTGAAAAAGCACAGATATCAAATAGCACAGCAAGCATGATTATCTTGTGTTTGTTTAATAGAAGCAAATGGTAGAATACATAGCTAGAATTGTAAAGAATAGTTACCTGGGCACAGCAAGACTGGAAGGTGGGAACCACTTTTTTCTTTTAGAAGCTATTATATATTACTTATATTTTTAAATGATATACACCTGCATGGTTGATAAAAATAGACTAAATATTTTTTAAATGGCATGCCATGCCTTCCAATGCTCACTGCCCTGCAGTCAGATTATTCTGTGAAGAATGAGGAGACTGTCTCTCTTTACTGTGTGTCTCATTTTGTCATCTGGTCCTGAAGCAGCATTTCTTTTATTTTCTGTAATTCACAGAGGTTTTTATGAAAACCTCTCCTTCTGTTACTGCCTAGAACCCATAACATGGGATCATGGTCCCATGGATGTCAACAGGATGGCCACACATTTTCCTGAGAATGTTATTACTTTTTTATGTGTGTAGAAGATGATACAAGAACATGCATAGAGTATGAGTTCCAACTTTTGCTTTTAGACAAGATGGAATACGAGGGACCAGATTTACCCTCCTGCCTGAAACAATGAAAAGAAAAAAAAATCAAGCAATGACTTTCAAGGCACTGGACATCAGGCAATCAAGGACAGTGTTGCCAAAGAAATAGGAAACAAATGAATGAGCCCAGTGACTAACCCAGTTTACTGTCCTGGGAGAGTTTCTAGACTGCAGGACAGGGACAGAGAATTAGGCTGGAGCCCAGTGGACTCCCTGACCTCAGGAGACAGTGGCAGCCAGAGTTCATGGACAGAGTACCAGAAAGGAGAAAGCCACACAGACAGAATCCCAGAGATCTGGAGAGGGTACTCCTTGAGTATTCATCAGTTCATGCATTCAAGGAAACTACCCAAGGCCTGGGGGAAACATCCGTCCAAGATGATTACAGGGAACAGGGCCCAACACACACAGTGCCAGTCTATCCATCAGCCAGAGAGGACTTATTGTTAATTCAAATAAAGGACTTAAAACAGTGCCTGATGCTTGTTAAGTGTTAGCTTTTATTATTACCCAACATATGTGGGATTGGTTGGTTGGCTGAAAAAGCTTATTAAAGTGGGAAATCACCACTAAAAGAAACATCAATACATCGGAAGAGATTCCCTGTATTTGTTTTTCCATTCTCTCTTGGAGTAACTGTGGCATACTCTAAAACACCACCTAAGACTCCTGCTTCCTGGGGTTTACACCATTATACAATCCCCTCCCATTGAGTATGGACTGGACCTAGTGATTTGCTTCTAACAAACAGAATACAGTAAAAGGGATGGAATATCACTTCTGAGGTTAGGGCACAGAAAGGTTCTGGCTTTTGTCTAGCTCATTCTCATGCTTTCTTCCCTACCGACCCTGAGGAAGGCCAGCTGCCATGTTATAAGGTATCCTATGAAGAGGCCCACAAGGCAAGAAACCAATTTCTCTAGCAACAACCAAGAACTTGATGGCTACCAATGGCTGCCAACAGCCAGGTGAGGGCTTGGCAGCAAATCTTCTGAGGCTGCTGACATTCAACTGAGTGACAACCAACTGGAAGCAATCCTCCCCACAGAGCCTGCAGTCCTAGCTAATACTCTGATTAAGCTTCTGAGAGATCCAAAACCACAGAACTCAGCTAGGTTGCACCCAGACTCCTGACCCACAGAAACTGTGAAGTCAGCGTTTATTGTTTCAAGCCACTATATTTTGGAACAATTTGTTACAAAGCAATAGAGAACTATTATAGTAATAGAAACTCTGATTTTAGCTGAACAAATAGACTACTAGAACGAAGACTATGTTTAATTCTTCCTAATAGTTAGATGTGGCCATGTGACTCAGGTTTAGCCAACACAATGTGATGGGTGATGTGTGGAGTTTTCAGGTCTAGGCTTTTAAAAAGTGGCTATACATGTATTAAAAAGAAAAATCTAAGGCCCGTAATGTAGTCACTTAAGTTAGGGCCCCATGTCAGTAAACCTAACTGCAGTTTCAACCCCTTCAAGAAAGTAAACTTTAACTAGCCAACCCGGAGTTTCCTGGAGGAAATTCCCTGGGAGACCCTTCCTGCTTAGGAGGGCAACCTTGCCTAAACAAAGTTTATGCATTCCTTATTATTAAGTTGTTTTCTTTCTTATGCCCTCTGCCTTTAAAAACCTTTCTTTTTTGTAGCTGGGCAGACCTCCTTTCTACAAAATGCTAGATGGAATGCATCCCGATTCATGAATCATTTAATAAAGTCAATTAGATCTTCAAATTTACTCAGTTGAACCTTTTTTTAAACACATGCTCCATATCTTTTCTATTTCTCTAGTTAAGATACAGCAAATTATGATAATGGTGGAATTACAAGATGGAAAAGCCTGGATCCCTGAATCACCATACGGAGGAAGGCTACCAATTGACCAGGATTTCCATTTGGACTGTTATATGAATGAAAAATAAAATTCTGTTGTCTGAGTCTTTATAATTTCAGTGTTTACTTGTTCCCACAGATAACTTAATTAACATTTTTATGTGAAAGAAAAACTTTTTTCTGGAGTAAATCACTATTAATTTTGGTCTCTATCACATAAAGTCTAACTTCTGTCTTTATCAATAAGAATTTTATTTTCACCTACACATTTATCCCCCAGTCATTAAAGCCTTTTCTTCTAAATATGGTTCCTCTGATTGAAATTCTGGGTAGTCTTTCTTGCATAAACTATACCCCTACTGCTTTGCATTGAGTTTTCAGTGTCATTTTTTTTCACAGTGGAGACAAGTTAAAGATTCTTGCAAAGCAAACTGAATGTGGAACCTTACTAGCTTTTCAAAAGTTCTCTAGTCTTTTATAATCACCTTGCCTATTACCCAATTCAATGGCTATTTTTATTAGCACTCCTGTTTATCCAGTCTTTCCAAAGCATTCTTGGTTTTCACTGAAACAACAATTCTTTTTCTACACAGACTCAAATGTTATCAATTTACATAACTTAATTACATAATTATGAAAAATAAAATGGAAATAAATAGATTGAAAACAAACACAACTGACTCTTGGTAAGTATTCTACCCAACTGGTGGAAGCAGATATGCATAGGGGAACCAAAGTGAAGAGTACTATCTCCGAGCCTTCAATATTTTCCAGGGATCAGTTAGCATATTTCAGAAAAGGACTTGAGAACATAAGTGGACAGTGGTTAGAAGAGCTTCTACTAAATGCTCATGTGTACTCTTCAGGGGACAGAGATCACATTCTAACTTTCACCTGATTTTCAGGGGGATTTCTGATCCCTAAAATGTTAAGTATCATATTATAAGTCAAAACTGAATCAATGGGACCAGGTTGAGGAATAAATACCTTCTTTTCCTATGATCGGCTTTTAGACACTGATGTACCTACTTTTTCTTGAATAGTCCTTTCCCTCCGAAAGATAAATTCATGTATATAGCTGTTTGTGAGCCAGTGGCCCCACCAGTTCATCAAAAACACTGACTCGAAATCTCAGTTTACAACCTTCCAAGTGAATGAGGCACCTTAACTGTACTCAGGTCAAATGTTCCCCACTCAGAGAAGCTGAATCTGACCATGTCTAAGGAAACAGCTCTCATCAATTTTGATCCCTTTACTGTTTTTTTTATAGCATTTATCACTCTCTGATATTGTTTTGTCTAACCATTTATTTACTTGTTTCCTGTCTCTTCACTGGTATATGAGCATCATGAGGGCAGCAACTTTATTTCTCTTGATCACCCACATATCTCACGTGCACAGAACAGCACCTGGTACTTACCAGCCATTCCATAACTACAGTATTTATTGAATAAATGATTGAATGGCTTGTTTATATGTTTAGGCAGGCACTGTAGCTTATTTCTGAATTCTCTGGAACTGGCTGGTTGGTACAGAGCTTTGCAAATAATGAGTAAGTAAATTATCCTGAACATCGTTTCTAGACAGAGAAAGCATATGGAGAAGATGCATCCTAGGATGCTCTATTAACACATTTAAAATTAATTTAAAAAGAAAAGATTTTCTTTTAGGGTTTATTTGTTACTACTTTGGGTTGTGAGGAGTAGGTTGCACATTTTCAAATCTTGGGAACCTCTAAATCCCAAGAATAAAAGACCACTAGTATATATTCAATGATAAAATTCTAGCTATTCAGAATATTATGTTTGAAGCATGCTTACAATTTCAATGTCAGATTTCCCAATCTTTCACAAAAAGTTTGTTATTTTTTTTTATGTGAAATTAATTCCAACAAAGGGGAAAGTGTATTTGTGGGTGAAACAAACTACACAGGCAAACTTTACCATATAGCAGCCACAAAACTGGAACCTTTGTTTCTAGGTAAATATCTTTAAGCCACATTTTTATTGTCCCCAGAAATGAAGGTAAAAATCTTAATCTCAAAAATTAAAGGATGAAGAACAATAACAAAGGAAACAAAGGATAAGAAATGTTATTAGAAAGTAGGATGCAATTTCACAATATATACAAATATTCAGTCATTGTATACCACCTGAAACTAATATAATGTTATGTGTTAATTAAAAAAAAAGTAGGAGGCAAGCAACAGATACTTGAAATAATACTCATAAAAAAAGGTTTCAATGATTGGAGTCTAATAATTTCTCCCTTTACATTGTAGCTCTTCCGATGGTCTGTGGATAAAATGAGAGTTCCTGTGGCCAGGATTCTCACCTGGCCCTGGTTGACTAGCTCACTGCACACCTGTGGGCAATACATGGCTGTTGACAATATAAAGAGCTCCGCCCAGTGCTCTGTGTGCGACACGGTGGCACAGCTGCAAGGCTACAGGAGAGCAGAGCAGAGGCTGGAGTGGTGGCAGTGTCAAGGACAGAGGCTCAGAGGACAGCTGTGCGGACGACTGTGCTGAGAGGCCCAGAGGACGGCTGGGTGGAACGACTGTGCAAAGAGGCCTAGAGGATGGCTGTGTGGGACAGCTGTGCAGGCAGAGAGGCCCAGAGGACAGCTGTGCGGACAGAGGGGCCCAGAGGCAGAGACTGGCTTGCTGCATGCAGACTCACTCTGAGTGAACAGGATTTTAGTGACTGACCTGCCACCCTGGAAATAAAGTTGGGTATAACCCTTTCACCCCAAGAACATTTTGTTGTCAATTTCTTTGGTCACATTGAATCCATAGTGAACTTGCCTGGGGCTGAAACCCATTGGCAAGACAAGTGGCATAGTTGGCAGGATTCATTGTTGACCAATAAGACAAGCTGCCCTTATGGGAGGGGTGCTTCAGCAGGCTGCCCCTGTGAATAGGGAGACAGTGGATTGTCCCCCAGTGGGTATGTGGTCTGACGTGGCTTGCCTCCTAGAGGACTGGGCCCCACCCCAGGACTGGAGGTAAGTGGAGGTGACACCTGAGGCTGTAGGGGTGGCACTTGGTATAATAAGTAGATCCTTTGAGAAGCAGAGTGCCCATGAGGCAGCAGGGACTGTGGGTTGGCTGCTTCTCACAGTATTAAAAAAGTCTTCAGAGGAGACCCAAGAAATGGCGGCACGAGAACGCGAGCTGCAAACTTCTGTGGATTCCCTGAGGAAGGAGATGGCATTGATGCGAGAGGGAGCAGCATGAGAGCACCGGCAGCAAGGAGCCATTGGAGACGAGACGGCAGTGCTGCCAGGTGTTTTGAAGGAGGAAGAGGCCATCAAGGAAAAAGATGAAATCCTAAGGGACGCACAGGTGGAGGTGGCTCAAGAACATCAGCTGCGAAGCATTGAGGTGAAGGTAAGAGAGCTTCTGAGGACTGAGGTAGCATTGCTGCGAGGCACTGTAACAGAGGAGTTACTTGGGGGAGTGGAGAGAAAGGTGCCATCAGCCCCAGAAATGCAGGAGCTGGGGAAGGATGAAGGGGTGATGCCGGAGGCACTGATCCCTCCTGTATTGAAAGCACACCCAGTGGTTGTAAAGCAAATAAAGACCCAGCAGCTGTAAGTTCCCCAAGGAGAGGAGCAGCCCCCTCCCCAGGTCGTGGAGCACTCTATGGTCCGCGCCTATACCCAGGCTGAGCTGGTGGCTGTGGGACTTATGGGTGGATTGAACTGTTCTGTCAGGATCAGAGATGGGAAAGCTGTCTTCCCTGACAGTGCAACCCGCCTTAAGGCAGCAATTACAAAATGCCAGGTGACTCACAAGAAGAATTTAAGGGGCCCCATGAAGGTTACAAGGACCCAGATGTGGGATTATTTAATACGGGCAGGAGTAGATGGAAGGAAATTAGACAGGAAGCCAAATAGGTTCTTACTGGAGCTATAGCAACCACTGAAACCAGTGCAGCAGTTCAAGCCATTAAGACAAAAGAGGCAGAGGTCAGAGACAGAGCCACAAGTCTGGTCTGTGTGTCTGCAAGACTTTTTGCTGGAGAGGCTGGAGAACAAATGTTCAAGCTTCCTTGCACAGGGACCATTGCAGAGGACTAAGGGCACATAGACTGAGAGGAGAGAATCCTGGAGGGGTGGAGTGTGGATAAAATTAGAGTTTCTGTGGCCAGGATTCTCACTTGGCCCTGGTTGACTAGCTCACTGCACACCTGTGGGCAATACATGGCTGTTGACTACAGAAAGAGCTCCACCCAGCGCTCTGGGCATGACATGGTGGGCATGGCTGCAAGGCTGCAGGAGAGCAGAGCAGAGGCTGGAGTGGTGGCAGTGCCAAGGACAGAGGCCCAGAGGACGGCTGTGTGGGATGACTGTGCAGAGAGGTCCAGAGGACGGCTGGGTGGAACGACTGTGCAGAGAGACCCAGAGGACGGCTGTGCAGACAGAGGGGCCCAGAGGCAGAGACTGGCTTGCTGCATGCAGACTCGCTCTGAGTGAACAAGATTTTAGTGACTGACCTGCCACCCTGGAAATTAAGTTGGGTATAACCCTTTCACCTGAAGAACATGTTGCTGTCAATTTCTTTGGTCACACTGAATCCATAGCGAACTTGCCCAGGGCTGAAACCCATTGGCAAGATATGGTCCTATAAGGAAACAGAAATTCTCTTTCTCAAACTTAGTCATCTCCCACTTTCCAGTTTCTTCTACTTATCACTGTGGAGGGAGCAAAACTGGACTAGTCAGGGTTTCTTCCATTCACTAGAGAAGAGTTTCTCAAACTTTGTCAAATATTAAATGCACTCCAGAGTTTGTTAAAACACAGATTCCTAGGGCCTCCCCAGAGTTTCTGATCCAGCAGGTCTCGGGTGGCTTCCAAGAAGTTGTATTTCCAGGTAATTCCCGAAGGATGCTAACACTGCCGGTTGGATTTTGAAAACTACTACAGTGAGGCTCCCAGGAAGTTCCATTTACAAGTGCGACCACCGCAATTCCTGTTTAGAAAAGCCAACAACCACAATATTCCCGAGTTTGTTTTATATAGCTATTACAGATCTCTCTCAAGATGTACATAACCAGATGGGGAATACTGAGTATCCCATGTTAATTACATTGTATGATGACTAGAAAAGACTCTGTAAATTATCATGTGTTTATTATTTTTTAGGTGCTTATCACTAGGAACTTAAAAAAAAAAAGCATGGTGACATAAAGACAGGTAAACTACCAGAAGGTTTGGGCTGAAAACAGACTCTCCTCACTTAGCCACCTACCTAAACAGGTTCAGCCAATCTCCAGCCTCGCTGCTATACAAAAGGGCAGGTTCCAGATGGAGAAATCAGCAATCTTCTGACAGATACCTGAGCCTTCACTTGAGTGGGAAAATGCCTCCGACATTACTTCAAAGGACATGTCACTTATCTCCCTCAAAGTAGAGCATCATTTATAGGAATGCTTGCATAAACACGGGTAAACCTGTCGCAGCGGTACGCAAAAAGCAAAGTCAACCAACCTGAAACTCCATTCTCCGCACCTAGAGGACGGAGAGGGCGTGGCCGAGCCCCCGGCGACCACGTGACCGCGGAGAGCAGCGCGCTGCCAAGTCGCGCGATCTCCCGTCATATCAGCTTATGTCTCCGGCCCCCGATTGGCTCGCGGCTCCGGCCACAGAGAGCGTCAGCCTGGCTCCGCCTCCAGGGCCGTTCCCGTCGGCCGCCGAGGCTGCCCGTAGGCCCCGGCCGTCTGGGACCGGCAGCGGCTGAGTCGGCGGTGGACCCTCTTCAGGTAGGGATGACAGGGAGGCGGGGAACGAGGCGGAATTCGCTTGAGCGGGATGGGAGAGGAGAGGAGAAGAAGGGTGGATGGAGGGAAATCTGCGAGATGGGTACGGGTGGGAGAAGCTGAGAGGGCGCCTGGCGCTTTCCCCCCCAAAGCTGCAGGCGGTGGCGGCGTGTCTTGTCGCTGCCGGGCGCCGCCAGGCGCTGGGGGCACCTGGGTGAAACCCGCCGAGGACTCCTGCGCTGGCGGGTGGCCGGGCTCTCGGCACCCAGCCAGCGAGGGCTGTGTTAGGGTGAGTGCGGCGCGCAGGACCCGCACGCTGGCCGGGGCTGCGGGAGGAGGCCGACCCGAGCCCTGCTGTGTGGGGGCCTCCGCCCAGCCAGAGGAGGTATTCAGGGCGCCAGGGGGCCTGGAGGCGAAAGAAACAGTGACGGTTGTGAAGAAAAGGAAACGTTTCATGTGGGCTATTTCGCACCGCTTTCCGAGGAAAAGTCTGAACCCTGAGCACTAATGCTTTACTTTGCGACAGGTTTCTTTCTGCTCTGGGAGGGAACGGAGCAAAGGAATTAGGGTGAAGAACTGGCTGCTATCTGTGACCTCCTCACTATTGCAGTGCAGGCCCGGTGACTGCAGCGTGGCATGGGGGACAACAACCCACAGTTTGAAAAGACTTAGGAGGGAAGGGAAAGCACCTATTACTTTAGCATCATAAAAGGAAAAATCATGTCTACGGGCATCCCTGTGAAGAAGTAAATTTGGAGGTGTTATAGGAGAAGAAAAAATTACCACTCAGTAGATAAAAATTTCAAAGTGGGAAGTTTTTTGGTAACCGGGTATTTTCAGCCCAAACCTTCTGGTAGTTTACCTGTCTTTATGTCACCGTGCTTTTTTTTTTTTAAGTTTCTAGTGATAAGCACCTAAAAAATAATAAACACATGATAATTTACAGAGTCTTTTCTAGTCATCATACAATGTAATTAACATGGGATGCTCAGTATTCCCCATCTGGTTATGTACATCTTGAGAGAGATCTGTATAGTAGCTATAGAACAGACTCAGGAATATACATCCTAGTTTTTAACTTGTTACTTAACAAATTTAAATACTCCTGCCCTCAGTTTTGCTATCTATAAAATGGGGGGGTATAGAAGTAACTGCCTCATAGGGTTGTTAGAATTAAGTGAAGTACTATACAAAAAGTATTTTGAAGAATACCCAGTTCTCAATAAATGCTAGATATTTTTATCTATGCTTTTAAAGTAAGGCAAAAAGGTAATAGTACTCAGTCATTCAAAGCCTAATTGTGTTTTGTTGATAACTGTTTTAAGAAAAGGCTTTTTTTTTGCAAAGTTAAAATAACATTTAATATAAGCATCTGTTTCAGTCAGAGGTGCTCAACTTAGGGTCTATGGAGCCCATGACTTGAGGGATTATAAACCCCCTAAAATTATATGTAAAATGATGTGAGTTTGTAGAGTCAATGAGAATTTAAAAAGTTTAAGAGTTGGAGAGTTGAGATAGTGCTTAAGAGACAGTAGGACTTGGTGAAAGTATATGGATTTTGCAACCTCTGCATGTGCTCTAACATTTCTTTACTTGATGACCCTGGGCAGTTTACTTGAATTTTCTGTGCCTACCTTCTTCATTCATAGAATAAAAATGATACTAGTACTTAATTCTTTGGGTTTCCTGAAAGAGTTAAATGAGTTCATATTTATAGTATTTAGTGTATAGTAAATATTGATGATAGATATTACCAATTATTTTTCAAAGCAAAATCAAATGAGACCTTTTACTGCATTAGGTTAAAGTAACTTTGACTCAGGTTTGACTTAGGTTAAAGTAAATTTGGTTCCCACAACAGTAGTAATAATAACCTATTGTTGACTAGTTTGTATGTATCAGATGGTGCCAGAACACAATTTGCTAATGTAGATATATAATCTCCATTTTACAGATGTGGGTTTGAATATTAACTTCAAAATTGAGTTGCAATTTGAGATCACCTCGTTACTGATTTCAGAAGATTTTATGTTAGATGTCAGAAATTACAGCAGTATATTCATGAACACCTAATTACTACATTCAACAACTAGAATTAATTGAAGCCAAAATTCTAAAAACACCTACAAGAGGTTTAATTTCACAGTATCTAATCTGCCTGTAGAATGACTGAGGTACATTTCCTTCCTTCTAAGTACTGGTTTACTATTTTAGCAATTATGTACAGGGAATGTACACATTAACACAATTAGCATGGTTCTTCAGATAAAAGCAAAATCAGAGTTTGTTAGAGTTAAGAACTCAGACCTTATTAAAGTTTTTACTTATATCTGATATTAAAGGAATGGAGAAGATTCTTGGTTAGTGTTTGAGTTCTCTTTGGCTGCATCACACTGTTGATGGTACTGTATTGAATAAGGGCTATGTGCCATGTAGGTAATATGTAGGTTCGTTTAGAACCCTTGCCAACCTTAAGTGGTATAGCAATATCCGTTTCAATTGCTAGGTTCTTTTTAAATGTTTATGTTTTCTGGTATCACTTAGGGTACTTCCCCTCCTGCACTACGTCTCCCTTAATGGCTTCAACTTCAACTACTACTACACTCTCTTTTGTACTTCAGATTCATATTTGCATGTAGTCTGTTGCTTATGTCTAGGAACCCAGATGAACCACAGGCAGTACAATTTAAGACCTGAACTGAACTCATCATTCCTCACACCTACCACACCCAGGTCTACTAGCTCCTCCAGTATTCCCTGTTTCAGTTATAAAGACACTGCCATCCACTCCTGCAAGCTAAAATCTCAGTCACCTAATCTTTACTTTCTAATCATGTCTTTTGAGCCCAAATCAAACATTTTCACTATGACGCCTTCTACTGTAAGCTGACTTAGTTGTATTATCTTTACTGATTTCATAGAATTTGTATATGTACCTTTATTATAGCACTTGCCATATTTATGTAATTTTTTCTGTAGTTGCCTGACTTCTGAGGTGGTTTTAATCTTTGTATGCTCATTACCTAGTATAGTGCTCTATACTTAATTATTGAATGAATTAACAATATATAATGAAGGATATATGTGTCAGTATCTGGCAGTTGGCATTAATCAATTAAAATTTTCTTTTTGTGACTAAGTGAGAAAAAAATGCTTGCAACCTTTATCGCAAACAAGGGGCTAACTGCCCTGATAAATAAAGAGCTTTTAGAATATGATTTTAAGAGACTAAAAACCAGTGGGAAAATGGGCAAAGGATAAAAACAGATGATTCACAGAAAAAATTATAAATTATTCTAAATATGGGAATGATGCTCAACCTCATTCATAATAAATATAAATTAAATATACACTGAGATATTTCTTTGCTCTCAGATTGGCGAATGTACAAAAAGTTGATGATATTCTCTGATAGTAAAGTTATAGTGGAATAGACCCTATCCTGCATTGCTGTGGACTTGCCAAGTAGTACAGGTCCTATGAAGAGCAATTTAACAATATCTACCAAAGTTACTAATTCAATTAACCTTTGACCTAACTCTTCCACTTGTAGAAATTTACCCAATACAGTCATACTGCAGTGGTATTGGAGGTTGGGTTCCTGACCACCTCAGTAAAGCACATTCAAAATGAAGCAAATACTGCAATAAAGTGACTTAAATGAATTTTTGGTTTCCCAGGGCATGTAAAAGTTATATGTCCACCATACTGTAGTTTATTAAGTATAGTAGCATTATGTGTAAAAAAACAATGTACATACCTTAACTTAAAAATATTTCATTGTTAAAAAACGCTAACCGTCATCTGAACTTGCAGCAAGTCATAATCTTTTTGTTGGTGGAAGGCCCTGCTTCTATGTTGATGGCTGCTGACTGATTGGGATCTAGTTGCTAAAGATTGGGGTAGCTGTGGCAATTTCTTAGAATAAGACAACAGTGAGGTTTGCCACATTGATTGGCCCTTTTGCATACTCAATTTCTCTGTAACATGCCATGCTGTTTGATAGCATTTTACCCACAGTAGAACTTAAAAAATTGGAGTCATTTGTCTCAAACCCTTTTGCTGCTTTATCAACTGAGCTTACATAATACTCTAAATCTTTTGTTGGCATTTCAACGATCTTCATAACATCCTCTCCAGAACAGAGTCCATCTTAAGAAATCATTTTCCTTGCTCATCCATAAGAAGCAACTCCTCATCCATAAAACTTTTATGATGAGATAACAGCAATTCACTTATATCTTCAGGTTTCACTTCTAATTGTAGCTTTCTTACTATTTCTACTATATCTGTAATAACTTCCTCCACTGAAGTCTTGAACCCCTCAGAGTTATCCATGAGAGCTGGAATCAACTTCTTCTAAATTCATGTGAATGTTGATATTTTGACCTCTTCCCATGAGTCATGACTGTTCCAAATGACATCTAGAATGGTGAATCCTTTCCAGAAGATTTTCAGTTTTCTTTCCTCAGATCCATCAGAGGAATCACTATCTATGGCAGCTGTAGCCTTACAAAATGTATTTCTTAACTAATAAGATTTGAACATGGAAATTATTTCTTGATAAAGGGGCTGCAGAATGGATGTTCTGTGAGCAGGTGTGAAAACAACATTAATCTTGTTGTGCATCTCCATCAAAGCTCTTGGGAGACCAGGTGTGTTGTCAGTGAACAGTAATATTTTGAAAGGAATCCTTTTTTTCTGAGCATTAGGTCTTAAGACTGGGCTTAAAATATTCAGTTAACCATGTTGTGAACAGATTGCTTTTACCCAGGCTTTGTTGTCCCATTTATAGATCAGATTATTTGGGAGAGTAGATTTAGCATAAATTTTAGGTTAAGATTTTCAGAATCATAAATGAGCATTGGCTTAAACTTAAAAGTCACTAGCTGTATTCACCCCTAACAAGAGAGTCAGCCTGTCCTTTGAAGCTTCAAAGCAAGTATTAACTTATCCTCTCCATCTGTGGAAGTCCTAGATGGTGTCTTCTTCCAGTATAAGGCTGTTTCATCTACACTGAAAATATGTTGTTTAGTGTAGCCACTTTTATTAATGATCTTAGCTAGATCTTCTGGATAACTTTGCTGCAATTTCTACATTAGCCTTGCTGATTCACCTTGCCCTTTTATGTTGTGGGGATGGTGCCTGTCTTTAAACCTCATGAATCAACCTCTGCTAGCTTCAAACTATTTTACAGCTTCCCCACCTCTCTCAGCTTTCATAGAACTGAAGAGAGTTGGGGCCTTGCTCTGAATGAAGCTTTGTCCTAAGGGAATGTGCCTGGTTTGATCTTCTATCCAGACCACTAAAACTTTCTCCATATTGGCAATAAGGCTGCTTCACTTTCTTATCATTAATGTGTTCACTGGAGTAACATTTTCCATTTCCTTCAAGAATGTTAAACTTTTCATTCACAACTTGGCTAACTGGTGTAAGAGGCTAGCTTTTGGCCTCTTTGCTTTCAACATGCCTTCCTCACTGAGCTGAGTCCTTTTAGCTTTTGATTTGAAATGGGAGACATGAAGTTCTTCCTGTCACCTGAACTCTTAGAGGTCATTGTAGGGCTAATTGGCCTAATTTCAATATTGTTGTGTCTCGAGGAATAGGAAGGCCCAAGGAAGGGAAAGAGATGGGGGAACAGCCAGTCAGTAGAGCATTCAGACACACACATTTATTGGTGAAGTTCACTGTCTTATAAGGATGTAGCTTGTGGTACCCCAGAACAATTACAGTAGTAACATCAAAGATTACTGATCACAGATCACCATAACAAATAATAATAATGAAAAAGTTTGGAATTATTTGGGAGAATTACCAAAATGTAACACAGAGACATGAAGTGAGCAAATGCTGCTGGAAAAATGGTGCTGATAGACTTGCTTGACACAGGGCTGCCACAAACCTTCAACTGTAAAAAGTGTGATAAAGCAAAGTGCAGTAAAATGAGGTCTGCCTGTGTAGGTTAGTCATTGTAGCACTAAGGAGTGTTACACTGGGAAAAGCAAGTGTTCATACTGCTTGAGTATGAGTTAAATGATAAAGATCTTTTTTTCATAATTGTTTGTTACCAAAAGATTAGAATCTATCCAAAATTTATATGTGGGTTAAATAAACAACAGTGTAGTCACATGAAGAAACAGGTCCACAGTCCCTTAGCCACCATTTCAAAGTCTAGAAAGCCCTGGAAACTAAAAGCTTTTGTAAAGTTTGGCACTCAAACTCACTTGATGGCAAAGTCTGACTCAGTGCCTGAGGCACCTGTGTGTCTTAAGGCAGGCCTACCAGGAGCTCCTACCTCTGCTGTTTATCATACTGTTGTTTGTGTTTAATTGTATGTGAAAGTAGTTAAAAATAGTTAAAGATAGCCCTGTGAATAACAGAATAAATGGAAATATTTGTCATTAGTAATAGCACAGAATGCGGAGTTACTGTAGGAGCTTATGTGTGGTGTGTCTGGGGCGTCCTACTGAAGAGGATGGTGTGGGAGTTACCACCACATGTGCCTTCATGGAAAGATTGCTGAAGTTCTGCCCTGGCTGTGAGCACCGAGGACTAATGAAAAACAGGAAACCATCACACACACACAGGACAGAAAGTGAAGATCCCAACCATGTTTTGAGTCAGTGGATTTGACAATAAGGAAGTAAATAAATGCCACCAGTTGCTTTGTTGATCATGAGACAAACTAGAATATATCATGAAGAACTGCTACTGAAAACAAATGAGTATTAAGAAGGGAGGATTCAGAAATTTAGGAAGCAGCATGGTGAAAAATGCTTGAAAGTGTGGTGAAAATTCTTCTGCTGATCATGAAGCAACTAAACAGCCCCCCGACAAATTTGCTTAGGTAATATCTAATGAAAACTGGAGTGTGGAGTAAATTTGCCATGGTGATGAAACAGTTCTGTGTGTGCTTTTACTCCTGAAAAACAGTAGACATAGGATAAGCACCATTTTTTTTTATTGAAGTATCATTGATATACAACCTATATTGGTTTCAAACATAGAACACAGTGGTTCAACGGTTACCCATATTATTAAATCCTCACCCCCACTAATGCGGTTACTGTTAACATAGGAAGATGTTACAGAATCACTGACTGTATTGGGAGAAGCACCATATTTTAATACTAAATAAAAGTTGACTGTTGTGAAAAGTGCCAGTGCTCTTGGTACATGAAAGATAAAGTTGGCAATAAATAGAAAAAGCCAGCATCTATAGTGTTTGTGTGAGCCTGACAAAATATCTGGGCATCTTTATGTAAAAATCTTCAGGATGTTCAGTGACACCTATGCTGGTGGGACAAACTCTAGGCATGCTAGCCTTAAAGACAGTTGTAAAATATTAATTATTCCTGGACAATTCTTGTGCATTTTCCTCCTCAACTTTTTCCTAAAAGTAATGTTTTTAGCATTTAATTCCACTGTGGCTAGAATACAGCCTTTTTTACTAAGGAGCATGACACTGGGAAAAGCAAGTGTTCATACTGCTTGAGTATAAGTTAAATGATAAAGATCTTTTCATAATTGCTAATGCTTGAAATAATGTTGATAAATCAGCAATAGTAAATGCTAATGACAGTAAGGTTTGAAAATGAACCTGCAGGTAAAACTATTAAAGGATTTTATAGCCAATGAGATGAAACTTGACTTCATTAATTATACCATATATTTTAATAGCCAAAACCAGATGAGTCAGAAGAAGCTGATATTGAAGAAATGCTGAACATAGATCATAATGCTTCTGTTATGCATTTCTTGGGTGATGGGGAAATGGCTGGAAGATTGTTAAACATATTTATGAAGATAGCTGTGAGTACATTAATGTTAACAATAATGGCTATATTGTGAACACAAATGGAAAAGTTGCTGAAGGCATTACAGTAGGCAGTCGACCAGCAATTGCTTAAGCAGAAACATATGTTGACAATACAGATGATATTGGTAGAAATCTTTTTAAAAGGCCATACTGGGTAGTGCATTCTGAATCTAGCTCACCATCAAGGTGCAATTCCAACCAGCCAAACCTGTCTCTTTATCTTCAAGCAACCAGATGTTAATGAATATTTATTGCATGTACATAAATGTGTACATATATGGATATTTAACTTTGGTATGTATTTAAAAGTTTACTTAATATTGTCCTTTAAAAATAGAATTAATAAAGTATTGATAGTCTGTACCAATTCTATTTTTCGTTTTTTAGTTTGTTACTACATATATGGTTACTATCATACAAATGGACTGTAATAGTATTTGTAGTGTATTTATCCCATTTAATGTGAGTATCATACATTTTCTAAACAAATGTTAATGTGTTTAAATAAGCTGGGTAATGTTTGACCTTTGAAAAATCTAGCAATTCTGAATTCCAAAATATATCTGATGCCAAAGGTCTTAAGAAAGAATAGCAGATGTTTACTATAAAAAAGGAGGTGATTTCCAGAATAGCAGAGTAAACACCTCTGAAAATCTTCTCTATGAAAGCAACACAACACTGACAGAAGTTACCAAAGTCAACCTTTTTAGAACTCTAGAAATTAAAACTTTACAACAATCCTAGGAATGTTTCTTCTAGAAAAGTGGCTGAATCTCAGTAAGAACAGCAAACTTTATGGCATTTTAACTTGCCCTATTTCCATCTGCCTTTCCCCAACCTAGTGGTAGCCTTAAAAACTAACAGCCTTTCAGCTATAGAAACTGTGAAAAACAACATCCTAACAACTATGGAAGATTGTCACTATTTGACCTCCGGCAGTTCCCTGAAAAACTTCATTCTCAAGGTTTGTCCTTTCTTTGACTTGACTTAGAGCTTCCTTAGTGAACAGCCCTATCCCCAGGGTGTTTATCAAGATAATCAGTGATGATTGCTTAGCATCACGGCTACTGAAGGTAATGTTACCAGTTGGCACTAAGAAGAGCCTAATCAAAACACTTAAAAAGAAACACTGAGAAATGTCCATAGGAGGCTTTGAAAATCTCTGACATTTTCTTGGGAATATGACATGATTTCAGTGTGCAGGGCTGTGCATATACCCAAGAAGGGAGAAGACCCTAATCTGTTCCTTCTGGCTGACCATGAGGATTTGTGCAAGTAGGAAGTGAGGGCTAAATCAGAGTCGTAAACTGCCCACAGAAACATTGTAAGTATGGCCCAATGCACAGCAAAGGCTGGAAGACTTATTCATTCAAAGCATTTAAGGAAATCTGTCTAGTCATTAGCAAGCAGAGACTTCAGTAGCTGCACACAACAAAGAATACAGGTGTTACATAGTTAGTCTGGGAAGGTCACTTAAATAAGCAGTAACAGGCAACATGAACCCCTGGGAGAAGCTCAAAAGGAATCTCATTTCCAGAGCTACCACAATATATTATTTAAAAAGTTCCATCTGACACACAAGAAACAGAAAATTATGAGACACACAAAGAAACAGGTAAGTATCCCCCCCCCCCCCGCCCACCACCACACACAGAAAACAGTCAATAGAAGCTATCTCTGAGAAAGCACAGGCATTGGACTTACTGGACAAAGACTTTAAACTGGCTACCATAAGTATGTTCAAAGAACTAATGAGCCATGTCTAAATAACTCAAAGTACAAGAATAATTTCCCACCAAATATAAAGTATCAATAAAGTGATGGAATTTATTTTTTAAAAACAGAGAACCAAGTAAAAATTTAGGACTTGAAAGTATACTAACTGAAGTTAAAAATTAATTGGCGGTCTTAAGTGTCAGACTTGAGTGGACAGAACAAAGAGTCAAAGAACTTGAAGATAGGTCATTTGAGATGTATCCAGTCTGAGGAACAGGAGGAAAGGGTGAGGAAAGATGAACAGAACCTCAGAGGCTTGGGAGATACAATCAAGAATATCAACAAGCACAGTGGGAGTCCCAGAAGGAGCAGAGAGAGAAATGAGCAAAAAAGATTATTTTAAGAAATAGTGGCCCAAAGCTCCTCAAATTTGATGAAAAATATTAACCTACACATCCAAGAAGCTTAACAATATGGGGTGTGGGGTTTCTTTTGGGATGATGAAAATGTTCTGAATTTGGATAGTCATGATTACACACTTGAGAATATGCTAAAAACTCCTGAATTATACTCTAAAATGGTGAATTTTATGGTATGTGGACTGTATCTCAATAAAGCTATTTAATTAAAAACAAAAAAGGAGGATGTTCTTTTTACAGAGATGGAAAGACTGCCAAGAGAAATTGCTAAAAAGAAAAAGAAAGGAATATCACATTATATAAAACATGGAACTTTTTGTAAGGAAGGAGGGAGATAAAAATCTGTAGCTTGACCTTACATTAAAAAACATCATAAGGCTTTGTAGGGCACTAATAGTTACCCAGAGGGCTGGAAATGAGATGATAAGTGTGTACAGAGACATGTCTGAAAGAAAGACTTCTCACTATATGTATCAACTATCATTTTAAACTGTTTGTATGTATTTTTTTAAGACTCTTAAATCCCTGTGAGGATTTAGTGGGGAATCTAGTGGGAGAACTAGGCCACAAATAAGTAAGTAAATATACATACTAAAATTCTTCCTTTCAATCTTATCTTGTAAGTTGATATTTATTTACATGGCCCAATATGTAGGAAACAAAAAATACCTGATGTCTAATGTGGGTAGGCAATTTCCAGACTGGTTTTTCTGTTGCTGTTGTTTAGAAGTTTCCTTCATAAATGAGAGATGCTTTAGAATGCTGGGCACATTTTCCTCCACAAACAATGCAATGAAGAATGAGGGAGTAGGTCATAAATTATAGATTAAATGGTCAGCTCACAAAAGCTGACCATAGTGTTGCTGAACTATATGACAGGACCATGAATACAGAATAGACCCATGTATTTGTTGAACTGACTAATGCTTTTCAAAAGTTGCATCTGAAACAGGAGGTGGCAAACTTTTCCTGTAAAAGGCCGGGTAATAAATATCTTAGGTTTTGTGAGACATACTGTCTCTATTGCAATGACTCAACCCTGTCTTTGTGGTAGAGAAGCAGCCATAGACAATATAAAAGCATCTGGACATAGCTGTTTTCCAATAAAACTTTTTTACAGAAACACTCTCGGTGTGGCCTGTGGGCCACAGTTTGCCAGCTTCCGATCTAGAATGTTGACTGGAGGAGAGGAATAAATGTATTTTAGTGCTTAACACCAAGAATATGTCTCCCTTTGTTCTGTCAATGGAATGGCTTTTTTTGTCTGTCAAGAACATAGTCCCTGACTTCTCTTGTTGTGGTAACAGTAGAGATACCTTTTGGGGAATTCATTTTAACTCTTATGCCTGTAGCAAAAATCTCTGAAACTATGAGTCCTTTTAGGAGAGAGAAGCTGAACTTGTAGCTGAAGGAGTAAAGCATTTGCTTGAGTACTTCGTGCCCTGTGTTCCTCATCCCACTACTTGCCATGTTGCTATAGGATTTAGTAGAGAAGAACACTAAGATCTCTACTTTTGCCATTGCTAGCTTGACCTTAGCGAAAAAACTTCCTGGGCAAAGTTTCTCTAACTGAGTTTTGGTGGTCCCCTATAAAATATGAAGAGATTGGACTAGAGATGATATTTACAATCCCTTTTGGCTCTAAAGGTAGCATTTAGGGGATTCTTGTAGCAGCATACTTATACTGCAGATGGTTATTAAAGCAGGAACTTAACATACAGTTCTGAAAAATTTTTGCCTCAAGAAATGTCAATGTGGGTAAATAATTTTTGCACATGTTTATCTTTTAGGGGCTGAGATGGATCTTGTACTCAATGCTGCAGATTATTATTTTTTTACACCATACATATATCCAACTACGTGGCCAGAGGATGATATCTTCCGACAAATTCTTAGTCTCCTGATTGTGACAAATCTTGGTGCTTATATCTTGTATTTCTTCTTTGCAACACTGAGCTATTATTTTGTTTTTGATCACTCTTTAATGAAACATCCACAATTTTTAAAGGTAAGTGATTTTTTTAATCTACTTTTTATTTTTTAGTGAAAATAACAATATATACTAGTGAGATTTTTCAGGTTGTAACCATTAAATAAAGTTTTTGAGACCAGTCCAAAATGGGTTAGATATTTTCCATAAGGTTAATCCTTTCTCTCCTTCCCTTAAACAAATTAAGAATTCCTTTTTTTGTCACTAAAACCCTGGTATCTTGCTATGCACATAGACTAGAATTTCTTTGATAATAGTGATGAATAACTAAATGCACACATTTGTGTAATTGTTGTAATGCTTGACTTTCATAGACTGAAATATGTTTATGCTACATATATTTTTCCTTGAACTAGATAGTGGATTCAAATTCAGTAGGTTATTTTAGGTTTACAATCATTTTCCTATTTCAGTTATTTGTATTTGTCAGTTACTCCAAGGGACTGGAAAAAAAAGAGTTGGGGATGGAAGTTAATTATGAAAGAAATGATTATTCCATAAATAGAAATCTAGGATACTGGTTTTGAAAAAAATTTTCAGAATCTAAAATATTTATTGCATTTACTCAATACAAAAGAAGTGTTTTTGTACACACCCATTCCCACATATTATTAACATTTTATGAGAAACAGTTTGGAGGTAAGCTCCTTTGTGTGAAACAGATTTTGAAAATCCAGTCCAGAACAATTCTATGCTGGTTTAGTTTAACAGAGATTTTGTGATTTTTAAGTATTGGCACTTTTCATTTTCAGAATCAAGTCTATCGAGAGATTACATTTACTATCCAGTCACTGCCATGGATAAGTATTCCTACTGTCTCATTGTTCCTGCTAGAGTTGAAAGGTTACAGCAAATTATATGATGGCGTAGAGTTTCCAGGTGGTAAGTACATAATATGAGTGTCAGGCACAGGTTGGTTTCTTTAAAGAACCAAATCTGCCTCCATTGTTTTTCATGTTCTACTTTTATGCACTCTTCCCCATATGTGCATTTCTTTAATTTTATCTTTCAATTTTAAAGTCTTTATTGTAGATGAAATTGTGCCATGGGGAAGATGGTTGTGAGCAGAGATAGGCCGTTGCAGTTGTTTCCTATTAACCTTTATTGAGTTCGAACTTAAAAAAAAAAAAAAGAAAAACTCACGTAGTATATGATGACTATAGAAAATAAGAAAATACAGATTTTTAAAAATCCATTATCCTGCTACCTAGAAACTGACTCTTTTGATATATGTCCTTCCACTTTTATATACCTGTATACCTCATTATTTGTATACAAAAATGAAACCCTGCTGTGCATACTGGTTGGGACTGTTTTTTTTGTCTTAGCAATATATGTGCCCATATTTTCATGTCTGTAAATACTGACATTATATAGTATACTATGGTATTGTACTATATAGATATCCTTAGTTTAGTTAAATGACCTCTAAGTTTTAGACCTTCAGAGTGTTCTTTGTTTAATTATAAATATTCTGCACTGACTCAGTTTTTGTGAAATTCTGAAATTATTTCATCAAGATACGTTTCCGGTATCTAGTTTTAGAAAGTAAGAATAATAGTTAACATTTATTGAATATGAATATGTACCCACTACAGTTCTAAGCTTTTCACATGAATCACACCATTTACTCTACATCAATTCTATGAAGTAGGTACTATTATCATGCAGCTTTTATAATTGAGTACATTAAGTGTACAGAGTGTCAATACCTTGCCTCAGTCACTCAACAAATAGGTGGTGGGACTGGAACCCAGGCTTACTGGCACCAACACAACTACCCTGTAGGTAAGAGGTTAGTTATTTAAAGGAGGGAACAAAAATCATACACTAGAATGATGACTTGGCAAGGCCTTGAAAAGGGGATAGGGTGAGGAGAAAAGGTAAAAGGAGAGGGCATTCTGGGCATGTGGGGCACACCGAGTCGCGGTACAGAGGGAAGACTTTGAAGATTCTGGGGGACAGCGAGGGAGTGAACCAGCCTCGGCACAGGAACAGCGAGGTGGGAAAGATCAGAAAGGGCTGGGGTATGGAGTCAATGCTTGGCCTAAGGTTTTCAGTGGAAAATAAAATGCTAAACACAGTCTTTATTGTGAAGATTAATATGAAGGAAGAATAGTGTTATTTATGCAGTAATGCCATTTATGATGAAGCAGCATTTTTCCCTGAGATTTAAATAATAAAGGTACCTTAGGATATACTTTTGCTGTCTCATAAATATCTTCATAGTTTAATTAAGAAGTATTTAGGTGGGAACTTCAAGTTTTTGTGAGAGGGAAATGAGCAGATTCCAGAGACTCAAGGGAGATTAATTTATAATGTATTGAATTAGCCAAAACAGATAGTTTATAGTGTTTGAGTCTAGGATCCTGTTTTGTCTACTTAGATGGACATATAAGAAGCAAACTCTGACCTTGGAGGCCGAATCTTGATTCTGCTGTTGTCTCTTCTAGGCTGGTTCCACCTCATTGTCAGTGTACTGTCCTTCCTCTTTTTCACTGACATGCTGATCTACTGGATTCACAGAGGCCTTCATCATAAACTTGTTTATAAGGTAGAGTCATTTCTAGGGGAAAGAGAAAATATGTACATTTCAGCAGTGTATGATTGTAAATTCTGTTCTCTATTTCCAAGAATTTTCTCTAACTTAACTAGCCACCTCACTAGCCATTGTTATGACAGGTCCCAGGTACATTTTGTTTGTATTCTTCTCTATGGTCTGGAAGGGCTGTGTTAAAAATTTTACTGTTTTGGGGTAAAGAAGGAGGGCACTTTTTTATAGTGATTTTTTGCTGACTTGCAAAGGATTTTTTACTGAGGTCATTTCTACCACATGAGTAGGAAAAGCTAAGTTGAATGTTGTGCTGGGTAAGTTTGTGGTGCTAATGGGTGTCCTTTTCCTCTGTAGCGCATACATAAGCCTCATCATCTCTGGAAGATCCCTACTCCATTCGCAAGTCATGCTTTTCACCCTGTGGATGGCTTCCTTCAGAGTCTGCCTTACCACATATATCCCTTTGTCTTTCCATTACACAAGGTGGTTTACTTAGGTTTGTACGTCTTGGTCAACATCTGGACAATTTCCATTCATGATGGTGATTATCGTGTTCCCCAAATCCTAAAGCCATTTATTAATGGCTCAGCTCATCACACAGACCACCACATGTTCTTTGACTATAACTATGGGCAGTATTTCACCTTGTGGGACAGGATTGGAGGGTCATTCAAAAATCCTTCCTCCTTTGAAGGGAAGGGACCACTTAGTTATGTGAAGAAGATGACAGAAGAAGAATGCAACAGCCATGCAGAAAACAGCTGTAAAAATGAAAAGTTTCTCAATGGAGAGTTTACAAAGAGTGAGTAGATTATTGACCAGTTATTAAATATTGTTAATAAGGAAAAATAATCTGTATACATTCAGCCAAGAGACATAGCAAGTAAGTGGTATCACCTGAAAATCAGCATTGTGGGTACCGCTGAGGAATGACCATGATGGCAGATCAAGGGACGATGCTGCACACCTTAACCCCATGCCCAAAATGCTAGGTTTTGGTCTAAGGAACAAATTTTGTCTTTTTAGCCAGCAGATCTGTAATTTGTATCACCTCAACAATAATTTTTGCAAAGATAAGAGAATAAATTATTGAGAGGACTATAAGAGGTTATGTCCTTCTGCCTTAATCCACCCGTATTCATTAAGAAAAATTCATTGGGCTTAATAATACCACCACTAATCACTGTAACAAAGAAATACTAACATAAAGATGGCTCCTTGTTTCAGGAATGGTTAAGTCTGTAAGTGTCGGTATGATATGACAATTTGTGGTAACCTTGTTCAAGTGGAAACATCAGTGTAAAAATAATTCTAATATAACATATTAGCAGATATACAAATGACCTAATCAATAGCAGGTGTAAACATATTATCTTCTTCTACCGATAGGAAGCTTATTCCCTGGGGACATTGTCAAATACTACATTTTTCTGATGAATAAATAAATTTGAATTTTAAAAACTATTGATACTACCATGATTTAACCCAGATATGGTATTATTTAAAGATTTTGATGGTTATTGTTTTAAGCTGTTATTTAATAAGTATAGAGTTATGTGAATCTGAATATACTTAGGGAAATTTGATGCCCAAATAATATATTTGACACTACTGATTTTTTAATTAAATTGATGCACTGCACTTTTGATATGTTTAAAAGTTACAATCTTACAATTTTCTATAAAAGGAAATAACTACCAAATATTTAAGCTTATCACTGAGGATTAGTTTTGAAACCTCATTTTCCCATCTCTCCTTTGACTTTTCCCCACTTCCTCTGCAAAGATATTTAACAGATACTTTCATAAAGAAATGTTGGGTGTTGTAATAGATATATTGGAAAGAAGGTTTGCAAAGGCATTCTATAAGCTATTTATGTGAAATCAATAAAAGTTGATTATTGCTATTATTAAACTGTATCAGTTAAATATTGTAACAGCACAGAGTATTCTTTAAACTAATTTTGTGTCAGTTTGAAACCAGAAATGATGTGGATTGTAGAAACTGTTTTAGAATGTCCCCAAATGACCAATGTCGAGAGGAGAGAGAGAGAAGGGGGTATCACATTATTCTGATGTTTCGGGTGTTTATTAGAGTTGAATGTTTTGGCAAGAGCCCAATCATAAAATGCAATGCTTGGGATCCAGATGCAAATGTCTCTTCCTCCTGGAGTTGCTGCTGCAGGGCTGTCCCACTTCAACCTGCCAGTGGACCAGTTAGCGCTCTGTAACTCGTCAGTGCAGCAGAGTGCTTTTCGCTAATTCCCCACTTCCTATCCCCAGTACTCCACTTTGCCCAAGAAACAGAAGGAAAGTAGGGAGAAGTAAACTTTGTTTCTAACAATAATGGCAGCTAGTATTTATTGGGCTTTTACTCTTGATCAGGTGCCGTTAAAAGCCCTTGACATGAGGAAACTGGGACCCAGTTACGCAACTTTTATTCCAAGATTATTCTCTCTCACGTGAGGTCCAGTGTGCTTGTTTCTGGTCAGTGGGCAGCTGTTCACAGTAATTCTGAGATTCAAGCTCCTTCTGTCTTGGGGCTCTGCCTCCCTGCCAGTCTGCAGTCTTTGCTGAAGGAACACATAGGGGAAGAGGGAAAAGTACACATGGGAAGTTGTTACGGGTCTAGCCTAGAAGCTCTGCCTATGTTCCTTTGCCAGAACTCAGTCATATGGCCCACCTAACTGAAATAGATTCTAGGAAGTATGTCTAACTCTGTCTTGGAGAGGGTAACCAGTTTCTTGAACAGTTAGCCAGTTGGCTATACCCATATAGTTATTCCCGTCTTCTGGAGGGTCCCAATAAAGGTATTAAAGAGATGAATATGCTCAAAAGTATTTCAGCTTATCCATGCACTGGTTGTCTTAGTGTCCTTATCTCTATATATAACTCCAGTTATGAGAGTGGAAGTTTCCTGTAAATTCTTATTACTGTGTAGCTAATAGAAAAGAAAGGACATAACTTACGGAGAGAGGGAAGCTTCCTCAAAGGTGTTAGGAAGAATCAAACTAGTCTCTGCCCTCCCATCCTCTTTGTTAAATTCTACTGGTGTTAAGCAGTGTTACATTAAGTAGTCCTAACATGGCTGTGAGTGCTACCACCATATCCTCCTATTCTCCATTAGACGAGTTCAGAGAATATTCATGGGAATGAGGACCCATATTCCTCCCCACAGGAATATCAAGTGGAAGACTACCTTGACTTTGAAACCTTTTATAGTTAGAGGACAGAAAGAGAAAAGCACTTTTTGGGAGAAATTGGGTAATGGATAGAGGTGAAACAAGAACCATTTCAAAAACCCTAGAGACCTTTACTGAATCCTTGTCTTCCTCTCTGCCTCTGACCTGGTCTGTCTGTCTGAATGCTGGTTTTCTACTTCTCATCTCCCTGTATCATGTCTCTTTTTCCTTCCATCTTCAAGAAGTCAGGGTTGGATTTGTGAGAGAATTATGAGTTCCATTTTTGATATGTTGAGTCTATACAGAGATGATGTCTGGGAGGAAGATGGAAAGTAGGGGAACAAATCAAACAATAAAAATTTGAGATTAACCCAGATAGAAGAAAAGTTTGAGACCATGAGATCGATTGCCAAGGAGAGCATGAACAGCTATCCAAAGAAACAGACCAACTTAAGGGCAAAGGAACTTTTCTCATCTTCCTACCTTCTTCAAACTCAAAACACTTGACTGGAAGCCTTATATCACCACCTACTGCTTTCTGTCATCTGTCATTGTCATGGGTCCCCATTTATTCTAGACTCCAAATTCCTTCAAAGTAAAGACCATGTGTGGGTCATCATTGTATTAAACCATGTGTTCTTACAGAACATGCTTGAGGTTCAATAAATACTTTGCTGAATGAATTAGTGAAATGGTGAAAATGTTATTCTCTTCAATGAACATTTAATAAACCTCTAGGCGCCAAACACTGCACCAGGTACAAATGTTTAATCTGCAGACTCTTAAACTCTGTCTTGAGCCAACAATTTGCTTCTCACTTGAATTTATTAGCTGACATTTGCTGAGTGCCTTGGAAAGTCAAAAAGGGAAGTAAAGAGGAATCAAAGACAGACCCCACAACAAGGAGAGACTATTTTTTGTTCTCACTCAGTCATACCTTCCCCTGGAAACAAAACCCACCAGTACCCTGGATTCTGACCACGGAGGACTCAGCAATATGATCATTGATTAGAGGGTTGAATGGATCTGTGACATTATTCCATAACACAGTGCTCTGAATACAAAAAAAGATCCTCAAAACCATGGGTTACTACACTAAGAAATGACAAACCTAGGAGGATATTCTGTAACTTCAGACAGAAGGTAATTCATCTCAGGAATTAGAGAGACTAAGAACTTCAGTTTGGAGTCCTGGCTTTGCTGCTTGCAGATTACATGACCTTGGTTTCTCCATCTGTAAATTGATGAGAATACTGAATACTGCCTACTTAATAAAATTAAGTAGGCTAGAAACATTCAATTAAATGCCAACAGAGGCTATTATTCATGTAAATTGTGTTTAATGTTCCTTCTTTCTAGGTTCAATGATTATTTTCATTTTGCCTAAGATAGGCCCTCCATAGAAATCAATTGTAGGTAGAAAAAAGCCTGGATACTCTTACCTTCAAATTGGAGGGTGAAAGATGTGAAGTGGGCTACAGACAGAGGGTGCAGAGGAAAATCATGTAGGTAAGTAAAGCTAAAACTGCTACACTGTTTATATTTTCTTCATAAGAGTTGAAAGATACTTAAGTTAGTTGTAGCTAAATAATTTTATTTTAAAAGGGCATTAGTATAAACAGGCCAGTCTACAAAATTTGGAGGGAAAGTAAGAAGAAACTTAGCTTCCCTGAAAGGTAAAATAAATGTATTAAGAAAAGCAAGAAAAAGTATTTTGTGAACCATATTGTCAACAAGCTTTACTGTTAAGGCAGGCTTTTGGGCATGGAAAGAAAAATATTAAATACTTGTTTTACTCAATATTTGCTTTATTAAAATACATTTAAAACATAGTTTTTCTTAAATCTTTAAGCTCAACTTGGAATGTTGCAACTGAGTAAGAAAGTTGGCATCTCTGCCTTCATATTGTATCTGTCTCCTTTGCTGCTTAATCTTTGGGTCAAAAGCTTTGCAGTCCCGCAGCCCCTCACATAGGCTGTTCATCACAAAAAGGGAATTTTGTTCATGACTTAAGATTGATGCAGCCAGCCGTTTACCTGAAACTCGCCTCCACTGAGGAGATGAAAAAGTATGTACAAAAAGAAGTATGATGGCTGGGTTGTCAAGGACGTGTGGGAACATCATGGCCTGACACATGTCAACAAAATCACTGGCATCAACCAACCGAGGACAGGAATTTCACAGGCCCCCCTCAGACTCTTGCTGATGTCCAGATGTTTGAGGTCAGTCATCACCTCCTGATCTCAACCCCTTCTGCTCCCCACTCCCTAACATAAAAGAAGTTTGAAATTAACCCTGAGTGAAGATGGTGCTTTGGGACATTAGTTTGCCATATTTTCAGTCTGCTGGCTTTCCAAATAAAGTCGCTTCCCTTGCGCCAACACCTTACCTCTTATTGGCATGTCGTGCGGTGAATGGTGGTACAAGGTAGAACTTGGTAAAAGTCTTATTAAAACACAAGTACAGTAAAATTTATATAAAAATAACAAACTACATTTTCATTTTCTTGATTAACAACTCATAAATATGACCTATCATATTCTAAATATTTAACACCATTTACATATTGATTAATCACACTTCCTTACACATTTGATAAGAGATTTAATTGGTTCATCCCCCAAAGAGGCAGGCTTGTGTGCTCGACAGATTTTTCTCAACTCCTTGACAACTCATGAATCAAATATAAACATACTTAAGCACAAAATAGCATAATGATACTAAGTCACTCAACTTTTAAAATTCCTACTATAGGTTTTATTCACTTCTTAATTTGTTATGTCTTCCTCTATTTTAAGATTATAATTTTACTCACAAACCTTTTACTTAGACGAACACATGGCCCCTTGATATGTGCTTCCAAAGAAACAGGATCCTAGAAAATAGTACACATTCCAGTTTTTGACAGCATTGTGACTTGTCTGCCCTTTTATTAGGATTTTTTCTTTTAATTTAATGGAGGTAAAATTTACATATAATAAAAGGTGCCTATTTTAACTATACAGCTCAGTGAAGTTTGACAAATGTGTACACCATATAATCACTCTATCAAGATATAGGATATCTTCTTCACAAAGTCTTATCCACCTCCGTTTGCAATCTCTCCCCAGCCCTAGGAATCCACTAATCTACTTGTTGTCCCTGGTCACTAATTTTGCCTGTTATGGAATTTCATATGAATTGAATCAAATAGTATCCTCTTCTGTTTTGTTTCTTTAGCTTACCATGTTTTGAGATTCAGTCTAGCCGAAAGTATCAATTTTATTGATCTTTTTTAAAGAACCAAATTTGGATTTGTTGATTTTTCTCTATTGTTTGTCTTCAATTTCACAAATTTCTGCCCTTTTGATTTCCTTTTATTTTGGTCTTAAGTTGATCTCTTTTTTTTCTCCTAACTTCATAAGGTAGAAGCTCAGATAATTGATTTAATTTTTTTCCTTTATAATTGTAAAAACATTTAAAGCCACAAAACTTCCTCTAAGGCCTGCTGTGGCTGCAAAGCACATGTTGTGTTTTCATATTTGACATTTCATATTTGAACGTTATTTGAACATTTTAGTTCAAAGATACTTTCATTTCAATGAGATTTCTTTGACCAGTGGTATGGTGGGCTTGTATTACATCAACTTAGCTGAGCCAGAACAGTGTTTTCCAGAATTACTTTCCTGTATAGTTCTAGGCTAGAATGGTTACCCCAGTCATTTGGGTGAGGTCTGGAAGGTGGAAGTGGAGCAGCAGCTGTCTTACTTTTAGCTGGGAAGATGGAGCAGTCTGTGAGACACTATTGCTGCTCACTCAGTGTCACTTATCTGCTGGCTCACCTGGTTGACCTGAGGTAGCAGCTGGGGTCCCTCTCTGATCCCCTTCAGCTTTTCTAAGTTCTGGCCTGATGTGTGTGCAACTCCATGATGAAGGGCTCCAGCCTCGAGGCCTCTCACCTACAGTGAGAGAATGACAGGTACCAGTCTGCAGTGAGCTCCAGCTCAACGTGCCAAGTTCTGTGCTGTCCTTGCCACCCGCTCATGCCCACCTGTTGGGGTCCAGGGGTTGCTGTTGAGGTCTTGGGGCGATGTGAAGAGCAAAGAAGGTGGCAGGAGTCATCATGGAGGGTGCTCAAAAGAAGTCACTTTATTCTGCATAAAGCTGTACTTTTTATACTGCTATAGTGCTAATTCATGGTTACATAAGTATTGAAGACGTGCATGTGTGTGGATTTCATGGCCAGGTGTCCGGCCTTCAAGGCCCTTATCTAGCTCCTTACTCATGGATACAACACGTGTTTTCAAGGTTTCTCAAGGCCAGATATATCCGGGGTGAAGCAGTGAGCAGCTGTCCTTATAAAACAGTAGGGAAAGTGTGGAGGGGGAGAGGCTTCCCTACACCACCCAGCATTCATCTTCTCTTCCTGACTTCCTGCTCTGCAGACTTCAGATTCCAACACCAGACACAGAAACAATCACCTCATACAGACTGTATAACCAGCTTTCACAGTCACCTATGGTCACATCCTTGCTTCTCAGAGGGAAACATGATAAGAATTTGGCAATGAGGGTCAGAACCTTAAGAACGAGTTCTCTGAATTGGTCCTCTGTTATCTGCAATTGGTTCTCTGATTTTATTAGATTTAAAGACATTAATGACCTTTTCCCCCAATATTAAGAGGGGATATTGGAAATCCATGAAATGCAGTAGCAAAACAGTTACTTATATAATCACCTAGATATCTGTAACTAAGTGCCTATGGAAGGCAAGTATTTTCCACATAGAGCTTTCAGCAGAAATTAAGGAGTATAATGAGGTTGACTGATTGCTTCTAAGCATGATGAGCAACTTGGGCAAAGAAAATGAGTTCATGACTTGAAATTCCCAGTTCAGGATCCAAATAAAGAACCCTAAGGCTTCTATAATTGCCCTAAAATAAGCCCTTATCTCTTGTAGCTGTAGGGCCAAGATTCCTGAAATCTACCACAAAAATTAGGGGTGCAGGTAGCAGATTGGATTCCCTATCTTCCTGAGTTGTAGATGTGTATTAATGTTGTAGTATTGATTGGAAAGGGTATAGGGCTCTGAAAATGGGGTAGTGGCATTAAAAAGGTTCCAGATGACAATTTCAGCGTGTGTGTGTTTGTGTGAGAGAGAGAAATTTCCCTACGCTCCAGCTGGATTTCCTGCAGTTGAACTCAGTTCTGACACTATTTACTCAGAGCAAAATGGAAGACACTATGAAGCATGAACACAACCCTTTGTCTTCAGAAGAAGGAGCAAGTCCAAAGAGATAAGATGAATTATTCAGTGTCACATTGTGAGTTTATAGGATGGAATGATCCTGCTGTTGAGAAGGTGAAGAGAAAGACAAAACATCACCGAAGTTCCCTCTAAAGTAACTATGCTAATGATAGAATGGATGGCAGCCCCAGTTGTAAACTGTTTTGCTTTCCTGGGGTTGTGGAAAAAGTAAGCCCTTGATAAATATGAAATCACTTATTGGGTAGTCATAGGTAATCCTTACAAAATTCTAGTGTTCAAAGTACCATCCTATGGAAATTGAGGGATTTATTTGTCAGACTTGTGGACTGAGTGCTGGCATGGAAAGTTCCCACTCCTGTAGGGGTGCCAAGCTTCGGCTACTTGAGTAGTAATTAGACACGAAGTGCTCTTTGGTAGAAAAAGGTCTGTGTTAGTCTCAACCTTAGAATTTGGTTGGGACCAAGAATGAGGACTCAAAGTTGTCTGGAAGTGTTTCCTCTCTTCTTCTCCCTGTCTTCCTCTTCCTTGGTCATTAAGTCCTGAAGCCATTAAGTGGAGTCAAATAAGAGGACTCCATGCCCGGGGTAGGGTTGGGGGAGCTGGAGCCCCAGCAGACTGGGGAGAGTTTTGTGCCTCATGCACTGTTCAGTATATGCAGCACATTTCAAAATGTTTAAGTTTTAAGATATATGTAGTTGATCTTTAAAAAAAGAATGCACGAAGAACTCACGTGGTACTGCTTTAGATAAGGCAGTTGAGAAAGCCCTCTCTGAGGAGGTGACATTTGAGCAGAGACCTAATAAAAAGAAAGAGTAAGCCATGTGGGTATCTGAGAGAAGAGCATTCAGGACAGGGCTTTGGCTTTGGTGCATTTGAGAAAGAATCACGAGGCTGCAGCAACCTGAACCTGGTAAGATTCGGAAACGAAGGGAGGAAGCTGATAGGTTATAGACACAGGTAAGGGAGGTGGGGAGGTCAGAGAGGGACAAGGTGCGTTCAGGTTGCGTGGGAATAGAGGAGTGAGTACCAGGGCCTGTGAGCAAAAAGAGGAGGAAGCTGAGGTGTGATGTTGATGACAGCACTGTCATGTCAGATCAGGATCGGAAGTGTACAAATGTTCACACCCATGTCTAACGGGTAGATCGGCTGGGTTTTGGCTTAGGTATGGCCGTGGACCGCTACCTTACCTCTCCATGTCTTTGTTTCTCTCCTGTCAAAGGAAGAGCCCGTATTTCTGTCTCTTTTTTTGTGGAGTGGTCTTATATATTAGACATTAAATATATGAATAGGTACTTGTGCAAGGCACAGACATTACAGTTACAGTCACTTTGGAAAGTGGACTAAAAGGAAACACAATGTCGGGGGAAATTCTTTGCAATAGACTCTGAAATTGCATTCCTGGGTTTTTTCTCCTCTGTTTTGTTTTGTTTTGCTTGCTGAGGCTGAGTAGTTTCTAGGATTAGACTGTAGGTGGAGCAGTTACGCTTTTCCCCTTGTCAGAGCAGTAAAAGGGGGAGCAGTCACACTTCATGTCTAGACAGAGGACGTGCATGGAATCGTAAAATCTCCAGGCTGGAGGGCTCTGGAAAGGTCATCTACTACCTCTCTTGTCTTCAGAAAATCTTGCTCCTCAACCAGCCTGGCGGTGATGCATCTTCCCTGTTATGTTCCTTTGAGTTTAAACACCACTGTTCCATTCCCAGCCATTTATTATAGGCTCAACCGCAATAACAAAGAGATACACAAAACAACCACCCGCACATAAAATCCAGCGTGTGCATGTGTACAAACTCCTTCCCCATGGAACAACACACCATCATGGGTGGTGTGTGGGGTATGACAGTAGTTCTCTACACTGGTTTGGTAAATGTTCTGTCCCAAGTTGGGATTTCCCAGTATTTATTTGGGGTCCTGCAGTAGAGGGGGAAAAACATCAGACAAATATATTTACAAAGTGGCAGGACAAAAAAAAAAATCTGTAGGGTAAGATTTAGACAGATGCAGCATTCCCAGGCTCCAGGAAGACACCATTCCCATTACTTGTGTCTCACCCCAAAGGAGGTATATGAAAAGATTGTTTCAATTATATGAAACTAGCATGCTCCTGAAAGTTTTTCTGTGAAATCAATGTGTGCATATATAATCCTGTTTTCCAATAGAAATCGCAGTGTTTCCCCCTCCTTTGGAAAAAAAAACCTGTCTAAGAGTTAATAAAGCCGCATTTAGGGGGATAGTCATTTTAAAATGTTTAAAGGACAACGTTTTCATATCAGCTACTAATCCGAATACTCAAAGCGGGTTGTGGAGGATACGTGCAAACTACCCAGAAAGTCTAAAGGAAGAAAAAAAAAGCCATGAGTTATTTAAATCACATGTTAGACACCTTTTTAATTAAACTCCCATCCAGTATTCTACAACAGGATACACAACTGTCTTTGGGTGTTGTAGCCTTTTCCTCCACAATTTTATAAAGGAGCCTAATTGTTTTGCAGGAACAGGTTGGTTTGGAATTGGCAGTTGCTTAGCAAATGGGAGACCACACAAGGACCACCTTCCCGAGGAGATATGCAAGTCCTCAAATATGAATGTTCAGATAATGTTATTATCATATGGTAAATTTATTCATTCAACTAGGAGTTGGGAGCACCTAGTGTATGTTGGGTGTTCGGCTGGGAGGCAGGCTAGAGCAGCCAACAATTAAGCAGGATAGCCAGAAAGTACAGTGAATGTTTTCATAGGAAGTGTGCAGAAATGCCTTGGGATCATAAGTCAGCAGGACCTAACCTAGCCTGGTGTGCAAGGAAAGGTCTCCTGAAAGCATGCAACCCTTAACCACAGATCTGAAGGTGACAAGTGGGTGGGCCATTTGAGGAGGGTTCTAGGTAGAAAGAATTGGATGGAGGAAGGTCATAGGCCACTGAAGACAATGAAGGAGGCCTAGCATGGCTGGAATGTGGAATCCCAGGAGAGTGGAAAGAGAATGAGGCTGGAGTGCAAGGTAGAGCCAGATCTTTGGGGTTTGCCTGGCAAAGAGGTTTGGTTTATCCTGAGAGTGATGGGAATTCAATGAAGAGTGTTCTTAGTGCAGTGACAGGATAAGATCTGTGCATGTGAAATATCACACTGGCTGCTGTGTGAATGGATGGGTGCTGGGGTATATAGATTGAGAAGATAACAGCATATAGATGTCAGTAAGACCCATGAAAGACATGGCCCAGAGAGACCTAAAGAATACTTGAAGGTCAAGATGAAGAAGAGGAACCAATAAAGGAACCAGAGAAACAGGGTTAGCCAGGAGAGTGTTGCTTTGCAGGAACCAAAGTAAGAGACTGCTTTTCAAAAAGGAGGCAACTGTCAGTGATGACAGCTGGTGCCAAGTAGCCAATCAAACTGAGGACTTAGGAGCATCTAACACAAGGACTTCCTAGGTGGGCTTGATGCACACAGTTGCATTCAGGTGCCAGAAGTGGGATTCAGTCCATAGGGGAGTACAGTGAATGGCTGGCGAGGAAAGGGAGGTGGCTTTTCAAGAGGTATAGCTGCAAATGTGGGGGAAAAAAGATCAAACTGGCTGTGGATCATAGGGGATTGGGTCCAAGTGGGGGCTGTTTTATAAATATGAGAAATTTGGGGGATGGCTAAGTATGGATGGAAGTGACAGAATGAGTGGAAGGGGTTGAAGGAAGCCTGGATGGTTGCTGAGAGGGCTGGGAGAGGAGTTCCTGAGCACAAGCAGAGTGATAGTTTAGGATGGGAATGCCCTTCCGCCATCAGAGGAGGGCAGAGCAAGGAGGTGTGGACCCATACACATTTGTGGTTTAGTGGCAGGAATTGGAGACTGTTCTGGTGACTCTCATTTTCTCTGAGAGATGAAAAGGGAGTAAGTGGTGCCTTTTTTGACATTTTAAAAAGCTTTTGTGAAGTTGAGAACAAGAGAAAATGCCTGAAATGTTGTATTTTAAAGCACAAATTTAGACAAATATATTCATGATCAAGACAGGAGGAAAGTAAGAAATTTGTGAAAATCCTGCTTTTAACAGTTGACTTTTAACCGTGGGTGCACTGAAGATATTTACTAAAACCAAAATTGTATACCTTATACCCTAATAAACCTTTTATGATCAAACCTAATAGTTGTATGCAGTAAAACAATTCATCTTACACATCCAGATTTAATGTATTTTTTATCTGAGCAGTTGAGTGAATACAGAATCACTAATGGCAGTAAGATTATATTAAAACCAGATAGCTTAATAAACTTTATAGAACTGGATGATAATTAACACAATAACCTGAACTTAATTAGACACTTGTGTTCAATGCTGGCAATAAGCAAGTGCTTTCTTTGATAGCCACTTTAAATGCATACTAAATATCACAGCATGGTCCAATAAAAATACACACAAATTGAGTCAATCGAGTTTGAAGAAGAATAAGTGAATCACACTTTTATTCAAATGGAGCTCACCCTGGGGAAAGGGGAGAGGGCGCAGGGAAGCAGCACAAATTTGCTGTTTGTTTTCTTAACATCATTACGCAGAATTTGATGTTCTAAACCATGAAGAGTTAATCCTCCTAACTGAAGCTGTGATGTTTTCTGTGGCATAGTTTTTGAGAGGAGGAAGCTCTAGAAAGGACCTGTGAAGCATTAGGAGGGTTCCTCAGCAGCATGATCCAACGTTCCCTTTATTATAACTCAACCTGCGATTTTCTCTATTTTCAACCCAGGTACCAAGACATGATCATTTCCCAAGTAATCATTCTGATACTCCTTCAGGTCTCAGCTCCTTGGGCAGCATCTTCTCCACAAAAAGTCTCTCATATCAATTGTCCTCAATAGCAAGGGTGGAAGATTAACCGGAGACCGCAGCATACAAGAACACAGAAGCTCCCACACTCCATTTTAATAAATGATAATGACTTCAGATGTGGTGCAACAGTCTTGGAAGTCAAACTCAACATTGAAAGTGTGAAAGTGAAAGTGCCAGGAACTAGTGATGTCAGCCCCATGTCCTTTTGTCGCATTGAAGCATGCTATTTACAACAGCAGAAAGGAAACCAAGATCTACTCTTTTCCTGAAAGTCATCACCCTGGTTCCCAAGAATCTTGCAGCAGCTCACAGGTATCTTGAATCCCATAGAGCAGTATTAACTCTGCTAGGACATGCAATATCTTGACCGTCCTTCTCATCCCTCCTAGCTCTGTTTCAAGCCAGGACCCTAAAGCCATGCAGCTAATAGTGTCGAAGGGGCCAGGAGTGACCACCAAAGAAACCATGCTCACATGCTCCATCCCTGTTTCTCTCTCTCTCATTGTAATCTAGTGACTTTAGTCATTCATCTTTTTGAAAGGCTTTTGAATCAGTGTCCTACCTACTCCTGTTATCTCATTCTCTTGTCCTTCATGTATTTAATTACTAGGAATGTCAGGCTTGTCTTTACTTCGTGCATTTTACGGATGTTTTATACATGTTGTGAAGATATATTCCAAGGAAAAATAACTACCTGAGTGTCCCTCTTTTTCTCTACTTGTTTCCCAGGAAGCTCATTCCTGGTTCTGCGTAGTGCAGGCTCAGACGATGCGATCCACAGTTGGACTGTTTATCTGTAATAGGGTTAAGTACACAAACTTTGGGCATTGGACACACCAGGCTTTGGATCCTTCCTCTTACTGCTTGCTAAGTTTGGAGACTGGGGAAAGTTACTTAATTTCTATTGGCCTCATTTTCATCATTAGTAGAATGAGAATAATTATGCCAAGTACTTGTGTAGTATTATTACAGTACCTGGAAGACAGTGGGTTCTCAATCCAGCTGTTTTTTTAAGAATCTGAGATTGGATCTTTATCTTTTCAAGTTTTGTGAGGAAAGGGAAGGCAACAAGAATTTTTTGTCCCCATGCTGGATATCACCTTTGTAGATACAAAGGGCCCAAGGTGAGAGCATTTTCATTTCTCTTTTAAATGGTAAGAACCCTGTCCCCAACTACTCAACTGGAGATGATCCTTAAATCAAACAGTATTTACTTGAGCCATACATTTTTAATTGAATTATAATTGACATACAACATTATGTTAGTTTCAGGTGTAAAATATAGTTATTCAATATTTTAATACATTATGAAATCACCATTGTAGGTCTAGTTATCCATCACCATACAAAATATTAAAAATATTATTGACTATATTCCCTATGCTGTACATAACCTCCCTGTGACTTATTTATTCTATAACTGGAAGTTTACACCTTTTAGTCCCCTTTACCTATTTCACTCATCCTCCCACCTTCCTCTCTATGGCAACCCCCAGTTTGTTCTCTGTATCTATGAGTCTATTTCTGTTTTGTTTTATTTGTTCATTTGTTTTGTTCTTTAGATTCAACATGTAAGTGAAACCGTATGGTATGTGTCTTTCTCTGATTTGTTTCACTTAGCATAATACCCTTTGGGTCCATCCATGTTGTCACAAATGGCGAGATTCCGTTCTTTTTTTTTATGGTTGAATAATATTCCATTGTTTATATATGCCACATCTTGTTATCCATTCACCTATTTACTGATGGACACTTAGGTTGCTTCCGTATCTTGGCTATTGTAAACAATTCTGCAAAGAACATAGGGATACATATATCTTTTTGATTCAGTGTTTTCATTTTCTTTGGATAAATTCCTGGAGTGGAATTACTGGATTTCATGGTAATTCTGTTTTTTTAGGCACCTCCCTATTGTTTTCCATAGTGGCTGCACTAATTTACTTTCTCACCAACAGTGCACAGGTTCCTTTATCTTCACATCCTTGCCAATACTTGTTATTTCTTGTCCTTTTGATATTAGCCATTTTGACAGGTGTGAGGTATTACCTCATTGTGGCTTTTATTTGCATTTCCCTGGTAATTAGTGATGTTGAGCATCGTGTCATGTGCCTTGTATGTATTCTTTGAAAAGATGTCTATTCAGGTCCTTTGCCCATTTTTAAAATCACATTGTTTGTTTTTTGTTATTCAGTTGTATGAGTTCTTCATATATTTTGGATGTCAACCCGTTTTGGGATATATTGTTTGCCAATATCTTCTCCCATCAGTAGGTTGTCTTTTGGTTTGTTGATGGTTTCCTTCATGCACAAAACCTTTTTCCTTTTATGTGGCCCTATTTCTTAATTTCTGCCTTTGTTGCCCTTGCCTGAGGAGACATTTTTTTTTAAATCTTTAAAACATGTCATTAGGTACTACATTTTGACAATCTTATTCTAGTTCTTGATAACCCAAGGCCAAATGCCATCCATCTTCAGCTAAATAAGTTGCATTAATTTCCTATATAGATCTAAGAACACAAATGAGAAAAGACTTATGTTCTAGTATATTTTCCATAAATGTGTGATCAACTAAAAGGAAATATTGAACTTTCATCCTTCCCATTTGACCAATATTTCTTGGGCTTCTACTAGGTGATGGCCACTGTGTTAGACGCTAAAGCTGTAATGAGAAATGAGACAGGTGTGAATCCTGCCCACCTGCTTTCATAGACCTTAGAGTCTAGGTAGGGAGATCCCATTGACAAGAAAACAAATAAATGAAATGTGCTGATGTGTGCCATGAGCAACCAACACAGTGCGAGCTGGAGTTGTGTTGGGGGGGACCTGCTTTACATAGTGTGGTCAGTAAGAGCCTCTTAAGGGGTGATATTTCATCCTGAACTTAAAGGATGAGAAGCCAACAACCAAGAGAGTGGGGAATGGAGAAATTATTGGATAAAGAGAAAGCTGCCTGTCTGAGAGGGAGGGTCTGAGGTTGGTAAGTCTGCGTGTGGCTTTAGGAGCTAAACCAAGAAAAGAGGGCCACTGGGTCAGGAGCTTGGGGATTGAGTGGAAGTGGCCGTTCTGAGAAATGTGATCCTGTTCCTCCTGTTGCCTCCCTAAGCATGTTAGGAATCCATTCAAAAAGGTTCCCAGACAGCAGCTATCTTAAGTAGTTTTTTCCCCATTTACAAATTGTTATGTCATTAAAGCAAATTGGGAGTTTCCATGGAATGTAGCAATTCTTGGAAGGACATTTCAGTCTTGGAAACATAAATTGGTAACTGAAATTGCATTATTATTTTTAAGTGGTCCTTCTTCACCTTTTAGTACAGAAAATGACCACAACCTAAAGTCCCTCTGTGTCAGGAATCATCTATAGATATATAGCATCTAGAGGCACTTTTAATAGGTAGCAAGCTTTCTCATGTATGGTGAATTGTAATATAGTCATAGTCTCCAAATTTTTCTCTGGCACAATTTTCTTAAATGTTTTTGAGAATAATCACGGTAATTCTCTTTACTGTTTAAAAAACTGTCTGCAGGCTAAATGAAAGTGTTTCTTGAAGCCCTTTGCCAATTATGAATACCATTGTCAGGCTCAAATCAAGCGTCTTCTTTGGCCAGGTCAGTTTGACCTGCTGTGGGGTTTTTGCAGATTAATATCAACACCTCTTCCTCCTCCCACTTGCACTTCTGGAGCAATGCCTCCTCACAAACCACAGAAACTGAGCAACACTGTCCCCAAAGTTCTGTGCCTCCCCTGGCACCACTGCCCTGGTGAGGGGCAGCCTGTTGTGTTTCAGAGCTGATAAATAAGCATCGGTGCCCAGCTATTGCACAGTAAGGAAGAGTCCTCATACTTGGAGTAGTGGGCAAGCTCTACTTACTCCCTGATCCTTTGGGATTCAAATCCAATCTCCATAGCCTGCTTTGTCTATCTTCTTAGTCGACTGTATTGACGACCAGGTGGGAATGACTTAGGGACAGTCCTCGCAAAAGTCTGGGGGATCATCTGGAAGCTGAAAGATTCTCTTGGACTTAAAAATTCTCTAATGAAGACTTAGATGATTTATCAAACATGAAATATATCTGGACAGGTGTGTTGGGGGGAATAAAAGGAAGAAGAGAGGAAACATTTATTGAGTATATATTTGTACATTTGTATTTATTGAGTGTAGACGTTTATACACACACATGCACGCTTGCTCTTGTAAAGTCCTTAGGACTCCATAAGCATTATCTCTTCTTAGAGGTTAACCTGCACAACGTCACCCAATTAGTTAGTGCTCAATGCAAAATTCAAGCCCAGCTTGCTCTGGCCTCAGAGCCCAGCCTCCTGCCTAGGACTCCAGGATTGTACGTTTGTGCTCCAATTCTATAATTCTACTGCACTGCTAGGGCTTTAATAATGATTTTATTTTCCACTAAGACACAAAACCATCTTATCAAAGGAGGTCAGAGTGGTAGCTTCCTTGGAGAACAGTCAGAGAAAAAGCCAGACAATTGTGTTTTGGGGATGGTTTTTCAACACAGAATTTCCTGGAGGTATAAAGATGGATGAGCTGACCTCTTAGGTCCTTTCTAGTCCCAGAGCTCCAAGATTTATTTGCCATGAAAATGTCAAGCTTTTTTCTTCCATAAAATGATGTATGATAGTCTTAAGTACATTGCCCACTGCCATCCCCACCTCCTTATATCTGATTAAAAAGCAAAGATTAAATCAGCAGAAGGAAGAGAAAGGAAGAATTTCTCCAGGACTGATATGGTTTTCCTGAGACTAGGCAACAGGATGAGTAGAGGGAGCAGATAGGAGACACAGTGACCGGGGAGGGAGCGAGCTAATCCAGGCACAGAGTGGGTGAAGGGGACAAAGGACACACACGGTTGAGCTATGAGGACCGTCACTGCATTATTCAACAAGCATGGAGTGTGAACCAGTCTCTGCTTTCAAAAAGAATGTACTCTAATTAAACAAACCAAATTAATGCACATGAAATAATTTGAGAACCATCCATTTTTAACCAGGAGATAAGGGGTCAGCCTTGAATGAGAACTTATTCATTCAGCAAATATTCACTGAGTGCCTACTCTGTGACAGACACCATTCCAGGTACAAGGGATGAAAAATGAAACCAAACAGTTCTAAATCACTGCCTTACAAGGGGAAGTAGAAAATAAACAGAATAAGTAAGTAAAACATGCAGTATTCTAGTCAGCCTTGAATGCTAAGTAAAGAAATAAAGCAGGGAGATGGATAGGAAATGTTAGGACAGGAGCAGCAGTTTGTAATGTTTGACAGAGTGGCCAGGGGTGATGCCTCACTGAGACAGACATGCCTGAGTCAATTTGCTGAAGGAGCAAAGGAGAGAGGGACAATAAAATCCAGCAAAGGAGAATTCCAGGCAAGGGAATGTCCGTGCAGAGTTCTGAGGCAGGAATGACCCTGGCGCTTGAGAAACACTGAGGATGCTGATACAGCTGAGTAGATGGTGGGGTCAGAGTGCACAGGGGCCAGACCATGTAGAGCACTGAAGGATTTGAAAGGGTTTTGGTTTTCACGTTGACTGAGATGGGAGCCATTGGAAGCTACTGAGCCCAGGGGGCACTTCATCTGATGTACACTGTAACAGCATCGCTCTGCTGCTATGCTGGGAATAGGCTATACTCTGGGAAGGGTAAAGCTGGGAGATCAGTTAGGAGTCTATTAAAATAATCCAAGCAAGAAATGATGTTGGCTTAGACCAGTAGTAGCAGTAGAGTGGGGGAAAGTAGTCAATTTCTGGATTTATTAAAATGCTAGACCTTTAAAGATTAAAAGGAAGACAAGTCTCAGGGGAAGGAAGGAAAGCCTTTGCTAATTATCAGTCTCTCAATTCTTCCACCATATCTTGTCGTCTTAGCAAAAGAACAGTGAAACTGGGTCAAGGCTGATTGTGTGATGAACTAACTCATGCTCTTAGCTGGCTTCCACTGAGAGTCATTCATGCCAAAGTTTATATTTTTCATATTTGTAGGTGACTGACCCATATTTGTACCAAGTTGCTGTGCTGGGCACTTTGTATGGAAATGAAGAGACATAAGCTCCTGGCCTCAAAGAGCTCTCAGTCTAGTGAGGGAAACAGTGAGGTATAGGCAACAGTTTCAGTGTGATGGAATAAAGGAAGAGCCACAGTACTATTAGGGACACAGAATTGGGCGTTTGGCCCAGCCTGTGGGAAGAAAGGTAGTTGGGGAGTTTTGGAAGATGTAGGAGTTAGCCAGGAGACAACCACAGTGAGGATATCTGGGCAAGAGGGTAAGACGTACAGAGTGTGGAGGTGTGAACTAGCATAGGTTGTGCATAGCCCTGTGTGGGCTGATTGGCCAGGTGAAGCCAGCGCTCATGTAGATGTAACCATAATGCCAACATTAAGCTGCACTGTGCTTAGGGTCTCATGTAGAGAAGAAAAGATTCATCCCCACTCCTAGAAAAATCAACCCAAGGTATACATATTCCTGACTTGGATCATCAGTGTCTTTAAATATCAATTCACATGTGTGAAGCCTTGAAGTCCTGCCTTTGACACTTGTCTGACCTTGAGTAAGTCCCTATTTCTTTGAGACTGCAGAACAGGGATATAATAACATATGCCTTAGAGTGCCGCTGTGAAAACCAAATGAAATATGCCTTTAAAAGCATTTCCTAAAATGTAACAAGCTGTTCAAATATTAGTTATTGTTTTAGGACTGAGTAACTGAAAAATGCCACTATCTCCTGATGACCCCTTCTGTTTCTGTTACTTCCACACCCTCGTTGCCACCACTAAGATTTCATAGACCACCGAGTTCCTTGCTCTACCATTTTCACTCAATCTGCAGGATCCTCCTGTTTTCTTCCTCTTCTGCAACCAGGCCAACTCCAGTGCAGATCACTGTGCCCCTGGGTGGTGTCTCCTCTCCCATTCTGCCTGGTGTTCGTGCCAAACCTTCACTCTCTGCTCCAGCCCCACACCTCTTTCAGCACATTGCTTTGCCTCCTACCTCATCAAGAAAACCGAGGCCACTGGTCTGAACTTCCACTCCCTCCCTCTCCTCCAGCCTCCACAAAAACAGCATCAACAAAACAACGCCTACTTTTTTTAATATAATTTATTTTATTATCATTAATTTACAATTACATGTGCAATATTACGATTATTAAACTACCCCCTTCATCAGGTCCTCCCCACCAACCCCATTACAGTCACTGTCCAGCAGCGTACTGAGATGCTATAGAATCACTACTTGTCTTCTCTGAGTTGTACTGCCCTCCCCGTGTCCCCCCAACATTACATCTGTTAATCGTAATGCCCCTTTTTCCCTCTTATCCCTCCCTTCCTGCCCATTTTCCCCAGTCCCTTTCCCTTTGGTAACTATTAGTCCGTTCTTGGGTTCTGTGAGTCTGCTGCTGTTTTGTTCCTTCAGTTTTTTCTTTGTTCTTATACTCCACATATGAGTGAAATCATTTGATACTTGTCTTTTTCGGCTTGGCTTATTTCACTGAGCATAATACCCTCTAGCTCCATCCATGTTGTTGCAAATGGTAGGATTTGTTTTCTTCTTATGGCTGAATAATATTCCATTGTGTATATGTACCACATCTTCTTTATCCATTCATCTACTGATGGACACTTAGGTTGCTTCCATTTCTTGGCTATTGTAAATAGTGCTGCAATAAACATAGGGGTGCATCTGTCCTTTTCAAATTGGGCTGCTGCATTCTTAGGGTAAATTCCTAGGAGTGGAATTCCTGGGTCAAATGGTATTTCTATTTTGAGTTTTTTGAGGAACCTCCATACTGCTTTCCACAATGGTTGAACTAATTTGCAGTCCCACCAGTAGTGTAGGAGGGTTCCCTTTTCTCCACATCCTCGCCAACATTTGTTGTTGTTTGTGTTTTGGATGTTGGCCATCCTCACTGGTGTGAGGTGATATCTCATTGTGGTTTTAATCTGCATTTCTCTGATGATTAGCGATGTGGAGCATCTTTTCATGTGCCTGTTGGCCATCTGAATTTCTTCTTTGGAGAAGTGTCTATTCATGTCCTCTGCCCATTTCTTAATTGGATTATTTGCTTTCTGTTTGTTAAGGTGCATGAGTTCTTTATATATTTTGGATGTCAACCCTTTATCAGATACGTTTTTTATGAATATATTCTCCCATACTGTAGGATGTCTTTTTGTTCTACTGATGGTGTCCTTTGCTGTACAGAAGCTTTTCAGCTTGATATAGTCCCACTTGTTCATTTTTGCTTTTGTTTCCCTTGCCCGGGGAGATATGTTCATGAAGAAGTTGCTCATGTTTATGTCCAAGAGATTTTTGCCTATGTTTTTTTCTAAGAGTTTTATGGTTTCATGACTTACATTCAGGTCTTTGATCCACCTTGAGTTTACCTTTGTGTATGGGGCTAGACAGTAGTCCAGTTTCATTCTCTTACATGTAGCTGTCCAGTTTTTCCAACACCAGCTGCTGAAGAGGCTGTCATCTCCCCATTGTATATCCAAGGCACTTTTATCAAATATTAATTGACTGTATATGTTTGGGTTAATGTTTGGATTTTCTATTCTGTTCCACTGGTCTGTGGGTCTGTTTTTGTGCCAATACCAAATTGTCTTGATTACTGTGGCTTTGTAGTAGAGCTTGAAGTCAGGGAGTGTAATTCCCCCTGTTTTATTCCTCCTTCTCAGGATTGATTTGGCTATTCGGGATCTTTTGTGGTTCCATATGAATTTTAGAATTATTTGTTCCAGTTCATTGAAGAAAGCTGTTGGTAGTTTGATAGGGATTGCATTGAATCTGTAGATTGCTTTAGGTAGTATAGCCATTTTGACAATATTTATTCTTCCTAGCCAAGAGCATGGGATGCATTTCCATTTGTTAGTGTCCTCTTTAATTTCTCTTAGGAGTGTCTTGTAGTTTTCAGAGTACAGGTCTTTCACTTCCTTCGTTAGGTTTATTCCTAGGTATTTTATTCTTTTTGATGCAATTGTGAATGGAATTGTTTTTCTGATTTCTCTTTCTGTTAGTTCATCATTAGTGTATAGGAAAGCAACAGATTTCTGTGTGTTAATTTTGTATCCTGCAACTTTGCTGAATTCAGATATTAGTTCTAGTAGTTTTGGAATGGAATCTTTAGGGTTTTTTATGTACAGTATCATGTCATCTGCAAATAGTGACAATTTGACTTCTTCTTTACCAATCTGGATGCCTTGTATGTCTTTGTTTTGTCTGATTGCTGTGGCTAGGACCTCCAGTACTATGTTGAATAACAGTGGAGAGAGTGGGCATCCCTGTCTTGTTCCCGATCTTAGATGAAAAGCTTTCAGCGTCTCGCCGTTAAGTATGATGTTAGCTGTGGGTTTGTCATATATGGCCTTTATGATGTTGAGGTACTTGCCCTCTATACCCATTTTGTTGAGAGTTTTAATCAGGAATGGATGCTGAATTTTGTCAAATGCTTTTTCAGCATCTATGGAGATGATCATGTGGTTTTTGTTCTTCTTTTTGTTGATGTGGTGGATGATGTTGATGGATTTTCGAATGTTGTACCATCCTTGCATCCCTGGGATGAATCCCACTTGATCATGGTGTATGATCCTCTTGATGTATTTTTGAATTCGGTTTGCTAATATTTTGTTGAGTATTTTTGCATCTACGTTCATCAGGGATATTGGTCTGTAATTTTCTTTTTTGGTGAGGTCTTTGCCCGGTTTTGGTATTAGAGTGATGCTGGCTTCATAGAATGAGTTTGGAAGTATTCCCTCCTCTTCTATTTTTTGGAAAACTTTAAGGAGAATCGGTGTTATTTCTTCTCTATATGTCTGGTAGAATTCAGAGGTGAATCCATCAGGCCCAGGGGTTTTGTTCTTGGGTAGTTTTTTGATTACCAATTCGATTTCGTCACTGGTGATTGGTCTGTTTAGTTTTTCTGTTTCTTGCTTGGTCAGTCTTGGAAGGTTGTATTTTTCTAAGAAGTTGTCCATTTCTTCTATTTTTTCCAGCTTGTTAGCATATAGATTCTCATAATATTCTCTTATGATTCTTTGTATTTCTGTGGGGTCCGTCGTGATTTTTCCTTTCTCATTTCTGATTGTGTTTATGTGTGTAGATTCTCTTTTTCTCTTAATGAGTCTGGCTAGGGGTTTATCTATTTTGTTTATTTTTTCAAAGAACCAGCTCTTGGTTTTATTGATTTTTTCTATTGTTTTATTCTTCTCAATTTTATTTATTTCTTCTCTGATCTTTATTATGTCCCTCATTCTGGTGACTTTGGGCCTCATTTGTTCTTCTTTTTCCAATTTCACTAATTGTGTCTTTAGACTATTCATTTGGGAATGTTCTTCCTTCTTTAAATAGGCCTGGATTGCAATATACTTTCCTCTTAGAACTGCCTTTGCTGCGTCCCACAGAAGTTGTGGCTTTGTGTTGTTGTTGTCATTAGTCTCCATATATTCTTTGATTTCTGTTTTGATTTGGTCGTTAACCCATTGATTAATTAGGAGAGTGTTGTTAAGTCTCCATGTATTTGTGAGCCTTTTTGATTTCTTTCTAAAATTTATTTCTAGTTTTATACCTTGGTGATCTGAGAAGTTGGTTGGTAGGATTTCAATATTTTTGAAATTACTGAGGTTCTTTTTGTGGCCTAGTATGTGGTCTATTCTGGAAAATGTTCCATGTGCACTTGAGAAGAATGTGTATCCTGTTGCTTTTGGGTGTAGAGTTCTGTAGATGTCTGTTAGGTCCATCTGTTCTAGTGTGTTGTTCAGTGCCTCTGTGTCTTTACTTATTTTCTGTCTGGTTGATCTGTCCTTTGGAGTGAGTGGTGTGTTGACGTCTCCTAATATGAATGCATTGCTGTCTATTTCCTCCTTTAATTCTGTTAGTACTTGTCTCACATATGCTGGCGCTCCTGTGTTGGGTGCATATATATTTATAATGGTTATGTCTTCTTGTTGGACTGACCCCTTTATCATTATGTAATGTCCTTCTTTATCTTTTGCTACTTTCTTCATTTTGAAGTCTATTTTGTCTGATACAAGTACTGCAACAACAACGCCTATTTTATTTGCAAACAGCTTTCCCTTTTCTTCAGCGTCTCAGGAAAGGAGGCATTTCTTCTCCTATTCAAGATAACCACCACTCCCCTCTGCTGCACGCGCACACAGACACGCGCACGCACTCCTACCCCCATCTCCACTTTAGTTCATCATCTCCTTTCCTCTTTGTTACCTTGCTCCATCCATAATCCCCTTTGTTCTATAAGTTCATTTTTTTGCTTTCTATTAGTCCATTGCCCTCAGCCTAGAAACACATCAAGATCACCCATCGAGGAGAAAGTCCCTCTTGACCTCCCCTTGACTTCACAGTCTTGAAAATAGCCCCTGTGATTGGGGTCTTTACTTCCCCACTTCTCAACCCACTGCCACCGGGGTTCTGACCATAGCACTCCATTCACACTGCTTTCAAAACCATCATCTCCAAGCTGCCACTGGATGATAATCCCAGTCCTGGTCTAGTGGGCCTTTTCTGCTGCATTTGACACTATTTCTCATTTAAGTCTTCCTGAAATCCTCTACTGCTTTGACATCTCTCATGATTCTCCTCCTACATCTCTTGCCATTGCTTTTCGTCCTGTTTCATGGGGGTCTTTCTCCTCTGCCAGCTTAACTGTTTGCATTTCCAAAGGGTTTCCTTCTGGTCTACTGTTTCGTTTTCCTACACTATCCAACTCAGTCATGATTTCAGTGCTCCTCTCCCTATGTTGATGGCTTCCAGATTTAAATCTCCAGTACTAACATCTGACATACATCACTGCTGGGGACTACCCAACTGTAGTCTGCGAGACATCTCATCTGGAGATCCCGGACACTAAAAGCAACGTGGTCCAAACTAAATGCATCATTGCCTCACTTCCTCTTGGCTGGATCCTTTTCCTGTGTTTGTTCTCTTGGTAACTGACATACTAATCCACTCATTTACTGAAGTCAGAAAACTAGGACTCATTCCAGATCATTTGCACTAATTTATCCCACCACAACAGGCCAATCATGAAGTGATTTATGGGGTCTCCTAGCCATTTGCTGGACTGGACTCCCTTTTATTCTTTTGCTTCTAGGTATCTCAGGCCTCCCCTTCTCTGTACATAGGGCTGCAGTCACTTCTGTATTGGTCTCCTGGCCTTTGGTTTTGTTTCTGTCATCCTCCCAACATCCATGTTCTACACTGTGGCCAGGGAGACTAACTGTAGCATGCAATTCTGAGTGGCTTACTCCCCAGCTTCAAATAAATTAAGATAAAGGCATTCATGACCAGGCTCTTCCAAATCTGCTGGACCTCATTTCCTGCCCTCATCTCATACCACACATTCTCCTTATGTGGGTTCTAGAAGGCTCACTACATACCATCCCTCTTCCCTGCTGGAATTTGGAATCAATTAAGTACTATGACAAGGAGATCACATGTGAAAGACCAACATACCTCCTTCATTACTGATAAAGTCCATACCAGAGAAAGCGGCTTCTATTTGCAGACAATGGGGTTTCCCCATTGTGAACCCCAGAAAGAGGCAAGTGTGTGTTCCCTGTCTACAGCTCATTCCCATTGGGAAAAGAAGAGAGCTGAATTAGTCACACTCTAATTATTCTTCCCAGATTTACTAATCAAAATTCACTCCACCCTGCCCCCAGGAGGAGAAGCAGGGAAAGGGGCAGGAATTGACAGGAGAACTGACCTTCCATATGGGAAGCAGCAGCTGGAATGGAGAAGGCGTGTTCTCTTCCTGCTGCCTCACATCTGTATGCCATTTCTCATACTGCTTTGACTCCCGTGAATATCGTCCCCTGTTTTCCACATGCTCCAAGACTCAGGTCAGATTTGACCTCCTTTGAAACCCTCCATGAATTCCCAGGGTGTGCCTCTCCTGTGTATTCACATGTCTCCCTCACAGTGTTCACCTTGGTGCAGTTAATGTCTACTAATTTGCCTCTTTTCCTTAAGGGAAATATGCCATTCAACCCTGTATTCCCACAGCCCAACACACTGACTGGTGCATAGTAGGCACTTGACAAATGCTTGGTGGACTGGGCTGAGGTCATATAAACAAGCCTTTTCATTTGATAAATCGCCTTTAAAAGCTCTATTTTGCATACTGATGGCATTGGTGGCAAAAAAGAATAAGACTTGGAGTTAAAGAGATTTGGTTTTTCTAATTCCAGATCTACCACTTATGAGCTATGTGACCTTGCTCAAATCACTTGTCCTTTCTAAATCCCAGTTTTCTAATCTGTACGGTAAGGATAATACTACCTTCCTTACCAGTTTGGTATGATAATTAAATAAGATAAATAAATCACCTAACTCACTAGTGCTTGGTGTAGTGTACACATTAAATAAATGGGAACTATTCTTATTTTATTGCTATTCTTATTAGTAAATTATATTCCATTTGGAAAAATGCTTAGTTCAGTAATAAATAAAGGTACAATTCGCACCCTCAAGCAACTGAGTCTAGAGAAGTCTAGGTCAAAATGGGGATACTGTATTTTCAGGATTCTACAAAGAATTTTGTATTTCTGGTTATACTAGTCAAGAGTTCTCAATGGGATAAATATATATATATATATATATTTATTATGAGGAATTGGTTCACACAATTATAGAGGCTGAGAAGTCTCATGATTTACTGTTTGTAAGCTGGAGACCCAGGAAATTGTTCCAGTCCAGGAAAGTGGGCGTGTCATGCCCGTCCCAGTTCAGAGGCTTGGGAACCAGGACCAGTGGTGTAATCCTAGTTCAAGGGCAAGAGGAAACAGATGTTCCAGCTAGGTAGTCAGGCAGAGAAAGAGAATTTTCTCTTCCTCCACCTTTTGTTCTATGCACGTCCTCGAGTCAGTGGCCAGCGCCCATCCATGTTGGGTGGGACAATCTGCTTTACTCAGTCAGATTCAAGGGCTAATGTCTTTCAGAAATACCCTCACTAACACACCCAGAAATAATGCTTAACCAGGTATCCGGGCATCTGTGGCCCAATCAAACGGACACACATAAAATTAACCATCACACTAGTAAACCATACATTATTAAAAGATAATCTTTATCACCTGAGAGACAGTAGGCTCTGAGTAGATGCAGACATATCTCTGCTTATTGACTTATAGCAAGTCTTTATCTTGCCCATGTGTAGAATAGGGCCTGGCAGATAACAAAACTCAATATATTTATTTAGTGAATAAATAAATGAATGAAAAATAGGCCCTCAGTAGCTCCTTGTAAAGTGAATTGATAAGATTTTGATCATTCTCTATATGGTGCTGTACATGGATTCACCCCATTTCCTATTAATACTCGCTCTTATTTGGACTCACCTGCTCCCTACACCTGGAACATTCTTCACCTCAAACATAGTCATAGATGACTCCAATACCTCCATCAGGCCTGTGCTCCAGTGTCACTTTTTAAGTGAACCATCCCCAATCATCCTACTTTAATTTGCAGCCTCCACTCTTCACATTCCCTAACCCCCTGCCCTGCTGTTGGTTTTCTCCTATCACATATATCACCTGACAAATCATATAATTTATTATTTTGTCATTTGTTTATCTCCTCCCATCCCCAACAGAATATAAATTTGCTGAGGAAAATGATTCTTGTCTATCTGTTTTGTTCACCACTGTAAACCCAGTGCCTAGCACAGTCTGACATGTAGTAGACAACCAAAAATATTTTATAAATTAATGTGATTGAGATTACATTTCCCAGTCCCCCTTGTAGTTTGTTGTGGCCCTGTGTCTGATTTGGGTTAATGGGATATGAGCAGAAGTGATGAACACAACTTCCAGTTCATTTTTAATTAAAAGATAAGCAGTTGTCCAGTCCTACATGTAAGGAACTTGAAAGTCACCTTTCCCTCCTAGCAACAAGTAAAAATCTGAACAAACTGAAAAATCTATAACTCTTCTTAGACCTGTAAGAGAAGTGAAGTCACAGGGCAAACCACTGCCCCTAAAATTGGAGAAAAAGACAGGCAGATACAGAAATCACAATTTATTGAAATCCTTGGGAAAAATCCTTGGGAACCAGTGTCAGGGTAGGGAAACCTGAACTATAATTGGTGAATTGCTGGAGGCTCAATGTGGGTGAGTCTGAGAGGTAAAAACTCCAGGAGGATCCCATATGTTTGTGAGTTCTATCTCCAGGAGTTTACCAGGTCTTCACAGAGATTATTAGAGGAAAATCCCCTCATGCTTCCAGCATGGGGAGAAGAAAAGGAACCATTTTGAAATGTGCCAGACCACTGTGTTCTTCTTAATGAGGCCTGCCCTCAGGAGAAGCTATTCTACCAGAACCTAACCAGTTGGGGTTTATCAGAGCTTATCCTGAGGGAAAGGAAATACCCACTTCAAGCCAACTCTAGCTTCCATGTGGGTTAAGGGAAACACTCAACCCCAGCCCCTCTAGCCATCCTGTCCCATCTAAGGAAGGAAGAAACACGAGATGTACTGGTGAAGTTCACAGTCTAGGGGTACTGGCTCACCAAAAGACTGAGGCCTAACCATAGGTTTATAGAATTCTTCCCCTCCCTGCATACCTTACCATCACATCATAAAGGCCTATTTACCACAGTTCCTTTTACTTAGTATATCATGTCTGATTTTGAATAAAAATTACAAGGCATACTAACAGTCAAAAAACCTAGCTTAAAGAGACAGAACAAGCATCAGAACCAGAATCAGATATGGCAGGAATGTTGGTATTACTAGGTCAGGAATTTTTTAAAAGATGGTTAATATGCTAAGGGCTTTAATGGAAAAAGTAGACAATATTTAAGAACAGATGGATAATGGAAGCACTAAGATGGAAATTCTGAGAAAGAATAAAAAAGAAATGCTAGAGATCAAAAACACTGTAACGTAACAGAAATAAAGAATGCCTTTGATGGGCTCATTAGTAGACTGGAAACAGCTGAGGAATGAATTGCTGAGCCTGAGGATATGACAATAAGAAACTTGTAAAACTGAGATGCAAAGAGAAAAACAGAAACAAACCTGAACAAAAAATCTAAGAACTGTGGGACAACTATGAAAATTGTAACATACGTGTAATGGGAACACCAGAAGGAGAAAAAAGAGAAAAGCAGTAGAGCAATATTTGAAGCAATAATGACTGAGAATTTCCCTAACTTGATATTGGGCACCAAACCACAGATCCACGAAGCTCAGAGAATACCAAGCAGAAAAAATAGAAACAAAACTAAACAAAACAATTCCTAGGCATATCATATTCAAATTTCAGAAAATCAAAGATAAAGAAACAATCTTGAAAGAAGCCAGTGGAAAATAATACTTTAGTGTAGAAGAGCAAAGATAAGAATTACATCTCACTCCTCAGAAACAATGTATGCAGGAACAGATAGGAGTGAAATATTTAAAGAATTTTTAAAGGTAAGAGAAAAAAAAAACATAAACCTAAAATTCTATACCCTACAATATTACCCTTCAAAAGTGAAAGAAAAATAAAGACATTCTCTAACAAAACAAGATGAGGGAATTTGTTGACAACAGACATACGTTGCAAGAAATGATAAAAGCAGTTCTTCATTGAGAAGGAAAAAATAGAGATAAGAAACTCAAATCTACATAAAAAGGAATATCATTGGAGAATGAATAAATGAAGTGAAAATTAAAACTTACTTTTTCTCATTTTAATTGATCTATCAGATAATAATTTGTTCAAGATAATAGCAACAATGTATTATACATTAGATTCAATTAACAATAGATTTTATATATATATCACATACATGTTTGTGTATAAGTATATACATATATATATATACATATATATATATACTTATGTATAATAAGTAAAATGAATGACAGCAATGATACAAGAGCCAGAGGGTAGGAATTAGGAGTGTTTTGTTATTACACTACTCATAAAGAAGTATAGTGTATTTGAAAGTGTACTTGTGTCAGTTGTGAGCATATAGTATATCTCTAGGGCAACTACTAAAACAAGTTTTAAAGAAAGTAGTATAATTGATATGCTAAGAAAAGAGAGAAAGTGAAATAATATAGAATACTCAAAACCATAAAAGGACAAAAAATATGGAAGAACAGTGAAGGAAAAAATAACAATGAACAAGGACAACAAATATAAAACAGGAATAAAGATAGTGGATACTATTCCAAATATATCAATAACCACCTTAAGTATATGGTCTAAATACACCAATTAAAAGAGAAATTGTCAGAGTGGAACAAAAACAAGATACAACCATATGGTTTCTATAAGAACCTACTTTAAATATAAAGATACATATAGATAATAGAGGGATGCACAAAGTTATACTATGCTCACATGTACCCAAAGAAGAGGGGATAACTATTTTAATTCTAGACAAAGTGGATTTCAGAGCAAGGAAAGCTATCAGGGTTAAAGGTATTATGTAATAATAAAGGGGACAAAAACCTAATAAGAATAATAATTTTAATGTGCATGTGCCTAACAATAGAGTATCAAAATATGTAAGGCAAAAAATGATAGCACTGCAAGGAAAAATAGATGAATCCACTATTATAGTTGAAGATGTTAATACCCCTCTGTTAGAAATGGACAGATTCAGCAGGCAGAAAAATCAATTAGGACATAATTGAACTCAACAGGACCACCAATCAACTGGGTAAAACTGAGAAATTCTAATCTATGAAATTGATACATGTACATAGTTGATATTTTCTAATATATAGGATCTTCTAATTTGTAGACTACTTCAGCAATATCAGGTTATGCATACTCAAGCTCACAAGGAACATTCACCAAGATAGACCACACTGTGGGCCATAAAACATATATCAACAAATTTAAAAGAATAGAAATCATACAGTCTGCTCTTAGACAATAATGGAATTAAACCAGAAACCAGTAACAGAAAGATAAGTAGAAAATCCCAATATACTTGGAGATAAAAGAGCACACTTCTAAATAACAAATGGGTCAAAGGAGAAAACACAAAATAAAATTTTAAATATTGTCAACTAAATGAAAATAAAATAAAGCTTATCAAAATTTGTGGGATGCAGTAAAAGTAGTGTTCAGAGGGAAATTTATAACATTGAACATATATATATATTAGAAAAGAAGAAATATTTTGAAGTCAACAATCTAAACCTCCACCTAAGGAAACTAGAAAAAGGAAAGCAATTAAATCCTAAGTAAGCAGAAGAAAAGAAACAATAAAAATTAGAGCAGAAATCAATGAAATTGAAAATAAGAAATCAATATAGAAAACTAACTAAACCAAAGGTTGGTTCTTTGAAAAGATCAGTACAGAAAATCAATAAGGGAACACCAGACTTAAACTGCATGTTAGACCAGATAGGCCTAAAAGATATATTAGAGAACTTTCCATCCAACTAAAGAGCACAAGGAACATTCTCCAGGATAAATCATGTTAGACCACAAAATAAGTCTTAATGAATTTAAGGAGACTGAAATCACACCAAGCATCTTTTCCAACCACAACAGTATGAAACTAGAAATCGACAGGAAGAAAACCAGAAAATTTACAACTATGTGGAGATTAAGCAATATGCTCCTGAAGAACCAATGAGTCAAAGAAGAAACAAAAGAGATATTTAAAATGTCATGAGACAAATGAAAATGGAAATACACACACTGAAACTTATGGGATACAGCAAAAGCAGTTCTAGGAGAGAAGTTCCTAGAGATAAACACTTACATTAAGAAAAAATAAAGATTTCAAATTAACTACCTAATTTTACACCACAACAAACTTGAAAAAGAACAAAGTAAGCCCAAAATTAGTAGAAGGAAGTAACAAAGATAGAATGGAAATAAGTAAAACAGAGACTAAAAAGATAATAGAAAAGATCAATGAAATTAAGGGCTGTTTTTTTAAAAAGATTAACAGAATAGAAAAAAACTATGTCCACACAGAAAGCTGCACACAGATGTTTACAACAACTTTATTTATAATTGCCAAAACATGAAATTGATCAACGTGTCCTTCAGAGGTTGAATGGATGAACGGTGATACATTACTTAGCACTAAAAAGAAATGAGCCAAGACATGGAGGAAACCTAGATGCATAGTATTAAGTGAAAAAAATCCTATCTGAAAGGCTACATACTGAAAAGTATGAAAAGGCTGCATACTAAAGATTCCAAGTATTTGATATTCTGGAAAAGGTATAACTACGGAGACAGTAGAAAGATTGGTGGTTGCCAGGAGTTGGGGGGTGGAGGTGAATAGGTGGAGCACAGAGAATTGTTTGGTCAGCACAACTGTTATGTATGATACTACAATAGTGTATTTGTTTCATTATACATTTGTCCAAACCCATAGAATATGCAACCATAGTGAGTCATAATGTAAGCTACAGACTTTGGACGATAATGGTATGTCAGCGTAGGCTCACAGACTGTAACAAATATACTGCTCTGATGCAGGATGTTAACAGAGGGGAAGTCTATGTGTGTGGGAGGGCAGGAGGTGTATGGGAACTTTCTGTATTCTCTGCTCAATTTTGCTATGCACCTAAAATTGCTCTAAAAAATAATTTTTAATTTAAAAAATAAAGATAAGCAGTTTGCCCTGGTGTTCCTCTCTCTCACTTTCCAACAAGATGAAATACAGATGTGCTTATGTCCCTCTTTCGAGGACATTATTCCATTATTCCTAAAATGGAATCATCCCATAGACGGTAGGTCAACAAGACGCAGGAAGCTGGCTCCTCAAAGGAACTCCTGGGACAGAGCCACCTGTTCACCTGCCAGTCTGGGCCACTCATATCAGGGAGTGTTCACAGGCATACCTCAGAAATGTTACATGTTCCAGACCACCAATGTAAAGTGAATGGTGCAATAACGTGAGCCAATGAATTTTTTGGTTTCCCAATGCATATGAAAGTTATGTATGCACTATACTGTTGTCTTTTAAAAGTGCAATGACATTATGTCTAAACAAAAGTATATACCCTAATTAAAAAATACTTTACTGCTAAAAAATGCTGTCATCTCAGTTTCCAGCAAGTTGTAATCACTGATCACAGATCACCATAACAAATATAAGAATAATGAAAAAGCTTGAAATATTGTGAGAATTACCAAAACATAACATAGAGACATGAAGCGCACCAACGTGGTTGGAAAAATGGCACTGGTAGGCTCACTCAGTGCATGGTTGCCACAAATTTTCAATTGGTAAAAACGGCAGTATCTTCCCAGTGCAATAAAACGAGGTATGGCTGTATAGGAAAGAAAGGGCTACACTTTTTGTTACAGCAGCTTACCCTTTACCCAACCCATAGAATAAATGAATGGTTGACTATATACCACACTTTAGTACAAAAGGACATTTAAGGTTGATTACAACAATTTTTTGTGAGGTAAATTACAATACCAAATCCCATAAAGAGAGACCATGTAAGGAAGTCATTAGACACCAGGAGCAGGGGTAGTGTGTTTTTGGAAACATTTGGACTTCGTCACTGCATTTAAGCAATGAGTTTAATTCACAAATGCCTGGACATGAAGGCAAGAGAAACACATATTCTAACTCATCTTCAATGAAAAGAATTACATATTTTGTTCTGTGTGATCTCAGAAAATTCTGGAATTATGTATTTCCAGGGACTACATGTTTATAGCCATAGGATGCCACAATCACTGTGGTGGAGGGTACGGGGGATTAGAAGGAGAGAAATTTTCAATCAGTAAAAGTAGTATCAGATATATTATTAGCCCGTCAGGGACAGAGGCTGTGGTCTCTCTTTAGGATGTTCCTGTCCTCTCCTTTCTCCCTCACCCCCACCTCCTCTCCCACAGCTCTGCTTAGTACCTGTGTAAACAGCAGCTCTGCCATTCCTCCCTGGGGACTGGCATGTCTAACTGCTGTTCCCCGAAGAGGAGAGAAGCCAATGAGGCCTGCACTTGGGGGAACAGGAATTGAAGCCTGCAAATCTGTGAGGAAATTCTTAATAATCAAATTGTAACTTCTGGGTAGAGGAAGTTACTTGGTCTCTCCAGCCAACTCTGGGAAAAGCAACACATCTGTTTACTGCTGACCTTAGATCACCTCTTCATTCAGTAAGATCCTTCCTCACCATCCCAAAGAGATTTGCTGCTTGGAGAAAACCAGCTTCTAGATTGCTTGGAGCTTTGTGAGTTTTTTCTCTTTTCCACTCTCGTTCTTCAAGTTAAAATAAAAAATTACAGCTCTGGGAGGAACAGAGGGCACATATGTAAGTTGGCTCCAGCCGATGAAAGGGACTCAGTCAATAAAGTGGCATTTGCCGAGTTGCCATAATAACACACAGGTTTCAGAGTATTTGAGATTTGATGATAATTTTAGTAAAAATGTTTCCAATTCACGTACCTGGTAACATATTTGGAGAATACAAACACTAAAAAGAAAAACATCACTGCCCCAGTGCTGCCCACTATTAATATTTCAGGGTTTAGTCTTCATCTGGGTCTCCCCACGTTTCTAATGATCTCTGGATCTCCTTCTCTTTCCCTTCCTGGTTCTCTGCTTTGCTCCCTCCCTCTTGCAAAACTGGGATCATAAAGTACATAATGTTCTGTAACTTGCTTTTTTTGTTTAATCATATATAAGAAATTCTTCTTCCATTTTTAAACACACACAGCCACGAGAGGATGATTCAGCTCAAAGTTCTTAATTTAGGGCATGTGTATGTATAGCTGCAGTTCTTCCATTCACAAATGCTTCCTTAGTGCCCCTCGGGTCCCAGGCTCTCTGCTGGGCCTTATTGTGATGAAAGAGACCTGGTCTAATGAAACTTACAGTCCAAAAGGGAGGATGGGTAATAAACAAGGAATCACCAAGAGGGGATGTACAGTGAGTAATTACATTAAAAATACCCAGGGATTCTCCGGGGATACCAAACAAGGGCCAGGTTAGGGAAGAAAAGTGGTAGCTCGGAACTGTTTACCTGAAGAGGAGATACCAGATCTCTGGCATTGCCTCAGGGCCACCTTGCCTTCTTACTAACTTCTCCCAAAGGGAAGAAGCACAAGGGTCCATTCAGGCTATTGTTAAATAGAGCCCTGCTCAGGGAAGTCAAAACAATCACCCTAGCTCAGGGTGAGAGAAAATGGACCCTCTCCTACACAACTATTAGAATTTAAACAGGTACCCTCTTCTAGGAAGACAGTTTGGCAATATGTATTTAAAATAAAAAGTTAAAAATTGCCTAAGCTTTGATCAAATAATTCTTTACTAGGAATCTTTCCTTAGAATTTAATGACAAACTTAGACACAATTTTACATACAAAAAGTTCATGATACAATAGTGTATAATAATGGGAGAAAGGTCATAACCTAAATGTTCATCAAAATCAGAAAGATAAAATAAATAATAGTCCTTCATCCAGTGGAATTTTGTGTAATAAATAATAATAGCTCTCCTTTGTTAAGAATTTACTATGTCTCAGAGCCTGTTCAAAATTTTTGAAATACCGTTTTCAAAGAATATTTAAATATACGAGAAATGCTTATTACATAAGGTTAAGTAGGTAAAAAGTCAACACGGTTTTATTTATAGTCTAATTTGTATTTTGTCACGTGTTTATATGCACATACAATGAACTAATGCTAATGCTGATACAATTATAAGTGATTGGTAATTTCTTCCCTTACTTTTTTTTTTGGTATCATTCATCTACAATGACATGTGCAACATTATTGTTACTAGATGCCCCACATCATCAAGTCCCCGCTACATACCCCACTACAGTCACTGTCCGTCAGCATAGTGAGATGCTATAGAATCACTACTTGTCTTCTCTGAGTTGTACAGCCCTCCCCATGCCCACCCCTACATTATGTCTGCTAATCGTAATGCCCCTTTTTCCCCCTTGTCCCTCCCTTCCCACCCATCCTCCCCAGTCCCTTTCCCTTTGGTAACTATTAGTCCATTCTTGGGTTCTGAGAGTCTGCTGCTGTTTTGTTCCTTCAGTTTTTTCCTTTGTTCTTATACTCCACAGATGAGTGAAATCATTTGATACTTGTCTTTTTCTGCCTAGCTTATTTCACTGAGCATAATACTCTCTAGCTCCATCCATGTTGTTGCAAATGGCAGGATTTGTTTTCTTCTTATGGCTGAATAATATTCCATTGTGTATATATGTACCACCTCTTCTTTATACATTCATCTACTGAAGGGCACTTAGGTTGCTTCCATTTCTTGGCTATTGTAAATAGTGCTGCGATAAACATAGGGTGCTGCATATGTCTTTTTCCAACTGGGCTGCTGCATTCTTAGGGTAAATTCCTAGGAGAGGAATTCCTGGGTCAAATGGTATTTCTATTTTGAGTTTTATGAGGAACCTCCATACTGCTTTCCACAATGGTTGAACTAATTTGCATTCCCACCAGCAGTGTAGGAGGGTTCCCCTTTCTCCACATACTCGCCAACACTTGTTCTTTGTGCTTTGGATGGTGGCCATCCTTACTGGTGTGAGGTGATATCTCATTGTGGTTTTAATTTGCATTTCTCTGATGATAAGTGATGTGGAGCATCTTTTCATGTGCCTGTTGACCATCTGAATTTCTTCTTTAGAGAAGTGTCTGTTCAGATCCTCTGCCCATTTTTTAATTGGATTATTTGCTTTTTGTTTGTTGAGGTGTGTGAGCTTTTATATATTTTGGATGTCAACCCCTTGTTGGATATGTCATTTATGAATATATTCTCCCATACTGTAGGATGTCTTTTTGTTCTACTGATGGTGTCCTTTGCTGTACAGAAGCTTTTCAGCTTGGTATACTCCCACTTGTTCATTTTTGCTTTTATTTCCCTTGTCTGGGTAGAAATGTTCTTGAAGAAGTTGCTCATGTTTATGTCCAAGAGATTTTTGCCTATGTTTTTTTCTAAGAGTTTCATGGTTTCATGACTTCATTCAGGTCTTTGATCCATTCTGAGTTTCCTTTTGTGTATGGGGTTAGACAGTAATCCAGTTTCATTCTCTTACATATAACTGTCCAGTTTTGCCAACACCAGCTGTTGAAGAGGTGTCATTTCCCCATTGTTTATCCATGCCTTCTTTATTGTATATTAACTGATCATATATGTTTGGGTTAATATCTGGACTCTATTCTGTGCCACTGGTCTGTGGCCACGGGAAGATTCTACCTGGATCTCCCTAGAAAACATGCAGTTGCTTCTGAGAGAATCTGGGCTTGAATCCGGATCCTGTCACATGGTGGGCAGCCTCACGTCAACAGCTCGCTTCACCTCTCAAATTCTCAGTTTCCTCATCTGTAAAACGGAATAATAATTTTGACTTCAGAGTTGCTGTGAGGATCCAATGGTACCAGCGTGGGAAACTGCCTCTCCAACAGTGTGCCTGCTACGTGCTGGTGTCCTGTGGGTTCTGAATCAGCAACGTGGGGGCTGCTTGCCCCCACGACTAAGGTTTATTAGTACGGGGTTTGCTGCTCAGATACACACAGAATGTGCTCAGCCATCTGCCTGCAGGACGGATTATGGTTAGCCAAGGGCTCACTGCCAGGGGTTCCATCTGAAGATGACAGCTGTGGGGACATTGCAGAATGACCTTCAATCTCCATTTCTGATGGGAGGCCCGGTTCTCGCAAACAGTCCTGTGTCCTCAGGTCTCAGCAGAGGGAGCTGCTCACCGCTCCAAGCACCAGCCCCAAAGACAGGATATTGAACATGTTTTCCGGCTGCCCAGCCATAGCTGGGCTGCTCTTCGGCTGGTAGAAGAATCGTGAACACCTGGTCGGAAGGCGCACCTGGATGACTTGGTGACCCTAGAGCCAGAGGAAGAGGAGGCCACAGGGGGGAATGCTAACCACCATCCCTGCCGCTGCCCGCCTTGGGTCGCTGAGAGAGGGGAGCACACCAGAGCCCTGAGATCCTGTGTGCTCTGTGCCCTCAGCACCACCACCTTTTCTCTTTGAAAGGCGTTCGGCACAGTACCACACACAGCTAGGCATTTCAACAATGGAGGCTTTGTAAAGTAATCTTTAACTGTTATTCTAAAAGAAATCTCTGAGAAGTCATGTTCTGAGGCTTGTAGAGAGATTAAAAAGAAAAAGTAGCATTCTGGTACTCACTGCTAAAAGGGCTGTTGTAAAGATATTCCCTGGGGCTGGCCTTAAATAAAATCACCTTTGAAATTTTGTAAAATGTACTGAGTCCCTATTTTGTCTAAAGCTTCTTCTTTGGCAGGTTAACTGGGCTGAGCATAAGGGACAGACACCCACACACTTACCATAATTAGTGCCAGTCACTTGAACTGAGTTACGCTACTGACTGCTCTCAAGCTTGTGGTCCACCATGCCACCTGATTCTTTTCACCTACACACCCAACTCTCTTCCTGCATTTGTGCAAATGAATTGCTCTGCCTGCATTTATCCCGACCGAACATCAATGCAGTGGTTTCTGACTTACCACCTCTCCAATCTAATGGACTGGTTAAACCGCAGAGAAAGCCCAAATGGCAGCTGTCCTAGATTTATGAGTATGTGGTGGTGTTACCGCTAAAAATAGTGGAAGCTCATGTCCGTGGGGGCTCTGCAGTCAAAACAATAATTTCAAAGCTGAATATCAGCAGAAAAACTAATGAGACCATTTAAACGTGTGTCAATGTGGTATGCATGTAAAATTAACAACACTTTGATCGCTGAGCCAGACACCCATCTGAGGTCCATCAGAAATCACAGAGAAGACTGTCTCTCCAGGACAGACACGGAAGGCACTGGAGCCTGGGGATGATCCAGATGCATCTTAAAATTAATATTGTGTTAAATTGGCCCCCATGTAAATGCTATTTTATAACAATTGCCTGGACTGTGAGAGCAACATCAGTTGGGTGCATGCAGAGCCCTGCCTCGGGACCATTCTCCCTGCTTTGGTTAATCAGTGGCAAACAATAAAGGCAAAACCACTACCTTAATAACTGTGCCTACCCCTTACTGAGGGCTTACTAGGAACCAGGCGCTCTGCTCAACCCTTACATGCATTATCTTGATCAAGCCCTTCTCACATCCCAGCGGGTGAACCCTGCTAGTGTCCCATCTCACAAGACGTAGAAACGGAGGCTCTGAGTGTGACTTGCCCAGTCTCAGAGGCAAGTGGGGGAAGCTGGGATTGTTGCCTGGGTCTGCCTGACTCTAAGAGACACTCTCTTAACCTGCAGCGTGTACTTCCTTCTTAGAAAGGGTCAGTGGTTGGCTTCCTTTGCACAGGCTGGGGGGGTTCTCCAGTATATTACAACTCAAGTCCAGAAATATTTCCCACCAACAGATGGATATCTGTTCTTCTGATGGGCTGGGGTAGAGGCATCTGCCTTTTGGCTTAGTAAGGTCCACCCCCAATCCCACCCCCATCAATAGAACATAAGGAGAAAAGGCAGGAGCTGGCTCTTGTTGCAATGCAGCCCAGGAATTGGAAAGTCTTACAGAAATGAATCCTCCCCACAGGGCATCTGGGCATCTATTCACTGCCCAGCTCTTCTGAGCTCGTCTGGATCATCCTAATAGCCTGCTATTCATGGGGAATGGGAAGCCACCCAAACTGGCCACCCAGATGCATTCTAACCCCGTCACCCCTGGCTTCCCCATCCCAGGGACCCCGGCAGGGACAGCAGGGACTGCCTTGCTGTGGCATGTTTCTAGGGGACAACTGGGGATGAAGTCTGGACACACATATTGTTATGTTGCACAAGTCACTCTGCAACCAGCCTCTGCCAGCTGAGAACTGAGGGTCTTTCAGAATCAGAAATACAGCCGAGAAGCCCATCTCTCCCTTTCAGAAGGAAGAAAGGCAGTCAGTTGACAAGGAAGGAATGCTCCTGGCTGGAAGCACAGCCCAACTCCCAGTTCCTGGGTAGAAGGGAGAGAGACAGAATTAAGAAAGAAATGGTCAGCAACTCAGGCTCCTTTCTATTTTCATAAATGAGAGCCCCTGGCTGACCTTTTGGGCCAGCTGGGAAATTATACCACACACTGAGCATGCAAATAGGGCCCATGCTGTATCTCTCTGCTACTCTCTCCACTGTCTGCTCCCTCTGGGGCCGCTGAGTTACACCAGAAAATCCCAAATAAACACAGCCTGGCTGGGGTGGGGCAAAGATGGGGCCAGGAATAAAGATTTACTATCAGGATGGCTCTGGGGCCCATGTGCTCAAATCTGTCCTGGAGGCACAAGTCCCAGTGGCTACACGGCACAGGCCCCCCCCCCCCTCCCCATAAGGGGCAGGAGGATGGCAGCTACAGACAGTCAGGAAATGGGCTCCTCTGGCTGGATCGCAAGCGCTCAGGCCACTGGCATGTAAAGGGCAGATGGCCCTGTGGACCAGCCAACAAATGTCTGCTTGTCCTTCTCGTACTGCCTTTTCAGCATGTGACACATTTATTTCCATAATCTCCCAAATCCAATTAATTCAACACCCTCCCCAATCTAGCCTAAATTTAGTCTCAAAGTCTGTCCCCAGCTACCCAGGATACAGCCAATCTGGGCAGTTCACCATCCTCCAATCTCCTATCAAACCTGCCACGTCCTCCATTGAGCCACTCACTTTGCCAGGCATGTCCGCCTCCTCACTTCCTCTTAGCCAACAGAACTCTACCTATCTTTCAAGGGCTAGCTCAAATGCCATCTCTACCATGATGCTGTCCCTCATTGTTCCCGCCACACAGTCATCTATGAAATACGGACAGGAGCCCTCATGTAGCCCTTTCTACATGCTGCTGTGTGTCTTAGATATCTGTGAGGCTCTTCTCTCCCTTTACCGTGTTGTAAGTTCTTTGTGCGTAGTGAACATTTCTCATATGGTTTGTGTCCCTTCCATCAGTTAGTCCAGCACAATGTAGCTATTCTTTCTCTCTGTTCCATCAGATATGCCAGTCCCTATCTTTTAAGTATGGTGTCTTTCTGCCTCCTCTGCGAGATGATCCATCTGACGTTCCCCCTGCTCAGGCAGCCTCTGCAGATTCAGCACTACATTTTAGAAGGTTACTCTGCGGTATCACGTGGGATGGGGTGGGACTGGGAAGTCAGACGCACAGCATTCCAGCGAATTCATATAGGCTGGTATATGAATTGTGCCCATGGAATGGTGTGATATGGCCGTGCTGAAGAGAGCAGAAGCTGGGAGACTAGTGACAAGCCTTTTCAAACAATCCAGGCAAAAATCCAACGTAACTCAGGTAGAGGCAGAGGAAATGAGAAAAAGAGAATAAACACAAGCAATACTGTAAGGGAGAAGCAATAAGATGTGAGACTGTGAGATAGAGGGATCGTTTGCTCTCTTGCCCTTCCCTGATACCCATTCTCTCTTCCTCTCCAGACAGAACTCCTGTTGATCTTCCCTTGAGTAACTGTCCTGACCATCTGCAGGCCGTATGGCTTGAGTGGGGCACGTATCCCAAACTTAGCCAACGAGAACACCATATGCCCCTGAGGACTGATTTTTGCTGGTGCTATAAAAAAATGCTTTTTTTTTCTTTTGAAAACAAACAGAAAAAAGAAAAAAAAGAGACAGAGACAGACTCCTGTTAACGTCTTTGAGATTTTCGATCTTTCCATGCTTAAAATCAGTGAACTTTCCAATCATATGAACTATTCCATTTTTGGGGGGCTTAAATCAAACTGGATCTCTATAACTTTCAAGTGAGGGTCCTCACTAACATAAGGACTGGCCAAATGTTGGGCATAAGGAAACTGAAAGGTCAAAATGCCTTGATGTTTGAGGGTCAGGGAGGAAGGTGGCTACCACGATTGTTGTAAACACAGAAGAAATGGAGGTAACATAAACACCAGTATTTAGAAAGCAATAAACTATATGAGCTGAAATGCATGCAAAAAATCCAGCCAAGATCGTTACATTCTGATAAAAAAAATAAGAAGGTAAATAAAATGGTAGAATTTTAACAATGAGTAGAAAGCAGAATTAGTTCAGCTGCTACTGTATTTCTACCTTCTCCATCAAGTGACATCTTCCAACTGAAAAGAATAGTACAAGTACTATAAAAAGAGAAATGACAGAGAATAAATGTGACAGTCTAGTAAAAAAAAAAAAGAAAAGAACTTGCTCAACGCAAGTGTGTTCATATCCCCAGGCCTATTTGGATTACATCCCTGAGTGTTGACAGAACTGCAGGCAGGTGTGGCCTCAGCACTGCCCCAGGCAATGTGGACAAATCATGGAAAATAGGAGATACTCCAAAAGACAATGTCCTGACTTTCAACAGGTGGAAAAGGGATGGCTTTTGAAAACCTCACATGGGGAATCTAGACATTGATCCCCAGCAAAATTCCAGAGCTGATTATTTAACAAACGGATGTGAATACTGAAGAAAAAGAAATGGATGTAGTAGTCACCAGAAACACGTATGATTTCACATAGAAACAAGGCACATGAAACCAAGATCATTTCCAAAGACTGCACAAGCCCCATTGGACATGACCATGATCTAACGCCTACTTCTCTCTCTTCACTGGTCCTTGACCCTCGACCCCCTGTACATACATACTCCCTCTGCTCCAGCCATGCTGATCACTCTGGTTCTGGGATGCCCCAAATACACTCCTACCTCCGGGACTTTGCTTTCACTATTCCTGTGACCTGGAACCTCTTCCATCTCATTTTTAGCATCTCACCTATGAGATTTCATGTCACTATTATTACCCTCTCAAAAAAAAAGATTTATTAAAAAACCCCATCCAAACACTCTTGGTCCTGTGATCTTTTTTTATGTTCTTCATGGATCATATCTCTATCTAAAATGATCTTATATGTTTGTTCACTTCTATAGTATCTCTTTCCACTCCCAAGACCTGTGCTGTTCAACTCGGTAGCCACTAGCCACATGTGGCTAGTCCTAACTGAGATGTACTGTGAGTAAAAACACACAATAGACTGTGAAGGCTTGGTATGAAAAAAAAAGATATAAAATGCCTCATTAATAAAATATGTACATATATTAAATATACAACATATTATTATATTGTAACAATATGCTGCCTTTTACTTTTCATAATGTAGCTACTCAAAAAATAAAATTACGTATGTGGCTTCTGTTATATTTCTATTGGACAGCAATACCCTAGGGAAGTGTTCTGGGAAGGCTGATGTGTGGGCTGGTGGCTTTTCTCCCAGCCGTAATGTTGGGTGGGAGACCTTATCTGTACTGTTTACTATAGGTATATATCCATGACTAGAACCATAGCTAATATATAATAATAGGAGCCATTGGCTTTCTCTATTCTGCTTCCATGCAGGTCTTCGAATAGCCCAGTGATACCTGGACCAACTTCAAATTTTAAGACCCCTTAGTCATAGATTTATATTCTAATCTTTAGATTTAGCTACTAGAAGTTGATAGGTTACAGTTAGGACTAACATTTATGATCAGACCTCGTCCTTGTCACTGGAAATAGCCTATACTTGAGGATTCCTTGAGTTCAGAGCTCCAGCTTAATGGCCCTCTTGTACTCTACTCTCCCTTGAAGGTCCTAAGATTTTGTTTTCTATACGTATACTACTTAGCAAAAATGATCTTGAAAACCACTGATCTGAAATAGTGGTTCCAAAATATGTTCAAATACTGATATACCTTGATATCACATCATTAATGTTATGTGATTCTTGTGTCTCACACCAGACTTACTAAGTCAGAATCTCAGGCTGTTGTCCGATGATAAAGCTGATTTCCTGGCAAAAAGGTGAGCCGTTCATCACTGGAAGGGTTCAAGTAGAGGCTAGATGATCAGAATTAGGAGAAGTCAATGGGAGCTTCTTTGTTGGGAGTTATTTTGAATAAGAAAAGCTCTCTAATATTACCAATGCTCTAAGTCTCCGAGTCTCTGACTTTATGACCAGAATAGAAGTCTGAAATTCCCCCCCAGATTCTCTGCCCTTAGCACGAATGGACTGGTGGACTAGTGGACTGTAAAAATAGGGGATCAGGCACTCCACAGAGTGTTAATACTCGCAGGAATATTACTAGTGCTTTAATGGGAATAGGCTTCTTCATGGTAATTATGCACTGGTTCTGATATATTTCCAAGATGGAGGAAATCAATATGACCAAATAAAGAATGGAGAGAAGCAATGGCAATGAGAATTCAAATTCATCTTTCAGTTAGAAAATAATAAATGTTTACATTTGAATATGGAACACCTATTGATATACAAACCAGGTACTGCAACTTAATTAGCAAGCTCCAACTCAGCAGGAGCTAAAATGATTTCTCGTTTCCTCTCCTCTCCTCTCGACCTCACCTTCTTCTTCCTTAACCCATGCCAGGGATAGATAGCATAAACTCTAAGATGGAACATATCAGTCCCTGTCCCTCTGCCTCTCTCAACTGTAGGAGCTAATCACGTGTAGGTTCAGTTCTGCCCTATTTCTGAGCCAATCCTGACCAAGTGGTGCATGTATGTATGCCTTCATTCAAAAAGTATTCATTGAGCCCTTGGTTTGAAACATGCCCTATATTATGTGATGGGACTAAAGGTGTGAAGGACATAATCCCTACTCCTTTAAGTGGAGAGGCGAATAGGGGATTCTATTCAAGCTTCCGTAAGTCCAGTATCTAATTATCAACACTCCTTTCTATCAGCCTTTCCTAATCCCAACCTCACATTCCCAAATCATTCCATGGAATTTCTGCCTCCATTTCTCAATCACACTCTAGTTCTTATGGTAGGACTGTAGACCTGCTTTGAGCCCCATCTCAAATGACTGAAATTGTACTATAGCATCCCCCTTTATTTTTCTGGGACCAAACTGGATACCAAATCCAGATGAGATGGCCTCATGCTCTCTCCCTCTCTCCATTTGCATGCTGCCACCTGTCTGATTTTAATGCAAGTGGGGTTTCCTATCCAACCTGAGAATATAGATAAAATCAAAGTAGCCATAATAACTCATTTTTGGAATTCCTGGCAATTATAGGTATAGGTTCTAATATGTGTTACAGAGAGATAACATTTTCATTTTTCACTCCTGGATCCCCTGTACTTCAATAATTGCTGGACCTGGAAGCAACCTATGAAGTTGATCAGATGCTGTCCTCAGAATTGCCTCTCTTCCCTTTTGAGCAAGACTTTTTCCCAGAGTCACATGCCTGGTGATTTCCTTTCTGAGGATAAATTCTCATCCTTGGGTCCTCATGAAAATCAGCTTCCGACAAGCTGCCCACCCAATCAATTCACCAAATTTGCTTGGGCTCCTTGGCTATCTCAACAGACCAACTACATCAGGCCTCTTGGGGCATTTGTACTGCCTCAAGTCATGTTCAAATTTGCCAAGTCCCCATGGACACTATTAGGGTTTGAATTGCTCCCCGTGCCCCAGACAGATATGTTGAAATCCTAACCCCAGTTCCTTCCAATGTGACCTTATTTGGAAATAGGGTTGTTACAGATGTAAGTAGCTAAGATGAAGCCACACTGAAGTATGTTGGGCCACCAATCCAATACAACTGGTGTCCTTACACAAAGATGAATGTGGAAACGACATGCAGAGATGGAGGCCAGTGTGAAGGCACATGGGGAGAAGGCCGTGTAGAGACAAAGGTAGAGGAGCCCAGGAGCCCCTGTGGCTGCCGGCATCTGAAGGACGTGTGGAAGGTCCTTCCCTACAGGCCTCAGGGGGAGCACGGCCCTACCAACCGCTTGATTTGGGACTTCTACCCTCCAGAACTGTGAGACAATGAGTTGCTGTTTTTTGTAATCCACCCTGTTTGCGGTACTTTGTTATGGCAGCTGCAGGGAAGTGCCATGGTGCCTCTTGGCTATCCCTCCAGGGGACTCAGAGGACGCAGGGATATTCCAGCGCTGCTCCTCTGGCAGAGCACGAGACTCTGTGCGGGCTTCAGGCCTTCTGAACCCACAGTGGGCTTATTTATCCCGAGTCACCTGGCCCTGATCGCCTCTCACTGCCTTTTCCATGGCCGGCCTCTCACACCTTTGCAGCCTTGCCAGCTTATCTATTTGATCTGTGACCAAAGCAGAGACATTCAGTCTTCCTGGCTCACGTCTTAGGGACGTAAGGAAAAGCAAACGCTTTTAGAGACAAGTCCTGCTAGCATCTTTGGCACGGTAGGCTAGATGAGGAGAAGACGAGCTGTTAGACAAGGCGCTGTCAGTCATATTCCAAGATGCCACGTTCTCACCATCGAAAGTGCATTTGCTGGTAAGCTGATTCTCTACCAGGGGTGCTGACGCACACTGCCTTCCTCACCTTGTGAAGACAGTGACAGAACAAATTGTTGCTTTTGGAGTGAGCAAAATTCATTTACCTACAGGGGAAACAAAGCCATCACCAGGGCTTTAGTTAATAGATGACATGACGTACCAACTCATAACACTCAGAAAGGTTAGAATTCTCTGTTGCAAGATAGAAACCCTCTCTAGCGAGTCTAAGAAAAAAAGGAATATATTTTATTTGTTTTAACTGAGTGTGTCCAGAGCCAAGGGCCAGAGCAAGAGGACTGGAAACAGAGACAGGAAAGCCATCTGCAATTGTTCTCCACCTTTGTCTCTGCTCTTCTCTCTGCAACGGATTTGGGTTTTTTTTTTCTATCTGAAAATAGATAGTGGGATGGTAGTGGCCAGAGGCTCGGGGGAGGGGGAAACAGGGAGATAGCAGTCAAAAGGTGCAAACTTTTAGTTATAAGATGAATAAGTTGTGCAGATAGAACAGACAGCATGGTAACTATAGTTAATACTGCTTTGTATACTTGAAATTTACTATGAGAGTAGATCTGAAGAATTCCCCCCATCCTGCCCCAGCTAAAAAAGGTAACCATATGAGGTGATGCGTGGTTAATTAAGTTAATTGTGGTTCCCCTTTTACAATATATATGTATGTCAAATCATCATGTTGTATATTTTCAATATACACACTTATTTGTCAATCATACCTCCATTTAAAAAATTAGAATAAAAAAAGACTTGGGTGAGTTATTTAACCTTTCTAAACCATCTGTGACGTGGCACCTCCCTCACAAGAGCACTTAAGGATTAAATGAGGTCATCCACGGCACATGCTTAACCTTGTGCCTGACTCAATGCTCAGGAGCAGCTATTAGTATAATGGCCCTCTATGACAGAGTCCGTCTTACTGATGTCTCTGCAGCCCCAGCCTAGCCCTCTTTACTTCTGTGGTTTTACATTCTACAATAGAGAAGATACCCTCCATGCAAATCCTCATATCTCAGGTACAGTTCTGTTTTAAGCAGGTGATCTCCCACCCAACATTAAGGCTGGGAGAAAAGCCTCCAGCCCATACGTCAGCCTTCCCAGAACACTGTCAATACCACAGAGCCCTGCAGCCTGTGACGCTGACCTCTCTGACAGCAGAGCGGGATAGGTAGGATTAGGGGAGACATTCAGGATGCTGTGGACAGAAAACAGAGGAAAGCAAAATATTATTAGCATGCTAGTAAATCAATCACAGATGGCCTTCAAAAATTAACGCAAAAGCAGAATGCTCATTTTCAGAAAGCCCCTGCCTTCTTGAAAGAATCTGGAAAAGCCCCAAAAACAGCTCCCATGTAAAGTGATCCAATATTCACTGCTTCAGCTGGAAATGTAAAACAAACAAACAACAAAAGTCTTTGTTCTTTCAGTCTTCGCTGCTCCCATTTTTTCTGCCCAACAGAGCAGCCGCACATAATGATTCCACCAGATACGGACAAGGGGACCCAATTCCCGTCCTGGGATAGAGGCCCGTCTACTCCGAGCTGAGCTTCCCTGCAAGCAGGTGCAAAAAGGGAGAATTTGTCTCTCTGGGGCCAGGATATGACTGTCATCAAAGGTCCCCTGAGCTGCCTTCCCTCGCCTGCCTCCTGTGCCCATGACCCCTTCTCACTGAAGACTGTTTACTGTGTGATTAATGAAGGGTAATGGTCTTTGCAGATACTTGACCAGGGCCCAAAATTTAAACTCACATTACTGATTAAGATGGACTTTTCTCCCTCCTCTCCACCAGCTCTGTAAAATGGCTTTAACGCTCTTGAGGCCTCCGAGAGTACCCTGGGTGGTTAATCCCAGCATCAGCACACTTTTCTCTTGAGAAAATTCCCACAAGAAAATGCAAAGGAGCCTACAAGCAGAAGGAGAGCCATTAATTTTTCCCTTTAGGCCTATTACCTGCTTTTGCTTAGGGGAAAAAGCGCTCAGCCAGAAGCGCCTGGCTGGCCCGGCCCCAAGCTTTGTTTCTGCTCAGGACTTCCAATACATGGTTAAAAATCATAGCTAATGCTTCTTGGAAATAAATATTTCAAAACCACTTGCTTTCTGGCCTGCCAGATGGCTGCGCTTCACACTTCCAACTGTGTCAGACTCCAAAAAACTCAGCAACTCAAATTTGTGGTGGAGTTTATGATCCTGGAAAAGGGGTTTGGGTGGGGACTGGTAATACATGACGGGTTTTTCTAAATTAACGACAACAACAACAAAAATTAATGGAATGAGTTCCACTTGCTTCATTCAAGTAGCCCAGCCCAGTCATAGGAGGATTTTCACGGGTTATTCACAGCAAAATTCCTGCCAGAGAACCACAGTCAGCTAAAGTTCTTCTCATATTTCTGTCTACCTCCCGCATTGCCTCCACCCTGTCAGAGTGGTCACCCTCCTCTCTCTGGCTCCCTGTAGGGATAGATTCAGGGAATGCCAGGCTCGAGTTCAGGCAGCCACTTGGGATTCCTTGGGTGTTGGATGTAGATGTACATGAGAGCCGAGTGGGACTGATGGGAGGAGTCCTCTGGTCCCGGGACATTTGGGGTTGTCTCCGTCTGTTCAGGCTGCTATCACACAATACCATAGACTGTGTGGCTTATAAACAACTCAACTATTTCCTACAATTCTGGAGGCTGGAAGTCCAAGATCAAGGCCGATTCAGGTTCTGGTGAGAGCATGCCTCCTGGTTCCACCTCCTCAATGTGTCCTCTCACGGCAGAATGGACCACAGAGCTCTCCATGGTCTCTTTACAAGGGCGCTCATCCCATTCGTGACCCGCTCTCATGACCTAATCACCTAACAAAGGCCACACTTCTGGGGGCTAGGATTTCAACATGGGAATTTGGGGGGTGACATAAATATTCAGTCCGTTGCCATGCTCTTGGATTCTTTTAGGTCCATCCTGACAGTTTTTCAGGCCTTACTCTGCAAAAACATACCAGGATCATAAGCCATTTAAGTCTTTTGTTGTTTTGTGTTTGTTACTAGCAGTAGTGGTAGGAGCAATAGTATATAATGTATATTTATTAAAGAAATATTAAAAAACAAGAATAAATAAAAGGCCAAAATTCAAAACATACATACACACAAACCACCCTGGAATCATAACAGAGAGAAAACTACTACCAACATTTTAGTGTATCTTCTAGACTTTCTCAGCACGTAACTACCTGCCCGCATATATGCATTCATAACATATTTTGTAACATCAGGTTTATACCATTTTGAAGGTTTCTTTCTTCATTTACTGACATGATATGGACATCTTTCCAAAGCCATATAAACCCTTCTGCATTCACATGTGTACACACACACACACACACACACACACACACACACACACAGCATCAAGATTGCTTAGGAATAAATAGAAGGTGCTGCAGATTTCAAGAAGTTTGGGGTCAGGGGTGAGTTTAAGTAGGAAGAACAAGAGGATGTCTTTCTCCTCTGATGACTTTGGGCACCCCCAGTCTCAAATCTGGTCCACTCTAGGCATAAGGATGAACTAGGAAGGGGAAGCTGGTGACTCTATTAGAGGCAGCGTGATAAGAGACTGAAGTCAGGCATTCCGTATCTGCAGGAGGGCAGAGGATAGACAAACAATGGGACGATTCCAATCTTGCTCTCGCCTCTCCTTATATAAGACCTCATGTTCAGCATAAGCACATATAATCAGTGGAGCTGTGGCTACGGCCTCCCTTCCAAATTAGCATGAGAAATATCATGTCCTTGGCAGCTCCCATCACCTCTCTCTCAGTCCATGAAGCCAGGTGAGAGAATTTTAGCAGCTGCCAACCAGCCTTTCCCCAAACCCAAGGGAACTGCACCATCCTCGTGTTCTCTGCCAGCAAGTCTGGTGAGGAAGCCACTCCCCAGAAACCAGTACTTCTGAACAACCTACTCCAAGACAACTAAGACAGTCTTCCTTTTTTTTTAATATAATTTATTTGGTATCATTAATCTACAATTACATATGTAATATTATGGTTATTAAACTACCCCGTCATCAGGTACCCCCCACCAACCCCATTACAGTCACTGTAAGACAGTCTTCCTTAACGGAGATTTTTTTTGGATCACATCATGGTTTCCACACCTGGCTGACCATGACAATCATCTGGAGAGTTTTTTGAAAATGCAAATTAATGTGCCCTACCCCCAGAGATGCCGATTAATTAGGTCTGAGCATGTGTATTAAAAAGCCCCTGGAGTAATTCTAATGCACAGCTAGGTTGGATCACGCTGGTAGATAATGATGTAAACAGCATGTGACCAGGAAGGAAGCTGAGACTAACAGGCAATGGCAGACTCAAGGTCACTTATCTAGGGCTTCAGTGACCCCATCTCTTCCTTCCCAGAGAGACTGAAACTAAACAACTGACTCTTGGCACTCACCATGGACTCCTTTTCACAGAAATATCATCTGGATGTCTGAAGCCAGCTCTGACATTCTAGAATTCTCTAGAGCTATGGATATGGACTGTTATAATATTGAAGATGGGACCATTCAGAGATAAAACCAAATAATCCACAATCTTTTTTTCTTTATGTGATAAAGACTATAGTTTTTTTTTATTAAAGTATCATTGATATATATAATCTTATATTGGTTTCAAATATACAACACAGTGGTTCAATAGTTACCCATATTATTAAATCCTCACCCCCTCTAGTGCGGTTACTATCTGTCATAATAGGAAGATGTTACAGAATCGCACAATCTGTTATTTTAAAGAAACTTCCCAGCTGGTGGGTAAATGGTGGAATATTAGTCTGCCTTGAAGAAGAGGGGGAGCTACATCCTCTCTTTATATTACCTCTTCACTGGGATTTACGAGGGACACAGCACCACTGACCAGGGCCCCAGCTGCTGCATTCCAAAATCCAGTGGGGCAGAGGACCTGCCTCCCCAGGGCTGCGCCCAGGCAGACTGAGTGGGGTGGGGATAATAAGGCAGACCCTTCCTGGGAGACACTGGCAGTCCTTGACAGCCAACAGTGGCTCAGTGACTCTCTGGCAGCCTTGCCAAAGGTTGACAAAGCTTCCTTACACTGCACGGATGTCTAGGAAGTTTCCGCTAACCTTCCTGCCTCTGGCCAGCCTTGCAGCATGATCTAACACCTCTCCAGTCCTCAGGTGCCTCTCCCCTTTCTCTCATACAGGAATTCCCCTTAACAAAGTTCCTGCATATCTAATCCCATCTTGGGCCCTGCTTCTCGTAGGACCCGGACTAACATAGGCATGTCTGAAAAGCTGCAGTTCTGAGGCTTTGGCTCTCCATGGTCTTCAAGGGCTTCAGATCTGTGCCCTTGGATGTTTGAGGCTAGTGGCTTTCAGGGATCTTCAGGCTAATGGTGGCAAGGAAGCCTCAGAAGAAAGAAGCAGAGATTACATATTTGGAAGTAAACCTCCAAAGCAGACTCAAGAGACAGAGATGGGAGCTCCTTTGGTTTTCTTTTTAACTTTCTCATTACTGTGAGGTGGGAATTATACTTCTTTCACAGATGATAAAAGGGAGACTCAGAGAAGTTAAGTAACCTGCTCAAGATCACACACGTGTTGAGGTCGAGGATATTTCCAACCTCAAAGGTCATCTTCTTTCCGTTCTACTACAGGGATTGCCAACTGGAAAAGCAGCATAACATGATGGTTACCAGCACAGGCTGGCACTGGACTGCCTCAGCTTCCCCATCTTTAAAGTGAGGATAACTGTGAACTCGGAAGATTGTCATGAGGATGAGGTGAGCTCCTTCTAGTAATCACTAGATGGGTGCCAACTGGTGGTGGGAACCGGGAGCCGCCGTAGTAGCTGGGTTTTCCTTTGTGTGCATCAGTTAGGAAGTTGAGAATGGAAGATGGGGTTTAGGAGGGTCCCATCTGCAATTGTGTGAGATAGTAAGTCATTTATGTGACTGACGTATAGGACACTTGGGAAAAGTAATGGGAGGAAAGATTGTGTCTGGCTGTATGTCCATGGGTAGGAAATCCCAGGGCAAAATACTTCTAAAAACCAAAATCAGTCAAAGGGAGAAATAAAGTTTAAAACCCGTTTATTGCTTACAAACTGTGGTCCAACACCCTCTCTCTCCTCTGCTCGGGAAGAAGCAAGCAAGCAAGTCAGCCTCCTCCCCTTAAACTCTCAGGTTCAGACATGCCCTTAGTTGCCAGATAATTACCCACTGACATGGAGGTGAACTTCTCTCCACACCTGAGGATATGCAAATGCGCTAAAGCCAGGTGAGATACTCTGGAAATGTTATAATTTTACCCACACCAGCGCTTAGGTGTGAAACGGGTGCTGCTTCGACCAGGACTGTCTCTCCTGAAGGGTGGAGAGGACGTGGGGATAGAGAGACCTGCCGAGAGTGTCTGCTGCTGCTGACACCAGGGACAGTCCAAGAACAGGGGTGTCCTCTGGCCTGGGGAGTCTGGGAATACTACAAGTTGCTCAGCTTGGCCTGGACCTTCACAAAGAGGATTGCAGGGGCAACTCGAGGGACTGAAACACAGCCTCTCTCCTGATTTTCTTAGACCCACTGAAAGCCAAGGAGAACGTTATAGGAAAACAGATTTTTAGAAGCTCTTCATTAAGCATGTGTTTTTCTTAATAACTTAACGAACATGACTTGTCAGAAAATACCAGGTTGTTTTGTGGAGAAAACAGTTGGAAAGGGAATTGCACTTAGGTCCTATAGGAAATAGAGCCTTAAAAGCTAATGGCCTACAAAGATTTTTCTGGCCAGTAAGGAAGGAGAATAGGTTTTAATGTTAAGACAACTCCCACCTTGCCTTGAGAGTTTTACACACCTAGGCTTTCTACGCACAAAAATCTGAATTATTAGTATATTGAAAGACTCAGAGGTCCTTAAAAATATTTATGCTTTTACTCATAGCAAGAGTGTTGCCACACTCATGTAAATTCAGGCACAGAAGCTGAGAACGAGAATGCTGGGAAAGTGGCAGACACCAGATAAGGCCATGGCTGGGGCACTGGCACCATTCAGTTCACTGACTTTGTGTCATCTCCTGAGCTGGCCTTTAAGAATATAAAGGTAAGACAGGGCCTTTACAGAACTCCTAGGCTGGTACCCAGAGAGAGAGTCAGTTAGACATTCACACCAAAATATGATACATGCATTCAAAAAACGAATACGCGTGCATACTCAGTGCTCTAGTCCTGAGTTTCTAGCTCTTCCCGTTTCTTTATAGGCTCCCCCCACCTTACTTCCAGTTGTTCCACACATTCTCCACTGCGCACAGAATCCTCTTTCTCCCCATCTCTGGCCAAAGCATCCTGTAGGTCCCAGCTAAAAGACACTCCCTCAGAGACTTTCCCCGACCCATGGGACTAGGTGCTTCTGCCATTCACTCTAGGAATTTATACTCTGAGTTCCATGGAGGGGGGACTGTTCCATTCACCACTGTTATTACCTAAACCTAGCTGATGTTGGTGGAAAAAGAGCTCAGTTAATATGTGGCTGAATGAATGAACTGAACCGAATACAGGATTCTTCTAAGAGTCCCAGCCTTGTCTATATTATTTATAGAAGCTTGGCCAACCTGGGTTGACTTGGGCCAGACTGATCAAATCCAGTGGAGAGGGTGCAGCAGCAGAAAGTTCCAGGAAACACTAATTTAAAGCTGAAAGAGCAATGACATTAAGTCTGCAAGTGAAGATACTATTGGATCCGCAGCAGCAGCACAGGGCACAGAGCCCAAGTTATATGAAGGAGGGCTGATGGGGGCGAGGCATGGCCTCAGGGCCCTAGCCAGGTGGGTGAAGGTTCAAGACAGGGCATCAGTATCACAGGCAACTGGTCCAACAATACGGACGAGACAGGGACAGTCAGTAGGTTTCAACTCTGTGCCCACTGCATCCAGTTGCTAGAAGTGAGAGGCTGAGGCAGCTGGGGCTGTACAAGCGAAAGTTCTTGGATTTAATAGCAGTGTCTGCATGAGAATCAAAAGCCGAGTAAAGGTATCCTTCCAATGTATTTGCTGTCTCTCCGGCTGGGACTTGTGAGGACAGTATTTACTTAGTTCCCTGCACTGAGAACTCTAAACACCGGGCTTGGCATGTGGTAGGTACCCACTTGGTGTGAGTTCCCTCCTGCATCCTTAGGAATGGGATGAGCCGAACCTGCCTGCAGAGGGCCGGGTCTGGGAACACAAGGGACCAGAGATGACAGGCGGCCTGGTCACCAGCCTGAGCTTTTCTCCAAGGATGCTTGCTCCCGCCCCGCCTGCCCCACCTCACCTCAGGGCTGCGGTGCTGCCCGTCTGCCTCACTGGACAAGGAAACTGATGCTCAGCTTCCTCCCTTGCCGCATGGGAGCAGCAGGGCCTTCATCACAAGACTGTTGTGCAAAGCCAACTGGCGTTAAACTATTTAGCACGAAGCTTGTCATCCAGCAGGTGCTCCATTAGCGGCAGTTGCCAGGCTGTCTCCAGCTGGTTAAAGCTGCAGTCTTTGTCGCTGAGACCCTCGCCGCCTTCATCTCGGACCCCCTTCCACTTCCTGGTGTACCCCCTTGCCTATATCCCAGATGGCCTCACCTTTTTTTGTTGCCAAAAACTCCCCTTCTTGTTCCCACATCACCCCTATTCCCAAATCACTTCTTGTCTCTGTGCCTCTTCTGGATTCTGTTTACTTGTTGGGTTTGATCTCAAGTGGGAGCACTCTATGACTTCACTCCACGGCCCAGGTGCATTTGAAAAGATACTTGGGAATACAACGGTCTGCTCGGTGGGATTCCAGGATGGCTGGCAGTGACACACGGAGTGAGCCAGCAAGCTGAGGCAGTTACTCTCACAACCTCCTTTCACTGGACTGAGCAGATCGCACATGGTTCTCGAACCTGTCTGTGCAGTGAAATCACCTGGAGAACTCTAAGGAAGACAGAGATTCTTTGGCTCCACCAAACTTTCTTACTCAGAATCTCCAAGGATGATGGAGAGAACAAAGACCTGGGTGATAACTTCCCCTGCTCTGAAGGTTGAGCAGACACGGGGCTGCATGTCCCCCTGCACTGAGAAGCGCCTTCCCTCCCTACCGAGTTCAGGGGCTGTAAAGGCCCGGAGAGTGTGCACCTTGACTTGGAGTGCGGCCTGTCAGCACCAGCGTGGTGTCCTGGCCAATGCTTTTCTCCTACCTTCTCCTCAGTTTTCTAGGCCACTGTCCAGGGAAACTCCCCTCCAACCTCCAACCTCCACCCATCACCGTGGCCTCCACTGCAACACCCACCCCAAGAAAATAAAGTAGACAGTTTGTATTGAATGCATCATGCTCAGCATTACATTCATTTTTTTCCCCAATCATCATAATGATACAAGACAGTTACTATTATTATCCTAATTCTATAGATAAGGAAACCATGACTGAAAGAAAATAAGCAATAGGTCTCCAGTAGCATGAGGCTAGCATACAGTAGGATTCAACCAAAGGGTGGCCCAAATCCAGAACTGAATTCCCAACACCTGCACTTTGCTGCTTTATGTTGTCAGCCAGGAGGCCTTCACAAACACCATGACCTTTGTACTGCAGGAAACGGTTTCATTGTGTTTTGGAAATTCTACGCATTCTGCCCTATGGGGTCTGGAGATGGGTCTGCAGCTTGTAATCTGAAGTTGGAGGCCCCTACCCTAGCAATAGAATCATGGCCTCCTGTTCCCTGTAGAAAGCCTTCGAGACACTGTCCTGAGAGTAACAGTTTCTCTCTTCCTGGCCTTCTGAAACAAGGCTGTTGAAGTGGCTGCCTTCAGGTTCCCGGCCAGCCAGCAGCCACCTGCTTCCAAAGCATAATGCCCGGGGCTCTAGTCCTCCAAGTGGCAGTAAACTGCAACAATGAACGTAGGTAGACATTTGTACTCCAGTCCCCTGGTCTAGCCAGCATATGTTGGAACTACCAAAAAGATCTCAAGGAGGGTACTGAGTATCAACGTCCCACGTGGTACTTCTCAACCCCGGATGCATTTGCCAATCACCTGGGAGGCTTTTAAGCAATACCAATGCCTGTGCCCTAGCACCCAAAATTTATGATTTAACTGGACTGGGATGGCACTCAAATCCCCAGTAATTCTAATGCGCAATGTGGATCCAGAAGCCAAGCTATCAGATGTTGGTGCTGAACTGTTGCTAAGAATGTCTTTGAAACTTTGGAAGGTGGTTTTCTGCTCCCCTTAAGAAACTTAAGTGGCTTTTCCCCATGAGGGGGAGGCAATTGCTCCCTTTGAAGGAAGGTTGATTCTCTCTCCCTTCCCCATGTGAAACAGAATCCCCCTGGATCGGGGTCTCATGAGAGCAGAAACGCCCCAGCTGGAGACAAAAGCTGTGTGCCTCAGCAGTCCTGGTGAAGCCCTCCCCTGAGGACCACAATCAGAACCCTCTTTAATCAGCCAGATGAGTGGGCACAGAAATGGCAGGCTCTGTGGATTCTGCTCATTGGTCCTCGTAGGACTCTCTCTGGCCGCCCTGTAAAGACAGCTGTCTGTAAAATCTTTAGAGAGGAGACTTGGCCATTCTCCCTTATAACTTATCTCTCCATCTCACCATACTTGGAGTCTAACAATTTTTCTCACATCTAACCCAAATCCCCTCCTACTGCAATTAAACCACAGTTTTCTTGTTTATCCTTGTCTGAAACAAAGGACAGCTATTCTCACTTGGGCAAAGTTCCTGAGGACTGATTGGTGGAGGGGCTGGTAGTAGAGGACAAGTACAGAATTGTCTGACCTTGATTTTGCGTAAACCCTCAGGTAAAATTCTTCTTTTCCTCCAGGACCCTAATGAGCTAATGGGAAGGGCATTTGAGTTGATGGTCCAAGATACAATTCCTGGGATGAATAATGGTGACTTTGGGGTCCTTGGTTATTGTTGTCCATCCGTTTCCTCACTTATAAAGTGGATATAATTGTACTGAGGAAAGACTGCATCTATCAAACAAATTGCCTTTATTTGCATTCATTTCCACTGCTCCTTCCTCCACCCCCACCCCCACCACTAGCATCCCCTGAATTTTATGACACAAAAGGAAGGAAAGATAAAGCCAGTATACGAACTGGCTGCTTTCTGTAACCTACAGAAACTAGGACAAGAGCAGTGTGAGATTGTTGCATTTAATGTCTGTGGATTTGTTCCAAGGGACAAGTTAATGGGATGATAAAGTGAACAGAGGTAGTCATCTGAGCATCTTAGGGGACTTGCCTTAAGTGTCATGTTCCTGTTTGTTTGTGGCAGTGCGGTCTGTGTTCACTGCTTCATTGTCACTCCCAGCACTTGGAGAAAAAAAAACATCCTACCTGTTTCACGACTCATCAGTTGAAAAGATATCTGCACTCTGTGGGGCAGAAGGTCTTACTTCTTACCCTGCTGCCCTACCGCCATGCTGTTTAGTTATGAGTGTCTTTCCAGTTTTCCCCATTGGGATAGCTATGTTCTCAGTCTTGTCTTCGGCAAATTACCAAAATAAAATTTATGATTCATTGACCCAAATTATGTTCCCACTGACAATATCTGCAGAAATTCTGTTCAACAGTGGCTTACTGAGTTTACAGAAAACATACATCACTCCCTGGAATTTACCCACCCCATCCAGCCAACGGAAGAGCAAATTAAATCTTATCTCCTCGAAAGTCCTTGATGAAGAACACCCTGGTCTTGGCAATTCACTGCGTATTTTCAAAATATTTTGAGAAAGCAACATTGTTAGGGTTTTTCCATAAATTGCAGTTAAATTTCGAGGCATATATAAAAGACTTCTCTGTATGGATGATGACCTATTTTCCTAAGCCACAACTCTGAGATTAAGGTCCCTTGCTTACTTGTGCCCTGAGCACCTTATGGCACCACAGACATTTTTCTCAGCAGGTATGTATAATGCATAGTAACCAGGCTCTGTCTTTGATTTCTTTTGTCCATGATCTTGAAGAGGAAGCAAATAATTTTAAAAATTAAGAAGCCAAATTTGTTATTTTCCTTGAAAAATAAACTTCTCCCTGAGTGATTTTTTTGCTTTGGTGAACTTATCTCAGAAAGAAATGAAGTGAAAGCTGCAAACCTAGTTCATCAGCTTACAGTCTGTTAAGCAGAGCTAGATGGAGTCCTTGTGAAGCAAACAGACGCATAGAAGATGGGGTGAGCACATTCTTTCCTGCCTCTCCTAGTGAATGTGGCTATAAACACAGAAAAAAGGCAGGGAGCAGCTATCTGGAAAACAAATGATAGCAGGTGGCTCGGGAAAGAAGACCCGAATTTGAAGAACCACAGAAGCAGCACTAAGTCCCTGCACTCTGCTCTTTTCCCTATGTATCCCCTGGTCTGGACTCAAGGCAGCCTGAAAACAGGAAGCGAGAACCAGATATGGGAAGAGAGAGTTCTAAGAGAAGCCCTCTATTTCCAGCTCAGCAAGCAGAAAGAAAACTCTTGATGCTTAGGGGAAGTGGAGAAAATGGCCCATTTTTCTCTTTGTCTGTTCTTTCGTGCCCCAGTCGCCAGACAATCCTGGGGTGGCAGTGGCGATGGCTGCTGTAGGGCCTGTGGGCACCTAAAACTCTGAGGAAGGGCAGACTCCCACTCTGACTGGACGAGCTGTGTCTCAAGTGCGTGGGGGCTTCCCTGTAGCTTTTACTATCTCTGTCCTCCTGACACTTGACCCCAGGTGCAGGTGCACCCATGGAGGGCCACAACAGAGCGAGGGAACTAGAGCTCCAGTTTTCTGACCAGAGGAATGAAAAGCAGAGCCCCAGAGGACCAGAAAGTAGTGAGGAGACTGTGGAGAGGGAGAAATCTGAATTCCTGAGCTCCTCCACAAGCTTCGCATGCATGAATCTGCCCTTAAACAGCGTGCTATGAACTTTGAAAACTCAATTATGGGAGTGACCAGTGCCCCCATCCCAGATTGGCCACTGGGTCATCTACATATGGGAAAGACCTTTGTAGTGTCGCAGTGACTTTGAAAACTTTGACACTGGAACCACACACGCAGGGAAGTAGAGTTGGAGCATATGTCCTGACCCCAATCAGGCTGGTTGCCTACTAAAACAAAACTATCAACCTTCTCCACGGGGGGGACAAACAACACCCAGAGACTTTTTTTATTAAATATAATTTATTTTATTATCATTAATCTACAATTACATGTGCAATATTATGGTTATTAAACTACCCCTTCATCAGGTATCCCCCACCAACCCCATCACAGTCACTGTCCATCAGCGTAGTGAGATGCTATAGAATCACTACTTGTCTTCTCTGAGTTGTACAGCCCTCCCCGTGCGCCCCCAACATTACGTCTGCTAATCGTAATGCCCCTTTTTCCCTCTTATCCCTCCCTTCCCGCCCATTTTCCCCAGTCCCTTTCCCTTTGGTAACTATTAGTCCGTTCTTGGGTTCTGTGAGTCTGCTGCTGTTTTGTTCCTTCAGTTTTTTTCTTTGTTCTTATACTCCACATATGAGTGAAATCATTTGATACTTGTCTTTTTCGGCTTGGCTTATTTCACTGAGCATAATACCCTCTAGCTCCATCCATGTTGTTGCAAATGGTAGGATTTGTTTTCTTCTTATGGCTGAATAATATTCCATTGTGTATATGTACCACATCTTCTTTATCCATTCATCTACTGATGGACACTTAGGTTGCTTCCATTTCTTGGCTATTGTAAATAGTGCTGCGATAAACATAGGGGTGCATATGTCTTTTTCAAACTGAGCTCCTGCATTCTTAGAGTAAATTCCTAGGAGTGGAATTCCTGGGTCAAATGGTATTTCTATTTTGAGTTTTTTGAGGAACCTCCATACTGCTTTCCACAATGGTTGAACTAATTTGCAGTCCCACCAGCAGTGTAGGAGGGTTCCCTTTTCTCCACATCCTCGCCAACATTTGTTGGTGTTTGTGTTTTGGATGTTGGCCATCCTCACTGGTGTGAGGTGATATCTCATTGTGGTTTTAATCTGCATTTCTCTGATGATTAGCGATGTGGAGCATCTTTTCATGTGCCTGTTGGCCATCTGAATTTCTTCTTTGGAGAAGTGTCTATTCATGTCCTCTGCCCATTTCTTAATTGGATTATTTGCTTTCTGTTTGTTAAGATGCATGAGTTCTTTATATATTTTGGATGTCAACCCTTTATCAGATACATTTTTTATGAATATATTCTCCCATACTGTAGGATGTCTTTTTGTTCTACTGATGGTGTCCTTTGCTGTACAGAAGCTTTTCAGCTTGATATAGTCCCACTTGTTCATTTTTGCTTTTGTTTCCCTTGCCCGGGGAGATATGTTCATGAAGAAGTTGCTCATGTTTATGTCCAAGAGATTTTTGCCTATGTTTTTTTCTAAGAGTTTTATGGTTTCATGACTTACATTCAGGTCTTTGATCCACCTTGAATTTACCTTTGTGTATGGGGCTAGACAGTAGTCCAGTTTCATTCTCTTACATGTAGCTGTCCAGTTTTTCCAACACCAGCTGCTGAAGAGGCTGTCATCTCCCCATTGTATATCCAAGGCTCCTTTATCAAATATTAACTGACTGTATATGTTTGGGTTAATGTTTGGATTTTCTATTCTGTTCCACTGGTCTGTGGGTCTGTTTTTGTGCCAATACCAAATTGTCTTGATTACTGTGGCTTTGTAGTAGAGCTTGAAGTCAGGGAGTGTAATTCCCCCTGTTTTATTCCTCCTTCTCAGGATTGCTTTGGCTATTCGGGGTCTTTTGTGGTTCCATATGAATTTTAGAATTATTTGTTCCAGTTCATTGAAGAAAGCTGTTGGTAGTTTGATAGGGATTGCATGGAATCTGTAGATTGCTTTAGGTAGTATAGCCATTTTGACAATATTTATTCTTCCTAGCCAAGAGCATGGGATGCATTTCCATTTGTTAGTGTCCTCTTTAATTTCTCTTAGGAGTGTCTTGTAGTTTTCAGAGTACAGGTCTTTCACTTCCTTCGTTAGGTTTATTCCTAGGTATTTTATTCTTTTTGATGCAATTGTGAATGGAATTGTTTTTCTGATTTCTCTTTCTGTTAGTTCATCATTAGTGTATAGGAAAGCAACAGATTTCTGTGTGTTAATTTTGTATCCTGCAACTTTGCTGAATTCAGATATTAGTTCTAGTAGTTTTGGAATGGAATCTTTAGGGTTCTTTATGTACAGTATCATGTCATCTGCAAATAGTGACAATTTGACTTCTTCTTTACCAGTCTGGATGCCTTGTATGTCTTTGTTTTGTCTGATTGCTGTGGCTAGGAACTCCAGTACTATGTTGAATAACAGTGGAGAGAGTGGGCATCCCTGTCTTGTTCCCGATCTTAGATGAAAAGCTTTCAGCATCTCGCCGTTAAGTATGATGTTAGCTGTGGGTTTGTTATATATAGCCTTTATGATGTTGAGGTACTTGTCTTCTATACCCATTTTGTTGAGTGTTTTAATCATGAATGGATGCTGAATTTTGTCAAATGCTTTTTCAGCATCTATGGAGATGATCATGTGGTTTTTGTTCTTCTTTTTGTTGATGTGGTGGATGATGTTGGTGGATTTTCGAATGTTGTACCATCCTTGCATCCCGGGATGAATCCCACTTGATCATGGTGTATGATCCTCTTGATGTATTTTTGAATTCGGTTTGCTAATATTTTGTTGAGTATTTTTGCATCTACGTTCATCAGGGATATTGGTCTGTAATTTTCTTTTCTGGTGAGGTCTTTGCCCGGTTTTGGTATTAGAGTGATGCTGGCTTCATAAAATGAGTTTGGAAGTATTCCCTCCTCTTCTATTTTTTGGAAAACTTTAAGGAGAATGGGTGTTATTTCTTCTCTATATGTCTGGTAGAATTCAGAGGTGAATCCATCAGGCCCAGGGGTGTTGTTCTTGGGTAGTTTTTTGATTACCAATTCGATTTCGTCGCTGGTGATTGGTCTGTTTAGTTTTTTTGTTTCTTGCTTGGTCAGTCTTGGAAGGTTGTATTTTTCTAAGAAGTCGTCTATTTCTTCTATGTTTTCCAGCTTGTTAGCATATAGATTCTCATAATATTCTCTTATGATTCTTTGTATTTTTGTGGGGTCCGTTGTGATTTTTCCTTTCTCATTTCTGATTGTGTTTATGTGTGTAGATTCTCTTTTTCTCTTAATGAGTCTGGCTAGGGGTTTATCTATTTTGTTTATTTTTTCAAAGAACCAGCTCTTGGTTTTATTGATTTTTTCTATTGTTTTATTCTTCTCAATTTTATTTATTTCTTCTCTAATCTTTATTATGTCCCTCCTTCTGGTGACTTTGGGCCTCATTTGTTCTTCTTTTTCCAATTTCAGTAATTGTGTCTTTAGACTATTCATTTGGGAATGTTCTTCTTTCTTTAAATAGGCCTGGATTGCAATATACTTTCCTCTTAGAACTGCCTTTGCTGCGTCCCACAGAAGTTGTGGCTTTGTGTTGTTGTTATCATTAGTCTCCATATATTCTTTGATTTCTGTTTGATTTGGTCATTAACCCATTGATTAATTAGGAGAGTGTTGTTAAGTCCCCATGTATTTGTGAGCCTTTTTGATTTCTTTCTAAAATTTATTTCTAGTTTTATACCTTGGTGATCTGAGAAGTTGGTTGGTAGGATTTCAATATTTTTGAAATTACTGAGGTTCTTTTTGTGGCCTAGTATGTGGTCTATTCTGGAAAATGTTCCATGTGCACTTGAGAAGAATGTGTATCCTGTTGCTTTTGGGTGTAGAGTTCTGTAGATGTCTGTTAGGTCCATCTGTTCTAGTGTGTTGTTCAGTGCCTCTGTGTCTTTACTTATTTTCTGTCTGGTTGATCTGTCCTTTGGAGTGAGTGGTGTGTTGAAGTCTCCTAAGATGAATGCATTGCTGTCTATTTCCTCCTTTAATTCTTTTAGTATTTGTCTTACATATGCTGGCACTCCTGTGTTGGGTGCATATATTTATAATGGTTATATCTTCTTGTTGGACTGACCCCTTTATCATTGTGTAATGTCCTTCTTTATCTTTTGCTACTTTGTTCGTTTTGAAGTCTATTTTGTCTGATACAAGTACTGCAACACCTGCTTTTTTCTCTTTGTTGTTTCCATGAAATATCTTTTTCCATCCCTTCACTTTTAATCTGTGTATATCTTTGGATTTGAGGTGAGTTTCTTGTAGGCAGCCTATAGATGGGTCTTGCTTTTTTATTCATTCTGTTACTCTGTGTCTTTTGATTGGTGCATTCAGTCCATTTACATGTAGGGTGATTATTGACAGATATGTACTTATTGCCATTGCTGGCTTTAGATTCATGGTTACCAAGGGTTCAAGGGTTGCTTCTTTTCTATCTAACAATCTAACTTAACTTTTTGTTAAGTTATTGTAAACACAGTCTGATGTTTCTTTATTTCTCTCCCTTCTTATTCCTCCTCCTCCATTCTTTCTATAATAGTTGTTTTATTATTTGCCTTTAGTTAGTATTTGGATGGTCTGCTTTCTTTGCTATGATTTTATTTTCTCTGGTGACATCTTTTTAGCCTTAGGTGTGCTTCCGTCTAGAGCAGTCCATTTACGATATCCTGTAGTGGTGGTTTATGAGAGGCAAACTCTCTCAACTTTCGTTTGTCTGGAAATTGTTTAATCCCTCCATCATATTTAAATGATAATCGTGCTGGATACAATATTCTTGGTTCGAGGCCCTTCTGTTTCATAACGTTAAATATATCATGCCATTCTCTTCTGGCCTGTAAGGTTTCTGTTGAGAAGTCTGATGATAGTCTGATGGGTTTTCCTTTGTAGGTGATCTTTTTTCTCTCTCTAGCTGCCTTTAATACCCTGTCTTTATCTTTGATCTTTGCCATCTTAATTATTATGTGTCTTGGTGTTGTCTTCCTTGGGTCCCTTGTGTTGGGAGATCTATGAGCTTCGGTGGACTGCGAGACTACTTCCTTCCCCAGCGAGGGAAAGTTTTCAGCAATTATTTCTTCAAAGACACTTTCTATCCCTTTTTCTCTCTCTTCTTCCTCTGGTACTCCTATAATGCGAATATTGTTCCGTTTGGATTGGTCACACAGTTCTCTTAATATTCTTTCATTCCTAGAAATCCTTTTATCTCTCTCTGCCTCAGCTGCTCTGTACTCCTGTTCTCTGTTTTCTATTCCATTAACAGTCTCTCGCATCTCATCCATTCTGCTGTTAAGCCCGTCGATCGCTTGTCTGATTTCTGTATTGTCTTTCCTCAGTTCCCTCACTTCCTCCCTCAGCTCTTGCACATTTCTCTGTAGGTCCATCAGCATGGTTATGACTTTTACTCTGAATTCTTTTTCAGGGAGGCTGTGCATTTCCATCCCTTCAGACTCCCTCTCTGGGGTTGTCTGGTTGATTTTGGTCTGAACCATATTCCTCTGTCTTTTCATGGCTGTATAATTTGGTCACTGATAGTTGCCACGTATGTCAGCTGGGCTCTTTAAGACTTTAAAAAGAGAAGAAAAAAAAAGAGATAAAAAAAGAAAGAAGGAAAGAAAAAAAAGAAAAAAAGAAAGAAAAGAAAAAACAAAAACAAAACAAAACAAAAAAACAAACAAAAAAACGCCCACCAGACGTAGATTCTGTGGGAATGCTGTAGGTGGCGCTATTGCCCCCCTATTCCACAGCTGTGACTGCACCGCTCCGCAGGGCCCTTTATCGCTCTGGCAGGGGTGGGAACGAATAGGAGGCTGTTGATCTCAGTGAGAAGTGTAAGTATGGCTACGCTTCCTCAGTCGCCAGCTAAGGCGTCTGAAACTCCCCAGGACTCCCAGCCTGCTGGGCTGAGTGTGCTGGGGCGATCCGGCTCCTCCGCTGGGCTCCTGTCTCTTTAAGACCGCTGAAGAAAGCATGTGCTTTTTTTTTTTCCCTTCCTGGGAGCCGGCTGCAAGCACCCTTGCGCGTTCCCCACTCAGATCCTGCCCTCTGTCTCTCCAATCTCCGCTGCACTGCGCGATGTGGGTCAGCGCTCCCTGCGCAGATCACCGGGGCTGGCTACTTCGCGGGGTGTACTTCCACTCCCTCCTGGCTCTGAATCCTCTCCTCCTGCTGGTGCGCTGGGGTGGGGGAGTGCTCGGGTCCCGCTGGGTCGCGGCTCCGTATCTTACCCGCCTCTTGGGGTGCCGAGTCCTCTCGGGTGTAGCTGTACGCTGTGCGCTTTCCTGTGTATTCTCGTCTCTCTTTCAGGAATAGATGTATTTGCTGTGTTTTCGTAGATAAATATAGTGTTGGGAGGAGATTTCTGCCGCCCTGCTCACACCGCCATCTTCCCGGAAGTCTCCAAGAGCCAGAGTCTTTTTTTTTTTAATATAATTTATTTTATTATCATTAATTTACAATTACATGTGCAATATTACAATTATTAAACTACCCCTTCATCAGGTCCCCCCCACCAACCCCATTACAGTCACTGTCCATCAGCGTAGCGAGATGCTATAGAATCACTACTTGTCCTCTCTGAGTTGTACTGCCCTCCCCGTGCCCCCCCAACATTACATCTGCTAATCGTAATGCCCCTTTTTCCCCTCTTATCCCTCCCTTCCCGCCCATTTTCCCCAGTCCCTTTCCCTTTGGTAACTATTAGTCCGTTCTTGGGTTCTGTGATTCTGCTGCTGTTTTGTTCCTTCAGTTTTTTCTTTGTTCTTATACTCCACATATGAGTGAAATCATTTGATACTTGTCTTTTTCGGCTTGGCTTATTTCACTGAGCATAATACCCTCTAGCTCCATCCATGTTGTTGCAAATGGTAGGATTTGTTTTCTTCTTATGGCTGAATAATATTCCATTGTGTATATGTACCACATCTTCTTTATCCATTCATCTACTGATGGACACTTAGGTTGCTTCCATTTCTTGGCTATTGTAAATAGTGCTGCGATAAACATAGGGGTGCATCTGTCCTTTTCAAATTGGGCTGCTGCATTCTTAGGGTAAATTCCTAGGAGTGGAATTCCTGCAATACCCAGAGTCTTATAACACAATATTGAAAGTGTCCAGCATATAATCCAGAATTAGTCAGCATATAATGAACCTGAGCAATCTCAATTTACACAGAAAAAGATAACAGATGCCAACAGTAAGATGACACAGATGTTGGAACTATCAGACACAGACTTTAAAGCAGCTGTTAAAAAACCCTCTAGGAAGCAAGGTTGAACACTGTAGAACCAAATGGAGAGACAGAAAGTCTCAGTGAAGAAATAGAAGATATTTTAAAAAATAAAGAAAGAACCAAATGGAAATTTTAGAATTAAATAATACAATAGCTAAAAATTTGTTTTTGCACAGGATGGGCCAATAGAAAAATGCAGATGTCAGAGAAAAGAGTCAGTGAACCTGAACGTAGATTATAGTAAGTTTCTGATCTGAACAACAGAAAAGAAAAATATTGAAGAAAAAAATGAGACACACATGGGACAAAGGTCTGCCATTTGTGTCACTGGAGTCCTAGGGAGAAAACAAAGAGTGCAGCACAGAAAAAATATTTGAGGAAATAATTGCCGAAACTTTCCAAAGTTGGCGAAAAATATTAATGTCTAGATTCAAGCCCTTCGGCAAATCCCAAAGAGCATAAATACAAAGAAAGCCATACCGAGATGCATTGTAATCAGATTGTTGAAAACTAAAGAAAAAAATCCTGGAAGCAGCTAGAGAGAGAGGAAACAAGAGGAAATGATAAGGATAAGAACAGAAATAGATTAAATGGAAAACAAAATCAATAGGGAAAACCTGAAGTTGGTTCTTTGAAAAAAATCAGTGAAATTGATACCTTCCTATCTTCATCTCTTCATCTCCATCTTTATCTCCCCCTCTTCACTCCCCAGTCCTTTGAAGCTCCACTCCCTAGGGCAGGTGCTTCATTTCTCTCTCCTTCTCTCCCCCTGTATAGGGGCTCTCTTCCCTCTGGGTTGCCTGTGTCTTTTCTCTCCTGTCCCCTTCCGCCACCCATCCCCAAATCCCTTTGCTATCTAACTCACTAAGACGAAAACTTGTCATTAGTCAAAATCTTTACCACCAGTTACTCCCCAGGCCTTCGTTGGGAGCCTCAGTTCACAGAGCCCTAAGGAGAAATTATAAGGTGCTTCCTGCAGCCTGGGGCTGAACCACTGGCTGATACTTAGAGAAAGGGTTTAGAGTACTGTTCTCTTGTTCTCTCTGTAGTTTTCATTTAAAATTCCTTAATCCATGAAGACTTTTTCTTGTGAATCCTTTATCCATTTATTCCTTCACAGAAGTGGCATACTTTCAAAGCACAAAGGGTTCTTGCAAATCACTGTGGGCAAATATACTACTGTGACTTCAAGACATTGGATAATAAAAGATTACTACCATGCCTTCACATTAAAGAAGAGGGTATATTTTTATATCTAGATATCACTTACTGTCTGGGTTATAACTGATCTATTGTCATTAATTTATCTTACATTCATTGAGAACCAATTATATACAAAAGTCTATGCAGACTTTGGGAAACGGCTTTTGACTCTTAAAAGAGGATATATTTGCACAGCTACATTCTGAAATAGCAAATGTTTTCTGCTTCTTTAGAATCCTGATTGGAGCTTGGAAATTAAGTCCTTAATGCCTTCAAGTAGAAATAGGAAAATTTGTCTCCCCTAGCTAAGGAGAGCAAGTTAGGTCCAGGAGAGAGTAGCCAGCCCTGACAATATATACGCCCCAGAGTCAACAGCTCCCTTTCCAGTCAGGACACAGGCCCCACCCGAGCCCTGTAGCATGGTCACATACATGAGTGTGCCCACAGCACCAAGCCTGAGGACCTTGATTAGTTGAGGAGACCTAGTTCCCCCTGGGGGAAGCATAGCTCCCCAGATTGACTCTGGACTTTAAGGCCAGGCAGCTATCCCTGGAATGCAAGGGCCCTGGAGTCTCCCTCCCTCCCTCCCCTCCCACAACAATACCCAGTGGCCTAAGTCTGTCTGTACCACTTCCTCAAAAAAGCAGCTCCTGTTCCTTGGCCAGGCCCACCTCATAGCAGCAGTCCCCATCTGTCTGGGCGTGGGCCCCAGTCTTGTATCTAGTATCCCTCTTCAGACTAGCCTCCTCACCATCCTGACCAACCCCAGAGACCAATCTGACTTGCTGCTTCCCACCAAGGGAGCCATTGTTCATCCTCATGGGCTCGTGCCTGTCAATATAAGGCAGGAGGGGGAGAATTGGGCTGGTCCTCTGGTTAGCACTGCCCTACCATGTGTTTCTCTATAAATTGCCATTTCAGGGTCTCAGTGAGGGTCCCTGTCAGAAACCTGGCTGACGAGGAGCCAGGAGGGGACAGACCTTCACATTTGAGCCCTTTGAAGCCAAAGAGAATGTTGAATCTTTTCTACACCTGAGCCTCAGGCTGACAGAGCACAGAACATTCCGTGTGTCCCACACAACGACTCTGGAAGGCCTGAGCATCCAGGTTTCTAAACGCAGTGATATTCATCTGCCCTGTTGCCGTGGTAGGGTTCCCAGGAGCTTGTTAGAGATTCCAGGGAGGCTGGTTCCACAGTCTGGCGAGGTGGAGCCCAGGAGTCTGCTTTTTAACAGCATATCTGGGGGGATTCTGAAGCAGTGGGAGCATGAGCTGGCATTTGGAAACAATTGGTATACATCATGGCTTTGGATAAATTAAGGTAGCAGGTGGTTTAGCCTCCCTGAATCTTAAACGGTCACTGAGGCATTTCAACTCTTCTGAGCTGTGCTGGGATCTCTAAGAGTCCAGTTATTATGGCCGTATCATAGTTCCTCCAGGACAGCAATTCTGCACACCTCCAATTCACCCTCTAGAATAGGAGCAAAGCAGAACCAGCTAACGTGGAAAAGCTCTTAAGCACAAAGAGACACTTGAACAAACTGGCATTTCCCCAAAACGGTTCTCAATAGCCCTTTAAAAATGGAACATAGCAGATTGTGTTTTGAATCACATCATTCTGCTCACTCGCCATCTCCCCACTGTCCTGAATGGCTTCCTCTAGAGGTCACTGAGAACACAGAGTTCCCAAAATGCAGGGCACATGCCAACCCCGGCATCTTCATGGAATTTTCTGTTTGCTTTTAATGTTGCAAGGTTACAAATGAAGACAGGACTCCAGTCAGAAGATAATAGAGCAGCCATTGTCATCAAACCATTTATAGGGCAAAATTTTGGAATTCATCAAATCTCCTCAAGCTTTAATTATACAATGGCAGAAGAATGGAAGCAAATTAACTGGTTATCATGGTGGACTGATTCAATGTGTGATGGCACCCCCACACAGTGGAAAATTATGTAGCCTTAACAAAGAGTGATTTAGAACTATTTTTATAAGTAGCTGAAAAAACAGAAGAAAAATGCAGAATCAAGGAGTTATAATGTTAATTGAAAAAATACAAGCAAAATGCAAAATCAAATACACATGTATGTATTTGTATCCGATTATATGTGCATTTCTGGAAGGATATATATTTTTAAAATAACATTATTTGCCTTTGAGGAGAACTAAGTGGCAGTATAGCAGGGAATGTGTGAGGGAGGATTCACATGTATATCCTTTTATACTTTAGTTAATGTATTAGTTTTTCAAAATATCAAATTAAAAATATATGTACACTAACAGCTCTTAAATATCCACATTGATTGTAGAAACACAGGTCACCTGAATGCAGCTAAGCATGAAAGTATTTTTATTTAGTTTTCAGTTTTACTTTTTTTTTTTTGCAACAGAGTCACCTCTCTAATCATGTTTTGCTCACCCTAATTTTAGATTAAGTCTGAGTTATATGAACACACACCAGCTGGACAGTAGGAGGAAGCAGCTAAGAAGCCAGTCCAGGAAAGAACATTTGCCTTGGGTGACTGATGTGCAAATAATGAGTAGTGGCTGCAGTGTGCAGCCCAGTTTTCTCCTGAAGCTGATAGCATTAAAGTCAAGACTCACAGCTAGTGTGCCCTGGAATTTGCATAGTCTTACCAACAGTCAAGAGCCTGAGTCAATCTACAATTATGGCAGTTGATTGCAAAAATGGCCCCAGTGATTCCCCTCCAACTAGCCATGCCCTTACTCTTTGACTTGTAGCTCTTCCTATCGAGCGGTGGAGTCTGTTTCCCCACTTTTTGACTCTGGACTGGCCTTTGGACTTGCTTTGGCCAATAAAATGGAGCAAAAGTATTGATATGCCATATTCAAGCCTAAGAATGTGAGCCCAAGCCCTGGCTAGCTGCTAGAATGAGAGACCTTATGGACCCGAGCTGAGGTCCCAGATAATGTGAGAGAGCTCAGCCAAAATCAACAAAGCCAGTTTTCCAAATGAGTGCAGACACTGGAGAGTCTACCTGGGATTGCAACTGTCCAGCTTACCCATACACACATGACTTCAATAGATGCTTATTATTTTAAGCCACTGGGTTTTGTGGTTGTTTTTTATATAGCCTCATTGTGGCAACAGATGACTGGTGTGGAAATTGCTGTCCTCATTTTGTTTCCTTTCCAGTGCTAGTACTGTACTGCTGCCTTCTCAATACCCACCCCTGGCTCTCCATGGTAAGCTCAGCTTATTAAAAAGCATCCATCATGTGTCAGATCTCTAATTCCCGACCTCAAGGAATGGACAGTCGGGTGGGGATGCAGAGAGACAGGACCGAAGTGTGCACTGACCATCATGAGCGAATAGGACAGGAGAGCCAGCCCAGCCTGGAGTTTGAGCGGTTTACAGGCATATGACCTCCAAACTGTCTTAAAGGGTGAATAACAGTTTGTCAGCAAAAGAAGGTGTAAGGGATTTCCAGGCAAAAGAAAGTCATAGACGCTTGTATGTGAGACATCAGCAAGCAGGGAAGTGTTCCTGTATTTTTCTCCCACTCTGAATTCCTTCTGGCTTCTCATCTCCACAGTGCCCCTCTGTCTTACTTCTTTTCCTTCCAGGTTCCCCCACTTATCATTTCTGGGACACTCTCTTAAAGCCTTGCTGCTCAAAGTATGGCTCATGGACCATCTGCTAGAGCATCACCTGGGAGCTTTTTAGAAATGTAGATTCTTGAGTCCCACCCCAGGCACACACCAGAATCTCCATCTTCACAAGATCCCAGGGTGGTTTGTATGCGCAGTAACGTTTACGAAGAGCTTCATTATCCTGCTAGTATTGGGGGGGAGTGGGAGGCAGGCAACGACCGGCCCTGTAAGTTAATCAGCCCTATGAACCTTTAAGAGTCAGTTTGGCAGAATGTAAGTTCACCAGCAGAAAGTATATTGCTTGTACCAGCTACCCTTGTGGACTGCCTTCCAATACAGCTAGTCTTCTGGAAGACATGTTTTATGTCCCTAATTAAATTGTAATCAAGGACTCTATTTTTTTGATTCATTACCTCATTCACCTCAGGCAAAAAGAAAATGCCAGACGACAGCGACAGAGCCTTCCCTTTAGGACAGCCTGCAATCTAGTGAGAAGTTAAGGCCACTATGAACTGCAGCTCAGAGCGTCAAGCCTCGCTCTGCTCCTTGCCAAAGGATATCCCTGGAAAACCTTCTTAACGTCACTGAGCCTCAGTTTTCTCAGCTACAAAATGGGGATTACACTTTGGTTGCAAGTTCAGTGTAAGGATTTGAGATGATGTGTATAAAGTGCTCAGTATAGGATCTGGCGCAAAGTGGGCATTTCACAAACGGGGCCCAAAAGAGAGATTAACTAATATGCTGACACTGCAGAAAAGGGAGAGTTTACGTTTAATTGAGGGAATCAGAGCAGGCCTTGCAGAAGAACTAGTACTAGAAGTGACAGGTAAGCATTATTTATATGGGCAAAAATATTAGGGGGACAGTTCTTTGGGGAAATAAACAAGTGAACACATTCTTGGAGAAGAGATAGCAGAAGGCATATTTGGGAGACCAAAAATTCAACTGATAGTTCTCCCCAGTTTGTGAATTTATTGATAAGAATCACTTTGAAAAGGAAAAACAATTAGACCATTTTAAAATATATATATATATATATTTATGCATTTAACCAAGCTGCCTTTACAGTGAAGATTAAAATGATGGGAAATAAGATCTCCTAGCAAATTTGGGCCCTATGGTTACTTCACACTGTGGTTGTACATGCAGAATCAGCCATTGTGCTGGCTGCTTGCTGCCCTGACATAACGGGGTGAAGTCAGGACAGAAGCCCTGCTTCAGCGTGAATTCCTCTGCCTTCTTGTGTTAACACATTCCCTCCACCACTTAAGCATGTGCAGAGCATTTTCCAGGTCGGGAATGCCTGGCTATGACAGCACCATTTTCAAAGTAAAGAGTCTATTTATGAAGATAATGGCAATACCCAGGCCAAGCCCACCGTGGGAGAACTTTGCCTCCTAATTAGCAAGAGCTGTGAATGTTCATGAGGATGCCTCGGTAGGCAGCTGGCTCCTGCCTTGACTGCCAATGAATCTAGGGCAGGAGTATTGGCAGGGAAAACACAGAGCAGGTGAGGAGAACAAAACAGAAAAATGCACTCATCTCTTGGAAACTTTAAGCCTCGGAGTTATTTGATTTCCCCCATTATCCTGGCTGTCATCCCATAGGCTGCTTCTGAGAGCAACGGCTCTTAGACGAAGCAGTGGATTTGGGGTGAACTCAAGTCAGCAGATGTGTCCATTTTAGCAACCCTGGAACTACTGCTGATATGAGTATCTGAGCCTACAGGGGACGGAGGCCCAGAAATGTGGACATTTGATTCCTCTTGGAAGGCAATCAAGCAACGGCTGAGAGGACTATGGAATCCAAATCCTTTGCATTTTTGTGATTGGGCAACACAGCAGCAATGGCTCGGGCCTCCGTAAACCCTATGGAGGTGATCTAATACCATCGAAGGTAGTTTAAGCCAGAAGTGCAAAGTCTGTTACTGAATGCTGACGGTATACTGCTGATGGACAGCTAAAGAAACCAGAACTCAGCATCTGTGCTGTTCCTGAATTGCCTCAAGGAGAATGAACCCTTACTGACCGGGTGGATGGCCATTCATGGGCGGGATAGATGTCCCAAGATTCATGAAGGAACTGTGAGAGTACCCTCACGGGAATGCTTTAAACACCTTCAGGTCTTGAGCCCTGCAACTTACACCATGAGAACTAGCCACTTAGTTGAACTCTAGTTGGTTATCTCTGATGCATCAGGGACAATAAGAGGAGGGCTGGGAGCCTGGACCATTTTTAGATAGAAAAGAATCCGAGAACTACAGTCCTGTGAGTCTGACCATGAGCCCAAGCAAGGTAAACAATGGGGTTTTTGGAAGAATGTCTGTGGGCAGCTTGAAGAGATAGAGATGATCTATAGGAATAGGCCTAAGATCATGACAAAAAGTCATGGCAGACACAGCTAATTATCCCCCAATACCTGTTGTTGCCTTTTCCCATAGTAACAGAAATTTTAGAGTAGCAAATGGTTATATTATATTAGTTTCCTGTTGCTGTAGCAAGTTACCATGAAGTTAGTGGCCTAAATGAACCTAGATTTGCTATTTTGTAGTTCTGAAGGCCATAAGTGTAAAATGGGTCAGCAGGGCTGCGTTTCTGCTGGAGGCTCTAGGATGCAATTTGTTTCCATGTCTTTTCTAGCTTCTAGGGGCTGCCTGAATTCTTTGGCTTGTGACCTCTTCCTTCCCCTTCAAAGCTACCAGCACAGCTTCTTTAAATTTCTTTCTCTCTCAATGACCTCGGCCTCCATCCTCCGCCCTCTGACTCGACTGCTTCTCCTTTATTAGGACCCTTATTATTACATTGGACTCACCCAGATAATCAAGGATAATCTTTCCATCTCAAGATCCTTTGCTTAATTATATCTGCAAAGTCCCTTTGCTATATAAGGTAACATATAGGTTCTAGGGATTAGGATGTGGGCATCTTGTTGAGGGGGAGGAGAGTTACATGAGCTAATAGAATGAAAACTAAGTTTCCTGGCCTCACTGGCAGCTAGGTGTGGAACATGTGACCAAGTTCTACCAATGCATAGGAGCAAAACAAAGATGCATGTGATTTGCTAAAATGTGGATGAGTGAGTCCTGTTAGACCATGCAGATTAGAGCGGTACTGGGTGTGGTTCAGCAACAAAAGTCTATGTCCCTGATCATTTCATGGAGCCAAGTCAGCATACCAGCTTGGAATTTAACATGAGAGGAAAATAAACTTCTGTCTTGTGAAATCTATGCAGACAAAATTCTTTCCTATTTAGTACATTATTCTAGAGGACCAGAGAATTATAATGGACAGAGTGTTTAGGGACTTCAGCAGCATTTATCAAGGTCTTCTATATTCCTGTGCTCAAGATGGTTAAAGCCAATAATTCAGTGGGTTTATAACTGTTTGAGGAACTGTAAGGGTACAGATTAGTGGGTTAGTATTAATTTCTACAGAGAAGTTTTAATGTTATGGACTTGTTATAGCCCATGCTCTGGACAGGTCAGACTATAGCAGAAATGTTTAACTTTCTTCTGAGGGCCTCAGGTGGAGAAGGCTATTCATATAGGAGAATATGTCAGGGACAGCAGTGAAATGGTGAAGGGACTTGAACCATGTATTACAATGGAGAGCTGAAGAAGCAGCAGTAAGATGAGCCAGGCCTTCAGATTCTTATTGAGCATTTATTAGGCCTAAGGCCCAGTGCTAAGTGACGTGGGGTAGACAAGATGAGGACTTATTTCCTTGCTCTCTTTCCAGAGGGGATAGGGGGCATTTGTATGAATGTATACAAGGTGACCCACCAAAGACTTAGCTTGCAGAGTGGCCCCTTAGAACCTATTTTGTGGGGGATCTTCTGTCTGTTTCTGTTTTTGTTGCTTTAGCAAAAACTTCTTTTGTTCCTCCCTAGGAGATGATGACTTACCAGAAAGGGCTGCAAACTGTTTCACTCTGGCAAGAAATCAACTTGTTGGTAGGAACTGGGTCTCTCTGACCCCCATGAAAAGGCAAGCAAGTTTTAGGGTATTACTAAGGGTTTTACAGATTTTCCAGTTCACCATCAACCATTAAGCTCTTTGGGGGAATCATTCAGCTCTTTTATGGTAGAAAAAAAAAAAGGAAAAAAGTGAATGAGAAGAATAAGGGCTTTTGAGAGTGAGGTCAAAAAAAAGGGACGAGTAGGAAATTAAGGAAGAGATGGGGAAAGGGACCCTGAGTCTGGGGATCTGTTCCTGAGGGACCTGGATGAACCACAGGCCCAAAAGCACCAGAAGTAGTGGACCCCGGGGAGAGTTCTGAGGGGTTATGTGTGAGTGTCCAGGAGCTCTGAACTCTAGAACCTCAGCCTAGAAGCCCTTCATCAGGACATGAGTGGCGCATGCTTCAAGCACGCACCTTCAAATCCTCTGCCCACAGCCCCCAGGACTCTTGTACACACGGGAGGGCCACCATCAGTGTTCTTGGGGCTGCCTAGAGGGGGTTAGTGCACTCTGGGCAGGGATGCAGGGGGCGAGTGTCCCACTGCAGAAGTGATTCTAGCATAGGAAGAATGTGGGTTCCCAGAAGCAAGGCCTTTGTGCCGGCTTTGAAAGACCGCCATAACCCTGGGTAAACTGAAATGCTGTTCGAGTCTCCCTTTATGCACCGGCTCTGGGGAAATGTCTGGTTTCTCCTCATTCTGTGCCCAGTTCTCAGGAAAGCTCAAAACAGTTTCAATTTTATAAATGGGTTGAACAATGACTTCCTTTGCCTTCTAGCCTTTCTGTACTCTTTCCTGCCCGCGAGAACCCATGTGCATTCTGCTCCCTGCCTGGGAAGTCCTCTGCCTTCTTCCTGTCTCCCGGGTATTGTTTCTCCCTCCTGTATGAAAGAGTGGGTTGCAACCTATATGAAGGACAGGTAGTAAACAATGCTGTACACCAATTTGGTTTAGGATAAATACCAATTAGAGACAATCAAAAAGTACTTCACAGGTGGAAGGAGTACTGACCCCCTCTTGGTTCTCAGCTCATGGAGGTGTTCATTTGCTTAACTGGTAGAACTCTGGGGGAAATGGCACATGATCTCTTAATGGCCATGACTACTCAGAGGCCCCTGCCAGAAATCCGGGTTGAGTCTGCAAGTTGCTCAGGAGCACGAGCTTACTAACAGAGTTAGGAAAATGATTATTTCATCAGAAAAAAATTCCGAGTCATCTTGATAACATTTTCCCAGCCTACAAGTTTTATATTGAATACTGCTGGTGTTCCACAAAGGTAAATTTAATAGCTCACATTCATTGGATGCTTGCTGTGACACATTAGGTGGATAGCATTTGTCTCAGAAGGGGAAACTGCAGCTCAGAGCTTTTCAGGGGGCTGTACAGTGTCATTTGGGTTAAGGTGTAAAGCTGGGATTTGAACCCAGGCTTGTCTGGCTCCAAAGCATGTGTTGTTTCCATGATGTTTCTCAAGTACCATGGTAATGACAGCAACAAAAAAGAGATCTGAACAGGAGTTACTTAAGATGGTCCCCATTATTCAATGCATAACTGTCCACTTTTACCCAGTTCCACCACTCCATACTGTAATGGCTGGGAGATGTTTTACAACAGGCCCATTTGCATGCCACAGAGAGAGCTACAAAGATCCCAAGGGCACACAGTCACCTTCCTGTGTCTGGCACTTCATGCAAAAACCTACCCCTCCCATACAAATTGCAGCAACCTCGCTTTGAACAAATGAGAGTTTATCTGGGGCCAATTGTCCATTGTCCTGGAGAACTGCTGTCCTCCCCAGGAGGGACTTGGGGGGAAGCCTAGATGGTTATGAACACCTCAGTCTTCGCCTGGGCACAGGAAGCATTTGTACACCCTGCAAAAGGCAGCAATGGAGTGCACAGCCCCAGATCTTCTACAAACCCCCATGTTTCCTTTCTCAGAAGGGAGACTTAGGCTCACCAGTCAGCCCGCTGTCTTACGCACATTAAGAGCAGCCAAGTAAATCTTTGTTCAGTAATGAATATGAATTAGGCCCCCACAGCATGTAGAGAAAAACCAAAGGACAGGATCTAGGCTCTCTTACAACCTGAGCCAAGATCCAAAGCACTGAAATAGAATAGATGGTTAGGAAACTGGTCATTGAAAGAAGTGGTTACTTTAGCATCACTACGATCCTGATATAATTTGGACTTTTCTGGTTGCCTCAGTTTACTTGGGTGCCAGATAAAAGAGTCTGGACAGGGTAATCACGAAGGTTTCCATCACTTGGGTTTTATAATGCAATATATCATCTTAAGGGGAAATAAATGACAAGAAATTTTCTCACCAAGAGAAGATTTTTTTTTCCCCCTGAGCTAAAATAATTTAGGAAATTGGATCTGAACTACTTCTCATTCAAATTTCTGATTTTTTTGGGAAGCAAACTGGCAGAAATGATGATTTTTAAACCTAGAACAAAAATTAAGTCATTTCACAAAATTAAAGCCTTATTCTGAGTGACACATTAATAATGGAACAAGCGAACTGAATAAATTGCATTAACTTTGTCACTTCATAACAATGGGACACCAATGAGGTGATTAAATTTATCTCCCTGACACAAGTGATAACTCCATCCCAAATGCAGTGTTACATTGTGTAGAAAATGGCATCTTTCCCCTTCCTGTTCTAACATGTTAGATAATGACACATAAAAAGTAATTAATAGATTCTTCAACTGGGGCTTATGGAGCAGCTCAAGTTAAACTGAGTTTCTTTTTTAATGTTTATTTTTAAAAAAATAATAAATGCACATAGTGAAAAGAAAAAAAGTCAAACAGTGCTGAATGGACAGAAGAAAATGCTGCTGTCCTCTGCCTGTGTGCCTCCTGTCCAAAAACCACCTCGTTGGATGCATTTACTTTCAAATTTTAAGGAGCTTTTTCTGGCATTCATGTCTGTACTTGTAAATAATTTTACTTATACTATTATATCTGGTTCACCAATTTTAGGTAATATCTATCTTTTTACTTTAGAAGACAAGGAGTTCATGCTCTTATACTCTTCATCTCTTTTATCATTGTTCATCTCCATTTTCGTTAAACCTGTATTTAGTACTTACATTATTATAGCTTACTAAATAGCATTCATTACTATTCATTATGGTAGTTTATATTAGTAGTTAAGGAATTAATTAGTAGTTTATGAAAAATTAAGAATAGTGTATCATTACTGTTTCCTTTGTTGTACAACTTCTGTTTTCACAAATTAATAATTACTTTGTTTTTTTCACTTGGTTAATTTCTAAAAAATCTATGCTGAAAGTTATAGGTAATAATAGATTAGGTGAGGACATCCTACTGACATCCTAAGAACCTTAGTCTAAAAGTAATAAGATGAAAAGTAACAGAGATAAATGTACATGTAGTACATTTAAGTTCATAAGATCAATGGCACAACTAGGAGTTGGAGACCTAACTTGACCTACGTCTGAGATAAAGGGTTGTTTGTTCTTTCACTGATCTAAAATTCCACATACATCAATAGTGTAATTCAGTTGTTAAAACCCATTCTTAGGCTACATTAACTGAAATGTACTCTCCAGAACAGGAAAGATGATGGCGCTGTTCTATTCATGTTGCATAATTCACCCTATTCTGGTTCCACAAGAGAGTATGGAATTAATTGGCCAAGGTCATGCGAATCTGAAAATAATGTCATATGAGAAATAGTTGAAGGAAATTGAGATGTTCAGCCTGGAAATCTCTTAGGGGGAAGTTACAATTGTCTGCTCATATTTTCAGGGCTATCATGTAGAAAATGCTTGACTTCAGGGGCAGATGTCGGACCAACAGGTGCATGTCAGGGAGGCAGACTCAGTTCGGTGATCACAGAGCTTGCTAACAACTGGATTCTATAACAGTTGTGGTGGGCACTGCCCTGCAACATCCATTCTCCCATTGCTTTTTGGTAATATCAGTTTAAGCTGGGCCCTTAGCTGTCCAATTGAAGATTACATTTTCTACTCTTTCTTGGTATGGCCGGGAAATTAGGTTCAGGCCATTGGACTATCGACAGAAATGATGCATGTCACCACTTTCTCATGCCTTTAAAAGGAAAGGAGCACGTTCTTGTCCTCTCTTGAACTTGAGTTCCCAATGTCTAAACCCAATACCCCTTTCTCAGCCTTAGACTACTTGAACTGTTAACTAAGAAACTTTTTATGTAGTTAAAATTTCTATCTGGTTAAACCACATATTTGGATCTTTGTTACACTAGTTGTGACCTATATATTAAATAACAGAAACACATTCCAAATAGTGGTCTTCAGAAGGTCATGACTGAGTCCTGCCTTTCTGTCATTCCACTGTTCTTTCCAACACCAAGCAGTTACCTCAGTTCTGACTCACTGTACCTAGAGTTAGCATCATATCCCACAGGTTAAGGGCTCAGTTCTACAAGACTGTGCCTCCCCCTCTACAGCCTTAGATGGCATTAACAAGTCCAGGTTATTACCTGTGCTTCTGCATATAGATCAGAAATTCCCATAAGCCCTTCCTTGGATTCAATGACTGTGCTAGAATGGCTTGCTCAACTCAGAGAAACATTTGCTGGCATTTATCAATTTATTATAAAAGATATTATTAAAGGATACAGATGAACAGGCAGATGGAAGAGATGCATGGGGCAAGGTATAGGGAAAGGGGCGTGGAATTTCCATGTGCTCTATGAGTACACCATCCTTCCAGCACCTCTACGTGCCCACCAACCCAGAATCATCCTTTTGGGTTTTTATGGAGGCTTCACTACATAAGCATGGCTGATTAAATTGTGGACCATTAGTGACTGAACTCAAATACAGGCACAATTGAAAGAGACATGTTATGAATAACAAGACACTCCTGTCACTTTATGGCTCTGGAGCTATTTCAGGAACCAAGGACAAAAGACCAGATAGTATAAGAAAGGCAATCCCCTTACTCCTATCACTTAGGAAAATCCAAGGGCTCGGGGAGTATGTACCAGGAATGGGCCAAAGACCAAATATATATTTCTTATTGTAAGTATCACACTGAACTCTCAGTCAGCCTCTGTAATCCACCCACTTCTCACCATCCCCACTGCTACTGCCTTGGTTCAGGCTGCCATCCTCTCTTGCCTCAATTGCTGAAGAAGCTTCCTGACTGGGGCCCGCCTACAGTCCCTGCCGCATCTGCCGTACCTCTTCTCCTGCATCTGAAATCATAGTTTGTAAACCAAGTCTGACATACCTTCTCTTCTTGAAATTTTTCTATCACTTCCCATTATATTTAAGATGAAGAGTAAATCTTAAAATGGTGAGACAGGCAAAATAATGGCCCCATCCCCAGGATGTCTACATCCTAATCCCTGGAATCTGTAAAGGTTACTTCACAAGGCAAAAGGATCCTTGCCCATGTGGACTACATTAAGGATCTTGAGATGGGAAGATCACCCTGGATTATCTGGGTGGGCCCAATGTGATCACAGAGAAGAGGGTGAGAAAAGGAGACAGAGGCAGAGGTCAGAGTGATGCGATCTGAATATAGTGGAGGCTGCCGCAAGTCAAGGAATGCAGGCAGCCCGTCCAAGTTGGAAAGACGAGGACAAGAATTCTCCCCCTGGAGCCTCCAGGAAGAAGGCAGCCTTGTCAACACCTTGATTTTAGCCAAAGTCTCATTCTGGACTTTCGATCTTCAGAACTGTAAGGTAATAAATCTGTGTTATTTTAAGCCACTAAATTTGTAGTACTTGTTACAGGAAACCAGCACAGATGGCTTTCATCTTTGGGTCTTTGCTTATTTCTCTTGTTCCATCTCTCACCAATTCTCTGCTTCCACACCCTATGCTCCAGCGCTTTTCGGTGATTTATAGCTACCAGCAAGCAGGGGCCTTAGTTTTGCTTTTTCTCTATGACAGTTTTCCTTGTCCCCTTACCCACTTTACCTTACTACTTTCTAAGCCTGAGCTTTGATATAAGTTCCTCTGGGAAAACTCCACTGATCACCAGAACTGTTTGGTGCCCTTCCTAGGGACGGCCCTCTTGGTATTTGAAATATATCATTATCATAACATTTAGCTCACTGTATTCTTAAACTGTTTTGTTCGCAGTTATCTCAGAACTTAATATACATGTCAACAAATATTTGTAGAATGATCTTTTACTGGGAAGTAGTCTAACTGAGGTCAGCTACCTATTAGAAATACTACAGTATAGACCTCAGTGGTTGGGGAAAGGGATCCTATTATTTGAAGTGCTCTAAAGGAACACTACCCATCCTTTTCTTTTTTCTTTTTTTTAATAGTTTATTTTGGTATCATTAATCTACAATTACATGTGCAATATTACGGTGATTAAACTACCCCCTTCATCAGGTCCGCCCCAGCAACCCCATTACAGTCACTGTCCTTCAGCATAGTGAGATGCTACAGAGTCACTACTTGTCTTCCCTGAGTTGTACAGCCCTCCCCGTGCCCCCCCAACATTACATCTGCTAATCGTAATGCCCCTTTTTCCCCCTTGTCCCTCCCTTCCCACCCATCTTCCCCAGTCCCTTTCCCTTTGGTAACTATTAGTCTGTTCTTGGGTTCTGTGAGTCTGCTGCTGTTTTGTTCCTTCAGCTTTTTTCTTTGTTCTTATACTCCACATATGAGTGAAATCATTTGATACTTGTCTTTTTCGGCTTGGCTTATTTCCCTGAGCATAATACCCTCTAGCTCCATCCATGTTGTTGCAAATGGTGGATTTGTTTTCTTCTTATGGCTGAATAATATTCCATTGTGTATATGTACCACACCTTCTTTATCCATTCATCTACTGATGGACACTTAGGCTGCTTCCATTTCTTGGCTATTGTAAATAGTGCTGTGATAAACATAGGGGTGCATCTGTCTTTTTCAAACTGGGCTGCTGGATTCTTAGGGTAAATTCCTAGGAGTGGAATTCCTGGGTCAAATGGTATTTCTATTTTGAGTTTTTTGAGGAACCTCCATACTGCTTTCCACAATGGTTGAACTAATTGCATTCCCACCAGCAGTGTAGGAGGGTTCCCTTTTCTCCACATCCTCGCCAACATTTGTTGTTGTTTGTGTTTTGGATGTTGGCCATCCTCACTGGTGTGAGGTGATATCTCATTGTGGTTTTAATCTGCATTTCTCTGATGATAAGTGATGTGGAGCATCTTTTCATGTGCGTGTTGGCCATCTGAGTTTCTTCTTTGGAGAAGAGTCTATTCATGTCCTGTACCTATTTCTTAATTGGATTATTTACTTTATGTTTGTTGAGGTGCATGAGTTCTTTATATATTTTGGATGTCAACCCCTTATCGGATACGTCATTTATGAATATATTCTCCCATACTGTAGGATGTCTTTTGTTCTACTGATGGTGTCCTTTGCTGTACAGAAGCTTTGCAGCTTGATATAGTCCCACTTGTTCATTTTTGCTTTTGTTTCCCTTGCTCGGGGATATATGTTCATAAAGAAGTCGCTCATGTTTATGTCTAAGAAATTTTTGCCTATGCTTTTTTTCTAAGAGTTTTATGGCTTCATGACTTACATTCAGGTCTTTGATCCATTTTGAGTTGACTTTTGTGTATGGGGCTAGACAGTAGTCCAGTTTCATTCTCTTACATGTAGCTGTCCAGTTTTGCCAACACCAGCTGCTGAAGAGCCTGTCATCTCCCCATTTTATATCCAAGGCTCCTTTATCAAATATTAGTTGACTGTATATGTTTGGGTTAATGTTTGGATTTTCTATTCTGTTCCACTGCTCTGTGAGTCTGTTTTTGTGCCATCCATCCTTTTCTTTGTAATCCCCTTGGCCTAGTCAATTCCATTCATCCTCTAAGTCTTTTAAAAAAATTATATATACACACACACACATATACATATTTTTATAATATATAAAATAAATAATATATGAATTATATTTATATTTGTAATAAACAATATATATAATGTGTGTGTGTGTGTGTATATAAAACAGCTTTATCGTGATGTAATTTTCAGACCATATAATTCACACATTTAAATTCAATGATTTTGAGTATATTTGCCAAGTTGTGCAACCATCATCACAATAAATTTTAGATTGTTTTTATCAACTCAAAAAGAAACCCTGTGCCTATTATCAGTCACTTTCCATCCCTTCCAAATCAGCCCTAGGAATCTATTAATCTACTTTCTATCTCTGTACATTTGCCTGTTCTGGATATTTCATATAAATGCAATCATATAATCTATGGTCTTTTGTGACTGGCTTCTTTCAAATTTTTAAATCTATTCATCAGTTGATGGACATAAGGTTGTTTCCACTTTCTACTATTATCAATAATGCTACTGTAAGCATTCATGTACATATTTTTGTGTAGACGTGTGTTTTCATTTCTCTTGGGAATATGCCTAGAAATGGAATTGCTGGGTCATATGATAACTCTGAAGTTAACTTTTCATGAACTTCCAGACTATTTTCCAAAGTGGCTACCCGATTGTACATTCCCACTTACAGTGCATGAGTGTTACCATTTCTCCACACACTTGTCAGCACTTATTATTATTTGTGTTTTGATTATAGCTATCTTAGTGGGTTTAAAGTGGCATTTAATTATGGTTTTGTTTTGCAATTCCCTGATGAGTAATGATGTTGAACACTTTTTCATGAGCTTGTTAGCCATTTGGATATCTCTTTTAGAAAAATGTCTATTCAGATCTTTTTCCTGTTTTATAATTATGTTGTCTTTTTCTTATTGAGTTGTAAAAGTTCTAAAAAATACATTCTACATGAGCATTTTATAATGTATATAATTATCAAATCACTATGCTGCATACATAAAACTAATAGAATATTGTATGTCAACTATACTTCACTAAAATAAATATATGTGTGTGTATATATGTATATACATACATTCTTTACAAGTCCCTTTTCAGATATATGATTCGCAAGTGTTTTTCCCATGGTGTAGGTTGTCCTTTCACTTTCTCAATAATATCCTTTGAGGCACAAATTTAAGGTCCAATTTACTATTTTTTCATTGGCTCTTCATGGTTTTGGTATTGTATCTAAAAGGTCTTTGCCTAATCCAAGGACATGAAAATATATGTGCTTTGAGAAGAATGTGCATTCTGCTACTGTTGGGTAGACTCTTTTATAGATGTCTGTTAGGTTTATTTGGTTGATAGTATTGTTCAAGTCTTCTGTTTTCTTATTGGTCTTCTGCCTAGTTGTTCTAGCCATTATTTAAAGTAGGATGTTGAAGCCTCCAGCTATTATTATTAAATTGTTTTCTCCTTTTAGTTCTTTCAATTTTTGTTTCATGTATTTTGAGGCTCTGTTTTCAGGTGCACATATGATTTTAATTGTTATATCTTGTCATGATTGTTTGATGCTTTTATCATTATTAAATGTTCCTCTTTATCTCTAGTAACTCTTTTTTTTGTTTTAAATCCTATTTTGTTGATTTTAGTATAACCATTCCAGCTTTCCTATAGTTGCTGTTTGAATGATATATATTTTTCCCACCTTTTACTTTCAACCTATCTGTGTCTTTGAATCTTTAGTATGTGTCCTCTAGACAGAAAATAGTTGGATATTATTTATTATTCCAGTTTCACAGTCTATACCTTTTCAGGACAGTTTAATACATTCATATTTTGTGTTATTGTTGATACAGTTGGATTTGCATCTCCTGTTTTATTTTTTGTTTCTCTTTTATACCTTTACTGTTTCCTTCTATGTTCAGTGAATATATTCTAGTTAAACATTTAAGTTCCTTCACTTTTTTTTTCATTATATTGTTTTGAGTTTTCATTATATTGTTTTGGTTGCTCTAGGATTTACCAAACACCGTAACTTATCAGAACTAACTTTATTTAACTTAATTCCAGTGAGATATAGAAACCTTAATCCTGTATAATGCTATTCCTTCTTCCTCCTCTTTGTGCTATTATTGTTATACAAATTATATCTATATATGCTACAAGCTTAATAACACATTGCTATAATTATTAGTTCATATAATTTTATGTCTGTTTTCAAATCTAAAAAAAGAAAGGAGATCAAGTACACATTCACAGAGTTTGTTATATGAAACTTTGTATCTCCTGTTTCTGGTTCTCTTCACTTGTTACTTTAGATTGGGATACCAACTAATGTCATTTCCTTACTCCAGCAGAGCTTTGCCCCCACCCACCTCTCTTGTGCTGCTATTGTCAAATATATTATATTTCCATATGCTATAGGCCCAACCATATAATCTTATACATATTACTTTAAACAACTGCTTTTGATATCAGTTAAAAGAAGAAAAAATACAGAGGCATTTATGCTGTCTTTTAAAATTACATAATTTTCTTTACTGATGCTCTCCATTTTTATTGTGTGGGTTTGAATTATTGCTTGGGGTCATTTGCTTTCTCCCTGAAGAAGCTCTTTTATTATTTCTAGAATCTAGCGGAGAAGGATCCCTGGAAAAAAATGATTTCCTGCAATAATAAACACCAAAGAGAAAAATGGAGAATTGGGTGAACTCAAACAGCCAAATGACTAGCCAACTTCTATATAGCACTCATATAGTTGCTTTACTAGAAATTCGAATAGGCCTGCATTACTGATTCATTCAACTTTATTTGCCAGACATCGATCTTCATGTGTTTCAAATGTAAATGAACTTAATCTTTACAGGATGACACTATTATTATGTAATGGTTCAGAGCTTGGATTTTTAATCAGGTAGAGATTAATTCAAACCTTGAATATTCCACCTACAAAGTTTGTGACCTAAGGAAAGTTACTTAACTTCTCCAAGTCTCATTTACCCATCTGTAACAATATAATATCTGCCACAGAGATTTGTAACAGTTACACATGAGAAAACACATGTAAACTGTCTAGCTTTCCACACAAATGCTCAGCAAATGCTAAGCTTTAAAAACAGTAATGTTGAACTTACGGTTTTGACCATGATGGGGTACAGATACCAAATTTATTTTTATAGTGTGAACAATTATAAAACCGAACAAAATATATGAAGCAACACTTTTCAAGCTTTAGACAAGAGCTATAGGAGGGACATAATCCTTTAAAGAATAAAAACATATTAGATGGGCTCTGCACTCACTACAACTTTCTGCAAGGGAGTTATTTCCAACTATAGAACAAAAAAGAGAAAAGAAGGGGAGAAATTGACAGTAATACAATAATAGTAGAGGATTTTAACACACCACTTACATCAATGGATAGATCATCCAGACAGAATATCATTAAGGAAACAGTGACTTTGAATAGCACTTTAAACCAGATGGACTTAAGTGATCTCTCCAGAACATTCCACCTGAACACAGCAGAATACATAACCTTTTCAAATGCACATGAATATTCTTCAGGACAGATCACATGTTAGGCCTGATAGAATCCAAACCTGAGTACTGCCTTTTGAATAAGCCCACCCACCATCTCAGAGAAACCTAGATCTCATCTTACCTAGGCTACAAGCATTCTCCAGAGGACATGTCAGCAAGCCACAAGCCCACCTTTCCCCTGACCCCTCCCCTCAAAGAGCTTGCCAAAAACCCTGGCCATAAAAAGACTCTTGATCTGTTAGAGACCCTTTTACCTTTGTTCTGCTGGCCAGGACAGAGGGGTCCCTCTCAGGTTTGGCAATAAACCTGCTTAGACTGTTGAGTTCACATCACCTCTCTTCTTTCAAGGCCACCAAAGCAAGTCTCAGTAAATTTAAGAAGATTGAAGTTGTATCAAACATCTTTTCTGACCACAACAGTATGAAACTAGAAGTCAGTTACAAGAAAGAACTGGAAAAAAACAAATACGTGGAGGCTAAACAACATGCCACTAACAATCAATGGGTCAACAAAGAAATCAAAGAGGAAGTAAAAATCTATATGGAAACAAATAAAAACAGTATCACAATAGTTCGAAATCTGTGGGATGCAGCAAAAGTAGTCCTAAGAGGAAAGTTTATTGTGATACAGGCCTACCTCAAGGAACAAGAAAAATCTCAAATAAATCTAATCTTATACATAAAGGAATTAGAAAAAGAAGAGCAAAGGCCAAAGTTAGTAAAGGAAGGAAATAATAAAGATCAGAACAGAAATAAATGAAATAGACACTAAAAAAAAAAGCAACAGAAAAAAATAAGTTGAAGAGCTGGTTCTTTGAAAAGATAAACAAAATTGATAAACCTTTAGCCAGACTCATTGAGAAAAGAGAGTGAATTCAAATAAATGAAGTCAGAAGTGAAAAGTGAGAAGTTACAACTGACACCACGTAAATATAAAGGATTATAAGAGAATTCTATAAAAAAAATTATAGGTCAACAAATTGGACAACCTAGAAGAAATAGATAAATTCCTAGAAACAGACAATCTTCCAACACTGAATCAGAAAGAAACAGAAATCTGAACAGACTGATTACTAGGAGCAAAATTGACCTGGTAATAAAAAAACTCCCAACAAACAAAAGTAGAATACCAGATGACCTCACAGGTGAATTCTACCACACATTTAAATAAGAGCTAATACCTATCCTTCTCAAACTATTTCAAAAAATATAAGAGGAAAGAATGCTTCCAAATTCATTCTTTGAGGCCAGTATTACCCTCATGTCAAAACCAGACAAAGACACTATAAAAACAGTTACAGAACAATATCTCTGATGAACATAGATGAAAAAACCCTCAACAAAATACTAGCTAACTGAATTCAAAAATACATTAAAAGGATCATTTACCACAGTCAAGTGGGATTTATTCCAGGTATGGTTCAATATCTGCAAATCAATCAACATAATATACCACATTAACAAAAGAAAGGATAAAAACCGTATGATCATCTCAATAGATGCTGAAAAATATTTGACAAAATTCAAAATCCATTCATGGAAAAACTCTCAACGAAGTAGATATAGAGGGAACATACCTCAACATATTAAAGGCCAGGTATGACAAACCTATAGCTAACATCATACTCAATGTTGAAAAACTGAAAGCTTTTCCTTGAAGATCAGGAACAAGACAAGGATGTCCAATCTCACCACTTGTATTCAACATAGTACTGGAAGTCCTAGTCACAGAAAACAGATAAGAAAAAGAAATAAAAGGCATCCAAATTGGTGAGGAAGAAGTAAAATTGTCACTATTTGCATATGACAGGATAATATACACAGAAAATCCTAAAGATTCCAACAAAAAAATATTAGAACTAATAAATTTAGTAAACTTGCAAAATAAAAAAATCAGTATACAGAAATCTGTTGCATTGCTGTATACTAATAATGAACTAGCAGAAAAAGAAATTAAGAAAACAATCACATTTACAATTACATCAAAAAGAATAAAATAAACTACCTAGGAATAAATTTAACCAAGGAGGTAAAAACCACTGTCTAAAAACTGTAAGACACTGATGAAAGAAATTGAAGATGACACAAAGAGAAAGATATACCAGTTCATGGATTGGAAGAATTAATATTGTTAAAATGTCCATACTACCCAAAGTATTCTACAGATTCAGTATAACCCCTATCAAGATCCAATGGCATTTTTCACAGAACTAGAACATATAATTCTTAAATTTTATAGAACCACAAAAGAGCCCAAATAGCCAAAGCAATCTTGAGAAAGACGTACAAAGTTGGAGGTATCACACTATACTACAAAGCTATAATAACCAAAAGAATATGGTACTGACACAAAAATGGACACATAG